>JASMMZ010000002.1:24970063-24981276 GCA_038502455.1 Anisogramma anomala
GGGCCGCGCTGAAGTCACGACGGCTGCGAATAGCACGCCGGAAAGGGTTTTGCTTCCCAGAGGCTGTCGAGGCGTTGGACCCACGGCTGGTGACAGAGCCAAAGCCGGGAAGACGCTGTGTTCCGCACTCCGTGTCCTGCCTCCGGCCGAAAGAGACTCGCTCAAGACGTCCAGACGCAAGCTGCCGTCGCAATGTCGGAGCAGACCCGTTGCGTCTTGGGGCAGCAGCATCTGCGGGGCACCGCTGTCATAGACAGTTAGTTCTTGGTGCAGTGTACGCAGGGTATCCAACTCGAAAAGCTTGTGGACCAGATACACATGCTGATGTTGAGTAGAATCAGCCATTTGATTTTGTTTGGGGTCTGTCGGAATCCGCTCGTGAATTTTGCTGTGAGGACAATATCAGTCACGATAGAACCTCAAAACCAAGTGGGGGCTGACGGCCGAGCAGTGGCACGTCTTCTCCTTTCGTAGGCCAGGCTGCCCAAACATCGGATGCACATGGACGACCTACCAGCTGCGACACATGGCAGACTTTGGCTTGGACTTGCTAGGAACCGTGGTGATGACTCTTCAGGGACGTCGTCCCAGCAAACTTATCGGAGGTGGTTGTCGTCCCTGTGGATGTTCCGTCGGACTGTGCCACGGCCCAACTCGATGATCAAGTCTTCTCATATGCCTGGAGTAGTACTTTGTGCGCTCCGAAGTCGCTTGAGAGATGGCTTGGCAGCTAGCTAGGCAGAGGCGCAAGACCGATACGGCCTGCAGGTCGCGTGAGGACTCATATGCAAGCCTCGGCCTTCGCATGGTCACTCCGTCCCTGGCGAAGGGAGGATGGGACGTGCAAGATGCCATATGTGCCCAAAGTATAGATTGTCGATACGCGAAACGTTAAAACATGTGAGGCCATAGCAATGCGATATGGAGGCAAAACGTGACCTGTATTTGTATTGGTGTGGCTGTAAAAGTAAAGTGATACAGGAAGGCCGTGTACAGGATCTGGCCACACAAAGGTCAGGCTGCGCACAAAGATCTATCTGTCTCGTGGTTGTGGGCTGTGGGCTGTGGGCTGTGGGCTGTGGCCTGTGGCCGTTCACAAAAACGTCCACAGAAAAGAAAGCCCACAATGCGGATGTGGTGGTTGCGACAATGACCAAGGCGCAGAGGGTCTGACCGAAAAAGGGCAAGGTGACATCCTATGCTGGATGGCTCGATGGTCAGCTGCTGCAGGCCATGGCGACGCGTGAGCATGCCATCATATGCCCGCCACAGCATGTGGTTCAGACCACCTACCACCTTGAGCTGGCTGCTGGCCAACAGGATGGCCCCGTGGATAGTTCCTATTTGCACTTGCGACGGCTGGACCGCCTTGGCCGTGATATACAAGTCCCAGCCTCACGAGCTCGGGGGCTTCATGCGAATCTCCCGCGTGGCGGATGCAGCTGACGAGCTTCTTCGCTTTCTCTCGAGGGAAGCCTTTGATTGTGTGCCCTTTCCTCCCATCCGCAATCGTGCGACGGTGCCACTGCAGTTGAATGGCAAACCCCGAGCGCGTCCCATCGCGGCCGTCCTCTCACTTCATGTTGGCCATCTTGGCCCATTTCCGTACTTCGTCACCCTCCTGTGGAAAGTCTTTCCCATCCTACCATACAAGCAAAAGGAAACCCCAAATGCCAAGATGCGCTCGACTAACCTCGCATTCTTGGCGACCGTCCTCCTCGGGCTCGCGACGCTCGCCTCAAGCACCTGCAACGGCCACGACGCCCTCTGCGCGCGGCGCTACAGCAACGTGAGCTTCGTCGGCAGCCACGACTCGGCCTTCGTGGGCCCGATGCCCACGCAGAACCAGAACATCGACCTGGCGGCGCAGCTGAGCCTCGGCGTGCGCTTCCTGCAGGCGCAGACCCACAACCTGTTCGGGTCGATCCAGATGTGCCACACCAGCTGTTTCGAGCTGGACGCGGGCCCGCTGTCGGACTACCTGGCGCCCATCAAGACGTTCCTGGACGCGAACGCGCACGAGGTGGTGTCGCTGCTGCTGACGAACGGGGATGCGATCTCGGTGCTGGACTTTGCGAGCGTATTTGAGGCCGCCGGCCTGACGCAGTATGTGTTTACCCCCAGCGGCACCTTGGCGCTTGATCAGTGGCCGACGCTGCAAACAATGATCGATAAGGGAGAGAGGCTGATTGTGTGGATGGGTGGGTACTCATGAACCTGTCGTTCCTTGGGGTCAACTTGACTGACCGGTCCGCTAGACTTCAACGCCAACACGGCAGAGGTCCCATGGATCCTAGACGAGTTCGCCTACTATTTCGAGACGCCGTACAACGAGACGCCAGAGAGCCACAACTTGACGGACTGCATCATCGACCGGCCAGGGACAGCGAGCGCGCAAGGCCGCATGGGACTGGTCAATCACATGCTGCACATCGAGCTCTTGAGTATCCAGATGCCAGACAAGGTCTCGGCGGAGGAGACGAACTCGGTGGCGTCTGTCGCGGCTCAGTCGTCCGTCTGCGAGAGGCTATTTGGACGTCAGCCAAATGTGATTTTGGTGAGCACCTTTCCTTGCCCTGCGCACATTCCTCGCGTGTAGGCACATTAGCTGACAGGACGCGTCCACAGCTGGACTACATCGACATGGGGGACGTGATGGGTGCCCAGGCGGCGCTCAATGGTCTGTGAGGGCCGAGTTTCGTGGACGTGCGTACTGGCTTTGATAGTGCCCAACACAAGAAAAGCACATCAAGATGTCGTACCTGATGACAATCTGTCAAACTTCAGCGAGATATCTCGTAATGGCAGGCTGGCATGTGCTCCGGCTCCCCAGTCGGACCGTGTTGTTCATAGAAACTGTCTGTTCTGCGGCTGCGAGCTGATACAGGGAGAGTTTCAGTTTCCCATGGGCGCTCTTTCTCCTGGTTGGTACAGCTGAAAGGTATGAGTGATGCGAGGTGAACGGAGAGCGCGCGCAAACCCGGGGCTCGGCTTCTAAGACTGCGCCACAAACATCGGAACATTGGCATTGTACCACAGGTACTCTCACAACGACACACCGCCCTCTTCCGGTCAACCTCTTCTCACCGGGCCCGAGTCGCACGCTCTTCCAGGTCCTCTTCGCGCGTGCGCCCCAATGGTATTGCCGACTTGGTGACCCTTGCACAAGGTCAGCTTCCCAAGGCATGGCAAAAAGTTGCCTATAGGTCCCGAAATCGGCGATCTAGTAGCGAGCACCAGCGGGCGGTCTCTTTGGCTTTGACCCAGCCAGATGCGGGACAGGATCCTCCTGCTTTGGCTGTCGACTGATGAAAGCCTGCCTGATCACCTCCACACCGTCGATCAGTTTGCTGTCGGACTGCTTCTCGGCTTCGAGCCGCTTCACTTCCTCGCGGTACGCCTGGATTTGCTGCATTCGGTCGTCTGACATGCGCCACTCCAAAGGAAACTTGGGCTTGACCTTGAACTTGTGATGTCTGAGGTCAAGCGGAACATCCTCGAATGTGTCCGTGGGGTCCTAATAGTGGAGTTCTCGTCAGCCCCCTGCTTGCCCCTTCACGACACGGCCGCGGCCGTGGACGGGAGAAAGATGCTTACCCTTGCCTCTGCCAGCAGCTGCTCCACCGTCTCCGCCAGGTAGCGCTTGTTCTGGGCTTGATGCTCAAAGGACTCGCAGCTCATCTTGATGACTTCCTTCCCCGGGTTGTACCGCGCACCAGCGAGCTTCTTCAACTTCATCTCCTGGATCTCGGTGAGGCCGAAATCGGCCGGACTGAACTCGACGACAACCTTCTTCTCGGCGGGATGGAACTCGCCCATGTATGACGTGTAGCGAAATCGAAGCGGCTGCTCAATTGTTGGGGGCTGGAACTCCTTTGCAAAGTCTGTGGGAAGTTCATTTGTCAGCCAGTCCTGCGCTGCTGTCTTGCATCTTGCATCTTGCATCCAGCATCCAGCATCCAGCGCTGGCCGCAACCTGGGTTGCACTCACTAGCTAGCAGGGGCATCTCCCATATTGCTATCCGCGCATATTCTCTCTGCTCCCTATGCTCCTCCAGCTTCGCATGGGCGGTGTCGGTCATGTCGTTCTCGTCAAAGGGGTCCGTGTCGTCGTTGGTGATGAGGTCGTTGTCCGGCTCGTCCTCGTCCCAGAAGATGTCCCTCTTTGGCTTGATGATCCTGTTGAAGGGCTTCGTGACATCTTGCAGAAAGCTCCTCTCCTTCATAAGGTACTTGTCGTTGATGGCTGTCCAATCGTGGCTGGCAATCGTGTCGGGGTCTGCTTCCTGCTCGTCACTCAGCAGCGACTGTGCGACTTGGCTGGCCGGCATGTGGCGGTACTTCTTATCCATCTCCTTGCTTTCTTCCTCCCAGGCGTCGTAGGGGCTTGGCTTGGGCCCATCATCCAGCTTGACTCTCGACTCTTTGACGGCACCACCGCCACTTGACACGGACTTCCATGCGACGAAAACTTTTGCGCCGGCGGATTGGGTCGGCCGTTTGCTTCTGCAGTTGTGGCACGCCAGCCGCAGTGATCGTGCAGCTGATGCCATCGTAGGAAGAACGGAAAGGGGGTTGTCCAGAACAATGTCCAATGGCTAGCTTACAAAGTCGTTGTTGATTGATGGTGGTGCCGTGCTAGGCCAATCTATCTGATGTAATGAGAAGGTGGAGCTTGCAGACCAAACCCCAACCCGCAAAATCCAAAATCCATAGTACTGCACCACCACATTCATCCGAAGTTCAGCCGAGACACCGAACCAGCCAGCACATTCACAGCAATGCTTTGATACCCAACTGATCCGTGCTCACTTGCATATGACATGATAAGCTCGCGATAAGCATCAGTCATTATCCAGCCAGAGAAGCCACCAAGATGGTAGGTGTTCGTCCACCCTGATTCGTCCCCCCATTCAAAACAAGGCCATACACTGCTGACTCCAGCTTCATCAATCAGCCTTGCAGCAGTCAGCAGCAGTTGGCCTTCATAGTAGGCCTGGCTCTCTGCATCAGCCTGGGTGGCTTCGCCTTCAGAAACTTCATCTTCACCAACAATCGTTCCAACAATCGTTCCAACAACGCCCATCCCCCCGCACATCAGCGTGCTGCTGCCACCATCCGAGAGAATTGCATACCCAGCACCGTCTACATCATCCCTGGCCTCTTTCACCTCCTCACCGTCCAAGCCATCGCCCTCTGTCACTTCTGGGTTTACCTCATCACTGGTTACAACAGCGGCTACTCTGGCCTGATCACCCTCTACTGGTTCCTGCAGATCTGCTGGAACCTTGTCTCATCCCATCTGCCCACTTTGACCCTTGCCTTCGACCTCTTCGAGCTTCTTACGCCACTCGCACGTGAGTTTCAAAATGCTCCTTTAGACTACGCACCCGTCAAGGTCCTCCGTCGCAGAGGCAGACACGCCCCGAATTGGATCGAGATTCGTTTGGGAATGTGTCCCGTCTCTGGCATTCCTGGCCGTACGGTCATCGTTACCGGTGGTGCTACTGTCGTCTTCAGGGAGCTGCTCGATGAGGTCGTCACCCCGGACTTCTTCCGCGCCATGTGCCACAGCGGCATCGAGACCGTGCTGCTCCAGTGCGGCTCCTACGTCGACCAGGTCAAGCAGAAGCTGGAGAACATGCAGCACTACCATCTCCACATCCAGGTGCTGGCCTTCGCCTCCGACTTGAAGGACAAGATCAAGCTGTGCCGTGGCATTCAAGGCGGCCGCAAGGGCGGCATGGTCATCAGCCACGCTGGTAAGCTCGCCCTTGCTTCGCTCACTGGGTCCCCGTGCTCGAGATGCCGTGCTGACTGTATCACGTCTACCAGGCACCGGCACCATCGCGGACTGCTGGGAGATGAGAGTCGCCAACATCATCGTCCCCAACCCCAATCTCATGGACGACCACCAGACTGTCTTCGCTCAGGAAATGGCCAGGGACCACCCCACCGTGGTGCTGGGCCGCCTGGGGTAAGTCTTCCAGTCTCCTGGATGCCCCTCTGCTTTTTAACCTGCCGTCCTCCTGTGTTTGTGCCCACGGCCCCGGTCCGGGCTGACAAGTACGCTCACGTTCGTAGCCACCTGCAGCAGGCTCTTGGCGAGGCCATCAACGTCATCCAGGACGAGGGCCTGAATGACCTCCCGCCATGGGCCGAGCCAATCTGGCCCGTGCCCGACCACGTCCGCATGCACTTCATCGACAATCTGGTAATCGAGAACCGCCGCCAGGGCATTTCGGCCTTTGGTGGATGGAAGTCTTTCGTGGCCTGCTATGCCAGCATCGCCGCGCTGTTCTGGTTTGGTTGGGGCTCGTGAATTGCTCGGCCGGACGGACGCCCCGTCGGCGCTCGCTGTCATGGAAAAAGGGGGCCCCTTTTGTCCGCGGGCGATGGCAGCATTGGCGTTCACGCGTTGGTTTTGCTTTGGTCCAGGCTGGTTGGTTGACACACTTGATGAGCGGCCGGTCGAGAGATACCCAGGCGTTCGGGGAGAGGATCCGTCGAGGAATCGGCCACCGGGCGAGAAACAGCATTTGATTCCCAATGGCCTAGCGAAATATGAGAACTTTCTTTTTCATTGCATGATATTTGTAGCCTACGCATGACTTCCTCATAGACACGGGAGTGGTCTCCGGCGCAAGCAGGATCGAGGAGGTGCAGGGCGACACTTCACACGAACTCTATGGACTTGTGAGGACTGTGAATGGAGTGAACTGCAAGTGAAGGCGGAATCTGAATTGGACATGTCTGTGGTTGGTTGGTTGGTTGGTTGGTGGGCCGGTGGGCCTCTCACCGTTTGGACGTGAAATGACCGACCGCACGCGGCACACGCATCATCCCATTGGAGCGAACGTCCGCCAGGGAAAGGACCCCAGGAAAGGACATTGGCGAAATCCGCAGGAAAGTCACCGTGCATGGCAACTGCTGTGTAGGTGTTGGGACGGCCTCAAACGTGTACACAATGCACTACGTTGTTTTGGATAGGACTGCTGTTCTGTTTGTGTAGCGGTTGTTGAATGGCTTGGTTGGTGTTTAGACGTCTGAATCCACCCTTGCTTGGCCAACAATGCAAACAAAACTGCACAACTGCAAGTCGTGTGTGCAACGCGCACAAGCTAGCTAGTGCACATTAGCCGTGCCCGTACGGGGCGGGCTAGTTTTCCGTGGAAGCAATCCATCCCTACGACGGTTTCGCCACAACCGAAAACTTAAAAACTGTAAACCAAGTTGGCCGGCACACTTGGTTGCCGGGCAGACAGACCTGTCTGTAATACAATTCCCACAAATAGGTCTCATACCAAAAACATTACAAAAGGAGGGGACTTGGGTTGTGCACTTTGGCCAAGGACAAAATGTACAGGAGAAAGAAGATGATAGATTACATGTAAGTAAAACGAAAACCAGTTTCGGTGGTAGGCCCAGGATTTATTATATTCAAAGGTCATGTTGGTAGGCCTTGCCGATGATAGGCCTTGAGACGTTGCAACGTTGTCGATTCGAATCGTGGTCGTGGTCGAAGTAACAGTAGTGTTGTGTGGTCAAGTGGGGATGTATTGTTCTAGGTTTGGCAGACCGCTAGCCGGTCTGCATACTAATTTGTAGGGCCAATTGCTTGGCCCATGCCCTAGTGTAAAGTATGGCCTACTGTACTCGACTTACACCCAATACAGTAAGCCTATACAAAACAATACACTCAACTTGCAGTCGGTACAGTCAACTTACGTTGACTGACTGCACTGCAGTGACTACTGTTCCAACAGGTCAGATGTCATTCGATTATAGGTAACCTACTACCCCGATTGGTGTACTAATACAATTTAATTGCAGTTCTTCAGGAACACCATGGCTGGCACTGCACAAGGCAAGTCTTTCTGCATCTGATCAACCGCAATATGATGAACAAAACAAGCTCATGGTACTCATTGAGGGAGCTGCGAGTGGCATGTTCTGCTGGGAGGCCACAAATCGCCCTCGGGAACTGGTAGAGCCCCGAGTCCTTTCATCACACACCATGTGCTTATCCGCGTCCTAGATCCTAGTACCAGCGGGTACCGTTCTCTCCCAACCTGTTCTAGCAACGTGAAATCAGTACCCGTCCATTCATGTCGTCGCAATTGCATCCACACACTGACCCAGGCAGCCCCCCCCAAAATACCCTAAAAATCGCTACAAGAAAATTAAGACATGATCACATGCCCCCCAAAAATGTAAGACAACCGCCACATTCCCTCCAAAGGGCAATTACACAACAGCAACCAAAGATACGTTCGCCACAATGCCCACGCCATGCCATGCCATGCCATGCTACACGTACCGGTGAGACCCATCCAAGTCACCCACCGGCCCCGCCGTGTACGTCACATGCCTCACCCCGCCCTCGGCAGCAGGCTCCCCCGCCCCCTCAGGCACAACGCCCCACGCAATACTGCCCCACCAAACGTCCACCTCTCCCGGCACCGGATGGCACCGCGCACTCACTACCGCACTGCAACTGCCCCCCTCGAACACCAGCGGATTCCCCACCGTGCGACCGTCGGTCGTCACCGCGCTGCGCACCACGCAGCCGAACGCCGTGCCCGCCACCACCGCCCCCAACGCGACCACCATGACCAGTAGCACTACGAGCGCGACGCCGCTGAACCCGACGCCCACAATGTGTGCCGTCGCCGCGCGCGCGCGCAGCGAGACCACGAAGCACGCCTGGCTGAGCACGAATCCCATCGCCGCAAACCAGCCCGCCAGCGCCCAGCTGGCGGGCCGCGGCAGCGTCAGGAACAGCGACGCCGTCTGCGCGCCGACGGGCGCGCCGCTGACGCGAAGCCCGCGGCGCTCAATGCCGGCCGCGGTGGTGGCGGCGCGCGAGCTCTCGTGGGAAAGGAAGAAGGCCGTGAGCAGCGCATTGGAGGAGAGGTAGAGTCCTGCGAGGAGAAGCTGGGGCAGCGAGGCGAGGAGGCTGAGCAGGCCAGCCGACGGGGGGGAGGCGGGGTCGTCGAAGAGTAAGGTGGCGTAGGGGTTGGCGCTGCCGAAAAGGGAAAGTGTGGGTGGGTCGGGGATCTGCGACGCGAGAGATAGGGCGAGGGCGCCGGCGACGAGCGCCAGGGTCACGACAAAGAATATGGCAAAGGTTAGCCATTGCGTGTGCGAGGCGGTGCGGAACCAGCGCGTGGCACGTGTGGGCGCCCAATACTTGCCCTCGGTGAAGCCCCAGGCGCCCACTCCGCTGCTGAGGTTGAATTTGGTCAACAAGGCGTTTCTGCGGGTCGCGGGGTCCGGGTCGCACAGGAAGGAGGTGATGGCGTCGCCGAGGGTGACGAGGGGTTGGAAATCGCGCAGGATGAGGGTTACAGCGGTCATGAGGAGCGCAAATAGGTTGAGGGCAAGAATGACAATGAAGAGCGCGCCGTTGAGGTCGACCGTGCATGAGTTGTGGAGCGGGTCCGTGGCTTGCGCCCGGCATGAATTTACTGCGGTGCCGTCGACGAGGATTTGCGCGCTGGTAGTTATGGTGTGCATCGAGGGCCCGGATGCGGCGGGCGCGTTGAGGCCGCCGCGGGTCGTGGTGATTAGGGAGTTGTCGGCCGAGGTGTCGTTGACGACAAGGATAATGTTTTGATATTGTTTGACGAAGACGGCGCCGAACACACTGATGCAAGCCTGTGGCGAAAGCGTGGTAAGCTTGTCATCGGCGGCGAGGCCCTGGAGGTCTTGGAGTTCATCGCGGGTAAGATTTGCCAAGTTGTTGATGGTCGAGCTGCTGAACTGCGAGCCGGTGAGGAAGGACGGCTGGACGGCGATGAGGTTGTAGTCGAAGCCGGTTTCGCTAACGAATAGTAGGGCATTATATCTGCGTGGGGGTGAGTCAATGCCGGGCCGCCAGAAATGCGACAAGATGGAAAAAACGCACATGATTTGGACGGCCACAGACACGACCAGGAGAGCGATTCCCAACACAGCCCTCCCTGTCCCAATGTGCCTCAAGTTCCGCACTGAGGGTACCCCAATCTCCAGCCAGCTCCTGCTCTCGTGCGCCGCGGCGACCTCGGACCTCGTCGGGCTGCTCAGGACCTGGAAGACGTAGTTGGCGCCAACGAGCAGCACCAGAACTGCTACGTTGATCAACGCGTGCAGCCCCCTGTTGACGTCCATGGCCGTCGAGCAAGACCCGGTGTACAGGTTCTCGTCACCGGCCAGGAAGGCCATCCTCGTGCCCGCCACAATGAAGCATGCAAAGCCGGCGACCAACACCACAAGGCCCAGCACCACGTTCAGCACCACGCCGCACCTCCACCCAATGGTCAGCTTCCTCCAGCCGTGCCCGTCCTTCTCAGACCGGGGCAAGATCTGCTGCAACTCGGTTGCCGTGCTCGTGCTCGTCACATGCGAATGCGCATAGCGCTCCTCCCGGCCAGCAACATGGCCATTCGTAGACCCGCCGTCGTCTAGCAGCGCCATATGCGACCGCTTCGACTGGTGCTGCGTGACATTCACGGGGCGCTCACTCTTGGCACCGCTATTCTGCTTGCGGCGCGCGACCGTCTCGGGGGTGACGCCGCGGATGAAGTTAACGATGTAGTCCGGGATCAGCGTCCTGTCGAGCGTGCTGGTGGCATCGTCGTCACTGTTGATGATCTGCCTTGGTGGATTCCAGGTTTGACGGCGGAAGAGCGCGGGCTGGGCGGCGGTGGAAACGGAGAGGATGTCGGTGACGATGCTCGGGGTCTGGAAGGGCCAATGCACGGTGAAGCCTTTGTGGCTGCGGCGTGATGGTGGTGGGTCTTGAGACAGCGACAGCGACTGCGAGCGCGTGAGGGAAACTTCTGAGAAGCCGGAGTCTGTGTCATGGCCAATCTCTTTCCAGGATGAGCGGGCGCCTCCTGCAGTAAAGGCGGTCGATGATGGCCTGGAAGAGGGTACGGAGCTTGATGTTGAGGTGAAAACTGGCTCCACCCTGTTTGTTTCGGTCAGCTGCTGTTCACGACGCTCAGGTGTGCTCGAGTATGAACCAGGAGGTGCAGTAGTGTAGAAGACATACCTCTGAACTCGGGTCACCATACCATTGTATTTGTAAACGGACAAATGGTCTTTCACACTGGGCATCTTGTCGGCCGCAGCGCCTCATGTATGCCAGTACGACTTAGGCATATCAAGGTCAGGCAGAGGTAGATAGAGGCCGTGGTGTAGAAGATGGGGGTGTCAGCAAATGTGAA
>JASMMZ010000002.1:24981520-25067144 GCA_038502455.1 Anisogramma anomala
CCACCTAGGCAGCCATTGTCGGCCACTCGGCCACATGGCCACACGGCCACACGGCTGTGCTGGTGGTATCACGGGTGGGGGCGGGGATGGTGGTGGTGGATGAAATTGGAAAGATCAAGGAGGGGAGGAGGGGAGGAGGGGCATCATGCACCCTTGCCTTGCCTGCTGTGCTGGGCCCTTGCTGGCTGACTGCTAACTGCTATAGTACAGCTACAGGGCCCTGTGCTGCAGTTACAGTGCTTGGCAGGGGTCCTTCGCCCCCTTTCGCTATAATCATGACATAGTCACGTCCAACACTGGCAACGCCAACCAGTCGCTGAGCTTTTCTTTGCCCCTCTGCCTGCCTCTGGGCTCGACTGTCAGGATTGGGATCGGAGGGGACCTTAGCAACGCCTGCATGGTCATGGAGAAATTCCATGCACCGCCTGTCCAATTGTTATACTAATACTGCATTCGACGTACTACCAGTACTCCGATGTACTCCGCTCTGTATTCCCCGCTGCCTGGGACCCTAGTCCGACACAATCTAGCTTGAAGAGTTTATTTGGTCGCTAAGACGGAAATAAGGATGCACCGTTATCGATAGATGATGACAAGACTGCACACCCCCAATGCCCAAGCGATGTCAAATACTGGCTGTTTTTATGCAGCATTGTCTTGGCAGCGACATGGTGGATCAAGACGCAGGGGAGCCACAGACGCTGCGCTGACAATATCGAAGCTATCGCCACCCTCGTCCGAGTGCAAAAGGGGTTCGACCTCAGATTAGAAGAAGCTTCTCCCCGACTTTCATGCGCGCAGACAAATCCAATCAGGGGGCTGTGCAGACCACTGGATTCGGGATGCTGATAGCATCATGTGTTTGCACGCAACATGAGGTCCATCTTGCCGTGCATCCGCTCCAACGACTCCCCAGCGCTCACTCATATAACACAAGCTCGAATGTCGCTCCTTTCACGGCGCAAACTGCAGTGCTCAACTGTGGTGCATCGCGAGTTGACGAGCTACTACCGGTGCTGCATGTATGGTTTGATGCAGTTGACAGATACAGACAGATGACATGGCGGAAGATGTCTTGATGTCCAGGATATTCTGATACTCCCTATTGCGATATGCCGGAAGAGTATATGTCAGCCAAATCTGGCGAGTTGCCCGGCGATTTGTCAGGCCGCCCGGGCAGGCAGGCTCTTGGACTTTGCAGTTGCATTGCAGATGTATCAGTGCCCCGTGTGTGATCGCATCAGCCGGCACACACTGTCCCCTGCACAATGAACCCCAGGCCGGTCAGGATGTGAAAACCAACCTCAGCAACAAAACAGGCCTTGCATCACTCTGGACACCTCGCCGCACCATGTACAACGACGTCACGAAAGCCCCGCCTCCGCTCCCGAGGACGGAACTGGATCAAATCCTGCCCGGAGTGGCGCTGCTCCGGCCGCTGAGCCGCCGTGGCATGGGCCCGGGCATGATCATCCTCACCAGCAACCACGGCTTGCCCCAGGCACTGGCCATCGAGAACGGCGTGCCCTCCCTTCTGGTCAAGTGGGCGGAGGAGGGCTACACTGTGGTTGAGGTTCAGGCCCAAACACTCATCAGTGACGGGCCTGGCGGCGCGAGCCGTGCTCTCAAGGCAGCCCTCGAGACGCTCGCAAGCTGCGGGAAGTGTGAGCCCAGGGAGAAGATCGGACTCGTAGGTATGTTGCTGGAACCCCTCCACCACCCCCCTCTCCTCGCGCCGTGGGTCGAGAAGAACTGTTCAGCTGACATGATTTCACAGCATATGAGCCCGATTCCTGGAACATGGTGGCACCATCCCTTTCCCACTATCCGACCATCGTTGCAGCTGCCGTATATGCCGACGCGCCGGACCATGCTTCGTGTCCACCTCTTGCTGGCGTGTCCATACCTGCCATATATCACTTCGCCGGCAAAGGGTCTGCCGCGCCGATCAAGACCAACACCAGGAGTGAATTCTTCTACCCCAACGTCGCCACGTACCATTTCGCCACTCCGTTCCATGACTCCTTCCACTACAACGCGGAGAGCATGTCGCACACTCGCAACCTGACTCTCCTGAAGGCGAGCATGGCCGGTCCGCACTTTGACCTGGAGGCGATTTGGGACGAACACTGCCATTACGAGTTTGCCGACCGGTCTATGGAGCACACGATGAGTACCATGGTGCAGGAACCCTATGTCAACCACGTGCCCACGGTGAGTTGCCCACTTGACTCCCGGTCTTACTATACGATATTGTCAGTATACTGACGTGGTCCATCATGCGGCTGACGCCAAAACAATCAGATGACTGGCGGTATAGGTCGCTCCCAACTGTCCCACTTCTACCAACATAACTTTATCTTCCACAATTCGGCCGACAGCGAACTCGAGCTCATGAGTCGGACCGTCGGCATCGATCGCATCGTTGACGAATTCATTTTCAAGTTCACTCACGATCAAATGATGGACTGGATGTGAGTTGCACAGCCTCAGCCGGTCGTGGATCGTGAGGTGGTATCCTTGGTGACCGAGCATCGTACGGCACTGAACTGACCACGCTTTCCAGTCTTCCTGGCGTGCCTCCTACCCACAAGAAGGTCGAGGTTCCGTTCACGGCCGTGGTCAACATTCGCGGCGACAGGCTCTATCACGAGCACATCGCGTGGGACCAGGGCACTGTGCTGCGCCAGATCGGCCTCATGCCCGAATGGCTGCCCTTCCCGTATCCACTACCGGATGGCAAGACTGCATCGGAAGGCAAGCGCCGCGAGTACCGGGTTCCGGTGGCGGGCGTCGAAAGTGCCGCGAGGATGAGGGACAGGAACGCGGGGCCATCAAATGAGATGTTTGGATACAGCACACGGGAGGTCTAAGACTGCTGCTTTTTTGCTCTCTTGGGGCCTATCATGCATGCATGCACGCACGCACACGCACGCAACGCGCACGCGCGCCTCGCCCGCCGCCGCCGCCGCCTTTTCTCGACGCCTTCTCAGGTCTTCTTCTCCGCCAGAATGAAATAGTGGTCTTCGGGCCCCGCGTCCGCGTCCGGCGGGGGCACGTGCCGCGCCGCGCGCGTCGCCTTGACCACGAAGCCCCGGGCGGCCAGCATCCGGCCCCACCCCTCGCGCGTGAACAGGGTGTACTCCGACACGCGGCCCATGAAGCGCTCGCGCACGCCGCGCGCGCACAGGCCGTCGGCGTCGTAGGCGCCGCCGCGGCGCGCCGGGTCGAGGTCCTCGGCCGCGATGGTGCAGATGCCCAGCAGGCCGGCCGGTTTCAGCCAGGCGGCCCACTTGTCCACCAGGCCCTCGATCTCCTCGCGCGTCAGGACGAAAAGCGAGAGGATGTTGAAGACGGCGTCGAAGTGCGGCGGGTCCGGCGCGGGCCGGAAGGCGCGCATGTCGGCCACGTGGAAGGAGCCGGTCGGGATGGCCTTGCGCGCCAGGCTGACCATGGCGTTGGACACGTCGATGCCGGTGACGGTGTGGCCGGCGTTGGCCAGGGCCAGGGCCACGGGCCTGCCGGTGCCGCAGCCGGCATCGAGGACGGAGGATTTCGGGGGCAGCAGAGGGATGGTGTCGTCCAGGAACGCAAGGAGGCCCTTGCTGTGTCCGAAGCCTTTCTCATATTGCAAGGCCAAGTCGACGGACGGGTAAAAGGAGGTGTCTGGGATGACCATGGTGCTCTGTCCCAAAGACGACGTAGGTGAGTGAACGGCTAGTAAAGCGAATCGGTAAAGGGAAGGCGAAGGAAGTACCGCGGTACGCTCGCATTGTGCGGTGGAGGGGGGCAGCGTCCGCCACATCTTAAGTACCGGAGTTCATCACATGTGAATCGCTCATCGACATCAATGCACATAGCAAAATGCAAAATGCATACAACTGGCCAACCAGAAGCGCTCCTGTGTCCACAGTGGAACAACGCCGAACATGTTCCCCTGGGGGAGTACAGGGATTGAACGGGGCATGCTTCCCCGATGAAACACTAATAGGATGTGCGGTTCTGACTGGATGGGAATCGACATGGCGGCATTTCCAGATGTCCCAACCAACGGCTGGCCCAAGGCTGGCAAGGACTGTGCAGTAACGCCTCGCAACAGGGTGCCATCATGTGTCCTAGTCGTGTGGCGAAAGACGCTTGCCACTGGCTGCGTTGCCGAGCGGTGCGCGCATAGGAGCGGACCAATGCGTCATGCATCACGATCCCCTTTGGGAACGGGCCTGAAGGTTATGTTCGTTGCCAGACCGGCTGCCCGTGGCAACGACAGCTTGCAAAGGACGCACCCACCGACCGCCCAGACCGGAGACTCTCGGTGTCCACCAACAAACGAACCGCGATCCTGTCCTTTCAAGCGTTTGCCAACGCATCCTCTGCCTGCTACCTACACGCACAACTCGGACCAGTATTTTGGACTGCGCAGATGGAGTATTGAGTTTGGGGACTTGGAGACGGCATCAAGACGAGATGGCACCGTGTAATCTGTGCACTTGATCAAAAGAACTCGATCCGAATGCGAAAACCGTGTACTAACGCGACTACGGTGACGGCTAGTAGTAGCAATCAGTCAGCTTTGAACAGTACATGGTATGAATGCAACTCATTTTTTTTTCTTTGTGCATTGTGGGCTGGGTGAAGCGTTTGGCAGATTCATTTTTCCCCTCCTTGACAAGAGCATCTCGTACGTGGCATGTAGTTTCCAGTGGATCCAGCCGAAACTGAACACTTGGACTCGGTGGCTGGCGGAGAGTTCGGCCCCGTGAATACCGTCCGCAGACAATATGCCCGGTAATGAATTTCAGAGCCAGCGAACGTTGGACTAATGAAGGGGCGCTGCAAGGACTCCTTCCTCCATTAGGAATGAGTGACCATGCAATGCGCGGTTAAAAATACCGTCAGCAGTTAAAAAGCCCGAAGAGAGGATCGAACTCTCGACCTCAAGATTTGCAATCTCGCGCTCTACCACTGAGCTATTCGTGCCAGATCAGTGATATCGTCGTTTGTGCAATCTGCACTATGATCACGAATGATTGGGGGGGCTGCTGTACTTGGACCTGCAGGCAAACTATAATTCAACCGCGCTACTCCCATTAGTCGCTCACTGCATATTGCTAGTGCAGTGACAAACAAGCCTGAGTTTACAGTTAGGTTGGTTGCCCTTGAAACTGGAATTAAGTTCTCCAAGAAGTTAATACTTTTGGTAGCGACATCCGTATTCATTTCATTCCCGAAGTTTAGTTTCACCAGATATTGTAACGCTGTGCTGCACTTGTTGCTACCCGATGCTTGTGTGAGAGGCCCGGGGCCTTACCCGGGGATTACATACAGTTGCTGGCCGTTTTGTTGTTTTTGTGTATTTCCTGATCATCTCTGGAAGCCAGTATTTCGTAAAGCTGCACATGGATGCGACAACCCCGAGCAGAGAGCATGACAAGATCCTATCCACAATGTGGCTTTCGTGAGGGACATGACCAGCAGCACAGAAACTAGGGCCAAAACTGCGGGGTCTTCCCTTATCACGCAGCCGTTCCTGATGGCAAATCATATCCAACCATCCTCCTCCTGCTTGCGAAGCGTGGCTTTCCGCGCACCCTGTCACGCGCACCCTGTCGTGCGCCGGCACGAAACCCAATCCGGAAATCGCAGCCCCCAGACTATCTACCTTATTCAACACCTACGTTTTTTTTTTCACTTGTGCATTCAAGATTATGACCATTGTTGCAAATATGCAATAAGATAGGGAGTGTTGTGACATTGGGTGCGCATTGCATGTTCAACTACAGGAATATACGCGCCTGGGCGTATTTGGGCGCACGGCATATAACCTTGCCCGTGCATAGATACGTACCGTACACGGCGCACAGTGAGGGCCGTGCACGACAGGGTGCGCGTGACAGGGTGCGCGGAAAGCCCCTCTCCAGTTGGCGAGCTTGGTCATGTGTTGGTCATGAGCGCACATGTGTTGTTCCGACGAACTTTGTGCAAACTGAAAGTGGACTTGGCTTTGGCCATTCGGAAGATGCACTTCTGCCCCTCACCCGGGTGGTTTGCAGCGCATATTTGGGGGCCCCCGCCACACCGCCCTGCTGGTCCATCCTCATCATGGCTTTGCCCCAATCTCTTTCCTCAACTCAGAACCTCGGAACCTCGGAGAGGCCCTCACGATGTCAGCAACCCCCAACGGCGGCGCACAGAAGCCCCAGTATGACCCCACCTTCACCGACCGCGTGATTGCGGCCACCGGCCCCAAGGCCACCCCGCGCCTGCGCCAGGTCATGGCGTCCATGATCCGGCACATGCACGACTGCGCGCGCGAGAACGACATCACGGTGGCCGAGTGGATGGCGGGCGTGCAGATGCTGAACTGGGCCGGCCAGATGTCCAACGACCGGCGCAACGAGACGCAGCTGCTGTGCGACGTCGTCGGGCTCGAGTCGCTGGTCGACGAGATCACCAACCAGCAGCTCGTCGGCGCCGACTACGCGACCACCAAGAGCGCCATCCTCGGGCCCTTCTTCCGCGCCGACGCGCCGGCCATGGCCAACGACGCCAGCATCGTCCGCACCATGCCGCCCGACGGCGAGGTCGCCTTCATGCACGGTCACGTGCGCGACGCCGCCACGGGCGCGCCCATCGCGGGCGTCGCCGTCGATGTCTGGCAGTGCAGCACCAACGGGCTTTACGAGCAGCAGGACCCGGGCCAGGCCGAGTTCAACCTGCGCGGCAAGTTCACGACGGACAAGGACGGGTACTACGGCTTCTACTGCCTGCGGCCGGTGCCATACCCCGTCCCATCCGATGGTGCGGAGCAATCCCGGGCGCCTCGTCACTTGGAGGATGCCTTGCTGATACTTGACCAGGCCCCGCTGGAAAGCTGCTGCAGCTCCTGGACCGGCACCCCTACCGACCCGCTCATATTCATGTCATGGTATGCATCTTGTACGACACTGTGCCGGAGGCGGTAACACTGACAGATACCTACCTAGGCCGGCAATGACAAATACACGCCTTTGGTGACCCAGATTTTCGACAAGAACAGCAAATATCTGGACAATGACTCGGTCTTTGCAGTCAAGAACGAGCTTGTGGTGGAATTCAAGCCAGTCCAAGGCAAAAACAATGCGACGTTGGATCTGGAGTACGATATCCGTCTGGCGGCGGTGAAAGCCTGAGATGTGCGAGACAGGAGGACACCAGAGGTCAAAGTATGTGGCCTGTTGCCCTGCAGATGCCCTGGGGGGGGGGGGGGGTGGATCCTTCTCCCCTCATTTCCACGTACTATTCGCTGGATTATGACTGCCCTCGTTCACTTTTCTCGTTCAGAAGCGCATTGTATCTTCGGAAGAGTCGAGTTTGATTGATAGCATATAGCATGTGGCAGCGGGTTGGCATTGTACGCAAGTCCAGATGCCACATCCCGGCGCATGAAGCACCCTCTACACCCACAATAGTATCGCGTGTGAGAGCCAAGATCTCATCCTCGATCATCTGCAGAGGTTGGTACATCCGCGCCGACCGGCATGTGGCAGAACGGCGTCGACAGGCAAATAGTCGGCCTCGTGGGTGTTGCTGGGCACTTTGTGTCGTCACTGTTGTGCCCGGTGTATCGGTGGGAGCCGGGCACAAGGCCGGGCATGGTCAGAACAGACCCTCGACGACGCAGGATCACGAGGACGATGTGTCCTGTTTCCTGCATCCATTCCATTCCTCCCCGGTACGTGTCGACGCCGGCCACGGTTGCGGCTTCATATTATTGGACACGGTGGTGAGTTGTCAGTAGGTTGTACTGTAGTTCTTCATTCCGCACAACGCCATGTATTCAGCACAGTGCCACACTCACAGGGTTGGACAACCTTCCAATAGAGGCATCTTGTCGTCATCTCTGCACAAACACGACATCTTGGCAGTCAGTGGTCATAGTATGCGCGTGAATTTGCTCGGCGCCTTCAGTCGAGACTCGATTTGCATCTAGGCTGGGACGTCATGCTGATTTGTGAGCCTCGGGGAGAAAATGCACTTGCTTCGGGAAGCCAATTTCTCAAAATTTATTATGAAGATGGATGAGAACAATTTTAGGAGGTGGAGTGCCCCTTGGGCCTTGGTTAGAATTCTCTCTACGTTCTAGACCAGCTAGGTAAAGGTAAACTGGTATACCAACCCTGTGGAAAACTGTCACAATGGTGATGAACCTATAATCAACAGCCCTGAATAGAACTCCCTAACATTACCTACCATATTGCCTAGGTGCCTGTACCAATCCTGGGAATCAAATGGAGGAAATAGTATCTATAGTATTTGCATTCCCTTTTTTATAGCCGAAGGCCACCTATTGGTCCTCAGGGACCTCACTTACATTCAATTCTACAACCATATGGTAGTCGCCGTCTACATCCAATATGATCCAAGCTCTTGCTGCCGTTACTTTCTGGGCGGCTGTGCTCATACCTGCTGCCACTCGCATGCAGCAACGAAGGAAAGGAATCTTATCCCAGTTTGGAGAGTCATCTGTGATCTGGACTGTGGTTGCCATACCCGCAGGCTCGACGCCAACAGCTTTTTGCCGGTGCAGTTCCTCTTGCATGGCAACCAGTGAATCTGGTTCAACTATAGCGTTGATGCCAATATACCTGAGGTTATCCCGGGCGCCCGCAGGCTGTCTTCCACCTCCGGTCAGCCAGGAGTCTACCATCATCTCCCAGCATCTCATCATCGTGTACCTCCGGCCAGTGCTCTGACTTCTGAGAAACGCAACAAAAACCACGAGGGTCTGCTAGGCGACATTCATCGAGTAGTTGAAGGAGAGGTTGCTCTCCCTGGGATGTTCAATTTGAAAAGCCTCCGAGTCCCTGGCCATGTTAAGATCACTTACCCAGTTGTCCAAGAACCTGTACATGTGGGGTGCATCATTTTGACGGATACTCCGTTCAAGATCATGATTTTGAATGGAGGACATTGGCAGGTTGGCTAGGGATGAAGGCGTCGGCGGCTTGTAGGTGATGATTCGAAAGTTACAATTTCCGACTTCGTCTTTTCCAATACGTTGCTAGACAATTCACGGCTCCGGCATTCAAGCTATATATGAATTAAGATTTCTAGGTGACAGAGCTACTGTATTTCATTAATAGTACTAATTAGTGCCTGGGAAAACAAAGACCCTCAGACCAGTCACCACAATGCCTCAATGGAGAACAAGTCAATAAAACAGACAGTGGCTTTCAGATAACCCACAACAAGGAAATGTGCAGAGGGGTTGTATGAAATTGAAACAACCAGCATGGTACTATGCGTAATACTTACCAACATCAATATCACCAAGACTTGGAAGACAGGTGCATGTTGGTGGCGACTAGTCACTGGGGGTCTTGTCAACATTTGACAGCTTGAAACTGACAGGTGCCTTGTAATCCATAGCAATACACTCCGTCGACTGGAGAATTGGACTGCTTTCTGCAACAGATTGTACATGCAAAGATGGAACCAAGAAATGTGGCTATAGGCCATCATCTGAGGCTGGAATGTACTGCTCCCGTATGGCTGCCAGTTTGTATAAAGGCCGTTGAGAGGAACACAACTGCATCCAGCAGCTAGAAAATGAATATAACCCATACAAACACAGCTCATCCACTCATTGGGATCACAAGGAATCGATTCGAAATGTGTTAATAAATTGTGATTGGGTGATGTGATTGCTACAACGACTGAAATAATGAGCAATTTATCAATGCAGTAAAAATGTCCGGACTGGAAACTCCAAAAATATCATCGGTTTCGAATAACACCAGCCTATGTCCTACAAACACCTACCAACCAAGAAACAAAGCCACAATACGAAAACCATACCTAAGGTTTTTATAGCTGGCCCATGCCACACCATAAGTAGCCATAAGCCATGCCATGAGGATTGTTTAGGTTGGTACTCCCATGCCATAAATTATCTGAAGTGAAGATTTCTGTTGGTCGGCTAGCGGTCTGCCAAACCTAGAACAATACATCCACCACTTGACCACGCAATACTACTGTTATTTCGAACCATTCGAATCGACAACGTTGCAACGTCTAAAGGCCTATCAGGCAAGGCCTATCAACACTGATCAGTGCTTATTAGGTTAAGCATAGATTGGCTAGGTAGAAGAAGAGGTTACTTTCCGGTTACGCTTTGTGTAATTGCAAGGTAGAGGAAAGACTTTTGCAAAGGGCTTTTACTACTGCGTCAGTCTTTACGGCAGTAAGTAAAGAAGACTTCCGGACTGCGTCAGTCTCTACAGTAGTTTGGAAGTGGCGACAGTATCGCCAGCATTTGAAAACATTAAGAAATTTTTACTGGATCCTTCTTGAAGACAAACGTTGAATTGACCATCAAAAGTCTCAAAGCTTATTAAGTTGGCAAACGGCCAAGTCAGTATTACTGCGGGTACTATTACTGTAAAAACAATCATGTCCAACGGCCTTTTACCACAAATAATAGCGATAAATAACCTTTAACTTTACTTCTTATACCAAACTTTGCCTTTTACACCAACTTTTCCTTTTACATCACTTTTTCCCCCTATCCCTATATTATAAGATCGTTAATCATTAAGATGGTTATTCAGGGCAAAAATTCCAAGAATCGTCAAGTCGCGCTAAGAAAGCCATATCGCACAACTCAACACCAAAACACCAAGTCCCTATGTTCCCAAATCACCAAGTTCCCTTGCCTAGACCACCAAATTCCTGTACTACCTGAATTGACGTTAACTTGCCAATCGAAACGTTAAGATAAACGATCAGAAACGAATGAAGGATATTAAAGCTTTTGGACTTCTCTTGTATAAGAATTATAATGAGAACCTTAAGGGAAAAGATATTGATAAAGATTTGACCAAAGAGTATCTGATTAATTTCGTCGGTTATTACATTATCAACGAAGATGGTGATAAAGAGTTTGACTATAACGTTTGTATTTTCCAAAAGCTTCATGAGTTTTTCAGTAATTGATTTATTAATATATAGAAGACGATTTGAAAAAGGGTTAAGTTTAAACTGAAAGCAAAGGTTCAATAACAAGGTGTCTATATGCTAAATAAGAACTCAATTAAGCTGGTACGAACTCTTTTTAAGTTAACCCAATTTTAAAAATGTCTTTAAGATCTTAATCTTTAAGGCTTATAGTGTAAAAGAAAGGAGGTGGATAAATTTTAACGCCTTTACATACGTTTTAAAAGACTATTCACATTCAATCCCCAATTAAGTTATTTTTTTTTTTAATTCTTCCGCTAGTGACAATTCTGTATATACCAACGATCAAGAATTCATTGATTTACTCGATAGCTTAACAACTGTATATGATAATATGAAGTACGTGTTAGGCAGCGGTAAGGCACATAGAGTAACGACTACCAATGCAGTTAAAGAAATCGATGTCGGCGCCATCTATTAGTTAATTGAGTAAAAACTTTAAATTCTCCATGCCCATCAAAACTTCCTTTTAAATCGTTAAACCACCTATATTTCTTAAGATTTTCCTCAAAATGGTTAAATTCATTAAAGCGAAGCTTATTACAGTAGGTTTATCTATATACGCAAGCCTATTACAGACTTTATCACAGGATTCTACCCATCGGGCTAGGCGACTAGTAACTACCTCTATTATCGCAAATTTGAAGTATTAGGAAACACTATCGACAATTAAAACGATTACTGTAGCCTTTCTTATAAACCTGTTCAAATGATTAATATTAATTAAAAAATGTTTACAAACTTCGGGAAATTTTAAATAATGTAGAGAAGTATAATAGAAAGCTTTATAATCTATTTAATATAAGGATAATATCATTTCTAAACATTTAAAAGTAAATAAAGGTTGTCCCATCAGATTTTTACTTGTTATTTCCTAATATTTTTATAGATTAAGCCAAGAACTACTATGTAATCTTTTTAAAAAGGGCAACAAATTTTCAGAAGATTTACAACAGTATAAAAACCCACTTTGAATACGATGTTCACCTTACAAAATACCATACGGATTGGACTAAGAAGAGGTGGACGACAATGATGGTTAAGAAGAAAGAGGAGGAAATACTAATGTATATTCTTGACCAAATGATTGACAAGTTGATAGTGTATCAGTAAATAGTAAGGAAAGCATATGTTAGCGAAGATATACTTTGAGAGTAGGTATGAGTAGCTATCAAGGGCGTTAGCGAGTTCAAATACGTTTTACAACATTAAAATGCCACTTAAACAGGTTTTTTGAATCAGTTGCGATCATTGTTTACGACTGTGATACATTGTATATCAAATGAAGTTGGTATATAAACTCAAGTTAATAATTTTCGCGACCATAATAACGAAAACCGATCGATAATATATTATATTAATTGTAAATACGAATGACTTTAACGCTTAAGAACTAATTTGAAGCTTTTGGATTGGAAATTAAACTGGAGTTAACAATGAGGGTAGAAATTAAACAGATTTGTTGACGTAAGAATTATTGTTTTGATAATGGTAAAAGGTATCGAATTTATATTAAATTAGGTTATTAGTCACATCGCTACCTTTTAATTGAATACTGTAAGTAACAATTGATGTGTTATATTGAATACCCTATTTTTTCCAGGTAAGATTACTTGGACTACATTGCAGATTCCAAAGGTAAAGAGGTTATTAACGATAACGATACGCCAATATAAATCACGTTTCATAAAAATAATGCTATTAAAACGGCTTAGTGATTAGTTAACCACGACTTACTGTACCGTTTAAATAGAGAAAACCCTTATATTTTCCCTGAAAATTAAACTCCTTACTCTTTATATAGCTTTAACATTCGCAATCTTCATACTAACCACATGTTTCAAGGTATTATACCAGAGGAAAGGGGAAATGAAGTACTTAATGATAGGCTATTAGTCGTATCTGGCACTGCGACAGGAAAACATTACTACAATGGAAATCAATCGTCAAAATACTGGTAAAGTTCAAGTTGGCTTCAGCCCTAATAAAAAACTATTGTTGTTAGGGTTAACAACTATTTAAATAGTTATTAATCATATTACGTTTTATATTTTTAAGTTCTTTACTCCGTTAATTTTTTACCTACAAGATATAAAGATCCTTAGCGTCAATATTAACGTCAACGTTAATGAATTTGTCCAAAACAGCTGTAATTTTACTTTCGCTTTCAAATACGGGTATTTTGAATTCCATTTTCATAGTCTAAAGGCAAAGGTGTTGAATTTGACGGATTTTGAAATACGTTAATTGCATTAGTATCAGAATTACCTAACTGTCAACAAGTTGTATAAAGTTTCTAAATACGTAGATTAGGAATATATGAAATAATATATATTTAAAAGTTGTTGAAGAGCTTTGCTACTTTTGCCAAACATATACTTAAATCCCTAAAATATTTGGATTTATTCTAAAAACGATAACGGTTTTAATGAATAAATCTTCGTTAACTTATTGTCCTTAGATAATAAGCTTGGCTTTTATGTCATAGATTCTGTAACCTATTTTTACGGAGCGAAGTTTATTTAGGCCCTGTTAGCGAAGAATATGTGGGTAACGTTAAAGATGTTCTGAATTATCATGTACTTAGGTCTATTAAACATCGTTGTCTATATATCTATACTAACTTTACGGTGACAAAATTTTAAGTGGATGTGAATATAATTGAGATCAAATATAAATAGGAACCTATTAGGGCCTACTGAAGTATTGGAAAGATCTAAAAGGCATACACACTACTTTATTCAGCATATAATATCCTTTTATTAAAAATTGGAAACTTTACAAATTGAAAAAATACATTTTTAAATAAAAGTAAATGTTGGTAAGGTCTAAAACCTATTTACATGAAATAAGGTATTCAGAAGAGAAATCGTTAGATTGGTAATTGTAGTATAAAAAGGATGATTATACGAAGTATCATCTAAAGATGTACGCTACAAGTGAGGGTTTATAAGTCCACACTCAGAGCGTACTACTCTAGACCGCTTCACGTATTGCCATTCGGTCTAGTATAGCCATTCCAGACCGATCTATGTATTGTCGTTCGGTTTGGAATAGTTATTTCAAACCGATTTATATATGAAGCACTTTGTGTCTTATAAGAGTGCAGCTTATAGCGTGACACATTATTGTGCACTCCTATAGGAGTGTACTTTATAATACAGTGTACTGCTACTTACCCTATGTATACTACTTATAAGGATATATAATAATATCCGTATAGGTAATCTTTTTATTTTTCCTTATATACTTCGTTCCTATAGCCTAATAGTGATAGTGTAGTTGTGGTTACGAAGGTTTAAATTAGTAAGTTTCTGTAATAATAGTATTATTACCGTATAAATTGTAAAAGATCTAAATTAATAAGTTTCTGTAATAATAGTGTTATTACCGTATTCATTATAAAATGTCTAAATTAATAAGTTCGGTTAGGATTAGTAAAGTCTGACTAAAATAGTATTTATAATTCGAGTCTAATTAATATAGTTAAATAAGGGCAATATAGTTAGTAATAACGCCTTTTGTAATTTCTAATAGGGGTGATTATATAGACGTAATTACGTAGGGGTAATTACGTAATTACGTATTGGGTTAGTATAAAAGGATATATCGTTATCGTTCAAGGTAAAACTTCCTTTATTTTTCTTTTAAAGGCGCGTAATTTAAGCAAATACAAGTTACTATTCCAATTTAATATCCATTTCCATTAAATAAACCAAGCCGTATCCCCACTTTGCCTTTATTCTTTTTAACTAAAACAAGCCGTTTTTATAAGTAGGTTACTTAACTAATACCTATTACTAACCTGTTATTTTTAAATAATTACCGTGTAAAAACCGAACTGTAAGGCGTCGTTTAGCGCGTAAGCAGCGGCGCGCCGCCGCCGCCGCCGCTGCTGCCGCTGTCGCCCACAGCACCACCACCACTAACAACAGCAGTCCTCCTTTTTCGAGCACCATCTCCTCCATCGCCGACATGTCGCCTGCCCCCGCCACTTCGCTCGTCGCCACACTATTAAGTTCCGTCGCTGCCGCTGCTACGCCTCCCAGCCCCTCCGCCACCACATTGCTCAGCCCTGCTGCCGCCTTCGCCTAGCCTTTCTCCGCCGCAGTTGCCGCAACCTCCTCCTCCTCCTCTTTCTCCTCTCCCTCCCCCCTTCTCCAGTTCACAGGGGGAGGAGCGGTGAGCTCCTGAGGTTATAAACTTTATCCTTTTCCTACGGATAAAGACCATATTACCCATAAAGCCCTTTTTATACCGTAAACACAGATTAATGTAGTTATACTAGAGTTCGTATATTTTTAACTTATTCGTTTATATACTTTTAATCTATTTTATTTTCAATAAGGAATACGAAACGGACTTATTTCGCCACTTCAAGTTTCGTATCGCCAAAATGCATCGCGAAGCTTTTTAACGCATAAGGTGTTAAATCGACATACCCGAATCCGTAACCCCGGACCATTAATAGATACTCTCTACGTATCGTATGTTGTGTTTGCCGCCGCGGGTAAGTCCGTTGGCAATTATTATGAAATTAGGGATCTTTCGACCCGTTACTATCATTACGAACGGATTAATAACTTATACACCGTTATTTCAGTTGTTTTAGGGTTGTAAGCCGAAACCGTATGACACATACGCCGGATTTTTAATAAAATTTAATCGAACTTTTAAAATCTTCTTTAACCGAAATATACTATTCGAAGCGATTCGAAAATATTCGCGTTCGGAAATAACGAAAATAAAACGATATTAATTAGTAATAAATGCTAACCGGCGGATTAAGGAAACGGTAACTACTGTCGCCGCCTAAAAACAGGGCCTATGTATATATTACGTAGGCGAGTTTAACGACGTCATTGTACGCCGCCATAAAAAGAGTAATCTCTTTCTTACATCTTTACCAAAGGGTATAATTAATAAGGTGTAAGTGTAATGATCACACTAAATACCCGTGAGTATATAGAAGGTGTCAGAGGGTTTATGTTATCAAGAAGGTAGCAGAAGTGCTGAGTGAACAATATCGCAACCGTGCAAGTAATAATCAAAAGCCGTGAGGCTATTCATAATATACTGAGACTGAATACTTAGATTGACAACTGAAAAGCTATGAAGGAAATACTATCTATGTGGTGCTGACTGTGTCCTTATATCCTTAATCCTCCATACGCCTTTAGTGCTAGATCATGTTGGATCGAAACATGATCTCAATGATCCTTGGTGCGTAACCCTAACCCTAAGGTTGCTGACATAAGAGATATCCCCACCTGATGTGTTGGACATCAGGTTCTTAGTGGCTTAGCCCTATACTGGCCTGTTTTCTGACCCTCTGATATTCTTGATTTATAACAGTAAGGCTATATTTTTATTGGCATTAATAACGTCAATAACGGTAATGGCGGTAACATTAACATAAAAGGAGAAAGTAACGGGGAAAATAGTAAAAACGCGACGACGTCTCCCTTTCCTTTTAGTTAGTAAATTGATACCCCTTCGATCGGAACGGCGTGCTCGGCCATAATACAGTACGTTATATAGTAATATTATAGCTTTTTACAAAATAAACATTTAAATGTAATAATCGTAATTTAAAGTATAAAAAATAAATCGGCGCGAATAATGAGTTTAAATAGAATGAAAATCCGGGGTCGTTGTAAATAGTTAGGTTAAATAAAAGTAAAATCCTGGGTCGTTACCAATAATATAGTATAGATCCATTCAAAGTAGCAAAAAGTAATATATTAATTTATTTAGTTCGTAAAACCTTTTCAATAACCCTAATAAATAGTGTATTTATCAATACAAGTTTTTAATGCTCCTTTCAACGTAGCTTTGATTATCGTATCTACCGGATTGAATTTTCCGTCAATTTACCTTGTTTCCTCGATTTTACGACGTTTATATAATTCGCGTAATACTATAATATTAATTATCAATCTTTTTTCATTTATAGTACCCAAATGAACCAAATACTTATAAAACGAAGGAAAAAAACGTAAACTATAAGAGAAATAGAGTGTAAACTAAAGTTAAAAATGATTATTCGGACCGTTATCGCCATAGTAATACTTAGGTAGAAGCCTTTAATTATATTATAGATTTCGGAAGCTAACACTTTTCTCGTAACCCTTTTACACTTAGTAAACCTTTAATAAATAATACTCTTTCGAAACATAAAGTCGTTTTGTACCGGTGTTTTGTTACTAAGAACTAGAACGAAGTCGATTTGTAAACTATAATCGTTATTATTAGCAAAGGATTAGTTAGTAAAATCAATAACTTTGTAATCCGTATATCTAACGGCATAAATTATAAGGAGCGTATTGAATTGTATATTTACTACGAAAAACATTTATCAAACGTTTTATAAGTATTATCCATCATATTGGTTTCGCATTACGTAACGACCGAAGGATCAAATACCGCCTTTAGTTATATCATAAAAGCAACTTAAATGATACTTAAACGTTAATATTTATATTCGTTGGCCCGTTTTACGTTATTTAAAACGATACTGATAACTTTATTTAGCTATCCCTTTTGTGTAAATCTCTACATATTATTTCATAGGGTAATGGTAACGTTATTAAAATCAATTACGTGGTTTTTCGATATATATGTTTTAGGTTTCGCTTTTAAGCCGGTTTTCAAAAGTTTCCTTTTTTAAAAGCGAAAAACAAGGTATTATACACGTTAAAATGTCGTTTATCTATATACCTACTAGTATAAAGCCCCTTAAACGGGTTATCGACACTAATAAGCCCGGGTTAAAAGTAAAGTTAGTTATTTTAAACCGTTTTTTATAATATATTTGGTAAATGTTATACTAGTAAATATTGACTTTAGATAAATCGGCGTACATTCGTCGTTTAAGTCGATTTTTAAACTAGGTATATACTTATGAAATATTTTGAAGTTGGATATATAAATTATATACTATGTTAAGGAAAGCTGTAAATATAAAAATTAAACGGTAACTAGCCCATTATTATATATACGATTAAGTTATAATATACTTTTTCCTTTCGTCGTTATATCCTTTAATAATTAGGCTTGTTTTTTCGTAAATTTTTCCGGTTTTATCATTTACTTCGTATACAAAACAGGTTAGGAAAATCTTATAAGTATTATAAATAGCTGGGTTGAAACGTTTGAAAAAATATACGCCTTAGTCAATTAAAGCTAAGATTTCCATTGAGGTAAATTATACGAATAAAATATCTAATTTAGTAATAATGCCTTTATAGAGAAGTTTTAAATTAAGTTCGGGGTTTGTTATTTCCTTATAAGTAATAAAAGAGTTCGTAATAAAGTTTTTAGGGATTTTTTTGTTTTTCGAGCTGAAGGGGTGCCTTCGGCGGCGAGGGTTTGGTAAATCTAGTATAAATGAGCCTATTTTGTCTAGGGTAGCTGGGCCGGAATCGTGTTTCGATGGGAAGGCCGAGGTAAGGTTCGGTTTAAATTCATCGTTTTAGGTAATATCTTACGAGCGGTTTTATTCGTCCTACTATTTTGGACCGTTCCCCCCCCCCCCTCTTTTTTATATTCGCATACTATTATCTAGCGAAATAAATTCGTGTCATTTGGTAAGTTAAGGAGTATATTATGACCTTTAAACCCATTAATTTTTTAAGTTCTAATCCATTTATCTTTCGTTTTTTCAACTAAAATTTTAAATTGTAATGGTAAATCTAAAACGCTAGTTTTATGTGGGATATTTTTTGTGGCTAACGCTTTGAATATTTAGTTCCTTACCCATATGGAGCGCAATGTCGCTATAACTTTCGTTATAGTATTATCATTTTACATTATGGATGGTAATAGGGTAAAGGCTATGTAGATCCTCGAGTAGATACCAAAAACAAGAAACGTAAAGATAAGTCTACTTAGGCTAAAAGTGTTGTTAGCGGCGTTAACCTTTATCTAAAGGATATATTCCTTTAAATTCATACCCTTTAGTTTTTCCAATATTATTGTATACGTTCGTTTGAGTAACTTGTGGTATCGCTTATACTTTTTAATACCTAATAAGGCTTTTACTAGAATTTGTTTGTATTCGTTATCGGTTATCTGTGCTTTTGTACGTTATTTGGTGAAATCAAAAACCGTATAGGCGTCGTATGTAATTCAATTTAAAAGCTCAAGGTAAACGTTCGACTAGTAGCTAACAAAGGCATCCTAACAATTTATAACGAAAACGTTTTGCATAAATTTAGCAGCTTGAAACGATATTACCGTATCAATAACTAAAAAACCCGGTTAATTGTTTAAATACACAATATTAATAATTACTTCATAATTAAAGTTTATATCGTTTTAAAGGCGGAATTTAAACTATCATATGGCCTGTAAATATAGCTGGCACTTATAGCAAAATTTTCGATAATTTTAAATACAGGTTTCCTATATTTATATAGCTTATAACGTAAAGTAAATGTAAAAGACTTTTTATTGTTAAGTATCTGAATCGTCTATGTAAAATTCGTAATTACGGCTAAGTTAAGTAGGTAACTTTAATTGTATATCTTTTGGGGAAAAATTATAAGTGGTTTAATTTAAGCTGGAGCAGTACAAATACGCTATTTAAAACGTGGATAAGGCATTTAATAGTATTCCGGACCTTAATTCCGAGCTTATTTATATTAGTTAATAAAAGAAAAAATGGTATTTTAAAGTTTATTACATAAAACCAAATCGGTTCGAAACGCGTATTTATAACGACTATTCTGAGAGATAACGTTTTGCCTTTATTAAATAGGACTTTTCGATATTTTCCTGTATAATTAAGTCGAAACTTGAAAAATTTCGTTATAAGCGTATCGAATTACCGTTTCCCAGTTATTAAGATTTTAGCTGCGTTAATATAAAGTATAATACTTTAAAACCTGTTTTCGTACCTATTAAAAAAACGTAAATTACGACGTTATATAGGTGTCAATCACTTCGTTTACGCAATCCAGGCCGATAATATATATAAAGGAGGCGTTTTATGAACCGGCGAAAATACATTAGGTGTTTTTATCGTCGTAGGCTAATAAGTAAGAACTATTATACTTAAGGTCGTTTTTTTCGTATGTATCTTCGTAAGAATAGGTATCAAATCCATTATCTATGCTTTCACATTTAGCTACGTATATTATGAAATTAGCTTTTATCCAATCGTTAAATATATAATCGGTTTTAAATTGTTGTTTAATACGAATTTGCTTGTGAACGAAGTGGTTTATAAATTAATAGCCGATTTTACCATAAACAATATAACGTTTTTATATACTTATAATGTTTAGTATATCTTTTCGTTAGTATTATTACGGTTGTAGTACGTATTGTCCTTGTCTATAGGATCGCCTTTGATTATAGCTGTTTTATCATTTATTCCTTTAGTATCTTTCTTTTTGGTAGCTATATTTGGGGCGATTACCTCATTTCAAATACATTTTAAACCTTTTATCTAGGATATAATAAATGGCTTCGGCGAGATTTACTTTGGTAATTTGACTTTAGCCTTTGTTTTATCAGTTACTATGAATATTACTATATACCCTCATAGATAGTATATATAGGCCAAGTAGCAGTGCACTTTATTACAGGGTGCACTCCTACAGGGTGCACGGTAAGGTGTTACGCTGCAGGCTGCACTCTTGTAAGACACAAAGTGCATCATTCATGGATCAGTGTCGAATGGTTATTTCAGACCGACGGCAATGCATGGATCGGTCTGGAATGGTTATTTCAGACCGACAGCAATACGTGGATCGGTCTAAAAGGAGTATTCCGAAGTGATACGCTTTAGGTAGAGGACTTATAATCCCTCACCTATGGCGTACACCTCCGGATTCTTCTTTTTAAATAACCATTTTAACTTACTTTAATATAATACTAATTATCTTTTAATTACTTTTTTACTTACTTTATTTCATGTAAATAAGTACTTAAACCCTATCGATATTCATCAATAGCTAACTCGTTCTATTACAAACAACTTCGGAAAGAAAAGACAAATACACGTTTAATACCTACAGCGAAATGTTATAATGGTTTAAACTATTTATACTTTAACACTTTGTTTTTACAAAAATTACACGCCGCAGCAGACAAAAACTATTAAAACTAAATAATTTAAAAAAGGAAAACTTAAATACGATATTATCAACCTTAATTTAACGTTTTATTTGCTAAAAAGTCTCGTTACGCGATCATTAACCCTTGTTTAGCGCTCTAATTTACCCGGGCTCTTCTTGGAAAGCGTTTTATCACGTACCAGACCACGCAAGCCAAAATCACTAAGTTTTGGAACCTTTTATTAGGACCTACCGGATACTAGGCCACGTAAGCCAAAAACAACCAAGTTTCGAAACCTATTGTTAGGGCCTATCTATTTTTTTTTTACAAACCACTTGCTCCAGAAAAGCCACGATCGATTACACATAAACAAACAAACCAACCGCCCTACCAAGATCAGTTATACACCAAATAACCAACTGACTACCTCCACTAAATTCCGCTACAACACGCTAATACAGATAGACTACCGCACCCCGAAACATATAACAACTCAACATTTCCCTTGCCTTACCTAATTACTTATATCCGCTCTATTTATTCCAAGTTTACTTACATTCACCTTATATTCCTTAAATTTGATACTTATAACGTTTTAAGTCTTCCTAACAGCTTAACTAATGTAATACTACCAATATTGTAAAACTAACTCGAAACGTTTAACTAAATTTATAATTACGCTTTATTTATAGATCATTTGAAATTTATTCGTATTAGTAAAAATCAGTAAACACTATTCCAACCTTTTTAATTACTTTATTCGTTTTGTATTCGCCAAATCACCCCGAGCTTTAGATATACTTGAACATAATACGAAATTACTATACTTTAGCATATCGCCTAAACGCCATAAAACAATCGTAATTATAACCCTAACTCGAACAATACTAAAGGAGGCCAACGCTTCCTTTAATATCCCGGTCAAATATTTAAAATTAAAAAGGTTATAATATAGAAGACCAACCTAAGCTTTTAGGATGATATCATCGATTTACCAGTGAAGGAATTAAAACCCTATATCTCAAATATATATATCTTAACAGTTATATACCGTTACTAAAAAAACATCTAGAGACTTAACTTATTAAACCAATTTTATAACAATTTCTCGGTTTAAACGTTGAAAATATGGTAAAAGATAAACCCTATTATTACCAAAGATTTATGAATCCAACTTGAAGCTAAAAAAGTTCATACCTTGAAAGGTAAATATAAACGCCTTATAAAGGCTCTCTTCGAAACAATACAACTTATTAATATATTAAATTAAAAAGATAAAGATTTATAGCTTACAGACTTTATGAAAGGGTATTACCTCACTAAATTAAAGAAAATATTATTAAAACGAAGGGAATTATACATATAACAGTATAATCCTATACATTAAGTTGAAAGCGGGAATTACTAGGAAGAAAAACGCCTACGATTTTTATTTATTATATAAATATAATATACCATTATGCCGACTTACACAATAACGTAAAACCGAATACCAAATTGCTCCCTAAACGTAAAGAACAACCTAAGCGGTTATAACGGAGTCAGCTGAAACGGAAAAAACAACCTGGCTAGTGATAACAAAGTCGACCGAAACGGAAAAAACACTCCGCTTTAAAAATCAACAATTAGCCGGAATAAGGAAAATAAAATAACCCAGGAAATAATAAGTAGCGGTAAAACGCCAATACTAATTGTATAAACCAATACATTTTAATTATGACTTTACTTCAACATTTTACCATATCGTTTTCCTACAAATAAAAACGACTTTATAAAGTTCACCAACTTCATTAAATTATAAAATATGGATAATAACTATAACGGCGAACTGTACGACGTATTAGATAATTAAATACGCGTTATATTTAATATATATATAAAACTAAATATTAAACTATTATAATTATACGTTATTTTACCAGATATACTTTTTGAGTAAATTAAAAGGTGGTATATATATTAGTAAAGTGTTACAATTATTTGAAATCCCACTTTAACACCGAAATTAACCACGAGCTATACGATAAAAACTAAACTAAAACAACGTAAGAATATGTAAAAAAAACTAGTAGAATATACCGATGAAAATCTTGGAGAAATCTTTATCGTCTAATTAATAAAGTTTCGAAAATACTAAGCAGACCTCGAACCAGAATATAAAGGCGATAAATTATTCATTTAAATAGTAATAAAAACTTAATATAAAAACTCGAATTTCGACCTTATACTTTTTAAACTGAAAAAGTACTCAAAAGCCTTTTATACAAACTTCTAGATATTGTTCGAAACCTTCATACAACGACGAACAAGCATCGAAATAATATTCGTAACTGATAATAACAAGGACTAAATCAAAATTACCAAAGTAAAACTTATCGAGATAATTTACCATATTTTAAACCGGAAATTTTAGGTTTATCCAAAGTAAAACAAATACCTAAAGTACAAGTACTAAGGGGGAAACCCTAATAATAAAAAATGAAAACAATCGTTCGACAATAAAAAAAACGTACCGAAACCGAAGTAATAATTACGAAAAGATATATGGCGCCCTATAAATTTACAAAAGGGGTATATGATATATGGTAAAGTCGGTTATTAATTTACAAACCACTTCGTTTACGAACAAATTCAAATCAACCGACAGTTCCAAATCGAATATAATTTTAAAGATCTAATAAAAGCTCATTTTACAACATACGTAATCGAATATAAAGATCTAAATAACGAATTTAATGTAAATCTTTACGAATATATATTTAAAGAAAATAACCTTAAATAAAACGATGTCTACTTATTAACCTATAACGATAAAAACGTTCAACGTATATTTACCGGTTAATAAAATGTTATTTGTTGTATATTACATGTTTAAATTATGTAAACGAAATGTTTAACCCTAATATAACGTCGTAATTCACCTTTTTTAACAAATGCAAAACTAGATTTCAGGGTATTATACCTGATATTAATGTAACCAAAATCTCGATGGCCGAAAAACGATAGTTCGATGTATTTACGACGAAATTTCCGAAATTTCGGCTAAATCGGATAGGAAAACACCGAAAGATCCTATTTAGTAAAGGTAAGACGACGTCGTTCAAAACGGTCTTATAAATACGTGGTTCGAACCGATAAATTTTTACGTAATAGATTTTAAAACGTTATTTCTATTTTTATTAACTAATGTAAATAGGCTCGAAATCAAGGTTTAGAATATAATTCATTAATTTATTTATGCTTTGAATAACGTATCCGTATCATTCAAACTTCAATTCGGTTACTTATAATTTTCTTCGAAAACATATATGATTAAAACTACCTATTTGGTTTAATCAAAATTATAAGTTTTATATATTCGATTCGGACACCTAAGTACTACATGTTTTGTACGTTTATTTTACGTCGTTAGCCATACAAATATAGGGAAAACCTTATGCGAAGCTATCTAAAAGTTTTGTTATAAGTAGTAGCTTTACTTATAAACCTTACGATGGTTTTAATTTCACCTTTAAAACGATATAAACTTCGATTATAAAGTAATTATTGATATTATATACCTAAATAGCTAACCTATTCTTTATATCGTCGATATGATTATATTATTTTAAACCGTTAAAGTTATACGAAACGTTTTTACTTTAAATTATTAGAATGCTTTAGTTCACTATTGATTGAACAGTTACCTTAGGCCTTTCAATTAAATTACATATAACGATGATACAGCTTTGAATTTTACCGAATAGCGTACGAAAGCTCAAATAACCGGTAACGAGTATAGGTAAACCATAATGAAAGCCTTATAATGAATGAGAAAATATAAAAGATATTATAAACCACACAAAAACGTATACAATATTAGCAAAGACAAGGTATAAGTTTTACGAAATTTATCTTTGAAATAATGGTTAACGCCGTTAATAATATTTTGACCGAAATAAACTTATTCCTACGCTCCTTATCTCTAATATCTACCCGAGGATTTACACAGATTTTACCCTATTATTATTTACATTGTTAAGAGCCAATATTATAGCTAAAGCTATAGCGGTCTTACGTTTACTACGAGTAAAGAATAATATATTCAGGGTGTTAGTTTTAATGAATAGATAATGTAAAACCAACATACTAAACCTACTATTATAATCTAAAATTCTAATTTAAAGAACGAAGGATGGATAAACTATTTCTTAAAAAAATAAACGGATTCAGAGGCTATAATGTGTTCTTTAACTTACGAAACGGAACGAATTCGTTTCGCTAAATAATAGTACGAAAATATTAAAAAAAGGCAAAAAAAGACAACTCGAACGCGTAGAACGAGCAAACCCAACTAAGAAATATCACTCAAAACAACGAATTTGAATCGATCTTAGCTTTAACCTTACCCTTAAAACGCGAATCCAACCAGAATACGTTAAACGAAATCAGCTTATTTATACCAAACCCGCCAAAATATCGACGCTAAAAACACCTTTTCGGCTTTAAAACCAGGAAACGCCTTAAAAAATTTACCAGAAACCCCTTCATCACGTAAAAAGAAATTACAAATCGCGATTTTAACATAAAACTTCGCCGCGAGGGTATTATTACCATCTTAGGTGCTTTATTCGTATAATTTACCCAAATAGAAGTCTTTGCTTTTATCAAATAAGGTGTATTTCGCTTTGAACGCTTTAACCTAGCCGTTTATAACACCTATAAGATTTTCCTAACCTGTCTTATCTACGAAGTGAAAAATGAAGTCAAAAAGCTTTACGAAAAAAACCCATTTAGTTGCAAAGAGTCATAAATACGAAAGCCAAAAGAATATCATGATCTAGTTACTTATATTATAACGGGCTAATTATTGTCTAATCCTTAAATTCGTTACTTCTCTTAATGATTTATATAATTTATATGTTAAACTTCGAAATATAACTTAAGTCTACATCTAATCCTAAAACCGGTTGAAACGACGAATTTATGCCAATTTACCTAAGGACCTTAAATAATACTACCCACTTGATACGATTTTAAGTATTATAAAACCACTTTACGATTTAGTCGAAACAGGTATTTATTAGTATAACACTTATTGAAAATACTATAAAAACGATTCGAAATAATTAATTTTACCTTCGACTCATGCCTATTAGTATTAACGGCCCGTTCAAAAAGCTTTATATTAATAGGTATATAAACGGATAACACCTTAATGTTATATAACTCCTCGTTTTTTATATCTAAGGAAAGGATACTTTTAAAAGCCGGCTAAAAATATAAACATAAGACGTTCATAATAAAATACAATATAATATATTTTAATAATACCACGATTACCCTGCGGAATGGCACTTTAAACCTCACGTAAAAAGGGTAGCTAAACAAAGTTATCTTTATTACTTTAAATAACGTAAAACAAGCTGACGAATACAAATGCCAACGTATACGTGGCGCTTAAGTTGCTTTTATAACATAACTAAAAGCAGTATTTAACCTTTAGATCGCCGCGTAATGCTAAACCGAGCCGACAAACAATACGTATAAGGTGTTGAACAAACGCCTTTCGTAACAAATATATAATTATAAATACGGTTCATAATTCGTATTACTAAATATAAATACGGTAAAGCTATTAATTTTTTTACTAACGACTTTTTCGCTAATAATAACGACTATAATTTATAAATCAACTTCATCCTAATCTTCGCTAATAAAATCTGCCTGAAATAGTTTTACGCTTCGAGAAAATATTATTCATTAAAGCTTTATTCAGTGTAAAAAGGTTACGTAAAACATCTTAGCTTTCGAAATATATATTATAATTAAAGGTTTCGATTTAGGTATTACTATAATTATAATGATCAGAATAATTGTTTTCAACCTTAGTTTATGCCCTATCCATTATATCGTATATACTTACTCCTTTTCGTTTTATAAGTACCTGATTGAATTTGGTATTACAAATGAAAAGAGTTGAATAATCGATATTATAACTTTACGCGAATTATACAAACGCCGTAAAATTGAGGAAATAAGGTGAATTAACGAAAGATACAACCTAATAAATGTAATAATGAAGTTTACGTTGAAAGGAGCCCTAAAAACACTTATATCGATAAGTAAATCATTTATTAGGGTTATTGAAAAGAGTTTACGACCTTAATGAATTAATTTATTATTTTTTCGCTTATTTCAATCGGTTCATTCTACATTATTCAAACCGATCCTCGTTTTACCCTTAGGTAAAGGTATAGGGGAGGGATTATCCTTTTCGCGGCGACGTACGATAACGGCGTCGAATTCGCCTACGTAATATATACGTAAGAACCGTTTTTAAGCGGAGACAACAGCTACTATCTCATTAATTCGTCGGTTAACGCTTGTTACTAATTAGTATCGGCTTATTTTAATTATTTACAACGATTTGTTTTTCGAATCTCATTAAATAGTATATTCTTATCACATAAAGTTTTTAAAATTCGATTCAAACTTATTAAAAAGTCGGTGGACGCGTAATACGACCTCGGTTTATGGCCCTAAAACCACCGAAACGGGGGCGTACGAGTTACTAGTACGTTCGTAACAGTAATAGTAAATTGAACAGCCTCTGCTTTTGTGGTAATTGCCAATAAACTTATCTGCGGCTGCGAACGCGACATACAATACGTAAAAAGTGTTTATTAACAACCTAGAGCTACGAATCCGGGTACGTCTTTTTAACGTTTAACGCGTTAAAAAGGCCTTACAACGTACCCTAACTATACGAAACTCGAAACGAAGAAAAAAATAAGCCTCATACTTCTTGTTTATAAGAAAAGAGAAGTTAAAAGCTTACAAATAAAAGGACTAAGATATACATATCCTAACGTAATTACGTTGAGCTATGACTACGGCGTAAAAGAACTCCTATGGGTAATAAGGTTTCTACCTATGGAGAAAAGGTAAAGTTTATAACCTTAAAAGATTCTTGCTCCTTCTCCGAGTTAGAAAAAGGGGAAGGAAAGGAAGAGGAGGAGGAGGTTTGGACGACGGTGGCGGGGAAGGGCGAGACGAAAGCGGTGGTTAGGCTAGGCGGCGTAACGGCGGCGAGACTGGGCAGTGTAGCGGCGGTAATGGCAGGGCTTGTTGGTATAACGGCGGACAGGGAGATAGGGTTTAGCGGAGTGGTAGCAATGGAAGAGATGTTGCCCGAGAAAGGCGGGTTGCTACTATTAGTGGTGGTGATGGAGGCAATATCAGTAACGGTAGCAGCAGCGGTGGCGGCGGCCGCGCGCCGCTGCTTACGCGTCATATGGCGCCTTACAGTTTGGTTTTTACGAATCATTTAAATAAAGAAAAGGTTAGTTATAGATATTAGTTAAATAACTTATATATTAAAAAGGTTTATTTTAGTTTAGGGTAATAAAGGAAAATGGGGATATGGTTTGGTTTACTTAAAAGAAACAAAAGTTAAATTAAAATAGGGACTTATATCTATGTGAATTATGTATCTTTAAAAGAAAAAGAAAAAAAGTTTTACCTAAACCGATAACGATATATCGGTTTATATTAACTTAATACGTAATTACGTAAGCATCCTTACGTCATTACGTAATCATCCTTACGTAATCATCCTTACGTAACCAACCCCTGTAATACCGGCGTAATTAATTCTTATTAACCGCAAAAAAAACGCTATTACTAACTATATCGCCTTTATTTAACTATACGAACCAAACCCGAACTATAATTACCACCTCGGCTAAAATTTAATAATCCTAGTCGAACTTACTAATTTGAAACTTTTACGATTAATACGACAAATAACATTGTTATTACGGAAACTACTAATTTAAACCTCTTACGATTAATACGACAACAACACTATTACTATGGAAACTGCTAATTTATACCTATTACAATTAATAGTACAAATAACACTATTACTATTAAGCTACAAGTACGAAATATATAAGGAAAAAAGAAAAAAATACCTGTATAGATATTACTATATACCTTTATAGATAGTATACATAAGCTAAGTAGTAGTGCACTATATTATAAGGTGTACTCCTGTAAGGTGCACGGTAACGTATTACGTTATAGGTTACACTTTTACAAGACGTAAAGTGCATTATGCATTGATCGGTCTGAAATATTTATTTCAAATCGAGGGCAATACGTGGATCGGTTTGAAATGGTTATTTAAAACCCACAGCAATGCGTGGATCGATCTAAAAGGAGTATTCCAGAGTGATACGATCTGGGTGGAGGACTTATAAGCCCTCACCTGTGAAGTACACCTCTGGATGCTTCTTCTTGAATAACTATCTTGACTTACTTTACTACAATACCAATCATCTTTTGATTACTCTTCTACTTACTTTGTTTCAAATAAACAAGTACTTAGACCCTACCGACAGTTACAAATGCTGAACCGAGGCTTATCTGTCGGCGAATGAAGGTTTTAAACGATATTTTAAAGCGTGTATAAAAGGCTTTTAAATACTTTTCCGGTTTAAATAGTGTAAGGTTAAAATCCGAGTTTTCGTAGCAGGCTTTCGTTACTATTTATATAAATAATTTATCGCCTTTACATTCAGGTTTCAGGGTTGTTAAGCCCTTTTGAAACTTGGCTAATAAGGCGGTAGGAATTTCTCATAGGTTTTAATCGGCGTGTTCCTATTAATCATTTACGAATTCCCAAGTTATATTAATTCAATTCCTATCGTAAAACTTGTAACTGATGTCCGTATCGAAAGAAGATTTAAAGAGGTTATAACATTTCGTAAATATATTTATCTAAGTAAAATAATATATATATCATTCCTTAACCTGTTCGAGATTTATACCAGGTAAGATAAAATAAAATTAAAATGATTTAATATCCAATCTTTTATATGTATTAAATATACCGCGGATTTTATTGTTAAGTACGTCGTATGGTTCGTAGTTATAGTTGTTATTTCTATCCCATAACCTGGCAAAGTTAGTTAGCTTGGTAGGGTCGCTTTTATCCGTAGGAAAGCGATACGGTAGGAGGTCGCGATAAAGGTCGCGATTTACGGGTATTGGTTCATAACTCATGTATTCGCGTTTTACGTCACTCGCTAATTTTTGGATCGGGTTGTTTTTTATGTTTCAGCCAATCTTTTCGTAGTCGATCAGGCTGTTTTTGGTGTTCCGGCCGTATCTGCTAAAGCTGATCGGGCTATTTTTAATGTTTAGGGAGTGGTTTGGTATTTGGTTTTGTTTCATAATATATATTGGCGTAATGGTGTATTGTATTTACGTAGTGAATAAGGATTAAAGTTGTTTTTCTTTTTCGGGGTCTTTATTCCTGGCGCATGGTACAGATATAAGGCTATATCGTTTTACGCTTCGTTTTCTGTTATGGTTCGACCTACAATGGTAAGCCAAGTAGGTGCCAAATAGGATTTACTATTGAGGTGCGGAGGAAGACTAGAAAAGGATACCGTGGCCCAACGTGTAGGGCCCTTAGGCAGAGCTAATGCCCAGCCCGTTACGTGCCTTTACACGTGCCGTGCACAGACCGTATCCTATCCGTACACGGGCCGTATTCGGCCTATACCCGGTCCGCGCCTGAGCTAGGCCTAGACCTATCCCGTTACGTATACAGTTACGTAACTTATAAGCTTAATAGCCAACGACCTAAGTCTATAACATACCACTTCTTTCCCAAATATTACAAAGGTTACAACGTTCTTTTAAATAAATACCGGATGCGAACCGTACCCGTCTAATACGCGGGTCGAGTATAAGCCAGTAATACTATGCCTAATATATTGTATAACGTTTTAAACGGTTTATCCTATATCGCTGACGCTGTATAACGTATTCGTTAACGCGCCGTATAAAGCCTTCTTTTTACCATTGGCGCCATATAACGCACGCGTTAACACGCCGTAAAAGGTATCCTTTTTACCGCCGGCGCCGTATAACATACCTGTTAATATATCGTAACACGTCATATAAAGTATCTTTTTTATCGTCGGTATCGTATCGCGCGTTTATTAACGTATCATATAAAATTACTTTTTTACTTTTAATATCGAATAACGCGTTTCATATAATACGTAACCCTTACTTAATCCGGTCCGTTAATCCTTATAAATACGAATGCTTTTACATAGCTTTTAAAACTTACTTCTTTTTCCTTTTACATTATCGCCCCTTTTTTACCAATTACTCTGTTATAACTTTTTCCATTTTTTTCAGTATAAGCTTATTAGCTATTTAAACCCATATATTTTTACCTTTCCTTTTAAATCATTATTATAGCCGACGTATTTAACGGTTTTCGCCTAGGTTACGTTACCATTAGCGGCCTCGAAGGGGACGATAAGCCTTTTTATAAGGTATATTACTTTACGACATACTAATACCTTATTACTAATTACTTATTATAATCCCCTAATATTATATGAAATCTTGTTATTCTTGGAGATAATAGAGATAAAAATAATTTTTTTTGTTGCAAGTTAAAAATATCTATGTATCGTATATTAATCAGCTTTTGAATTTTAACGGTTTTTTATTTTACGTTTGAATTTATCGTATATAAGGGTATCGCGTATATTTGAAGGTTTATAGTAAAGTAAACTTACAAAAAAGCCTTATAAAAGGCCAACTACCAATTAAATATTTTTAGTAATATATTGAGGAGATAAATTTACTTACAGCTTTACCCGGTTTATGTACCCTTCCATACCAGTTAATTGTTACGGTAAAGGATAAGAATTATGTCTTATTCCCGGCATGTAAATGTTAGGGAAATGTCCCGGGTAATCGAACCTTTTCAACGCCCCCCCACCCCCTTTTACAAACCAATTAATTAATTTATCCGGCTTTATAATGTCGTTCAAGCGTAAGGAATTCCCATTATACCGGCCGTATAAGTCGTTACTAATTTAACCATACGCCTACGTTACCCTCTTTCTTTGGGTCCGCATTTACCCCGGATCTTTTCGTTGTCTTTTATTATATCGTTTATTTATAAATATAAAACGTCTTCGACTAACCAAGCTTTAAAGCGTAACGTCTTCGCCCCGACCCTTTCTAATTACCGTCAAATACCCTTTTATAATTTTAACCTAAAAGGCCAAATGAATATAACCACTTAAACTTTATTTTTATAACCAATATAAATTACGACCTATAAAATGTTGTAAACGATGTTGAAAGCTTAACTATATAATTCCTGATTTCGTCCGTATTTCATTTGTTAATCTTTTATAAAAAAGAACTAATCATGCCAACCGCAAACGGACTTAAAATTGTTTCCGGGCTAATCGAGTTACTCGAATCCAAACTAACGTATTATAATCTTTAATAATCCGTCCAAAAGATTACTCCCCCCGTCCTACCCTTCGCTTTACTTTTCGTTAGCCGCTATCGTCGGTCTTATTTAACGTCCGTCTATTTTAACGTTATCCTTTATTATTGACCTCCCTTAATATCCATCCTTTTTCGTATTATCTTTTATTAGCTTTTCTTAAAGCTCGCCTCTCCTCGCGTTATCCACCCTATTTAACGTTGACTTACGTATGGCACGCCTCATATTAGCCCCTTTCTTCGGTGCTTACCGGTTTTCGCCATGCCTTTCACCGTTTCCCTCCCCTATTATCTCTCAACGTTCAAAGTTAATCGTAATAAAGCCCCTAACATTATGAAAGCCGGTATTAGCTAAACATAAATAAAGATAATAATAATAAATGGATAAACTTTTGTTAAAATATAGTAAAAACCTCTTTACGGTTGCATATTATCCGAAATAGTCGGGTAATATATATTCAGATTTATCCAATATATTATAACCTCGTTTAATAATAAATTCTATTTTCTTTTTATTAACGAAATATTATGTAGAAGGTATAAATGATTTGCCTTATGCTTGTAGTTTTGTATAAGCTTAACGTTGCAGTGTAAATACTAGGTTATCGTAAATATAAACATCTCCTTATTTCGTTTCGAATTTATTTGGGGCTATAATATATTAACAATTTGTTATAACCCAAGAACCAACTGCAGACCATGAAATAGGTCAGCGGCTAGCTGCGTTATTAGAAGCTTGATTTCCAACACATCAAGCGGGGATATCTCTTATATAAGGAACCAGGGTTAGGGTTGGGACCGCAAGGACTGAAGAGCGGTCCAGTCGATACTACATAGGACCGCAGGAAGCGACCAGCGACTTCAGCGGTCTAGTACTGAAGATGGTATGAAGGTCATAGGATATAAGAATACGGCCATCACCACAAAGATAGTATTTACTTCTTAGCTCTTCAGTTGTCAATCAAAGTATTCAGTCTACACACCTGAATAGCCTAATAGCTAGTGATTATTCTATAGTACGAACAACCATCTTCTTGATATTACACCTTTGTTACCTCTGTTACTTTACTGCTAACATAAACCCTCTGACACCTTCTATTTACTCACGGGTATTTAGCGTGATCATTATACAATTTTCCAACAATTCTCATTCCGGCTTATTATAACACTTTTACTTTAGTAATACGTAACGAACCCCGCCCCTCCCCATTTTTACCGCAAAAATATCCTATACTTTAGATTCCTCATACTTACCATCCTTTATATTATTCGCCACCAGAGCTAATCCCAGACGAATATCGGATAAAACCTAAAAAGAAAAGAGGTTCGAAACTATATACTTAACCAAATCTATATAAAATACCGGATATTTACTAAAAATATCTAATATGATATTTAATGAATTCGGAATACCGATTACCTGGTATTAATTATAAAGTTAATCGAGCTTTTTACTCGGACGGTTAGTTTCAATATTACGAAAGCTTAATTTAACCTAATTCCCTACCTTGTATCATTTCGCTAAATATAGTTTACAATTCGTTGCCGTTTTTATTTACTATTAAACGTAAGTTATTATCGCTTAAATTAATTTCGTCTCTTCGCGCAAATAAATTAAAAACGTAATAGCTCGCCTCGTTAAACTGGTTAACGACTTTGTATCTCCGTTTACCCTCGAAATTAGAAACATTTCGTATTTATTTACCAAATGATTCGTATTAAATCGGATAACCGTTGACTTCCGGTTATTTAAATAAATTAATCAATGAGTAAATACGAAGCTTCATAGTATTACGAAAAGGTTACTACAATACGTAAGTATTTTCAAACCCCTTGATTTACCCGTTTCATACCGTTATCTATTTATAGGTAATACTCCGTAAATCAAAGTTATTTGACTTTTGCTAAAAATATAAAATATCTTCTAAAATACATTTACCTAATTGAAACCGCGGTTATTAATAATAAAAGCTAAAAACCTATAAAATCTCCACTATATATCCCGAAAGCGCTCCGCATACGTATCCGCAGTTATGAACCATATAAACTTTAACTAAATAAACTTAAAAAGACGATCCATAATAACTAACAAATATCGAAGGCAGTTATTAATAATTCATAAGTCGACTATGAAATCGACCGAAATATATGTTTAATACCGGTCTAAAATAAAAAAGGTTTAAAATAAACTTTATCGTAAAGTACGACGAGGTTTCATCCCGCTATATTACGTATATATTCGATATAAATGTCGAATATCTATAAATATCCCTTTTTCATAGTAATTTCGTAAAAAAACACGAAATACAATATTTTTACCCAAATAACACATAATAAACAAGTTATAAGTTTACTATAATATCCTTCTTATTAATAATTTTGAACTCGATAACTATAAGCGATTATGATAACGTAATATATACTATGGGTTAATCCCATAATTTAAAATTTATAATAATTATTTTACCTTAAATAGAAAACGCTCAACGCTTTTGAAAACCGTTAAAAGATAAATCTCATATAACAGATCGTTTGTTAATCTTTAGTTTTATGATTTTATCAATATACCCGGGCCGAAAATAAGGGAATTACTCGGCGATAACAGTATTGGCGGGCTTAACGTGGACTGGACCCGCGACGATGCCCTCGGAATTACCGTACTAAAATCCCTTAACGTTATCCCCGATAACGACCCGAACGCGGGCCGGGATCGGGGCGATAACTCTCTTAACGGTCATTCGAAAGCCCCTAACCCCCTTTTAAGATACATATTATTGTAATATAATAATCAAGATTTCGTTTTATCAAACTCTTTTACCTAAACAGTCGTTATATATATTTCTTTAATATATAAATCCATCAATATTACGATAAATATAATAATAGAAATAGGTTCAAAGACTCGCGCGCAACTTTTTTTAACCTCGGGTTAATTTTGTAACCAATGAGTTAATCTATCTAAGCGAGTACCTTAAGTTATGAACCTATACCGTAAATTGTATTAACAAAGAAAAAAGACCTCAGCTTATCTAACCTAACGTTTCGAAATTAACCGTAGTAAAAAAAATACTTTAATCACTTATAATCCATTAAAATAGTTAACAGTATACGGATATTACGTAACTTAAAAAAACTACGCTTTTAAATATGATACTACCGCGAAAAGTTCCTTATTGTAAATAGTATAATTACGTTTCGTATTCGTTAATCATACGGAGTAATAAGTTATTAGTTTTAAAATACGATTTTGGTTCCCTAACTATAAACACCTTTTTAACACCGTTCCAGAAAAATTAGTTTCTGCCATTATTAGCCAATCTAAATCCTAATATATTAAAATAAGGACAGTAATAAAGGCATCCTTTAAGGTTTAAAATACCTATTCCTCCCGCTTCGTCTAAACCTAACGAATACTATACTTTATTGGGTGAACGAAATAATCCGACAACTTTGAAAAATCACTAATAAAATCGCGATAAAAGTTAATAAAACCTAGAAAACTTCGAACCTTCCGAACCATATGTAGTAATTCTTACTCGCGAATTACCCGGACTTCTTCGAGGTCGGCACGAATACTTATTTTCATCGTTACAATAAAACCTAGGTATTTTACTTTTTTAACTACTAAATTATAATTTTTAAAAATTAAATTTAGTTTCGTATTACAAAAACGTTTGAAAACCACGTAAAATTTCGTCATATAGTCCTACTTAATACCTGAAAAAAATATCAAGAGGTTGTTTAAATACATAATAACAAAATTATTTAAAATACCCGCTATTATATAATTAATTTATCGCTAAAACGTTGTTGGCGTTTCCGCCAAACTAAAAAGGGTAACTTGCTGTTTAAATAACCTGAACTGTATACGAAACGCCGTTAATTCCTCCTATCCGAGTACTATTTGAATACGGTAAAATACTGCTTGAATATCCAATTTCATAAGTTATATCGACTTCGATAGCGCACGTGAGGTCTCCTTAATTAAAGGCAAAAAAAAAAAAAAAAAAACGGGTTTACTTTGTAATTTTATTTAATACCCAATAATCGACATAAAACCGCTATTTTTCCTCCAGTTTACGAATTAGTAATACCGGCGTCGTCGCCGATAAAGAGTTCGCTCAAACCCAACCCTTATTTACCAACTGCGTAACCTATGGTCGAAACTTAAGAAATTAATTTCGTAATATCGAATATAATGACTTTTAAGGTCTTTTTAATAAATATTTATCCTTATTCGGTTTAATATAAATATGATAGTCGAGTTTCTCCTTATATAAAGGTAAGGCTGTAACCTTATCTTCATCGAATAAATCGTGAAATACTGTTAGTTTCGGTAAAAAACGCGACTAATCCTTTTTTCTCTAACCGTAATCGTTGCCGTTACTTATAAAATCCTTGTTATCATGCTAAGGGTTATAATATAAGTTATTCGGGATGGGTCTCTTATAAGTTATGCCTTTCTGTATTAACGTTACGTTAACCCGAGGAAAATCGAATTTACCATGCCTTATATATCTTCTATCTAAAACGTATCGATACTACATCGACAACTAAGTTTCCCTTACCTTAAATTACCAAACAGCTACCGCCAGCGTCTAAAAATACCTATTAATATCGTATTCAAGATATTCCAAAAATTATATCCCGCGCTATTCCAGGAATAATATATATTAATATGGGGCTTAAATATTTATCAATAATTACAATGAACTTGGTTATTTAGGTAATACGCCTATTTTACCGTAATCCTGATATCGTTATAAGATTTTACGAATATGATAACTCAATATACTTTAACTTCAACCATTGAATTAAAGCCTCATTTGCAATATAATAATAAGTATAGTTAAAATAGATTTAAATATTTAAAAAATATGAATTATTAAAAAGTATTAGGATAAAAAAATGATTTTTTTTCATTTATACGTATTTTAATTAAACTAAATTCCCTTTTACTTGATTTTGTAATTATTTTATTAAAGTTATGTAATTTTTAAACTAAATTATATTCAATAGTTAGGTTTTTCCTATTATCATCAATAAAAAACCTTCCTTTACCTTTTCAACTTAGGTTGTAAACGCTTATGTAAAAGGTAATACCGGGAGAAAGTCGTAATTACATTAAAAATAGTGTAATTAACTATAACGTACGTAATGTCCCGAATCTATCTTAACTTACCATTCTTTTATTATCGTCTACGTCGCTTTACGTCCCTGATTTTAAGTACGTACTAAACGGATTTATTAGAATAATGAACCGCGATATTAAAAGGATTGACTACAATTATTACGGCCCTTTAATAAAGGCGTTTAGAAGGCGTGAACTCCCGTTATGATCGTATTACTATCCGGCTGTTAACCTTAAACGGGTTTCGTTAACTAATAACCAAAACGCTGTTTTAAGTTTAAAGACTTCGACTCGTTGACGAGTCCGCAGGACTTTTCCAAGACTACGATATGATCCACCCGGCTAACACCTGCCGTAATAAACTTGTCACGAATACGTAGCAATACGAAAAAAACGTAAATAATTACAATTTACGGCTGAGAGTAAATTTGAGCAATCAACTTAAGTCAAATGTATTTTAAAAATAATAAAGAATAATACGTATAGGTTCTCATTATTTATAATTAAGCCTTTCAATTCCATTAATACTTTATCCGTGATTTAAAGATCGCCGAAAACCGCCTAGATATAATCAAAAAACCTTTTTATATTATACCTAACTTTGTATTCTCCGGCTTTATAGTAAACCGTAACCGCTTGTTTTACCGCTGCCATATAACATCCCTATACGCAAAGAAACGCATACCGACCCTTTCCGATTTATATTCTATTCGCTTCCAATATAAATTCGATTGTTCAGCGCGTCATCGCCTACGTAAAAGTAAATTCGTCAAATTACGATTAGTTATGTTGTTTTCGTCCACCTTAAACCTATAGAAACCTAACACGAATTGTGGTAAATTTAATTTCGAGTTATTAAATTTTCGCAATGACTTAAACAAAGTCGGACGTAAGGTCGACAATTAAAGTCGATTAACCCGATTATTACAACTGTTTAACAACCGATAAGATATAGCCTATAGTATTTTACAAACGAAAAATATCGGCGTAAGTTGACTCCGAAAGGGCTGAAAGTATATTTATAAAAGTAAAAAAACTAGGTATTTACCGACGGCCTATCATCTCCAATAACGCTAAAATATAACGTCGAATTATTAACGTTTACCAGTAATTCGTCTATTATAAGAAATATTTTATTAAGAAAAAAGAAAAGAAAATCTTATTAATATATTATAATCCGACCTACAATAATACGCTAAGTAAATACCAAATAGGATTTATTATTAAGGTACGGAAGAAAACTAAAAAAGGTTATCTTGACCTAACATACAGGGCCCTTAGGCAGAACTAATACCCAGTCCATCACGTACCCTTACACGTGCCGTACATGGACTGTATCCTATCCGTACACGAGCCGTATCCAGTCTGTACCCGGTCCGCACCCAGGACGAGCCTAGGCACATCTCGTTACGTACACAGTCACGTTACCTATAGGCTCAATGGCCAACGGCCTGATTCTTTAACATTTTCGTCGTTTTAATAATAGTTTTTTTTAATTCATAAGGTAATACCCTTTTATGAATTTCGTTATGTATAAATCTTTATCCTTTTAATCTGGTACGTCAATGAGTTATTTTATTTCGAATAAGGCTTTTATAAAGCGATTATTCTTACCCCCTAATTTATTAATACCTCAGATTCGTAATTGGATTTTTAAAGCTTTAGTAATAGTAGGATTTACAGTTTGCTATATATCCAAAGTCTAATTCGAAAATATTTCATACAAATTATTCAGTAAATTAGGGTTTTAAGCTTTTTCTTCCCAGCAGCAAAACATAACGGTGAAAATGCATATATTTACCGTATATAAGTCGAGTTCCTTAATTAGCTAATCGATAGTGTTATTACAAAGGCCTAGGATAATCTCGTATATTATAACCTTTTTAAATCTCATATTTTTGATTAGGAGGTTGAAATAGATATTGACTTCTTTTAGTATTATTGGTCTTAGGTATATAATTTCTAAATATTTCGGAGCTATTGTAATTGGTAATCTATATACATATTTAGTATGTTAAAATGGTTTAAGTTAATAGTTTTGGACTGTTATTGGATTTAGGTACGTTTGGATTCCAACGTTTAGGGTGATTTGTTTTATAAATAGCAAATACAAAGTAAATGACGTAATCAAAGTAATTATGATATAACTTATTAGCGTTTATTAATACGAATAAACTTGAAATAATACGTAAATAAAACGTAATTACAAATTAATTATACATTTTAAATTAGTTTTATTAGCATTTGATAGTATCATATTAGTTAAGCGGTAAGGAAAACTAAAACTTCGAAAATACTAAATTTAAAACACATAAGGAAAAAGTGAAATAAATCTAGAAAAATAATTAAAATAAAGAGGGTGTTATTATATAATACGGTGTTTAGTAATCGGTCCAAATTAGCGTGTCGTAAACGAACTTGGTAAAGTGATCGGTTGAGTTACTTTTCATGTAACCGATTTTGCTAAAGCAATCGGTACAGATTATCGAAAATCGGATAGGTCTTAATAAAAGGTTTCGAAACTTGGTGGTTTTAGTTTAGGTGGCTTGATACGTAATATGACGCTCTTTAAAAAGTTCACGGGTATATAAAAACGCCAAATAAGGGTTAATGGTATCGTACTAAAGTTATCTTTTTTAAAGTTACCTAGTTTTTACAGTTTTTATACACGTTGGCGTATAATTTTTGTAAAAACGAAGTGTTAAAGTAAAAATATTTGAAACCGTTAAAACATCCTATTATAGATATTTAACGTGTATTTATCTTTTTTTCCTACGCTATTTATAGTTAACCGAGTCGCTTACTAATTACTGTTGGTAAGGTCTAGAACCAATTTACCTGACATAAGGTATTTAGAAAAGTAATCGTTAGATTGGTAATTATAGTCAAAAACGATAATGATACGAAGGAGAATTTAGAGGTGTACGTCACAAATAAGGGTTTATAAGTCCTTACCTAGAGCGTACTACTTTAGACCGCTCCATCTATTGCCGTTCGGTCTGGTATATCTATTCCAAACCGATTTATGCATTGATATTTGGTCTGGAATAATCATTTCAGACCAATCCATGCATGGAGCACTTTGCGTCTTGCAAGAGTGCAGCCTTCAGCGTGACATGTTATCGTGCACTCTTGCAAGAGTGCATCCTGCAATATAGTACACTGCTACTTGCCCTATGCATACTATCTATGGGGTATATAGTAATATCAACAATAAAAGACCTAAATAATATTATAGGCCTTAATGGCATGGTGCTAACGTTATTAGTCTTTAAAGCATATCTTCGTTTAACGAGTAAATCTCCACTATCAGCAAATTCTCAGAAAAAGGTTGTAGCGTACGACAAAGCCTTAAAGAAACTTCAGAAGGAATCGATACGACGTTAATTTAATGATACTATTAATATCAAAAACAGCCCTACGAAACTTGAAATATTAATTTTGCTATTGTAGAACAAATTCCTTGTATGGAGAAAGCATAAAAAATAAAATAGACTTTTCCATATTTTAAGCTTTGTTAAATTTAAAGTACTTATTAAAACTATTAACAATTCTATAACGTTGTGCATAACTCAAGTTAGACAATATATCAGGGCGGGCTACTAATAGTGATATTGAATATAATTATAAATATTATCAAGTTAAGCGAATCAATTAATATAATCCTTCTACTCCTGTAATTGATGATCCGATAAAAAAATCATTAATATAGCCGATTAATAAAAAGAAGAATATTAAAGACAAGCAATTGTTGGTAAGGTCTCTATTATACTAGGTACATTAAAAAAGTAATCGTAAAGACTGTTATTTATATTGAAATTGATAGTAATATAGAAGGGAAAAGAGGCATTCGGAGAGTACACTTCATAGGTGAAAGCTTATAACCTCTCACCCAGATAGTGACACTTTACTATATATTTTGCTAAACTATCTTTTGGGTCATAGCACTTTATTATGTACTTTGCTAATACCATTTTTAGGTAGTAGCACGTTATTATGAACTTTGTAGGTATCGGTAAGATCTCAAGCCTATAATATTCACGTGAACATAAGGTCTTTGAAGAGTAATCATATTGATTAGTAGTTGTAGTATATAGTAAGATAATCAAGAAGAAGCATCCAGAGGTGTACGCCACAGGTGAGGGCTTATAACTCCTCTACCCAGAGCGTATCACTCTGAAATACTCCTTCTAGACCGATCCATACATTGCTGTCGGTCTTAAATAATCATTCCAAACCGATCTACGCATTGCCGTCGGTTTAAAATAACTATTCCAGACCGACCTATGCATAATGCACTTTGCGTCTTATAAGAGTGTAACTTACAACGTGACATATTATCGTATACCCTATAGGAGTACACCCTATAATATAGTATTACTACTTGGTTTATATGTGTTATTTATTAGGGTATATAGTAATATTTACACAAACAATCTTTTCTTTTTTCCTTATATACTTCGTACTTATAGCTTTGTAATAACAGTGTTATTTGTAGTTTCAATTGTAATAAGTCCGAATTAATAGTTTCTGTAATAATATTGTTAGTGCCGGATTAATTGTAAGAAGTCCAAATAAGTTGTTTTCGTAGTGATAATGTTATTTATCGTATTAATCGCAAAAGGTTTAAGTTGACAAATTTGGTTAAAATTAGCAAAGTTTAACCGAAGTAGTAATTATAATTCGAGTTTGGTTCGTATAATTAAATAAAGACGATATAATTAGTAATAACGTCTTTGGTTATTTTTAATAGAGGTAATTATAAGGTGATAATTACGTATGTGTGATTACATAAGAGTGATTACGTAAGGATGATTACGTAATTACGTGGTAAGTTAGTATAAAAACATATATCGTCATAATTTCAGGTGAAATTTCCCCTTTTTTTCGCCAAAGACGCGTAGTTTTAGCCAATATAAGTTCCTACTTTCATGTTATAACCCAGACAATGGTTGGGTCAGGAAACAGGCCACCATGCAGCTGAGCCACAGAGAGCCTATAGTCCAACACATCAGGCGGGGAACATCTCTTATATAAGCAAGGAGACTAAGCAAGTCACGTGATAGATCAGTATGGATCAGTTACTGATCCAAGGTGAGGCTAAATGAGATCAGTAAGGATCAGCCACCGATCCAAGGTAAGGCAGCACTAGATCAGTGGGATCAGTGCGGTGATCCAAACGATCCAGTACTGAAGATGGTATGAAGGCCATAGGATATAAGGACACGGCCATCACCACATAGATAGTATTTCCTTCATAGCTCTTCAGTTGTCAATCTAAGTATTCAGTCTACACATCTGAATAGCCTCACGGCTTTTGATCATTACTTGCACGGTTGCGATATTATTCACTCAGTACCTCTGCTACCTTCTTGATAATATAAACCCTCTGACACCTTCTATATACTCACGTGTATTTAGTGTAATCATTGCATTTTAGTCTACCTAACTCAATTAAGCTGTTTTAATGTATAAGTTACTTAGCTTGTATATATACTAACCTATTTCCCAAATAGATGCCGCGTAAAAATAGGATTGTAAGGCGTCGTTTGGCGCGAAAACGTCGGCGCATCACCGCCGCTGTAGCCGCTGTAACCACCGCCCCTAACACTACTACCATTACCAATAACAATAGCCCGCCCTCGTAGAGCTTAATCTACTTAATTGCTATCACGTCGCCCACCCCCGTTATGCCGCTCGCTGCCACGCCACCAAGCTCCGCCGCCGCTACGCCGCCTAACCACGCCGCCGCTACACCGCTTAGCCCAGCTGTTGCCTCCACCTCACCCCTCCCCACCGTCGCCGTGATGACCTCCTCCTCCCCCTTCTCTTCCTCCCCCTTCCTCAACTCGAGGTAGGAGTGAAGGGCTCCTAAAGTTATAAATATTACCTTTTTTTTACGGGTAAAAACCTTATTACCTGTAGGGAACCTTTTACGTTATAAACGTAACCTAACGTAATTACGCTATAATATATACATTTTAAACCCTTCGTTTGTAAGTTTTTAATTTCTTTTTATAAATAAAGAATATAAAGCGGATATTTTCCGCTGTTTTAAGTTTCGTATCGTTAGGGTACATTGCAAAGCCTTTTTATTACGTTAAATGTAAAGCAGCGTACCCGGATCCGTAACTTTAGACCGTTAATAGATACATTTTACGTATTTTATGTCGTATCCTCGACCTTGGGTAAGTCCGTTAGTGATTATTACGAAAGCGGGGGCCGTTCGGCGCGTTACCACCGTTATAAACGAATTGGTAACTCGTACGCCCCCGTTCCTATAGTCCTAGAGCCGTAAGCTGGGGCTATGTTACACGCCCGCCGAATTTTCAATAAGGATAAACCAAATCTTAATAATTACTTTTAGTAAAAATATATTTTTAAAGCGATCTGAAAAACAAGTCGTCGTTAATAATTAAAATAAACCGATATTAATTATTAGTAAGCATTAACTGGCGGACCAGAGAGATAGTTACCGCCATCACCGTCTGGAAACAGGGCCTACGTATATACTACGCAGGCGAATTCGACGACGTTATCGTACGTCGCCGTAAAAAGGGTAATTCTCTTTTTACACCTTTATCTCAGGGTATAACTAATGAGGTATAGGGCTATATCCTCGTTAACGTTATTAACGTCGCTAGCGGTAATAACAGTAACGTTAACATGAAAGGGGAGGATGACGGGGAAAATGGTAAAGACGTGACGACGTCGTTTTTTCACTTTACTAATAAATAGATATGCACGGGGCTGGGCTAGCGTACCCGGCTATAATATAATACGTTACATAGTAATTTTATAGCTTTTTATAAAATAATTATTTAAAATAATCAATGTCATTTATATCGTTATAATGTTGTAAAAGGAATGAAAATAAATAAAAATTAAATTCATAAATCGGCCCGAATAGTAGAATTTAATAAAGGTAAAATCAGCGATTAGTGAGAATAGTTCGTTGAAATAAAGGCAAATCGTAAATCAATACGTAAGATATTGATAATCCGATTCGAATTTACGAAAATTAATATAACGTAGCAACCTATTAGGGTCGTAAAACCTCTTGTATAACTTTAACAAATAACATAATTGTAAATATAAGAGTTTCTAATACGACGTTTAATATAACCTTTATTATTATGTTTACCAGATTAGATTTACTATTAATTTATCGAGAGTTTTCAATTTTTCGTTATTTATAAGACTTACTTAATATTATAATATGGATTATTAACTGTTTTTCATTTGTGATATCAAACTTAACCAGATATTAATAGAACATTTTTTTTCAATATTAACGATAAGGGAAATAAGGCGTAAACTAAAGTAAGAAATAATTATCTGGACCGTTATTTTTATAATTATACCCGAATCAATGCTTTTTACTGTATTATAAATCTTGATAATCAAAATGTTTCGTATAATCCTTTTATACTTAGTGAAATTTCAGTAAAAGATATTTCCTCGAAGTATAAAGTTGTTTCAGATTAGTATTTTGTTTCAGAAAATTAGGAAAAACCCAATTTAGGAGTTACAATCGTTGTTATTGATTAAGGAGCCGTTGATTAAAACAAATAGCTTTATAATACGTTTATTTAGTGGTACGAACTATAAGTAGCTTTTTAAATTGTATATTTGTTACGAAAAACGTTTGTCAAACGCTTTATATATATTGTCGATAGGTTTTGTTTAATATTATTCGGTGATAGCAAGGTTTAATACTGCTTTTAGTTATATTATTAAGGAGATCACAATGTCGCGTATACGTTAATATTTGTATTCGTCGACTTGTTTCATGCTATTTAAAGTAATGAGGGTACTTTTATTTAGTTACTACTTTTATATAAGGTTTAAGATGCCGTTTCGAGGGGTAATCGTAATACTATTAAAATCCATTACGTTGCTTATTAATAGGAATATTTTAGGTTTAGCTTTTAAATTAGATTGTTAAAGTTTCCTTTTTTTAAATACGGAAAACGAAGGGTCATATAATGTTAGGGTATCGTCTATTTATATACCCGTTAATATAAAGCCTTTTAAACGGGTCGTTAATATTAATAAGTATAGGTCGATGGTAAAATTAGTTATTTAAGTCGTTTTTACAGTATTTATAATAGGTGCTATACTGATAAAGACCCGTTTCGGCTAAGCCGTAAAATGATTTTAAAATATATAACATCGTTTTAGGTAAATAATATCGCTTAAGTTTTTTAGGTATATCAACGTAAATCCGTTATTTTAACCGTTCATTGGATTAGATGCAGGTTTATATTATATCGCGAAGTTTAATATATAGGTTATATGAATTATTAAAGGAAGCCGTTGTTGGTATGCCTTAAATGTTGCAACGTTGTCGATTCGATTGGTCGAAGTAACAGTAGTATTGCGTGGTAAGATGGTGGATGTATCGTTCTAGGTTTGGCAGACAACTAGCCGGTCTTCACTGTAATTTGTATAGCTAAGTGCTTAGCCCATACCCTAGATTGAAGTGCAGCGTATTGCACTCGACCTACACCCAATGCGGTAAGTCAGCACAAAGCAATACACTCAGCTTGCAGTATAGTCAAATTTACTGTAAGTAAAGTTGACCTACTGCACTGCATGTAATACTATTCCAACAGCCGTAAATATAAAAATTAGGTGATAACTAGCTTGTTGTAATGTAGGTAATTAGGTTATAATATACTTTTTACCTTTGTCATATTAACCTTTTATAACCAGGCGGGTCTTTTTATAAAGCTTTTCGATTTTATTTTCAATTTCGTGGATAAGGCGGGTTAAAAGATTTTATAAGTACCGTAAACGATTAGGTTAAAACGTTTAAAGCGAAATACGCTTTGGTCGATAAGGATTGAAATTTCCGTTTACGTAAATTATACGAATAGGTTATTTTAAATAGTAATAATGCCTTCATAACGAAGCTTTAGGTTAAATTCGTAATTTACCATTTTCTTTTACGTTATAAAGGAGTTTATGGCAAGGTTTTTGGGGCGTTTTTTAGTCTTAAAGCCGAGGGGGCATCTCTTACGTTGAGGATTTGGCGGGTTTGGTATAAATAGATTAATTTAGTTTGGCGTAGTCGGGTTAGATTCGCGTTTTAAGGTTGAGTCTGGAGTTAAGGTTGGTTCAAATTCGTAGTTTTAGGTGATATTTTGTGGGCGGTTTTGCTTGTCTCACGTATTCAGGCTGTTTGTCTTTGCGTTTTTCTTATATTTTCGTACCATTATTTAGCGAAACGAATTATTTATGTTTGGTAAGTTAACAAGTATAATATAGCCCCTAAATTCGGCACTTCTTTAAAGGCAAGGTCATTCTTCCTTTATTTTTTTAAATTAAAACTTCAGATTATAATAATAGGTTTAATACATTGATTTTACGTAAACCATTCATCGTTACTCACGCCCTAAATATATTTTTTATTCGTAATAAACGTAAAGCCGTTATAATCTTAGCTATAACACTAGCCTTTTACATTGTAGATAATAATAGGGTAAAGTTTGTGTAAATATTCGGATAAGAATTAAACATAAAAAAACGTAGAGATAAATTTACTTAGGTTAAAATACAGTTAACGATGTTAGCCGTTATTTAAAGGATAAATTCCTTGAAATTAATACCTTTTAATCCTTTCACCAATACTATATACGATCTTTTTAATAATTTATGATATTATTTACACTTTCCAATACCTTACAAGGCTTTTACTGAGATTTTCTTATACTTGTTATCGGTTATCCGAGATTTCGTACGTTATTCATTAAAATTAAAAGTCATATCGGCGTCATAAATAATATAATTTAAAGACCCGAAATGAAGATTTAATTAATGATTAATTAAAAAGTTTTAATAATTAAAAATAAAAACATTTTGTGTAAACTTAATGGCTTGCAATAACGTAACCGTATCGATAATGTAAAGGACTAGTTAGCTATCTAGGTATATAATATTAATACTTATTTTGTAGTTAAAGTTTATATCGTTTTAAAGGCGGAATTTAAATCGTTGTAGGGTTTATAAGTAAATTTAATACTCATAACAGAACTTTTAGATAGCTTCGAATATGTTTTTCTTTATATTTGTATAGCTGGCGGCATGAAACAGGCGTAAAAAGCGTTTAATCAATAGGTATCTAAGTCGTCGGTATAAAGTTCGTAATTTTAGCTAAGTTAAATAAATAACTCTAATTGTACTTATTTCCGAAAAAAATATAAGTAGCTGAATTTAAATTTAAGCGGTACGAATACATTATTTTAAACACGGATAAGTTAATTAGTTGTATTTCGAACCTTAATTTCGAGTTTATTTATATTAGCTAATACAAGTAAAAATAGCGTTTTAAAGTCTATTACGTAAAACTTAATCGGTTTAAAACGCGTATTTATAACGACTGTTCTAAACGACGTTGCTTTACTTTTACTAAATAGGATCTTTCGGTGTTTTCCTATCCAGTCTAACCGAAACTTCGGAAATTTCGTCGTAAATGCGTCGAATTGTCACTTTTCGGCCATCGAGATTTCGGCTACGCTAATATTAGGCGTAATACATTAAAATCTGGTTTCGTATCTATTAAAAAAGGTAAACTATAACGTCATATTAACATTAAATACTTCGTTTACATAATTGAGGCTTGTTATATAAAAAAAGGTATTTTATAAGCTGGTAAAGATACGTTAAACGTTTTCATTGTCGTAGGCTAATAAATAGGTATTGTTTCATTTAAAGTTATTTTTTCTATAAATATTTTAGTCAAGATATACGTCAGGTTTATTATTTCAACCTTTATATTCGGCTATGTATATTGTAGAATTAGCTTTTATCCCATCCTTAAAATTACATTCCATTTAAAATTATCGTTCAATCCGAATTTACTCGTAAATAGAGTAGTTTTTGAATTAGTAACCGACTTTACCGTATATGATATATCGTTTTTACAAACTTATAAAACGTCGTGTATCTTTTCACAAGTATTACTATGTTTTCGGTACGTTTTTTCCATTTCTGAACGATCGTCCCTATTTTTTACTACCAAGGTTTTTCCCTTAGTATTTGTACTTTAAACGTTTGTTTTACCTGGGGTAAACCTTGAACCTCCGGTTTAAAACAGGGTTAATTATTTTAATCAGGTTTACTTTAATAATTTAGAGTTCGTCTTTATTATTATTAGTTACGAGTATTAATCTGAGGTGTTGGTAGCCTTAGATGTTGCAACGTTGTCGATTCTATTGGTCGAAGTAACAGTAGTATTGCGTGGTTAGATGGTAAATGAATTGTTCTAGGTTTGACAGACCGTTAGCCGGTCTACACTGTAATTTGTATAGTTAAGTGCTTGGCCCATACCCTAAAGTAAAGTGCAGCGTATTACACTCGACTTACACCTAATACGGTAAGTCCGTATAAATCAATACACTTACAGCATATTCAGCTTTACTGTAAGTAAATGTAATGATCACACTAAATACCCGTGAGTATGTAGAAGGTGTCAGAGGGTTTATGTTAACAGTAAGGTAGCAGAGGTAACAAAAGGTGCAATATCAAGACTGTGTTCGTGCGAGTGATGATCAGAAGCCGTGAGGCTATTCAGGGTAGACTGAATACTTAGATTGACAACTGAAGAGCTATGAAGGAAATACTATCTATCTTGGTAATGAAAGTGTCCTTATATATCCGCGCCTTCATACGTCTTCAGTGTAGGCTCGACTGGCTCGATACCGAGTCCATCGAGTCTCACACCATGCTGACCCTAACCCTTGTGTACGGTGTGTCTGTTGTGGATCCCTGGTGCCTGCCGAGAGGCTGTGTCCAACCGATTTCCTTTGTTATCTGCTGCGGGGCCGCCGCTGGTGCGCCCTGCAGATGTTGGGTCATAACAGTAAAGTTGATCTACTATACTGTATGTAATACTATTCCCACACTAGCAGATTTTTAGTTTGTACGTACATACTCCAGTATAGCTAAACAAATCTTTCCGGTTAGCGTTAAACAGTGACCTCGTACCCCCTATAAATTAAAATTGACTTCCCTAGTGCATTACACCCAAATACATGCAAATTAACCCTATTTGACCTCAATTTCTTCGCCGCTCCAAGGTCTAAGTTTATCAACTCCCACAAAAAGTTCTTCTACCATGACTAGCCCTTCGCAACTTCAACTGCGCCACTCAAACAGGTCACTGTCATCAATCTCTTAGCAGTCTTCCAATCTGCCAACAAATCCCTGTCCGTCATCACGTAATTTAGGTTTTCCGGGCAGCTTATTCACGTAACCTTCGATACTTATAATCAGCTTATTGCTATCTGCAAATCTTTCTAATGATTCGTTTGGCGTGGCCCTCGTCATGGTATTTGTAAGATTGTCTTTGCCATCGATTGACCGAAACTCCTTAATTTCCCTCCTTTTATAAGATTTATAGAGTGCTATCATGTCGATTATCAGGCGTTTCTTGCTGGTGATTCCGAGATTTGATGGGCATTCGAAGAGGCTTTTTAAGTTGATACAAATTACCACCAGGATAAAAGAAATCCTTAACTTCCTGGTAATATAGTTAAGGGCTTACTATAACGCTATGCCTACGTTAAAGCCCGCTATTATGCCGTAGACCATTAAAGATAATACGTTTCGTATAATATTTTGCATTTTACAAAAGTCTAATAAATTGGGTTACCGATCATGTTAAACTGATATTCCTGCTTGTTTTCGTTGACAAAAGTTATTAGAAATCCGATTTATAAAGATAAGTCGGTGTTATTTGTGAAGGAAACATCCGTAAAGATTATTAATTTGGCTTTTGAAAGGTCGATTAACACTATATTAATCCCGCGGTCCAAGTTCCGTATCTATTACTCCAGCCTTTCATTTAGTCGATCAAAGTCCTTATCTATTAGTTTTTCTACTTATACCGTAATAAATAGGTTGTATAAGGCTTCCAGCTGGTATATAGTAGCAATATAACTACCCCATACACGTTATTTAAAATATAGTTAGACCCTAGATTTATTAGTCTTATCGATTATAGTAAGAATATTGTTCTAGCCCTTTTAACGAAAACTCAGGCCGGTATTAATACCAATCATACAGATTAAAAATTTATTAAAGTTAAATTGGTTATTTTCTATTAATTTCGTTACCGGCTTACAATTCAAGAATTTAAAATCCTCGATTACTTACTATGTTTATATTACAAAGCCAGTCGTTCCAACGAAAAGGGTATTATTAATTTACATACCTACTATACCGAAGTCCTTCTTTTACGTTACTAATTAGTACGGATCGTATGTTAAAGACTTTATCATTAGCTGGGACTTAAAGTACAACTAATAAGTTAAAATACAGTAGACTCTTACCTCAGCAAATTTATACAGTAGTTTAATATACCGCATTACCGTTTCTAATAGGTAAATGACACGAAGTTTCTATAGCAGTTTTAACAGTATATTTCGTTATAAATCCGTTGTTAATTGTATATAGTTTTACGTAATATCACGGATTTTAAATATAAACTTGCTATTAGTCCTAATTAACAAACTTACTGCTAAAGTAACTACCAAACGTTTGCTAATTTCTTTAAATCGTTAGCGATTACGTAAAGATCCAGTCCTGATCTTCATCGCCGTATCCTTAAGCGATTAGCTGTAACTTTTTAGAAGGCCGCCCCGTGGTTTTGCTTTTAACCTCGTGAATAAATTTCGATATAAAGATCGTAACCTTTGGATTTTTGAGGTTAAAGTTCGCATTCGGCACAAATTGTACTATACCTCGGGTTAATAGGCCATCGATTTCAACCTTGTCGTTTTCTTTAAAAGGGTTACTAGAGGACTTAATGATCTTTTATAGCCTGAATTTCATTGTTAAGTCTTCGTTATCTTTCTATTTTTCATTTATCTAGGTAGTATTGTAGGTACGACCTGGTGTTTATTTCTCTTTTTTAACGTTTCTTTTCTTCGGAGGTCGTCCGCGCTGGCGACGTTTTATTAACTTGTTGATAATAGGCGGGGGAGGTTCGTATTAACTCGGTCGTTTAACTTAAAGGTCTTTATCGTTAGTAACCCTAATGTAAGGCTTAACCTAAGTAATCCGGAAAAATATAGAGCCGTTAGTAATTTTAACAACTACCTCGGAATTTGCGATACTTAATATCTTATACAGCCCTTCCTATTTACTCGGCTTCCGCTATATAAAAACTTTACTTTAAAATAACAAAGCAAACACGTCGGTTTTCATAGGCCCATTTTTGGTATTAAGAGAATTATTAACTTGGCAGCGTGCCGATTCCCTTCGTAGTTCCTTTAAAGCTTTATTATAAGCCGTAACACGTTTCTAAGTATTTTCCGAAGGTAGAGATTCAATTGTCAAGCGTAGGTATGCTCCAAAGACCAGTAACGTTAACACTAGGCTGTTAAGGCCTATAATATCGTTTAAGCCCTTTACTGCCATTGGTAAACGTGCCTTCGAATCCGTAAAGCTTCCAATTTCTAATATAAAGATACTATACGCTTGGCGAAGTAGGGCGTGTGCCTTTTTAACCTTTCCAATGCTTCAATAGGCCTCCATAGGTACCTATTTACACTCAATACCTATTTTCTTAGCATTTTTCTGGAACTCCACCGCTGTAAAATTGGTACCGGTATCGTAAACGATGACGTTAAGTGGACCCAGGTACGTATTGATCTACAGTATCCTTAACGTTTCCCACGTATCCTTTACCAAAAGGGACTTTAAAACTTAACTCTATGGAAAAAAGTTTCAAAGTCAACGACGTAAAAAACAGGTTTATTATTCAGGTAAAATACATTAAGAAAGATCTTATAATTAAAGTTTTTATTGTCTTTTAATGTAAACTTAAATCTCCAAAGGGCTGAAGCATACGTTTAACAGTAATGACAAAGCCTTTTAATGGCTTTTAAGGCAAAATATTTTACATCGTTATGTCCTGCGGACTTTAGAATTTTATATAGTCTATTAATAGCTAAGTGGTTAAAGCGCCGATGTAATTGGCATATCTCCGGTTCCTTTAAGTTTTATACCACTGCTTCCGGACCTTAAAGATAAAACTATAAGTACCTCTACTTAAAGGCGAGTAGAAACCTTTGGCAGTTTTTAACCAGCTCATATACGTTAACATTCACTTTAACGTTAAGAGTCTTTATGTCCTTTAAACAAAGTAGTAAAGGAGTAGGGAACTTAAGGATGTAAAACGTAATTGATTTTACAATAGTTTGAATTACCGTTATCCCTAATAACGATAGTTATTCGCTTGGGCTAAAGCCAACTTTAGCGTTACTAATATCGTAACAATTAATCTTAGTAGCTATAGTACTTTCCCTTCGTAGTGCCATATACTGCGAATAACCTCCTATTAAGTATCTTGCTGCCTTAGTATTTGACATAATACCTTAAAACGTGTAATCCACGTAGCAATCGTAAATGTTAAAGGTATATAAGAGGTCAGTAGCATGGTTAGGGCAAAGGTAAGGGTTTTTACCACCTGAACGGTATAAAAAGATATAGTCGGCTAGTTACTAGGTCACTATTCCGGAAGTAGTATCTTTGTACTATTTAATCTATTTAAAGGCGTTGACGGCATTAGTCGACTCGTTGCCTTTAGTATTTATAACCAAGTCTAAGTAATTTTGTTCCGAAGTAATAGGATATTAGATGTGGTACGTTACTTTCCTGTTATTACATTCGGCGGGAGGGGGGTAACGAGTTGATTAATAACTGGCCTTACTACAAATACAACATCTTTTACCACTATTACGAAAATAGTACTTGTGGTTAATAGGTCCACCTAAATATTAATGGCGTTAACGTGGGTTTTGCCTTTAGTTTGGGGCCGGTGTTAATTTTCTTGACTTTAGGCGTTGTAAGAGTAAGTACTTGCGGTCGACGTAGTTAACTACCATAAGGTCTTTTTCTTCTATGTTAAAAAAGTTGCCGGCTTAAGTATACATACCGAGCGAGTTTAGTATACGTACTATCATAATGGCAAACGAGGAACGCAACTATCTAAAACAGCCTTTATAGGTGGTATCTAAACGTTATAGAATGTATTTAAACTTACTAACGCCCGTAATAGCTACCCGTACCTACTCGAAAAGTGTGGCTTCGTTAACGTAGACCTTACCTATTATCTTTTGATACATTATTAGCTTGTCAAGCATTTGATTAAGGATATTTATTGGTAATTCTTCCTTTCTTTCTTTGCCATCATTATAATCTACCGCCTGGTAGTCCAGTTTGTATAATATTTCGCGAGGTGAACGTCGTACTTAAAGTAGCCCTTTATGTTATCGTAAATATTGCGAAACGTGGTGGCATTCTTTAGGAAGGTTAGGTAATAGTCCTTGGAGTATCCTGTGAGGATTTTAGGAAATAGTAATTGAAAACCAAAAGGGGGTACTTTTATTCACTTACAAATATTTAGGAAAGGTATTATCTTAATGTCAAGGAGGTTGTAAGTCTTCCCGTTATACTTCTTTGTGTTATTTCAAAATTTAACGAAGTTCATTATTAACTTATAGTTAATGTTAGTTATTTTAATAGGTTTTAAAGGGAGGTCGTGATAATCAGCACAGACTTAGTTATTATTTCTTAACGACTTAAGTTTTCAAGGTTCTGAGGTACGGTACTAAGGGTAATTGCCAGTCGCCTAGTCCGATGGGTAAAGTCCTGTGGTAGGGCTTACTGTTGCTTTACGGGTTTTGCCACCGCTAAGGGCATATTCCACGCTATCACATGGTGGTATTAAATTGCCGAGCAGGTTAACGAGTTCCTTATTGCCAAAGCGTAAAGAGGTTTAATTTAGTTAAGAGTAAATGTGAGGTCCTCTGAATCGCGTGTAGGGGCATTAAGGTTTCTTAAAGGCTTTCCCTTTTCCTTAGGGATCCTATAAATATTCTTCAAGCTGAGATAGTTTAAAAAAGGTTTTTACCATTCATTTAAAAGCTTTGTCTAGTATATAAATTCCGCGTATTTTAATTTTTGTTCTTAACTTAGCCTTAACTTACCGTTAGATAGTCTTTCACATGTCTGGTATTTAATAATTAAAGAACTCGTGAAAGTCTATAGAAGCATTGGCGCCGCGGCTAAGCTTTCTACCTGTGTTAGTTTCGAGGATATACTATCTAACGTAATTAGTTAGGTGAACTTTAGTAAATATTTCGTCAACATCCTTAATCTAAAGTTTATGGTCATATTAGTTGATGGAAATTAATCCGAGGTTTCTGATTGCTTCCTTCCAGATAGGGTTGGTGATAGCCTCAAAGTAAGCGTTAGGGGCAGATATTTTAAGGCTTGTGTAGGGCTTGATAGATGTGTAAGGCAAGAGACTTATTAATCCTAAGCGTAGAGAACTTAGTGTTTTGGCGTAAAGTCGCGTGGAAACTTGGCAACTTGGCGAAAGGTCGCGTAACGTAGCTTTCTCAACACGACTTAGCGATTCTCGGTGTTTTCGTTTAAGGAAGTAAACTTAGCGATTAAAGTGGCATAGGGAGTAAAAAAAAGTAAAGTATAAGCAAAAGTTTAGTGTATAGGGTAAGGTCGAAGGTCGTGGAGAGCGAAGGTTGTTATTTAGCGTAGGGACTTAGTCGTTTTTCTGCAGTAGTAGCACCCGTAGTAATACTAACTTAGCCGTTTGCCAACTTGTTGCTTGAGATTTTTAGCGGTCAATCTCAACGCTTTTTAAGAAGGATTACTAAAGATTTCTTGGTGTTTTCGAATAACGATACCGTCGCTTACTTTCAAATTGCCGTTGGAAGAATCGACAACCAAAAGTTTTCTTTGTTTTCCTGCCGTTAGAAAACTGCCGTAGTACTAATAGGGGCCCTTCGTAAAAACTTTTCCTCTACCCCAGCGGTCGTTTTAACTTAAAACGCAACCGGAAAGTAGCTTCTTCTTTTACTTAGCTTATCTGTGCTTAATCTATAGGCAGGCAAGCACTAATCAGTGTTGATAGGCCTTAGACGTTATAATGTTGTCGATTCGATTAGTCGAAGTAACAGTAGTATTGTATGGTCAGATGGTGAATGAATTGTTCTAGGTTTGGCAGACCTCTAGCCGGTCTGCACTGTAATTTGTATAGCTAAGTGCTTAGCCCGTGCTCTAGAGTAAAGTGCAGCATACTGCACTCGACTTACACCCAATGCGGTGAGTCCGCATAAAGCAATACACTTGTAATACAGTCAACTTTACTATAAGTAAAGTTGACCTACTGAACTGCATGTAATACTATTCCAATACGAGGTTTATTTGTCGGCACATAAAAGTTTCGAATGATATTTTAAGGTTTATATAAAAAGCCTCCAATTTTTTTCCAGGTTAAAAAAATATAAAGTCGAAATCCGGGTTTTTACGGCAGGTTTTTGTTATTATTTAAATAAATGGTTTATCGGTTTTATATTACGGTTTAAAGGCTATTTAATACGTTCGAAACTTCGTTAATAAAGCGGTAAGGATTTCCTAGGGGTTTTTATCAGTATTTTTCTATTGGTTTTTTCACAAATTCCTACGTCGTATTAGTTTAATCTCTATCAAATAACTCGTAATTAATTTCGTTATTAAACTGTAATTTAAAACAGTAATAATACTTGAATAATATATCTACTTATATAACGTGATTATATATACTACTTCTTAACTTACTTAAAAAACATACCAGGTAAAATAACGGGAAATTATAATATTTTAATTTCCAGTTTTATATATATATTCAGTATAACGCGTATCTTATTATGTAATACGTCGTACAGCTCGTCGTTATGATTATTATCCCTATTTCATAGCCAAGTAAAGTTAGTTAACTTCGTAAAGTCGTTTTTATTCGTAGGGAAGCGATATGGTGAAAGGTTATGATAAGGGTCGTGGTTAAAAGGTATTGGTTCGTATAATACGTATTAATGTTTCATGTTATTCATTATTTTCTGGGTCAGGTTGTTTTATATATTCTGGCTAATTTTTGATCCTTAAGGTGGGTTATTTTTTTCGTTTCAGCTAACTTTGCTATAACTAGTCAGGTTATTTTATATATTTCGGCCGACTCTGTTATAACCGGTCAGGGTATCTTTTACGTTTAGGAAATGATTTAGTATTCGGTTTTACGCTACGGTTTAAGTCGATATAAGGGTATATTATATTCATATGGTTAAGGAGGATCGTAAGCGTTTTTTTCTTCGTAATTCCCGCTTTTAACCTAGGGTATAGGATTATGCCGTTTTATGCATAGTATTTTTCGTTTTAATAATAATCTCTTTGATTTCGTAGGGTAATACCCTTTTATAAAGTCCGTAAGGTATAAATCTTTATCCTTATAATTTAATACGTTAATAAGTTGTACTATTTCGAATAAGGCTTTTATAAAGCGCCCATTTTTACCTTCTAGTATATTGATATTTTTGGTTTGTAATTGGATTCGTAAGGCTTTAGTAATAATAAGGTTTACCATTTGTCACATTTCCAACGTTGAAACCTAAAAATTGTTAAAAAATTCGTTCAATAAGTTAAGTCCTTAGATTTATTCTTCTTAATAACGGTATATAGTGGCAAAGATAAATATATATTTACAATATAAGTTTTTCATTCCTTAACTAGTAAATCAATAGTATTATTTCAAAGGTCTATATAGATCTTTTATATTATAACCATTTTAATTCCTATATATTTAACTAGGATATTGAAGGAAGCCTTAACTTCCTTTCGTATTATTAGATTTATGGCTATAGTTACGATTATTTTAGGGCGTTTTGAATGATATCTTAAAGTATGGTAATCTCGTAATATATTTGGGTATATTTAAAGTTTAGGGTAATTTAGCGAATATAAAGCGAATGAAGTAATCCAAGCGATCGGAATGATATTTACAAATTCTTATTAGTGTTAATAAATTTTAAACGATACGTAAATTAAGCGTAATTACAAATTAACTAAAAGTTTAGAATTAGTTTTATTAATATTAGTAATATTATATTAATTTAGCAGTCAGAAAAATATAAAATGTTATGGGTAATAAATTTAGAAAATATAAGGTAAAAGTGGGTAAATTTAAAATAAATAGTACGGATATTGGAAATTGGGAAGGTAAAGGAAATATAAAGTTGTTATATGCTTCGGGGTACTGTGTTCTATCCGTATTATCGTATTATAGCAGAACTTAATAGTGGAAGTTGGTTGGTTACTTAGTGTGTAATCGATATTGGTAAGGCGATCGGGTTATTTGTTTATGTGTAACCGATTGTGGCTTCAATAAAGCGAATGGTTCGTAAAAAAAAAAAAAAAAATGGGTCTTAGCAAAAGGTTCTAAAATTTGGTAGTTTTAGCTTGCATAGCCTAGTACGTAATAAAACACTTTCCAAAAAGTGCCTAGGTATGTTAAAACGCTAAATAAGGGTTAATAGTAATATAAATGGGCTTTTAGCAGATAAAAAGCCAAATGAGGGTTTATAATATCGTGTTAAAGTTTTCCTTTTTTAAGTTACTTTTTTTTACAGTTTTTATTCATGTCGGCGTGTAATTTTTGTAAAAACAAAATATTAAAGTATAAAGAATTAAAACCGTTACAACGTCCCGTTATAGGTTTTTAACGTATATTTATCTCTTTTTCTTAAGCTGTTTATAATCAACCGAGTCGGTTGTTTATAAATATTAGTAAGGTTTTAAGCCTATAATATTCGTGTAAAAATAAAGTCTTTCAAAAGTAATTAAAAAAATTGGTGATTGTAATATATAGTAAAATAAGAAAATTAGGAAGAAATATGTAGAGGTGTACGCCACAGGTAAGGGCATATAAGTCCTCCGCCCAAAGCGTATCACTCTAGAATACTTCTTTTAGATCAATCCGCGTATTTCCGTCGGTCTAAAATAGCCATTCCTAACCGATCCACGCATTACTGTTGGTCTGAAATAACCATTCCAGACTGACCCATATATAATGAAATTTGCGTCTTGAAAGAGTACAGCTTGTAGCATGACAAGTTACCGTACACCCTGCAGGAGTACACCCTGCAATAAAGTGCACTGCTCCTTGGTCTATGTATACTATCTATGAGGGTATCTAGTAATATCCACAATATGAATACACCTTGCAACGCGGAACGTTACCGTGCACTTCGCAAAAGATATAATCTGCAGCGTAGCCGTTTATGAATTACGGAAATATATGGTAATATCCATATGGGTAATTTTTTCTTTCCGTAATACAGCTCGTATCTGTTACTTAATAGAAATGATTTAATTTATAATATAATTTGTATTCATGGTTTAGTAATAACAGTTCAGTTGTCATATAATTCTTATCATTTGTTTGGCTATAATAGTTTGGTTGTAATGTAGTTTGTACCCATAGTTTAGTAATAATAATTTAGTTACGGTCTAAATTATAAAAGTTGGAATTAGTAGTTTTAATTGCTGTAGTAATTATTGTAATACTTCAGTGGATTGAGATAGTTAGTAATGGCATAATCGTTAATAGCGTTTGTTGTTCATCTTTATAGAGGTAAAATTGCGGAGGTAGTGTAGAGGTATGACTACGTAGTAGTGTTTATGGTGTTACATGTTTTACGATTGATATAAAAATATATCTCGTTGTTGGTTGAAGCAAAAAAAAAATCCCCTTTAACTATACGCCTCCTTTACTAAAGTAAGTTCCAATTACTTAATTATCGTATATAGAGTTGATTTATTATCCTCATTAACCATTTTAAATTGTCTTTATAAGTAGGTTACTTGAATAACTTTATATATTAACATTTTTCGTAAAAAGATATCGCGTAAAAACAAGATTGTAAGGCGCTGTTTGGCGCTTATACGTAAGAAGAAATAGGCGGCCATTGCCGCCGTACGCCGCGTCGTTCCTATTAATATCTCTAGTCTTACATTCTCTAGGTTAATATCGTCTATTCTCGCCTTTATTTTCGGCCCGTCCCTCGCCACTACCGCCGCTAACGCTTTTCCCCATTTTCCCAATTTTCCTATTCCTTTTTTCTTCTTAAATTTAAAAGGAGAAGCGAGGTGCTTTTAAGGTTATAAACCTTACCCTTTCGCCATGGGTAAAAATCCCTTAACTTGTAGCAATTACTCTCCCTCTTCGCTATAAACGTAACCTAACCAAATTATAACGCGGTTCGAATTATTAATCTTTTTCGTATATTATATCGTATTAATATCCTTATAGATAAGGTGGTAAAGACCGATTTGTTGCGTCGCCTCGAGTTACAGCTCGTTAAAGTACGTCGCGAAACCTCTTTAATTCGTAAAATAGTAAAACAACGTACCCAGGTCTATAGCCTCGGGTTATCAATAGATACGCCTTACATACTGTATATCGCGTCCGCAACCGAAGGTAAGTATATTAGCGATTAGTATGAAAGCGGGGGTCGATCGGCCTTCTATTACCATTACAAACGGATTGGTAATGTGTACGCCTTTATTTCGGTAGTTTTGAAGCTATAAGCCAAGGCCTAATGATGCGTCCGCCGTTTTTATAGTATTATTTTTAAAAAGAAACCTTCAATCTTAACCATAAAAAAAATTCTCTTACCCGTATAAATTTACCATGTAGAGCGTTCTTGAAAACAACCGCTTTTACAAATAATTAAAATAAATTAATAGTAATTAATAATAGGTGTTAAATAGCGGCCTAACGAGACAGTAGCTATTATTCCCGCCTAGAAGCGGGGCTTTCATATATATTACGTAGGCTAATTCGATGATGTTATCGCACGTCGCTGTACGAATAGTAAAGACTCACTCGCGCTCTTGCCTGAGGGTATGCAGCCTAAGGCGCGGGGCCACCTTTATGGTGGCGCTGATGGCGGCGTCGATAGCAGTGATGGAGGTGACGTTAGCAGTGAGGGGAAGGGCGACGAGAAGGAGAATAAAGACGCGGTGTCGCCCTTTTCCTCCCCCTTTAGTAACGACTAATTTCCTGTTTTTATACCTTGGCCAACGTGCTAAGCTTTAGTATATTGTACTATATAGTAATTTTTTTTTCAAGAATATTATATCGTAATATATATGATAAACTTAAAAGAAAAAGGGGAAACAAAATTTTATCAATCGTAAATAATAAAATAAAATGCGACGATATATTGGAAACATTATAGATAATAAGAATGAAGAGTAATAATATATTAGATGCGACGCGAATATAAAATTCAAATAGTGAATAAATGTTGAAAGCGGCGTAAATATGTAATTTCAAAGGAGATAAAATTAGTAATGTAAGATAAGTCATTTAATTGGTATTAGGTCGTAAAACCTTCCTAGTAACGTCAACGAAAGATGTATTTGTCGAAATAAGCGTCTTTAACGTTTCATTATGGACGTTTTCAATTATTATATTTACTAGGTTTGACTTTCTATTAAATTACTCCATTTTATTCATTTTGCGGAGTTTGTGTAATTCGCGTAAGGCTATAATTTTGATTATATTGCGATTCTCGTTCCAATTGTAGATTTTAACAAGGTTTACGTAAAGGAAAAGGGAATTAGTATAAATTACCAATGAAAAGGGTTTTAAACTAAGGTTTAAAATCGTTATCCGGATTATTATCGGTATAATGATTCCAAAGTCGAAGCCTTTAATTATATTATAAATTTTTTAAGCTAAAACGATTCATGTAACCTATTTACACTTCATCAATTTTTGATAAATAATATTATTATGAACGGTAAACCCATTCTTAATTGTTATTTTTTTATTGAAAATAAAGACGAATCCAATTTACTAATTATAATGGTATTATTGGCAAAAGATTAGTTACAAAAAATAAAAGATTTACAATGAGTATATAGAACGGTATAAATTATGAATCGCGTTTTGGATTATGTATTCATCCAACGAGGCGTTTATTAAACGCCTTGTATACGTCGCTTCAAGGGTTGGTTTAATATTAAGTAACAACTTAAAGCTTAAATGTCGCTTTCAGATATACAATTAATGTTACCTAAGTGCCACGTACGCGTTAGTATTTCTATTAGTCGGCCCATTTTGAGTTATATAGGTTAATAAAGGTAACTTTATATTATTACCCTTTCTATATAAGACCTAAAACACTATTCCGAAAAGTGATTGTTGCTCCGTTAAGGTCCATTATACAGTCCTCCATTAAGAACGTCTTAAGTTTAAATTTTAAATCGGTCTTTAAAATTTTCCTCTCTTGAACTACGAAAACCTCCGCGTTACATAACATCAACGTATCATTCATTTATATACCTATAAATATAAAGTCTTTAAAACGTGTTATGAGAACTAATAGGTATGAATCGAAATTTGAGTTGGTTATTCCAAACCGCTCCTTATAATACCTTTGGTAAATATAGTACCAGAATATATTGGCCTTGGCTAATTTATAAAGCGGTTTTATAATATATAAAACCGTCCCGAGCGAATAGTACTTTCGGAGGTCCATAGACATATAGACGTAAATACGCTGTTTGAACCGCTCCTCGTATTGTATGTAAGTCTATATAATATTATAAAGTTTAATATGAAGGTTGTAGGAGGTGTTAAGGGGGGAGATAAACGTTAAAATCAAACGATAACTTACCCGTTGTAAAGTAGGCAATTAGGATATAATATTCTATTTTCCGTCGTTATTATACCTTTTAACCATACAAGCGGCCTTTTTACAAGGTTTTCCTATTTTACCTTTTACCTCGTATATTAAGCGGATGAGAGAAATCTTATGTACGCCGTGAATTGTTGGTTGAAATCTTTCAAAACGTAAAACGCTTTACTTGATTGGATCATGGATTTCTGTTTGTGTAAACTATTTAAACAGGGTACCTGGGGCGATTATAATTCATTTACGGCGGAGCTTTAAGTTTAACTTATGGTTTACCGTCTCTCTTTAGGTAATGAAAATGTTTGTAACGAAGGCTTTGAAATGGTTTCTTATTCTTTGGGCTAATTGTATGCCTTTGGCCGCGCGTTGTTGATTTTATTATTATAAGAGGACCGGTTTCGTATAATGGTAAAAGTTTGGATATGGTATTCGGGGGGTTATATAAGACTCGAGTGCAGTATGGATTCGAAATCCCAAAGGTGATTTTTTCGGTGTTATTAACTGGTTTACGATTTTAGGCCGCTTTCATTTACCTTTTACCTTATATATACCCGTATTACTATCTAACAGAATAAACTCCTACCATTTGGTTAGTTTATAAGTATATTGTGGACTTTAAACCCGTTGATTTTCCAAAAACCAGTGTATTTATCCTTTATTTTTAAATTAGAACTTTCAATTGTAATAGTAAGTCAAAAATTCTAGTTTTATGCAAGCCGAGTTTTGTAACTAATGCTTTGGAAATATTACTTTTAGCCTTTAGAGAACGTAACATTATTATAGCTTTTACTACAATATTGATTATTTTCATCGAAACTGGCTAGAATGTTAAATCTGTGTAAACTATAGGGTTAGTACCAAAACAAAGGAGTGTTAAAATAAATATACTCGGGCCGGGTATGTTATTTACAGTATTGACCGATATTTACAGTATTGATTTTTTAAAACGAATACCTTTGAGTTTTTTTTATATAGTATTATATATACTCTTTTAAGTGGGTTATAATACTGTTTATATTTATAATACCCTATAGTGCGTTTACTTGTGTTTATTTATATTTACTACCTGCGATTTTGGATTTAGTATACCATTCAGTTGAATCGAAGCTTAGAATTACGTCGCAAGTGATTTAATCCAGAGGCTTTAAAAAGACGTTTTACTAGAAACCTATTAAAATATCCAAACGATTCGTAACAAAAGCGCTTCGAATAAATTTAGCAGTCTAAAATAATATCATTACGTCGACGGTGTATAGTATTAATTAATTGTCGAGGTATATTATATCTTTCATAATCTCGTAATTAATGTTTATATTGTTTCAAGAGCGGAATTTAAACCTCCGTAAGACTTATAAGTGTAGTTAGCACTCGTGGAAAAACGTTTCGATATCCTTTAGCGTCCTTTTTTCTTTTATTAATGTGTCCTATCACGTGGAGTAGCTGTAAAATACGTTCCGTAATTAGGTATCCAAACTAGCGGTATAATATTCTTAGTTCTGGATATGTTAGGTAAACAGTTTGTACAATACGTGTGTTGAAGAAAAACTACAAGTATCAAAATTTAAAGCGAAACGATATAAATATATTATCCGGGAAAAAAATGAGTTGATTAGTTATCTTTCGAACTTTAATTTGGAATTCATTTTTATTAGTCAACGACAGTAAAAATAACGTTTTTAAGTTCATTACATTAAACATAACTGGTACAAATCGTGTATCTATCATAATACCCTCAAATTAATTGATATATCTGTTAAAAAGTGTAAATTTTGACGTTATATGGGCGTTTAAAACGTTATTTTCGTAATCCAAGCCTATATTATACAGGAAAAAGGTGTTTTACAAGCTTGTAATAATTTGATAAGCGACTTCATTATTCTAAGCTATGAGGTAAATATCATCTCCATTGAAATCTTTCTCTTTAAAAATATATTTGTAGGGGTAAGCGTTAAACGTATCTTTTATGCCGTTGTAATCTGCTACGTACGTTGTAAAATTAACTTTCATTTAATTTTGAAATATGTATTTAGTCTAAAATTAGCGTTTAATATGAATTCATTCGTATATTAGGTGATTCATCGACTAATAGCCAACTTTATCGTGTATAATATAACATTTCTCAAAATTTTTAAAGGTTTATATACTTTTCTATAGGTATTATCATATACCCCATAAGTTTCGTATTAAATTATAAGGTTGTTTTCGTTAATAGTTGCTTTTTCTTCAATTTCCGAGGCTTTTTCCTTCGTATTTATCGTTCCGGTAATCGTATTAAAAACGCTTATTTTATGTTGCGAACACTTTAAATCGTTGTTCCTAGACGTAATAAATTATTTCGACAAGGTTTACTTTGGTAATTTGGACTTTCATTTTGGTTTTTTTAGTGACAAATATTCATCCGATACTTATTTGGTGGACTATCAATATTTTAAGTAAGGTTTTAAGTCTTATAAATAACTTTAAATTTTTGCGTAGTTTAAATAGCGTAAGGTCGAAGTTGAGATTTCTGTAGCATGCTTTTATAATGATTAAAGTGAATAATTTATCTCCCTTATATTCCGGTTCAATGGCCGCCTAACATTTTTGGAACTAGGATAATGATGTGGTAAGTAATTCCTATCAATTCTTATTAGCGTTCTTACTTTAGGTTTTTACGGATTTCCAAATGGTATTAGTATAATTTTAGTCGTAAAGCAAGTGGTTAATTTTAGTACCGAAGTGTATTTTTAGGCGATGATAATACTTTGTAAAGATTTAAACTTTCGTTAAGTAGTATATTTACCACTTTTCAATTTATATAAACAATATGTTGACTAAGATAATATATAATTGCGACGACTTAATATTTAGTATTATATACCTATTTAGCATTATACGTATTTTATTACTAAGTATATCGTATAATTAGTTACTATAATTCCCCTTTTAACTTATATTTTGATGAAGTTGGTAAGGTTTATTAGGTTTCTGTTGTTAGTTGAGAAGCGATGCGGTAGGAGGTTACAGTAAAGGTTGTGTATAGCGAATATTGGTCCGTAATGTACGTATTGACGTTTTAAACCGCCTAAGTTGTTTTCTGGCGAGCTGTTTTCTTTATTCGCGCCGTTTTTATTGCGTCTAAGCGGGTTATTAATTGTATGCGGTGAGTGCTTTTATCTGTATTTTGATTTCAAAGTATTTTTAAAAAGAGGTTTTATTCAACTCGAATAGTGGATAATCTTTGTAACCCCTCCTTCTTTTTTTAATTCCTCTAGTTCTATTTGTACTTTGAAGCGTACGTTTAGTTCTTCCAAACGACTTACTGCCTATATTTATGAAGTTCTTTTTTGTTTCTCATCCGTTATTTCAAAAAAAAAACTAGGTTTAGTGTTTTTCTAACTAGTGTTCCTTAACTAATTTCATATCTATTACTTGATCGTCGATATATTTTGACATTTAAATAAGGCGGCTCGTTGCTAACCATACGTTTATGATACGGCTATTATTACTACCAGTCGTATTAATATCGTTGCTCCGTAGTTATCTGCGTAGTATTTTTGAAATTATACCGTTTACTATACGCCAAAGTTTTAGCGTCCAGTCAGCAATTCTTATATCATTCAATAAGTCACGTCCTTCAATATCCATGTTACAATAGTTAAAAATCATTTTTATAACATATGTATTGACCGAAAAGGGGTTGAATTGTTTTATTAAAGGTTCGATCCTGCTATTGCATAAGTTGAGATTAAAGTGTTTCAAAATACTTTTGCGAAACAATGTATTTTCAAATGAATAGTTTATATATTCGAACGCTTTTTCCAGGTTTATTATTGGTAGAACTTTAGTTGCGAGAGTGTAAAGTATACTGAAGCAGTTAAGACGCTGGTTTATACGTGTACCGGAAATATTGGAGCGGTGCAAAGCGTATATTTTCGTAGTGGATAAGATTCGAATACGATTGGAATGTAATGTTGAAAGATGATAGATTTAAATAAAGCATATAATATATTAAATGAAAAGCAAATAAAATTTAGAAAAACGTATAAGGTAAGGCGTTTAACGTTTGTTAGTATTAACTGAGTTAAAATAAAATACAGATAAGGTGTAACTATAAGTTAGTTAGGCGTTCTCAATAAGACCTTTAATGCTTTATAAGCTCTATACTATTTAATTTATTAGTAAATTCATACGTGGCAGGTAATAAATTTAATTAAGCGGTATAGGGCACGAACAGGATATTAGAAAATAGAGGTTAAAGAATGTAGAAAGATATGTCAAGATATATATATGAGACTTAGTGGGATTATATGGCTTACGATTCTATTGTTATTTTGAGGGCGTGAAGTATTTGTAGGGGCGTCTCGAAAATTTCATCCTAGCTGTTTTTAAAGTTAGTAAGCGGTTTGAATGTTACGTTTTAGCTGATTTTAAAGTATGTAAGCGGTTTGAATATTATATTTAGATTGGATAGGTCGTAATAAAGGGTTTCAAAACTTGGAGTCTTTGGCTTACGTGGCCTAATACGTAATAGGACATATTTTAAAAAGTAACTGGGTACGTTTAAAGCGCCAAAAAGAGTTGACCGATATCGTAATGAGGCTTTTAATAGATAGGGTACTAATTGGATTAATAATATCATGCTTAAGTTTTTTTAAAATTACTCTGGATTTTACAGTCATTTTACGTTTCGGGGTTTAAAGGAGTTTCTACGTTTTTTCACACTCCCATATATTTATTTTAAGTTCCAGTGTTAAAGTACGGATAATTGAAACCTCTATAACATCTATCTATAAGTATTTAACTTAGGTTTGTCTTGTTTTCCCTAGGCTATCTGTAGTCGACCGAGTTGGCTACTCATAAATGTCGGTAGCGTCTTTATTATACCAGGTAAGTTAAAAAAATTCTTCGTAAATACTGGTATTTATTTGGAAATAGATAGTAAGATAAAAGAGAGAAAAGGTATCCGGAGAGTACATGCCACAGGTGAAAGCTTATAATCTTTTACCTAGGCAGTATTACTTTACCATGTATTCTGCCAATCTCCCTTCTAGGCAGTGTCACTCTATCATACACTCTACCAATGCCACTTCTAGGTAGTGACACACTATCATTCACTCTTTAGGAATGAGCTTTGCAGAGTGGCACGTTACTATATACTAAGAGAAAGATGCAATCTGCAGTGTAACCACTTACTAACTATAAAGATATATGGTAATATCCAAAGGAACACATATTATGCCAAATCTATAATATTTCTTAGGTAGTGGAGAAAAGATAATCAAGACTTAGACGTTAATCTCCATACATAAAGAATTATTAAAACTTTGAATACGCTTTTTGAATAAAGCGATAGAGTTGAAATTCATAGAATTTTCATTTAAAAGCTTATATAATTTGTATTTAAACACGAATGTGACCTTCAAGATCCAAATGTTATAGTATTTAAGTAGAAGATTATACATAAGGTAAAGAGAAATACTACAGGGAAACCGTATGAACAGTTATATCTAATCGCTTAAAGATATAGTAATAAAGGCGAAAACTAGATTTTTACATAGTTACTAACGATCCAAAGAATTAGCTACCGATTGGTAGTCGTATTAAAGACAAGTTTAAAAACTAAAACAAATAGGAAATTTATCCGTCATAACTATAATATTGCCTAAATGTATACATAATCAGCGATTGATTTATAAAATATATCTTGTCAATACTATTATATAAACTTCGTGAAAATATCCTCTGAGAATAGTTATATGATATGTTAAGTCGTTATAAGAATTATCTGAAACGGGTATTTATTAGCTTTTAATGTATTAATTGCACTTTGAATCAAAGTTAAACATAAAAGTATTAACCTTCAATTTGGATTCGCTAATTATACAAAATAAATAATTTGGTTTAGTAGGAACGCAAATCAATAATACCTTTTTAGTTGAAACTATGAACTTTATAACATCTAAACAGCAAGCGATTCAGGATTCAAAGTTCTGAAACTGTAAACTGGTCGCAACTTTGTCAACATATAAATATTTTAAATTTAATGGATCGTTAATTCGCAAATATGAAATTAAGAACCCTAATACCTACCTCAGATTCCATTGAAAGGGTTAGTGCGTTGATTTGGTTATCATTCATAAAGCCAACATAGTTCGTATTCAAAGATATTTTAAAAAAAAAACATGTTTATAGTAGTTATATCGTGACTTTATACCAACTGAAAGCTTTTTAAGATCTTTTAAGTACAGTATAAAGCCAAATTCTAACGTATAAAAACAATATTCAATTGAATAAGAGATTGAATTAACATATAAAAAACTTGGACCGAAAGATTAATATATTTCCAATCGATTTGTTAAGAGTAAAATCAATAATTTTTGTAAACGGATCCCTTGTCAATTACCATATCCTATAGTTATTAATCAGATCTCTCATTACAATCGTTGATATAGAAAAATGATAAAAACACCAGTTTGGAATCATTGGAAATCTATTTTATCATACCTTCGTTAATTATAAAAGAATCACTCTAAATGTATTGGCCTAGGAGATTTACGGTATAATTTCCGATTTTGATAAAGGTATAAAAATGTAGAAAACACTTAATACCGTTAATAGACAATTAAAAATTCCACCTATTCCAGTATTAATTTGTACCGACTCAAATAGTTTATTCGAGTGCTTTTCGAAACAGAAGACAACCAGCGAATAACGCCTTATAAATAATATGATAATATCCCGAAAAACTTACAAAAATAGGGAAATCTAAAAGTTCAAATGAATTTACGGGAAAGAAAATCCATTTAATATAATAACAAAATTGATACCAAACAATGCCCTAAAAAAGTTTATAGATAGTAATGCGTTAACCATAAGTATCGAACGCTACGTTAAAAAGCCACTTAACAAAGTTAATTTACGTTCCGATGACTAAAAAAGAAAATAAAGGTACCCTAGTAAACCTGAAGACTATTAGGATACTAAGATTGACAGCAAGATTAATTGTCATAGTAAAGTTGAAAGTCTATACAAGTTGATGGCGAAAAACTTATATACAGGAGTGAATAAAATTGAGACTCGAAACCATGGGGCTAAAGGAGGTAATTAAAGTTAATTTGGATACGGAATTGATAGATATCACGCAGATTGATGAGGAGGTACTTCAAAGGCTACCGGAAATAATTGTTTCACTACACTGATATACGCGCATAAAAAAAACCCGCCAATATTAAAAAAATAGTAATTGCAATACAATTGGTTAACTTTGATATCAAATAAGTTAAATATAACAATTACAGGTAAAGTATATTGTTTTGTAGATTCATGTTGGAACAGTAGTAATTGCAGTACAGTAGGTCAAATTTACTTGTAGTAAAGTTGAATATAATAACTGCAAGTTAAGTGTATTATTTTGTGTATGCCTACTGTATTTGACTGTAAGTTAAGTACAGTATAGCCTCACTTCATACCAGAGCATAAGCCAAGCAATTGACCATACAAATTACTGTGCACACTGGCTAGTGATCTATCAAATCTAGAACAATACATCCACCACTTGACTATGCAATACTACTATTACTTCGACCAATCGAATTAACAACGTTGCAACATCTAAATCCCTACTAACAGTTAACTACTTTGACTGTAAAGTCAAGTACAATATGTGCACAATTCAGACTAGGGTAAAAGCCAAGCAATTGTCCATATAAAGTAGTGTGCAGACTGATTAACGGTCTGCGAAACCTAGAATAATACATCCACCACTTAACCATATAATAATACTATTACTTCGACCACAATTTGAATCAACAACGTTGCAAAGTCTAAATGTCTATTAATGGCAAGTCCTATAAACATAGTTGTTTAATATAGCGTATTTATTAAAAAAATCAAGGTCGATAACCGTTCTATCTTTTTTAATATCATACCGGTTTTTCTAAACAAAGAATATGGATGAATCTAATAAAGATATATTATTGATATATTTTATAAATTCTCATTCTAATTAAACGTTCCAGTATTGTTCGAGTAGGCATTAATCGCGACGCCAAATATAATGTAATGGTAAAAGCTTAATTTAACGTGTTAGTAGTTTTTAATAAAGACAATTTTTGTTATTTATTCTATTGGAAAATGAATAAAATCCGATTTTCTCCTATTGTATTCAATTAATTGAAAATCTTGGATTTTGACAATATTTTTAGTATTCATGTATACGTTATATTCTGTTTTATTTTTCAGTGTATTATAGGGTATTTTGATATTAAATCAGATATTGGATTCTTTTAATCGAAATTTATTTTATTAGTTCACAATATTTGGTTTTAATACAAATTGAGTGGAATTTTTGATTAAATATACGTCCGTATCGAAAAAGTTAGTACTTAATTGTGGGCTGATAAACGTTTTGAGAAAAAACGCATATTTAACGGAATGTTTCCCATTTTAACAATATATTTGTCAAATTTAAATTCGAAAACTTTAAATAGCGTCTCAAAGACTAAAAAATATTAAGTCTCCAGTAACAACGAATGTTACATTATCATTTTCTATAGCTTAATTGGAAAATTCAGTGATTTTGGAAGATGTATTACCTATACTAATCATTCATGATAAAGCTTTCAAACTTCTTTTCAATTCGTTTAACAATGAGCTGTATTATTACATTAAATAATACTATCGAGATTGGTATATTAAGAGATGTTGATTCTAATGTTAATTTGATTGTTAATTTAAATTATATAAGGTGTAATAAAGTCAATAATAGCGTTTGAAGCCTATAAGTGCTGGGTAGTAAGTATAAAGATACGTTTTTTTCAAAAGTTAAGTATAATAAACCACAAAAAACATATTTTCCTAAGTAATACGATTCTAACGTCCGCGTTAATTGAAACTTTGTGAACGACAAAATATATAATAATTTTATGAATAATGAAAAATACCTTTTAATCATTTTTTAACGTTCATTATATTTTTAACATCAGTATATCAACCTTACAGTGCTTTGGATAATTATTCTCAAAAACGGTATTAATATCCAAGAGGTTTATCAATTTCATTGTAAAGCTTTGGTAGAAAGAAAAACGACGAAAAGTATTATCTGATTTAAAGCTAAAAGTTAAAAAGATTGAACTTTCTGAATTTTATAAAAAGCTTAATAAAACCTGGAATCGTTTATTATTCCCTTGATGAAATATATGTTTCGATGCAATCACGGAAATATTTATTTGATTTTCATGTTTCAATAAATTGTTATCGATGTTAATATTTCAACTAAAGGTAGAATTTTGATTTCAAGGAGTAATGTATATAGTTATATATAACAAGTGGTAGCTACTTGTAGTTATGCCAATTTTTTCGTTAATCGATTCGAAAACTATAATTATAAGATTATCAATGTCATTTGTGATGTCATTGAATTTAGTTAACGGAGGTTTGTTTATATAGCGAATTTTCTTTATTACCCATGAAAACAAAATTCTCGTTTGTTAATAGGATTTTAAAGGACTAGAAGGGAGTTATAAAATTTGTACGTAAACTTATAGCAAATGTAAATTTGTTGATTGAAAGTATTTTTCAATTATAAAGCCCATTTTATTCTCTAACAATGATGAGTACAAGTATTTGGAATTGCTTTGGTAAAAGGTGTTGACTTTATTTATATAAGATTGAATATTATGGACACGGCTACCATTATGGAATTTGTGGCAGTAATTATAGTTATTATTAATATAATTATCGTTACTATGGAGGCGATTTAGACTACGATTTTTTTTTTCGCTTTTGTTTCGAGCGTTACAACTTTTAAAAGTATAGCTACTGCAAATATTACGAGTATCGCAAATATTATAATTGTATCTAACTTTACCAAAATTCTTGTTTTCATAATTTTCTTCATATTTATATAAACTTAATATTATAAATTTGATATTTATTATTATTAACGTGACTCATTTGTTTTTTGTCTATCTTTAACGGAAAGTAAATTATAAAGATTTTTGATATTATTGATTGTAAGCAAGATAGTTCTAAACTCTGTAATTTTAAATATTGACCATTGTAATATTTGATTTCAATGAACCGATTTTAAGTTTCATTGTATATTGAAATCCAATCAAGTTTATATATTGATTGCAATATTATATCAATTCTTATTTTCTTCGGTTTGAAGTACCTATAATTCGAATATATTCACGATTTATGTAGATAAATTTACCAATATCGTATTTGTAATTCATAAAATCTTGTAATGTCAATATCATTTTTTAAAACCTCCCCATGCAGCGGTTGAGGTTTATATAAGATTGGTTAATTTCAACGTTAATAATAACTTTAGATATTATTGAAATTAACTTAAAGCGGTTTTCACGTAATATTTTAGTATTTTTCCAAACCAAAATAGAGAAGCCTTGCGATATAATATTGAATATAAAGATAATATGACCTGTTGTTTCAGGTTTTAGCTTAGGAAAACTTTTTAAAAGAGCTGAATAACGTGAAATATTGGTGAAAATCACGTTTTTACTTATTGCAACAATTTTTATATTAAGTGAACTAGGATATTTAGGATTATATATGCCAATTTCTTCGATTTTCAAATAATGTGAACTTTCATTTACAAAGGATTAAATGTAAAACGTATTACAATAGTTATAGTCACAAGAACAATTGAATTATTTAGGTTACAAGTATAAACGTTTCGATTTTAAGTATAATCGTTCAAAGAACCGATTACAATGATTTCATTATCGAGAATTTTTTTATTCAAAATCATATTAATTTCGTTCAATTGATTATCAAAATTTATATTTATATCCATTATTTACTATTATCAAAGTTCCATTTATTTTGTTTTCGTAAAAATGTTTATATCATAGTTTTTTTTTTAAATATATACAAACGGAAATTCTTTGTTCATGTTGAAGAAATCATTGACATTGGTAACGGGATACGTGTAGGCAAAGAAAAAGCAGTTGAAGAGAAGGTAAAGATTAAATTTATGATTTATTGAAATAGTAGTATTTGCAGTGCAGTAGGTCAACTTCACTTACAGTAAAGTTGACTATATTAACTCCAAACTAAGTATATTGTTCCATGCGGGCCTACTACAATTGACTGCAAGCCAAGTGCAGTATAGCGCCACTTTACACTAGGGCACGGGCCAAGCAATTTACCATACAAATTACTGTGCAGACCAGCTAGCGATCTGTTAAACCTAAAACAAGACATTTACCATGTAATGATCACACTAAATACCCGTAAGTATATAGAAGGTGTCAGAGGTGCTTGAGTGAACAATATTGCAACCGTGCAAGTAATGATCAAAAGCCGTGAGGCTATTCAGAATATACTGAGACTGAATACTTGGATTGACAACTGAAGAGCTATGAAGGAAATACTATCTATGTGGTGATGGCCGTGTTCTTATATCCTATGGCCTTCATACCATCTTCAGTACTGAGGCTTACCGGTGCTTACTGAGGCTCACCGGTGCTCACTGAGGCTCACTGGTGCTCACTGAGGCTCACCGTTGCTCACTGAGGCTCACCGGTGCTTACTGAAACTCACCGAGAGATGTTCCCCGCCTGATGTGTTGGACTCCAGGCTCTCGGTAGCTCAGCTACATGCTGGCCTGTTTCCTGACTCGCCAACGTGCTTGGGTCATAACATACCACTTCACCACGTAATACTACTATTACTTCAACTAATCGAATCGATAACGTTGTAAAGTCTAAAGCTCTACTACCACTAATTAGTGTTTATTAAGTTAAATATAAATAAGATAAATAAATGAAGAAGTTATTTACTGGTTACGCTTTACGTTAGCAACAACGGTTAAGGTAAAGGAAATATTTTTTTCGAAGGGACTTTATTAGTACTACGCCAATTTACAATGGTAAAAAATAGAAACGATTTTTAGGTTACGCCAATCTACAACGGAAATTTAAAAGTAAGTGACGGTATTGCTACTTACAAACACCAAGAAACCTTTACCAGATTTTTTTTAAAACGTTAAGATTAACTGTTAAAAGTCTCAAAGTTCGGCAAATTATCAAACGGCCAAGTTAATATCACTACGGGTATTATTACTACAAAAACAACTAAGTCCTACAGCCTACAACTTTTAACCTTCGCCCTTTACCAATAACAAACGACCTTTAACCTTACCCTTTACACCAAACTTGTGCCCTTACTTTACCTTTTTCACTTGATCTACGCCAATTTAATCATTAAGATCGCTGCTTTGAGCGAAAGCATCAAGAATCTCCAAGTTGAGCTGAGAAAGCTACATCGCGTGATTCAACGCCAAGTTCTCAAGTTTCCATGCAATTTTATGTTAAAACACCAAAATCCACGCTCCAAATCTTCAAAGCTCTCGTCCACAAAGCTTTACACAAGCCGAAACTTTAAAAATGAATTTCGTTCAAAACAAATAAAGGCAATTAAAACTTGTGGCCTCTAACTTACTAAGCATTTTGATAAAAAACTTTAGGATCGCGACGTTGACAAAGACTTAATGCAAAGGTACTTGGTCAACTTCGTTAGCTTTTACATGATCAACCACAACGATAGTACAGAACTCGACCGCAGTAACCGCGCCTTCCGAAACTTCCGCTATATTTTTAACGACTAAACTATTAATATATGGAAGAAGGTTTAAAAAGGTATTGAATTAAAAATAAAAGCAGAAATCAAACGACGAGAGATTTACGTACTAGAAAAAGAATTTAACAAATTGGCAGAAACAATTTTTGTATTAACTAAGCTTAAGAAATGCTTTTAAGACTCACGCTCTAAGGGGAAAAGTATTAAAAAACCTTAACGCCCTTACACGAAATTTAGGGGACCACCCCTATACTTTAAATAAAGTTTGGTATATTTACGTATTGGCGGTAAAAAAACTTTTTAACCTATTCGGTAATCCAGTGCCCCCACATGACAGTATGGAGTACACTCTTAGCGGTGATAAAGAATGTAAATCAACAGCCGCCAACGCCTTTAAAGGAATTAACGTTGGCGCTTTACACCAATTCGTCAAGTAAGATCGTCAAGTTCCTTAAAACCTTTAATCTCCTATTCCCTCCCATCTCTTTAATCGTTAAATATCCCGAGAACCTTCCTACAACAGGTTTTCCTATACACGAAATCCCACTACAGGTCGTGTTATAAGACTTTAAACCTCGGGTTAGGCGACTGGCAATTACCCTTAATACCATGTTTTAGAGGTTTCGGAGCTTAAACTACCAGGAAACACTATTAATAAAAACTGGAATAACTATTGCAACCTGCTCCCAAAACCTATCAAAATGGTCAATATCAATTACAAACTTCTTCCGAACTTCAATAAAATCTGAAACGAAGTAAAAAGGTAAAACTAAAAGTTTTATAACTTCCTTCATACGAAAATAATACCCCTTTTAAAAAAATTCAATTAAATAGAGGTTTCCCTTTCTAGTTTTCATCCACTATTTCCTAAAATCTTCATAAGACACACCAAGGACTATTACCTAACCTTACCAACTCGAGTAACTACCTTTCATGAAGTTTATAATAGCATAAAAAGCTACTTCAAATACGACGTCCACCTTATCTAATACCATATAACCTAGGATATTATATGGTATACCATGATAATAGCGAAGAAAAAGGAAAATGAAATACCAATAAATATACTTAACCAGATACTTAATAAGTTAATGTTATACTAGAAAGTAATAGGGAAAGCCTACGCTAGCGAAGCTGCACTTCGCAAATAGGTACGGGTAGTATTTACGGGTGTTAACGAGTTCGAATACGCCTTACAACGCCCAAACATCACCTATAAAGGATTCTTTAGCCAGTTACATTCCTTGTTTACAACTATAATGTCGGCACACCAAATTTGCTCAGTATATACCCCCAAGCCAGCAACTCCTCTAACGTGAATAAAAAAGACCTTATGGTAGGTAATTACTTTTACCATAAGTACGGTTATAGGTGCTATTAACACCTAAAGTCTTGCCTATCAACTACAGATTAAAAGTAGCAACCACGTTAACACTAATAAGGCCAAGACTTAAACTGACCTACTAACTGCAAATACTATCGTCGTAATAATGCCAAAAGATATTGGATTTTTGGCAAGTTTAACTATTGGTTAACTCGGCAACCCCCTGCAGAGCTAAATGATAGAAAGGTAATATATTACATCCAGTAATATACCATCTTTAAATAGAATTAATTATATTAAGTAGCAAACTTCGACAGCGATGAGCCAATCAACAGCGATAATGCTCCTAAGTAAATCAAATGATATAAAAATACTGCTTCCAGTACAGCTTAATAATTAGCCTACTATACTTTCTCGTACCGTTTAGGTGATAAAAACCCTTATCTTCATCTTAACCAAGCCTTTAACCCCTTATACATATTTATCATTCGCGATCGTTATACGAACCACAAGTTTCAAAGTATTATGTCAATGCCAAGGCAACAAGGTACTTAACAAAAACCTATTCGTAATACGTAATACTACAAAGGTAAAACAATATAACAACTAAGAATAATCGTTACGATGTTAATAAAGATAAATCTAGCTTTAGACCAGGCAAATAACTATCGTCACTAGGGACAACGGTAATTCAAACTATTGTAATGTCGATTACGTTATACATCATTAAGTATCTTACCCATTTCCTTCTTTATTTAAAGAATATAAAGATCCTTAATGTTAACGTTAACGTTAACGTTAACAAGCTAGTTAAAAACGGCTAAAGGTTTCATCTCGATTTTAAGTGGAGGCATTTATGGTTTTATATTTAAAGCCCTAAAACAATAGTGTCAGACCTACCGAAGCCGGAGATATTCTAATGAAATCGACGCTTTTACCATCTAGCCGTTAATAGGCTATATAAAATATTAGAATATATAGGGTATAAAAATATAAAGTACTTTGCCCTAAAAATCATTAAAAATCTTTACTACTACTATCAAACATATATCCAAGTTTCCTAAATATTTAAGTTTATATTAAAAAACTACAAAGTCTTTAATTAAAAGGTTTTTATCGATATATTTTACGTAAATATTAAGGTTATTTTTTATGTGGTTGACTTTAGAAACTCTTTTTATGAAGCCAAGTTTTTAAAATCTTTTTCAACAAAGGATACGGGGAAAGCGTTAAAATATTATAGATTGATACATGGATTAACCTAACGTCGTTGTTTACAATACCGGTACCAACGTTAAGACGGTGGAGTTACAAATGAAATGTTAAAATAATGGATATCTAATACAAAATAATACCTATAGAGGTCCACTAAAGCATTAGGAAGATCGAAAGGGTACACGACCTATTTCGCCGAACGTATAATATCATTACACTGGAAATTGAAAGCTTTACAGATCCGGAGGCACGCCTTTAAATAACAATAAAGGGCCTAAATGATACAATAGGCCTTAATGTCCTAGTGCTAACACTAATGGTTTTTGGGGCGTACCTAGACCTAACAAGTAAATCTCTGGTATCAGCAAGTACCCAAAAACGGATTACGGCCTACGAAAAATTACTAAGGAAATTTTGAAAGGAGTCGGTACGTTGGCAGGTTAGCGATATCTTTAACACCAAAAATATACCTATAAAAATCGATGTACTTGCTTGACTATTACAAAATTAAGTCCTCATATAACGGGAGGTGTGCAAATAGAAGTTCATATACAAAACCTTAACTATCTTCAATTTTAAAGTAATTATTGAAACTATTAATAATCTTGTACCTTTTCGAACCACTTAAGTCAAACCCTATATTAGGGCTACTAACGATAAAAAAAACTTAAGCCAAACAACTGAGATAATACGAACCTCCTTTACTTTTCATCAATAAATCGAAGAAAACTCGCTAGCGCAGACGATCCCCGAAAAAGAGAAACTTTAAAAAGAAGGAATACACACCGGGTCTTCTTTACAATACTACTTATGTGGGCAGAAAAGAAAATGATGACGAATACCTAGCACTAAAGTTTCGAATACAAGGTATTATCAAAACCTTCGGAAAACCTTTTAAGGAAAGCGATAAAGTCGAGATTAATAGCTTACTAACTCGATGAGTTACATAATTTCTACGGAAAGTCTATTTTAACTCTTAAAATTTAAACATCATGATCTTTAAGTCGAGGATTATTTACGAGGTTAAATGTAAGATAACGAGGTGACTATACGAAAAGTCACGCCTAATTGCCTAAAGATACTATAATAAAGGCAAAGACTAAATATCTACGTAATCTCTAACGATTAATAAGATTAATTAACGCTTATTAAGCGCTTTAACAACAAATTCATTAGCTAAAACTAAACATAAACTTACGTTTAATAAATACAATATAATGTAAGTCTATACACAATTAATAACGGGTTTATAGCAGATTATACGATGAAAATTGCCACATGAATTAAGGCTTATCTATCTTTTAGGAATGATAATACGATATATCAAACCTTTATACAAACTAGTTAAAATAAACATCAACGAATTCCTAATATATCAGTTGCATTTTAAATCAAAAATAGGTATAAAGTATTTAATATACGATACGTGCTTATTAGTAACGTAGAAAAAGGATTTCGACCTGATATAGATATAGATTAACGATACCTTTTTCGTTGGAACGGCTAGCTTTATGGTATCGGAATAATAGGTGATTAAAGACTCTAAGTTCTAAAATTATAAGTTGGTGATGACGTTGGCAAAAGGTAATTAACTTAACTTTAACGGATCGTTAATCCATATACTTGGTATTAATACTAGTCTTAGTTTTCGCCAAAAAGGCTAGTGTATTGATTTGGCTATAATCGACAAGATCGACCCAGCCAATACCTAGCGGTACCTAAAACAATGTATCTGTAGAAGCTATATTATCGGTTTATATCAACTGGAGGCCTTGTACGACCTCTATATTACAGCGCAAACACAAAATTTAATAGTTAACAACTTTAACCGGGTTTAAAAAAAGATTAAATGATGAATAGAGAATTTGGACCGAAAAATTAATATAGTTTTAATTAACTCATCGAAAGCTAAGTTAATATTTTTTACGAATGAGTTTTTTATAAACAACACCGACCTATTTTCACAAATCGGCTTTCTAATAGCCTTCGTTCATAAAGATAGGCGGAAAGACCAATTTAGAATTATCGGCAGCCAAATCTACTAAACTTCTATTAAATATAAAAGGATCACATGAATCGTACTGGCATTGAAGGTCTACGATATAATGGTAGGCTTTAATATACGCATAAAAATATGTAATACCCTTAATATTAATATCAGGTAGCTTAATATTTTTAAAATATCGTTAGTAATTTATACTGATTCGAAGAGTCTATTCGAATGCCTTTTGAAACTCGGAACTATTAGCGAAAAAGTTTGATAATTAACGTAATAAAATTTCGCGAAGCCTACGAGAGAAGAGAGATCAAGGATTTTCAATAGATTAATGGAAAAGATAATCCTACTAATACTATAACGAAGACATCGCCGAATAAAACCCTTAAAAGGTTTGTCAATAGCAATGGACTAACCATACATATCAAAAGCTACGTCAATAGGCCGCCCAGCAAACCTAAGTTATGTATTGGTGGTTGAAAATATACTGGTAAACAGAAAAATTGCCAGGGGATTAACGATGTTAAATTATTTAATTGCCACGATTAAAGTAAAAGATTATATGGATTCATAACGGAAGAACTTTTTATAAAAGTCGATAAAGTTGGACCTCGGAGCCGTAAGGCAACTAATGGCAATTGGAGTCAATTTGTTTATAATTGGGTGCAATTCGATACGGAGGTCAATTGAAATTAAGAGGGGTCTAGCCAGTTAACGAGATTGCAATTTAGTACTTACCGAAAGAAACTAATCAATTACACTGATGCGCACGTACAAACTAAAAAGTCGCTAGTGTTAAAATAGTAGTATTTGCAATGCATTAGGTCAACTTTACTTACAGTAAAATTAACTATACTAATTCTAAATTAAGTATATTGTTTTATACAGGCCTACTGTAATTTAGTGCAAGTAATTTGTAGTATGGCCCCACTTTATACTTGGGCACGGACCAAACAATTGACTATACAAATTACTGTGCAAACCAGCTAGCGGTCTTCTAAACCTAGAACAAGATATTCACTACTTGACCACATAATACTACTGTTACTTCGACCAATCGAATCGACAACATTGCAACGTCTAAAGTCCTACCAAAATTATTATTAATTTTTGGTATCAACGAGTTCTACATAATATTTAGGATATGAACTCATTATGATTTATTTTTGAAGCAAAAAAGTTCCGTTTATTTATAGGGTTAAAAAAAATCGAAGGAAGATAGTGTGGAAAAAAATCGGAATCGAAAAGTAGTGAAACGAAAAAAATGGTGAAAGGAAGGAGGGAAAGTAGGGTGTTAATTTATTGTTTTTACTTAGTTTTATTTGTTTAAGATGAAAAAACTTAAAATATGATGACTTTTAACTTTTTTTATATATATTAACTTTTCAAACTAAGTAATTAAGGGGAATAAGACTTAGTTTAATGAGTGATATTTTTGAAAAGAAAAAGAGAAAAAGAGACTAGATTAGAAATTAGTCGTCGTTGAGTATATATGATGTGTTAGGTATAAGTTTAAGTCTTTCCAGTACTATATATCAATCTAAGTCTTTCATCTAAATGTTTATATATATATAATAGTTTTGAACTTAGCCGTTTGTGATTTGCGATTTGCAATAATTGTAGTAGCGACTTAATCGTTCACCAATTTTAAAGTTCTTTGTAAGTTAATAATCGCTTTTTAATAATTGATTTTAAGACTTCAAATAGTAAATATCAACGTTTTCTTCAATATTAGTTCAATAAAAATATCTTAATGATATTAATAGCAATTCTGTCACCACTTCTAACCTGCCGTTAAAACTGATGTAATCTAAAAGTATTTCCCACTTATTGTTGTCACAACTAACGCAGTTCGTAAATGTCCTTCGTAAGAATTTTTCCTTCATTTTGCAATTATATAATACGTTACTGGACAGTAGTTTCTTTTTTTATCTAATTTATTTGTGTTAAACTTAATAAACACTAATTAGTATTGATAGGTCCTTAGACATTGCAACGTTGTCGAATCGAAGTGTGGTCGAAGTAACAGTAGTATTGCCAAGGTCAGGTGGTGAATTGTCATTTCTTCTAAGTTTGGCAGACCGTTAGCCGGTCTGCACGCTACTTTGTATGGGCAATTGCTTGGCCCGTGCCCCACATTGAATTGGGCACTCTACTGCAATTGACTTGCAGTCAGTACAGGACTGTACTTCACTTGAACGTTGTCCCAACAAAAAGTTTATTTGTAGCTAGCAATGCCATGCCATGCTATATGATTATTTAAAGCGGATGTATAGCTGCTACAACCCCCCAAAAGTCATGGTATTGCTGGCATGGCGTGGTCTATCTCCTTGCAACTTTTTATTTTCCAGCATCTTAGTGCCAATAAAAGGCTTGTACCAATAATTGTAAATCAGAACCAAGTCAACCCACACTCTGTGCTTCGACCGATTTAACATGACGCTAGCCCAGCTTTATCAACATATTCTCATATTTCGAAATGAATGCCAATTCATGGATATATTTTAGCTGCTCTTAATTGACAAGCAGTAGGTTTTGCAACCCAATTCGTTTGAGTATTCCAGCTCTGGGTGAGAAACAAATTGTAGGTGTGCAAATTTTTGTAAGGTTAGGCAAGCTTCACTGTGCTCTCACTCGCAAATGGGAAGACATTGCCAGTGCCTGTGAGGGTGGCGAGGTGTGGACTGGTGTCCGCCGTAGAGCAGCTTACTATTTATTTGACTTTAACTTTGGCCAGTCATTGGACAGGTTGAGATTGCTGTATAGTGTGCCCATAATAATTTCTATGCATTGGAAGATCACGCAGTGGACTTGTAGTCTGGATACAGCTTGTGGGTTGAAGTCACCGCTGAGTAGCCTCTTTTTTCTCATCAGCTTTTAGATCTTTTCAGAGGTGTGGTGATGTTAGCCTCGCAATTGTGTGGCGGTTTAGGCTGTTCTACTTCTGGCCAATAGACTTTCACCGCCTGCAGTGATATCAGACGAGGCTCGCAGCGCTTTCAAACATCAACAGACTCAAGCCATTTGTTTCAAGTCTTTTCGCTTTTTCTATTATTTTCCCCGGTAGTTTTCCATGCAGTGGAAGTGGCTTGGTATTTGTCAAGTTACTGACGTTGACATTCTCACCAGTGGTGATAGACCTTTGACGTTTCTTGTGCTCTTGTGCTCACGCAGTGGTGAGTATGAGTTACACTGTGCATCTGAGTTGAAGAAAATAGGGCTTTGAATGTGTGTTGTATTCAAAACTATGAAGGTTGACGGTGGAACTGTTCAGTCTTATTTATAGACGATCTGAACAGTCACAAGCCATACTATTTGGGCTGATTCGCTGGTTATAGATTAGTTGACAGAGCTGAACAGAGCTGACGGCTAGCTCACGTTCAACATCAATCGGGTCAGTTGTACATAGTTTATATATATGCCTGAACTACGTCTTTCTCATGGAGATAATCTTTCTAATGTCCTGAAATAGACACCAATCACGAATTAAAAGTGCTTTTGGTAGTGCTCATGATATATTAGCAGGCCGATCGAATGAGAGGAGACACATCCTTCTACAGGTGGTCTCATTCTCACTGGATATCATTCAGCAAGCGGTTATTACATTGTAGATCAACCCACAGGCGATGATACCACCTCTTTCACAGCAGGAAGACACCAAAGGAAGGTTATAGACTGCACAACTAGTACCTAGGTACAAGTACTGCATATGAGGTAGAATCACTTTGTTATAACTTGTGCCATCCTTTCTTCTGACAGACTTGACTCGTTACCCTATCTAGTAGGCGGATGAATTTTCTAATATGCGTCAATGAATGGGGGGCCATGTGGTACTCAAATGAAATAAATACCTGAGGAATAGTCGCGTTGAGAGTCTAAGAATCTGTCGTAACCTCGAATGATTGGTTCTGTTTCTGCCAGCTTGCCAGTCTACTCTTGCAAGCACCAGCAGAGTGGAGATCACAGTTATAATGATGGACAGTCAAGACCTCCCCATCTCCCCACGGCACTTTACAAAGAAGCTACACATGGCCCATCAGCTCGCATCACATTGCGTGGGTGATTTTAAATGAATGACACTGGTCTACAGGCTGAACCCTTCAACGAGATAAATGAACGAGACCTAGCAATCTATCCTAGCATCCAATCCGTCACAATCTTCCCAAATCTCCTAGTTAGGCTTGACACCAGGCGGCAGTGCTGGGTCCATAGCGCCCACAGGAGGCTCCTCCTCTGGGAGGCCCGTGCCGATCGGCACAATCTGATTGTCACTACGTCCCATACCACCAGTGCCCTTGGTCAGGTCCCACTGCCTCAGCTTGAACGGGGGCCCCTCCGCCTCCGCCGCCGCCTCCGCCCTCTCCTCAAAGTTGTAAACGCGGAAGTCCGCATTGAAGTAATGGTCGCCGGTGACGGCCTGCCGCAGGAAGCCCGAGTGCGACACCACCACGACGGCGCGCTCGGGCCGGCGGTGCAGCTCCGCCAGGGCGGCCTGCGCGCGCGCGACGAGCGCGGCGCGTTGGAAGCGGTACGCGGCGCCCGCGGGCGACGTCTTGTCCGGGAAGACGGGGTCGACGGTGCCGAAGGCAAGCTGCGGGAACGCGGCCGCGGCCGCGGCCAGCGGCGAGCCCGTGTCGCACGGCTTGGACGAGTTCTCCTGCCAGGCGGCGTGTGCGACGGCGGGCACGCCGCGCGCCAGGAAGGCGCTGAGCGCCAGCACCGTGGTCTCGCAGGTGCGCCGCATTGGGCTCGTGACGATCAGGCCGACGTTCGCGGCCAGGTCGGCGGGCAGCTTCGCCTGCAGGGCCTGGGCAAGCTCGGCGCACTGGACCCGTCCCAGCTCGGAGAGCGGGGGGTCTGGGAGGTGGTATTCTTGTGGTGTGGGTGTTAGTTGAGGCCCGGTGAGCAGGGAGGGAAAGAAGGGGGGCCACTTATGGGATACATTGTGCAGCGCTTGTGCGTGCCTGATGAGAATTAAAGTAGGAGGCATCTCAAGATCGCGTGGTGCAAAGAGCTTACAGTATCTGTGTAGTGAGGTATATACAGATTACTGGTAGGTTTTTGCAAAGTGGCAGTGGCAGTGGCAGGCCTTGTGAGATGGGGGAGTTCTTAGGTTGTGTTGTTAGGAAAATGAAACTATGTTGGAGAAGCGATAAAAAAAAGAGGTGAAGGTCGTGACCTTCTGGTGCCGCGGACTGGTACCCGGGTTCCGTCCTAGGGTATATAGTAAACTCCGGATGTTTAGGAATGGGCGTATCAAACCTAAATAATATAAATTTGTTGATTTCCTTGTTTCATTGTGGTATTATGCTTTTTTTTATTGTTCGGGAGATTATACATGGTGTTTTTAAAGAAATACATAAAACTTGAGTAGGTTAATTTACTCTACTTCTTTAATATACCTTCTTTCATAAAAACGAATGTAAGTAGAAGGAAAAAATAGACGTTAGTATAGGTAAAATCAACGTGTGTACAGGTGGGTTTTTAATAAGCGATGTTTTGATGAGTAAATGTGTTTAGCAGGTAGTTTGTAAATATTATAGGTTAAAGTAGTATGGTTGCTGTAGGTTGATTAATTTATGTAAAGGGAAAAAGGAAATTCTTAAGAGACTGGTAGTGGAAACCTATACTGATATGGTAGTATAACATGGTCAGTGTTAGTTCGTGCGACATAATTCTAGCTAAGCCCGTGATAATATTTTCTCTTTACATTGTGATTCGTCTCCAAACGAATAAAATGGGTTCTAAGTTTTCGAAATCCGCTTAAAAATGAATTATCATACGGGACAATACCAAATATAAGTGATTTCTTTAATTGATCAGTTTTCTAAAGGTTTGAGTTTACTAATAAATCATATTAATACGAAGCGCTACAGTTTGAAAATATATTGTCAAGTAATAAAGATTAGTATAAAGGTTTGATTTATAATTACATTTGAAATACGGGTTGAGCGTGTGATAAAATTTCAAATGTGTTTTACTATTGGTTTCACACGTTATTATTATGATGTTTAACGTTCAAATATAAAGGTTATGTTATTAATATTGCCGAAATTAGCCTCGTCGAATGTCTAGTTAGGTTTGCACAGCTTTTATATAAAACATTGTAGTTGTTTTATAATAAGGTTAGTTTTTTAAAATTACCAGTATTTTTTGACAATTATAATCCAGTTGTCGAGTAAGATATTCATAAATTAACCGCATAAAATTAGTTCAAGGTAACGTTATAGCTTTCTAAACTATAAGTAAATTATAATATAAAAGTATGGTTATAATATTCAATAAGGTAGCTCAGTTACCCTCGTTAAAAACCCGTACAAATTTCAAATTCATATCGTTTTACTTTTTTCCATTATTATTATTATTATTATTATTATTATTATTATTATTATTATTATTATTATTATTATTATTATTATTATTATTATTATTATTATTAT
>JASMMZ010000002.1:25067389-25345752 GCA_038502455.1 Anisogramma anomala
TTATTATTATTATTATTAATATTATTATTATTATTATTATTATTATTATTATTATTATTATTATGTTATCAATTTAATTGGTTGAAGTAACAGTAGTATTGTGTTGGTCAAGTGGTGGATGTATTGTTCTATGTTTGTTAGACTGCTAGCCGGTTTGCGTAGTAATTTGTATAGTCAATTGCTTGTCTCTTACACTAGTGTAAAGTAGGCGCATACTGTACTTGACTTGAAATCAATACAGTAAACCTATAAACAATAAAGTCAATTTGCAGTCAGTGTAGTCAAATTTACTTACAGTAAAGTTAACTTACTACACTACAATTACTACTATTCCAATATTGGCGGTTTTTTATTTTATACATATACGCCAGTATAGTCGACCCAACTTTTTCGGTTATCACCAAATTACTTTTTCGTTAATGAGCAAAACCCTTGTCAATTCAAATTAAATTTCGTACACAAATTAACCCTAATTACCTTTCCTTTCCTTACGGCTTTAAGTCTCAACTTTATCAACTACCGTATATAAGTCTTTTACCACAGACTTATGCATATTAGCCTATTACTGTTACTAACTGTTTTAATTCACGTGGATTAAACCACCTACCACTTTAGTTAACCTACATAGGTTAACTAACTCACTACTACTATTACTGCCATTGGTTTTCTTAGCTATTTTAACTAACGTGAGTTAAGTTACCCATTAATTTCACTTAACCTACGTAAGTTGGCTAACCTATAATTACACCTTCAATTGAACCAGGCTATTCAAAAAAAATCGTTAACGCCAACTTCAATTTCCTCATAGTCTTTTAATTTATAAGCATATCTTTGGTCGTTAACACGTGACTTGACCTTAATAAGTAGCCTGTTAATGTAACCTTTAATATGTATAGTTAGTTTTTTATCATTTACAAACTTTTTAAGGTTTCTTTGGACAATGTTTTCGTCATACCGTTAACAGAATTATCATTATTATCAAGCTATCGGAACTCCTTAATCTCCTTGCCTTTAAAAGCTTTAAAGAGTGCTATTATGTCAATTATTAGGCGTTTTCGCTAGTGGTTCTAAGCCTGAAAAAGTATTTGAACAAACTCATTGAATTAGTATAAATTACCACCAGGATAGAGAGAATTTTTAATTTCTTAGTAACGATATTGAATGTTTCCAATAATACTAAACTAATATCGAAGCTAATCATTATATCGTAAACACCTAAATCCAATATACTTCGTATAATCTTTTTACATTTAATGAAGATTTAATAGACCAAGATTTTAGTAATGTTAAATTAATTCTATTGTTTTTTTTTTATTAACTAGAGCAATAAGAAAGTCGACCTGTAACGATAGGTTTATATTGTTTATAAAAATGACGATCATGAAAAATATTAACTTCATCCTCAATAAATTAATTGAGACTATATTTATCACTCAGTTGCGGGTTCCTATTTACCATTTCAACCTTATATTTAATTTATTAAAGTTTTTATCCGTTGGGTTTTATGCTTATACTATAATCAATAGGTTGTAAAAATCCTCCAGTTAGTATAAGGTGACGATGTAGTTATTACAAGTGCATTGTTTTAAGTATTGTTAAACCTTAATTAAGTTAGTTTTATTGATTGTAACCAAATTATCTCCCTATCTCCTTTAAAAAAAAGCTTAATCTAATATTAACACTATTTATACGTATTAACAATCCATTAAATTCAAGTTTATTACCCTTCACCAAAATAATAACTAGCTTGTAATTCCAAAACTTTAAGTTTTCAATCGCTTATTATTTCGATACTATAAAACCAGCCATTTCAACTGAAAATTTATTGTTAATTTGAATACCTAGTACACCGAAGTCCTTCTTTTATATTATTAGTAAATATGAATCGAAGGTTCAAAACTTTATATGTAGCCGTAATTTCAAGTGCAACTAATAGGTTAGAATCTAATGGACGCCTACTTTAGCTAGTCTATACAGTAACTTAATACATCGTATTATTGTCTTCCAAGGATAATTACTACATAGTTTTTATAATGATTCTAGTAATATAATCCGTTTTAAGTAGGTCGCTAATTACGTTTATATTCACGTTGTATTGCGTTTATTAAGGGTAAACTTACCTTAAGATTTAGTTAAGAAGTGTTTTGCTAAAACAAACACCAAACGTTAGGTAATCTTTTAAATCGTTAGTGATTACATCAAAATCCAGTTTTTACCTTTATCATCGTATCTTAAAACAATTAGGCGTGACTTTTGGTACGACCGCCACGTGGTCTTTCTTTTAACACCGTATATAACTCTCTACTAAAAAATCGTGATATTTGGATTATAAAATCTAGAGTGGGCTTTAGGTACAAATTATATAATTACTCGAGTTAGGAGTCTGTTTATTTCGATTTTATCTCCTCTTTAAAAACGTTTATTAAGGTATTAATAATACCTTATATCTGAACTTTTACAGCTAAATTTTAATCTTTCCCTTTTTTCCTATTTACCTACGTAGTATTTTAAATGCGGCCTAGTATATATTCCTTATTCTCAACGCTTTTTGTCTTTGATAATCGTTCGTATTGACGGCATTTGATTAATTTATCAATGATAAATGAGGGAAAGTTGTATCAATTGATTCGATTAATTCAAAGGTTTTCATTGCTATTGTTAGTAGCCCTAATATAAGTTTTCATTTAGGTAATACGAAACTTTGCGGAGCCGTTAGCAATTTTAATGACTACTTTAGGGTTAGCGATATTTTAAATCTTATATGGGCTATCCTATTTGTCTAGCTCTCGCCACACTAGAACTTTACTTAGCAATGGAAAATTAAGTATATTAATTATCGTGGAGCCATTGGTAATACTAATGGCATTATTAATTTAACTTCATATTGATTCCTTCCGTAATTTCTTTCGTATTTTACCATAAGTCGCAACTATTTTTGAAGTACTTACTAATAACAGAAATTCATTCGTCCTACATGGGTATGCTCCAAATACCAGTAACGTTAATATTAGGATGTTAGGTCCCATAATATCATTTAAATCCTTTACCGCTATATAAAAGCATGCCTCTTAATCAGTAAAGCCTTCAATCCCCTCTGTAGAGATATTATACGTTTTGCAGAGTAATACATATTCCTTCTTGACCTTTTTAATTCTTTAGTAAACCTTAACAGATACCTATTTAAATTGAATTCCCATTATTTTAACGTTTACCTAAAACTCTACCGCCGTAAAGTTGATGCTTACATCGTATATAACGATATTAAATAGGACCAAATACGTATTAATTTATAATGTCCTTAAAGCTTTCTACGAGTTTTTTGCCTATTAGAACTGTTAAAACTTAACCCTATAAAAAGTTGCATAGTCAACAATATGAAAAATAGGTTTATTATACAAGTAAAACACATTAACAAAAATCTCGTTATTGAAGTCCTGACTATCTTTTAGTATAAACTTGAATCTTCGGGGGGTTGAATATATATTTAACAGTTATAGCAAAGTTTTATATCTTTATATTCTGCATAATTTAAGACTTCGTACAGCCTATCAATAGCTTGATAATTAAATCGCCGGTGTAATTAATGTATTTCCAACTCCGTCAGGTTTAAGAACGTTATCTTTAGGCCTTAAAGATAAAACCAAAAATGCTACTACTTAGAGACTCAAGGGAATTTCCAGCCGTTTTTAACCAACTTATTAGTATTAACGTTAACATTAACTCCAGGAGTATTTATATCTTCTAGGTAATAGAGGAAAAGGGTACATAATTTACGGATATGGAATTCAATCGTTCTAATAACAATTTAAACAAATATTATCTCTAGTAACGATAGTTGTTCGCCTAAGCCGAAGCCAACCTTAATTTTGTCAATATATTAATGGTCAATGTCCGTAATATTAATGCTTTTCCTTCGTAATATAATATATTTCAAATAAACTCTTATTAAATACCTTAATATCCCTTTATCTAACATAATATCTTGAAACGTGTGGTCCGTGTAACAATCGCAAAGGTTAAAGATATACATGGAGTGAAAGGCTTAGTTAAGGCAAAAATAAGGGTTTTCTCTACTTAAACGGTACAGAAAAGTGTAATCGTCTAATTATTAGGCTGCGTTAAAAGCAATAGCTTTATACTATTTAATTTATGTAGTAATATCGTCGCCGTTAATTCTTTTTTTCTGTTAAAGTCTACGATATAGTCTAGGTAATTTTACCCAGAGAATGTAGGGTATTAAATGTAGTACATTACCTATTTATTGATACGTTTAACTGGGGGGTAACAGATTAATCAACAACTGAACTTACTTCAAATACAACACCTTTTATCACTATTACGACGACAATTTTTACGGTTAATAGATTCTTTGAAGTCCTACCTTCGTTATTATTAGCATAGTTATAGCTTTTAATCTTAAAGTGTTGAACTAGCTTTTAAACATTAGGGTTGCCTATACTTACAATTGACATAATGTACTAATACGCGGTTTTTTACATTTATATCTCAGAAGTTATTAGCTTAGAGATATATACCAAATACTTTTGTTGTACATATTATTACCGTCGTAAATAAGGATTTTAATTCACTAACGATGGTAATAATTATCGGTAGCTGTTTGCAAAGCGTGGTTTCACAAGAATAAGCCTTTCCTATCACTTATTAATATAATATTAATTTATTAAGCATCTAATTAAGGATGTCTATCATTATTTCCTTTTTTTAGCATTATTATAGTTTATTTTATAGTAGTTCAATCTGTGTAATATTGCATAGAGTGGATATCATATTCGAAATAGGGTTTCATAACGTCGTACATCTCCCCAAAGATTTTTGCTCGCGTTGTGAAAGTCAGGTAATAATTCTTAACGTGACCTATAAAGATTTTGGAAAACAATAAGTATAAACCAGATAAAAAATACTTCCATTCACTTGAAAATGTTTAGAAAAGGCATTATCTTCGTGTCAAAAAAGTTGTAGGACTTTCCTTTATACTTTTCTGGTTAGTTCCAGATTTTATTGAAGTTATTAAGAAATTTGTTGTTAATGTTAACTATATTAATAGGTTTTGAAAGAATGTTACGATAGTTATCTCGGTTATTAATATTGTTGTTCGATATCAACTTAAGCCTTAAAGCTTCCGAGTTGCGGTAATACTGGTAATTTACAGTCGCCAGACCTTAGGGGTAGAGTCCTGTGGTAGCACCTGTGGTTGACTCTCGCGTATAGACATATCCATCGTGTAAATCTTTGCTTTAAAGGATTTATCGATTTTAAAGGAAGTATTAAAGGGTAATAGGAACTTAGTTATAGGAAAGGTTTTAAAGGGTTTGACGATTTTGCTTAATTGACTGGTGGATAGAGCCAATGTTAATACCTCTTATCGTATTAGCGTCCGTTACTTTATATGCTCTACCGCTATTGAAAGCGTACTCTGCGTTGTTACGTAGGGGTGTTGAATCAACGAGTAAATTAATAGGTTTTTCGTTGTTAGCATGTGAAAGGACTCAATTTAATTAGGGGTTAAGAGGAGGTTTTCTGAAACTATTATAATAGCATTAAGGGTTTTTAACTCCTTTTTCGTTTGTGTGTGAATTTTAAAAATATTTCTTAAGTTGAGCCAATTTATAGAAAACTTTTGTTAATTTGTTAAAACTTTTACCTGATACATATACTCTTCAACGAATACACTTTACTCTTAATTTGGTTTTAACCTTTTTTGATATTAGCTTTTACATGATAAAATTCCAATTTTAAACAAAATTGTGAAAATTTTGAAAGGCATTTTTATTAAGGATAAATTCGCTATCATTTTGGTTAAAGATATAATTGCCGACGAAATTGACTAGATATTATTTTGTTAAGTTTTGTTTAACGTTTTGCCCCTAAAGCTCTTTATCGTAATTTTTGGAAAAGACAGATCCGAGGGTTTCAATTACCTTTATTTGTTTTTTAATAGGTTTTATCTTCAAGTTTTAGTCATTGTAGGATTTGGTGGTTAAAAGGTTTGATAATTCGGGGCGTGATGACTTATTTATTTAATATGAAGTTGTGCAACGTAGCTTTCTTAACATAATTTGGCGATTTTCTGTGTTTTTACTTAAATTGACTGTTTTAACGATTCAATTAGCATAGGAAGAAGGGGGGGAAATGAAGTAAAAGAAAAACCTTGGTGGTTAGGATGAAGGTTTTATGTAGAGTGTTAAATCGAAAGTTATTTATTGTGGTTATTCGGTGGGGGACTAAGTCGTTTTTGCAGTAGTAACACCCATAGTAACACTAACTTATCTGTTTATTAACTTAACGAACTTGATGAACTTTGAGACTTTTAGCGGTCAATCTCGATGCTTTTTTAATAAGGATCTGGTAGAGATTTTTTTGTGTTTTCAATAGCGATACAATTGTTACCCCTGATTTACCATAGAAACTAATATAGCATAAAGGTTTTTTTTAATTATTGTCATGAAGAATAATATAGTAGTAAAAGCCCTTCAAAAAAGTCTTTCCTCTATCCTATTATTGACCTAAGGTGTAATAACCTGAAAATAGCCTTTTTTTCTACTTATTTTATTTTCTCTTAACATCGTAAGTATTAATCAGTATTGGTAGAGCTTTAAACGTTACAACGTTGTCGATTCGATTGATCTAAGTAACAGTAGTATTTTGTTGGTCAAGTGATAGATGTATTATTTAAGATTTGGCAGACCGCTAGCCGGTCTGCAAAATAATATGTATAGCTAATTGTTTGGCCCGTACCCTAGTGTAAAATGGGCGCATACTATACTTGACCTTCAATCAATATAGTAGACCAACAAACAATGCACTCAACTTGCAGTCAGTGTAGTCAGCTTTACTTACAATGAAGTTGACTTACTGTATTAAAATTACTACTATTCTAACAATGAGAAATATATTCAAAACATATTTATTTACGTATATCATCATGATACGCTTTGATAAAAAGTATATAAAAGAATAATCTATTCTCTATCAAAAGTTAAATAACATCGAAACGACGTAATTTCTAATATGGATTACTTTATCAGTATTCATAACTAGGTTTATGTTTATTTTCACGAAAACGTTATGGAACTAAGCTGAAAGAAATCAAATACATGAAAATTAAATAAGGAAAATATAACACCAAACGTGATTAAAAGTTATTTTGAAAAGAAGAATAATTAAAGTTTTAAAAATTATAGAAAAAACTATGTATAGGGGGTGATGAAGTTATTAACGGGACTAACGCCGGCACCTTTCACGATATACTAAAACTCTCTATAGCAGGAGAGCATCTTTTCCACAATACTACAGAATTTTACACCGTTTGTAAACAAGTGGTCCGCCGCTAAAAATTAGACCGATGCATTCGAAAACCTTCTACTGGAACCTTACACGATATACAAAAACACCCTACGGAAGGAAAACAAATTTCACGATATATTAAAACGCCACACGAAAGGAAGGTACCTTCTACATAATACTAAAAAAATTCTATGCCGTTCGTGAATAGGTAGCCCATCGCTACAACTCAAACCAACGTATTTCAACACCTTTTATAAGGTGTTAAGGCACTTTATAACCGATTGAAAATTTTCACGATTACTAACTAAAAAATCCTGTAAACTTGGAGTAATATTGTAAGTTGGTTCCTAGATTAATATATACTAAGAACTTAACACTAGCGATTACTATAGTTTTACGCCACTTTCAGACTACTTCTAAAAATACACAAATTACGTAATAAACCACTTAATCAAGTCATTCCTTATCTTTAGCTCCATAGAAGCTCCTAAACAGAGGCTTCTCTTTTCTCTTCATCGAGGATTATAGATAGTATCCAACTACTTTCAGTAACAGCTCTTGCTTAGTCTCTTCATAGAAACTAACAATCAATTTGTAACTATTGCAGTTAACTACTTTCCAACAGAACTAGAAATTCTTTTATTAACTAAACTTGATAAAATTTACATCTATGCTTATAATAAAGGTTTTGAATTTATTAGAAACTATTTTTTACATTTTTTCGAGTAAAACACGACTTGCAAACGGGATACTATTATGTTCAACCCTTGATAATGAGCATACTACTATAATAATATAATTATCGATGTTATATATAGTATTCCTTATTTTCCCTCTTTATGAACTGATTTATATAAATTAACTACACTACTTAAGTCTAGTTTTTATTTAAAAGAACAATGAAACATCAAATATATATAAGTGAAGTAATAATGTAAATTTTATCAAAGGTTTTTCTTTCGGAAAAAAAAATCACCCTAACAACCGGGTTTTGAACCTTTTCTGATACTATTATTCTAGAGAAACCTAGTTTAATAGTGATCCACCAATATAAATTATATTTATTAATGTGTATATTCATTTATCAATACGAAATCTGATCTACTCATACAAAATTATGTTTTTATCGATGCATTTTTTTATAAAAGTGTATATAATATGAGGTGGTTTAGAATATAAAACGTTGAAAATAAGTGTTCTTATTGGAATAATATTAACTGATATTTTTACAGGTTAAATACCGTATAGTTATTTCAACTATACTAGCTGTAATTTGACTGTATTGATTATTAGATTGACTGTATTGACTGCAATTCAAGTACAGTAGGTGCCCACATTAGGTTGGGGTATTAGCCAAGTAGTAGCCCATACAAATTAGTGTGAAAACTGACTAGCGGTCTGCCAAACTTAGAAGTAACACATTTACCACTTTCAATGCAGCACCAGTTACTTCGACCACACAGATTTGAATCGACTAAATTATAATGATAAAGGCCTATTATTGACAGGAAATCCTATCAACTCTAATCAGTGCTTATTATGTTAATCACAGATAATTTAGGTAGAAGTAGAAGCTACTTTTCGGTTATGTTTTGTTTAGGTAAGGTAGAAGAAAGATTTTTACGAAGTGCTCCTATACGTTTCGTAGTTGTTCGTGGTATCAGGTAGAGATATCTTATGAACTTTGTATCCGTTCGCTGTAGTTTAAAGGTGGCGACTGTATTGCTATTATTAAAAATACGAAGAAATCCTTATTGGAATAGTCTTGGAAACGTTGAGATTAACCGCCTGAAAGTTTGAAAGATTATTAAGTTCACACAAGATTAAGCCAGTACTATTTCGGCTACTATTATTACGGGTATTACTACTGCAAAAATTTCAAATCGTAAAAACTAATAAGCCTTACAACTTTTAACAAATAACAACTTTGATGTCAAATATATAGCTTAAATTCCTTTTGTATCTTTTCGTTTTTCTCTATATCTTATAATATCCGTCATAATAGGTTTAAAAAACGCTAAGATCAATATCGTTACCAACTCTACTCGAAAAGAAGAAGTTAAAAGCCTTGGATTCACGTTCGTAAAGTAAATTGATAATAACCTTTAGCAAACGAACGTTGATGAATACTTTATCCTCAAGTATCTAAAAAAATACATTGGCTACTATATCTTTGATTTAGACCTTACGATATATAATAAGGGATCTGTAGCTTTCTATGACCTTTATAAATAGTTCAATAAATAGACTTTGAATATATGAAAGGTAAGGAATAAGTAACTTAAGACTGGTTTAAAAATTAATTTTTTTGGTTAAAAAGTCAACCTCACCACGAGGAATGTAAAAGACGGTAATTTAACCAATATTTTGCACAAATATATAACAAATAAAAACTCTTAATTATTTGGAAGAAAGGAAAAGTTATTGCTGGCAACATTATTTCTCTATACCCCTTTACGAGTTCAAAAGGCCCCATTCAAATAAATATGAGAGTTTCAAACTTTTTTGCCTAATATCTTTAACGAGTTAATATTGCTAGCCATAAGGAATCAATTGACTCGCGTAAGGCAAATCCTTAAGTTATTAGTTAATTAAGCAGGAATTTCAACAAGCCTTTTCATATCAAAAGTTTCCTTCCCCTAAGCTCTTTAACACGTCTAGTTTTTAGCAAACTAATTGATATAAGCGCGGGTTTACATGCAAACTTACGATAGGTACAACTATTGAATTTTTCCCTTTAAGCTCTACTAGAGGTAATTATCATATCTATTAATACCAGTATCTTTCCCAATACCAGTTGAGAGATTTAGATGGTTCTTACGACTAATAAATTACTTTCCCCTCTCGAGATGTCACCATAGTAGATACGGATTACGCGGCAATTATTTTCTTCGTTAAGATTGGAGGGAAAAAAATATAAATATGATGGTAAGTTATATAACCTCTTTAACTTCAAGTTGCGCCCGTTTTTCAACATTTACCGTTAGATTAAAACCGAATCATTAATCTGTGAAGTTCTTTTTTCCATTATTATCGCCGGTGAAGTCAAGAATTATTACCATTATTACTTGACAAATTATTCTTTTTTTAAAAAAAAATTACGATAATTTTAAAATTGACTCTCAGTACGATATTGATTTCAATTAGTATGTTATATATTGATTTCAATTATTATGTTATATATTGAAATATCATTCCATGGTTTTATATATTAGATTCAAGAAAGGGTTTGAAAATGAGATGGATCTTTTTAATTAGATGTTGAATAAGTTAATGTTTTACTAATGGATAATAGGGAATATGGAAACTAGCGAAGAAATACTACTTTAAATAGTCTACCAAGTTGTTACGAGTTATAAACAGTTAGAATACGCTTTATAGTACCCTGAAGTTATTTTTAAATATTTTTTGTCTAATTTTGGTTCTCTTTTACAACCGTGATGATACGAATACCGAGTTCGATTGGTATATACCTTGAAGCTTACGAGTTTAAAGATGAAGATAAAGACTTGTTTTAGGCGTATAATTTCGAGTGTAAGTCTGGTCAGCCTAGAAAATACGATTAATAAAATAACATTTGGAAATATAACCTCCGAGTAATGTAAAGAGAAAGACATTCCTTATCGTTAAGATTAAACGTAAAGAGATGTGGGATTTACGAAGGTAGGATTATTAGTTCACATATTATATGGGTTTTAAACTTAAATCAAAGTAAATAATATATCACATAAAATTCATTATTACCTTCAATTGGAAATACGTTTATTATGTTATAAATTTTAAAGATAAAGTTCAATATAAGAAAAACAGGTTTAACACTATTGTTTGGTATAAAGATATTATTATTGATCCAGAAGTAACGTAATTATTAGCCGATTACATTTTTTGTACCGTTTAATAGTTAGAGACCTTCATCAACGTTATAATAATAAAGATTTTAATATTATATACATGTTTAATATTTGAGATCGTTACCAAAAACAAGTCTTTCAAGATATTATGTTAAATATTAGAGTAATACGGTACTTGATAGGAGGTTATTTGTAATACCTCGCGTTGCAAATAGATATTGATATTGTTACGGAATTCGATTATATGAATATCAAAAAGATTAAATTTGGATCTAGTTTTGGGAAAGAATCTTTTTATTAGGATTGATAATTATTTTCCATATTTTATTATCCACCAACCCTTTTTTCGATTGTTTTCATAATATAAAAAAAACTTTGTCATTAGCTTTAATATTGAGATTGATGAACTAGTTGAAGTTAAGGGTAGCTAGAGGTTTCTAATCAGTTGGAAATGGGGATAGTTTTGGTTTCACTTTTAAAGGTTAAAAGAGATGTTGAACTTAACGAAATAGAAACTTTGTTAATTACATAGACTACTGAATCACCCGGAACTTTATAGTCTATATAAAATACTTAAGATAGCTACCTATAAATATATGAACTTACCAGTCTTAAAGATAATCAACTAGCTTTAAAATTGTTGCCAAATATGTTTTAGACTCTTTTAAAGTTCAAGTTTACATTAAAGGAGAATTAGAACGTTAATTTCAAAATGTTCTTGAATAATTTCAGTTATTAATTTCACAACGACTTTTCATGGCGTTAATTTTCTTAAAACTTGTTAGGGCGAAGGAAAAGTAAAATATTTTACGTACATTATAAATTAATATATACTTAGGACTCTCAGACGTATTAGTTCACGTCATTAATATCAACTATATTATAATAGAGTTTAATGCTAATATTGAATTGATAGGGATTTAGTGTAAATAATTTTCGTTAAAGTTTATTAGAGTATTAGTAAAGTTGAAAAAGCCTATGTATTGGGATACTAATAATTGTAGTGTAGTAAATCAACTTTATTGAAAACAAAGTTGACTATACTAACTGTAAGTTGAGTATATTATTTTGTGTGAGCCTAATGTATTTGCTGCAAGTTAAGTACAGTATACACCCACTTTACATTGAGGTATAAACCAAACAATTGACTTTAAAAATTACTGTATAGACCAGCTATCGATCCACCAAACCTAAGACAAGACCTCCACAACTTGACCACACAATACTACTGTAACTTCTACCAATAGAATCGACAGCTTTACCACATCTAAAGGTCTATCAATACTAATCAGTACTTATTATATTAAGGATACGTAAGATAAGTAAAAGAAAAGGCAAATTTCTGGTTACATTTTATAGAAGACCAAGGTAAAGGAAAGATTTTTGCGAAAGACCTTTACGAATTACGTCTGTTTTCACAGAAATAAGTAAAGAAGACTTATAGGTTGCGTCCATTTTCATGTTATTTTAGAGGTAGCGAAGGTATCCCTATCGAAAACACTAAGAAAGCTTTATCAGATACTTCTTAAATAAAAGCCTTGAGATTAACCGTTCAAAGTCTTAAATTGATAAATTGATAAACGACTAAGTTACTACTACTACGGGTTCTATTACTGCAAAAACAACAAAATCTTACGTTGAATAACCATTACCAATAAACAACCTCCAACCTTACTTTTTATACAACTTTTTCCCTTAATACTAAGTTTTTTTCCTTCTTTTTTCGCTTCTTTATATCACTGTTATTATTAAGATTAATATTTCAAGCGAAAACGCCAAATAGCGTTAAAAAATCCATATTGCGCGTCTTGAAGTTAAGTTCACACGTGATATCACGTCAAAATACCAAGTCCTTACGCTTTCAAACCACTAAGACCCTCGACTACCAAGTCCTATACAAGCTAAAACATTAAACTAGTACTAAGATAAGAATATATAAAGGTAGTTAAAACCTTCGTAATTGTATTCGCTAACTATTACAATGAATAGCTTTGGATTAAAAATGTTAACTAAACTTTAACTAAGGTTGATATAATCAATTACCTTAACCAGTACATTCCTAACGCGGACCTCGGCGAAAACCACGGTTATGGCGCCCGCAATTTTGAAAATTTCTGTAAGTTTTTTGATAAATAGATTTTTGACGTATAAAAGATAATATAACGTACGGTTAAAGCCAAGTTAAAGAAGAGGATTACTCGCCGTAGCATTCATATATCAGAAAAGACCTTATTAGAATTAGCCGAAACCTTTTTTTCAATTGGCTTAATGAAAGGACCCCCTTTAAAATCCTAATCCTCAAGAATCTCAAAGGAAAGAAAAGGATATCAATAACTCTTAACGTCTTTATACGCGTTTCAAAAGACCTTTTATTCAGTTAATTTAAGCTATTTTATGCTTTAATTATAAGTAACCCGTTAATTTTTTTGGTAACCTAACATCTTCATGTGATAGCTTGGAGTATATTTTTAGAGACTGTAAAACGCGTAAAGCAACGACTGTTAACGCGGTTAAAAGTATTAACGTCAGCGTTATACGGTTAATTAATCAGGATCGTAAAATCCCTTAAAATATTTGCTATAGTTGAGTCCTTGTCACCAATTAAACCTTTATTTAAAATTACTAAGTACTTTAAGAACCTTTCCATAATAGGTACACCTATACGCACAAGTATACTACAAGTCTTACTACAATATTTTACTTCTCGAGTCAAGAGATTAACAGTTACACTTAATACTGAGACTCGGATACTCCAAGGCTTCAATTATTATGAAACACTAACGAAGACTGGGAAGATTATCGCGACCTTTTTCCAAAACTTGCTAAGATAATTAATATAGATTAAAATATTTTACTAACTTCATCAAAATCTAGAATAATGTATAAAAGTCTAACGGGAAGTCTTATAACTCTTTTGATACGAATATAATGCTTTTTATTAGTATTTGTAAGTGAAGAGAGGTTATTCCTTTTAGTTTTCACTTACTATTTCCTAAAATCCTTATAAGATATACAAAGGATTACTATTTAACCTTCAAAATAATAGTAATGACCTTTCAATAAATTTACAATAGTATGAAGATTTACTTCAAGTACAATATCCATTTTACGTAATATTATACAGATTAGGTTACTACGAAGTATATAACGATAATGGTAAAAAAAAGGAGGAAATACCTATGAACATATTAGATTAGATGTTTAATAAGTTTAGGTTTTATCAATAAGCGATTATTAAGGCCAAAGTTAGCGAAGCCATGCTCAGCGAGCAGGTACAGGCAGTTATTACGGGTATTAGCGAGTTTAAATACGCCTTATAACGCCTAGATGCCACCTATAAGAAGTTTTTCAACTAATTAATGTCCTTGCTTATAACGATAATAACACGAATAATACATTCGCTTAGTATGTATCTATAAACTGATAACTTTCTTAATATGAATAAAGAAAACCGCGTGTTAATATATTACGTCGATTGTAAGTATAGTTATAAGAGCTTCTGAAATTTAAAATTTGGTTTAATAATTTCGTACTCAAAGTTATAATTATACTGGCATTGACAAGATTAACATTTCAGCAGACCTGTTAATCGTAAAAATTATCGTTGTAATAGTGTCCAAAATTTAAATTTGTGGTAAGTTCGGCTATTGGTTAACTTGTTACCCTTTTATCGAGCGAAATAATAAATAAGTGATATTCCACATTTAGTATTTTATTGTTTCGGGTAAAACTACTTGTAATATATCATAGATTTCGAGGGTAAAGCAACCGTTAACAGCGACAATACCTTTAAGTAAATAAAGTGATATAAAATACTAATTTTATCGCGGCCTAATAACTAGCCGACTTCCTCTTTCCATACCGGTTAAGTAACAAAAAACTTTACCTTTACCATAACCAAGCCCCTATCCCTTTATATACTTTTCACTCTCGCGATTGTTACGAGAAATACACGTTTTAGAGTATTAAATTGGATGTAGAGGTAGTAAGGTATTTAATAAGAAGTTACTCCAAATATATAGTATTGCAAAATAAAAACATTACTATTATCGAAATCAATCGTTAAAATGCAATCAAAGCTAAAGTTAGCTTTGGTTTAAGCACGCAACTATTATTACTAAGGATAAAGGTAGTTTAAACTATTATTAGATTGATTACGTCCTACATTCTTAAGTTCTTTACTACTTTACTTCTTTATATGAGATATATAAAGATCTTTAACTTTAAAGTTAATATTGATGCCTATAAACTAGTTAAAAACGAATAAAGGTTTCCCTTCACTTTTAAGTAAGGGTACTCGTATTTTTATTTCTAAGGCCTAAAGATCACTGTGTTTAATCTAATAGAATTAGAAAAACGTTAATTACACTGGCGCTTAAACAACCTAGTTGTTGATAGGTTATATAGAGTCTTCAATTCCGTAAGGCATAAATATATAAAATACATGGTCTTAGAGGCTATTAGAAGGCTTTTCCATAAATGTTGAGTATATATTTAAGCCCTTAGAAGACTTCAATTTACACTAAAAACTACGAGGACTTTCATTACAAGGTTTTTGTCAACGTGTTTTATTTGTATAACAAGCCTATTTTTTCACTTTATTAACTCTTCAACCTCTTTTAACGAAGTCTAATTTCTAATATCCCTGTCGGTAAAACAACACGTGAAAAACTAAAAGGAGGTTATAGATTGATACGTATTTAAACCTACCTAACATTATCGTTTACAATGCTGATACCAACTTTACGGCGGCAAAGTTTTAGGTAAACGTCAAGATAATAGGAATCCAGTATAAATAGGTGTATTTAAAGGCCTACCAGAGTATTAAAAAGGTCGAAAAAGTATACGCACTACTTCGTCGAGCGTACTATATACTAAAGTTGACAATTGAAAGCTTTATAAATTAAAAAGCACGCTTTTAAATAGCGGTAAAGGGCCTGAACAACACCGTGAGCCCTGACGACTTAGTTTCAACGCTACTGCGCTTCAGAATGTACCTACGCCTGACGAATAAATCTTCATCCTGAGTAAATATCTAGAAAAAAGCTGTAGCTTACGGAAAGGCATTAAAGATGCTATGAAAGAAATCGGCACGGCATTAATTTAATAATGCCCTTAATATCAGGAACGTTCTTACAATAATCGATGTATTTAATTTAGCATTAAAAAGTAAAATTCTTGTGTAGTGGGAGCCAGCAAAATGTAATAGCCTATATAAGACCTTAAGTGTCACTAACTATGAAGTGGTTATTAAAACTATTAACGGTCCTGCGACGTTTCGTATTATGTAGGTTAAGCCTTGTATCAAGACTACTAATAATAAATACTTTTAGGTTAAACGATTAAGTTAATACGATTTCCCTACACTCATTACCAATAAACCAATAAACTGGTTCTAGCGCAGAATATTACCGAAAAAAGGGAACGTTAAAAAGGAGGAATACATAACAAGATGCATTTATAATATTGTTTGATTAAATAGGGAAAAAAAGGATAACGAAGACTTGGTATTAAAACTTTGAGAATAAAGTATTATCAAAACCTTAAGCAAACCCTTTAAAAAGGGTAATATGGTCCAGATTAACGGCTTTTTGATTCGAAAAATTAAAAATTTCGTGCCCAAAACCGATTTTGACCTCTAAAACTCGAATGTTACAATTTTCAGGTAAAGGATTATATACGAAGTTAAGGGAAAAACAAAGGAGCGGTTATACGAAAATTTATATTTAATCGCTTGAAAATATAGTTATAAAGGTAAAAACTAGATCCTTACGTAATATTTAATGATTTAAAAAAGCAGTTGACTTATGGTAGTTGTTTTGGTAACAAGGTATTGAGCTAAAATTAAAGGAAAGTTTACATTCAATAACTGGAATATAACTTAATTATATTTATAATTAGCGACCGATTTGCAACAGATCGTTTTACCAAAATTACTATAGAAAATACGTGTTATTTACTTTCCGAGGAAGCTAATACAGTGTATCAAGATATTATAAGGACTGGTTAAAGTAAAAGTCTATTTGTTTTTGACCTATTAATCGTATTTTAAGTTACAGATAAGGATAAAATCTTTCATATATAATCTGTATTTACTGGTAAAGTAAGAAAAGAACTTCGGCTTAGGAGGTATATAAACTAATAATACTCTTTTCATTGGAACTAATAGTTTTTTGGCATTGTAATAACAGGCGATAAAAGACTTTAAGTTTTGAAATTAAAAGCTTGTTACAACTTTAGCGGAAGGCAATCAACTTAACTTTAACAGATCGTTAATCCGTATGCTTAGTATTAATATTAGCTTCAGTTTTTGTTAATAAGACTAAGTTGCTAGTTTAGCTATAATTGATAAGATTAACATAGCTAAGTCTTGAAAATACTTATAATAACGCGCTCATGATAATTATATTACCATTTTATATTAATTAAAAGCCTTTTACCACTTATTGATTGCGTTATAGGCGTCAAACCTTATAGATAAAGACTTCAAACGGCTAAATAAAAAGCTTGAATAAAAAAACGTTGAGTTTAAACCGAGGAATCAATATGGTTCCAATTAACCTATTGAAAGCTAAAGAAATGATTTTCACAGGCGACTCCTTTACAAGGAATATCGACCTATTCTTACAAATCAACTTTTTGATAACCCTCATTAATAAAAACAAACTGGAAAACCAGTTTAATATAATCGGTAACCTAATCCATTGAACCTCTGTTAAATTCAAGAGGATTATATGAAACGTACTAATTTTGGAGGTTTATAACATAATTGCTAACTTTAATATATGTATAATACCATAAGAAAACCTTCATGGTATTACCAAAAAGCTACAAATTCCCTCTGTCTCGTTAATAATTTATATCTTTTCAAAAAGCTTATTTAAATTCCTTTTAAATCTCAGAATCACTAATAAAAACTCGTGATAATCGATGTAATAACACTTCGTAAAGCCTACAAAAGGAGTAAAATCGAGGAATTCAAATAAATCGATGGGGAAGATAATTTTTCTGATGTTATAACAAAGGTATCGCTGAATAAAGCCTTTAAAAAGTTTGTGAACGACAATACGCTGACTATACATATCGAAGGCTACGTTAATAGGCTACTTAGTTAAGCTAAGTTACGTGCCAATAAATATGAATGTATTAGCAAACTGAAAAATTGACAGGGGAATGGCAATAGCGACTTGGTTAAGTGTTATGTTTAAATTGAAAGGGGTAATGAGTCAATTAATCTACGTATCTTAAATAAAATTGAAAAATAGCTTAACCTACGTTGGTTGAATAGCTAATAATTGTAAAATAGGGATATTACCAGAGGTATTAGTAGCCCAATTTACTTATATAGGTTAATTAAAGTGACAGCCGACTTAATTTATGTAGGTTAAAAAGGATAATAGTGGCGGTATATAGTATGCATAAGTTTGTAGCAAAAAGCTTATACATGGGAATTGGTAAAGTTGGAACTCTGAGCCGTATGGTAATTAAAGGTAATTAGGATCAATTTAGGTACGAAAGTCAACTGGAATTATTAGGAGTCTGGATAGTTAACGAGGACGTAATTCAGCGGCAACCAGAAAAGTTTGGTCGACCATACTGGTGTACACGTATAAAACAAAAAGCTGCTAGTGTTGAGATAATAGTAATTATAATTTAATAGGTCAATTTTATTTCAAATAAAGTTGACTATACTAACTGAAAGTTTAGTGTATTGTTTTATGTAGGCTTGTTATATTGGCTATAAGTCAAGCACAGTATACTTTCACATTACACTAGGGTACAAGCCAAGTAATTAGCTATACAAATTACTGTGAAGACCGGCTAATAGTATACTAAACCTAAAACGAGACATCAACCACTTAACCACGCAATACTACTGTTACTTCAACCAATCGAATCAACTACTTTGTAACGTCTAAAGCCCTACCGACACTACGTATTTTTGCAAAATATTTATAATATTTTGACCTTGGAAATTAGAGGCTTCATAATTTAAGAAATACGAATTTAGATAATTATGAAAAGTTTTAACAATATTATTAGCCTTAACAATTTTATACCAATTTTATTGGTATTCAACGCCTACCTATACAGGACAATTAAATTGCTACCATTACTTAATACCCAAAACCAAACCGTAACATATAACAAAAAGTTCAAGTAACTAAGGAAGGAATCAGTACGTTGTTAGATTAACGATGTCCTGAATAATAGGAACTGACTATCGATAATAGACGTGTTATTTTTATGCTTTTCAAGTAAAATCTTTATGTGGCGAGAGTCAAGTAAATGGAATAAACCTTATAAGAAATTGAGAATCTCTTATCTAAACGTATTTATTGAAACAGCTAACGACTTTATTATTTTTCGTACTATACAGATTAAATTGTATAAAGAATGTTTAAAATTTGATAAAGATATCCAAGTTAAAAAACCTTCAAGTCGAATGTATTATCTCACAGAATTCTCATGAGCTGATCTTTAATAAGCCGATGGAATGTTAACAGCATAAAAATATAGCTAAAAAGAGGATACAAATTAAAAGAAGTATAGTAACAAAGAATATAAGCTTAAAAAGGCATATGAAATGACGTAAGTGTCATTAAAAAGAAATCTAACGAAGAAATTGTCTTTAAATTACATGTTGAAAGTATTATTAATAAATTAGGTAAATCTTTTAAGAAAAACAACCGAATGAAAATCGACGGCCTTTTTGTACAAAGAATTGTTTCACTTGTACCGTCAAAGTAATTCAAAGGGTGAAACATTATAATTTTGAGGTCAAAAATAATTTACAAGGTTCAATGTAAGACTACAGATCAGCCGTACAAAAAGTGACGGCAAATTGTTCAAAGATATGGTAATGAAGGTAAGGAATAAATTGTGGATATTACTATATATCTCTGTCTTTACTAAGCGGCTGAGCTGCAGATTGCACCTTTGCAGAGTGCACGATAACGTAAAACTATGTAAGATGCATTCCTGCAAAGTGTATGATAGCGTGCCACTGCCTAGAAGTAGTATTAATAGAGTATACGGTAAAGTGACACTGCCCTGGTAACAGGTTATAAGTTCTTACCTGTAAAGTGCACTTTCTAGATACCTCTTGCTTTTTTTTTATAGATTTTAAATCAATATAATCTTTATAATTACATTTTAACTCTTTACGTTTACGTAAATAGACAAAAACCTTACTGATATTAATTAGTAGCAAACTTGATTAGTTAAAAATAGTTTAGGAAAAATGAAATAAACTTAAGTGAAATATTTATAACGGGATTCTGTAGCGGTTTTAACTATCTGTACTTTAATATTACGACTTATAAAAACCATATAGAAGTATAAAAATACGCGGAATCGTTTTTAAAAGCCCAAACGTAGGAAGATTATAAAATTTGAAGAGATTTCAAGAAGGATAAATTTAATACGACATTATTAATTCGGTTATTGAACTATTTATCAAAAGCTTCGTTACGTTATCAGTTAACTTGTTTTAATATTTTAAACGTATTCAGTCACATTGAAAAGAACATTATATTAAATATTGAGTTATATAAGCCAAAACTACTAAGATTCGAAACCCTTTGTTAGTACCTATCCAATTCAAAAACAATATTCAAACCTCTTATATACTTTAGAAGCGGCTAAAACATAATATTTAAACCATTTACGGATTTTGAAAGCGGCTAACACACAACTTTTAAAACGTCTCTAAAACTAAATTACATCTCGAAAACAATAATTAAATCACTAAAAAAACGTATATATTAAGCCCTATATACTGCCTCAAATTTCATATACGTATACATATCTTTCCACGTCTTTTTTGCTCGTTTCCACTATACTATTCGCCTTTTTTTGTTCGCCTTATACTGTTTGTTTGATTTTGTTATTTACGACGTTTCAGTTTTTTAGCTACTTAAATAATACAACGTTTGTAAAGAGTTGAAATACTAATTTAAACGCTTGATTAAACTATAATCAGAATTTATTTATATTTTATTTGAATTTCTTTAGAGTTTACAAATGCTAAACGCTTTACTTTGACCGCTTTATTACATTTCATTGGTCATCATTTATCATATTATACGCTTCTATTTAAATTGAATATTTTTAAACATTGTATATTAAGCGTACCCGAATATTATTCACTACATAAAATTACGTTTTTCACCACTCCAACATTTGCGGTATACATATAAATCAGCCTTCCAATCGCTTTAATACAATTCGCATTTTTATAACCATAGCTTTATTAATAACAAGTTTGGTAAAATCCGGAAAATATATAGACTATTTATTTAAAAACATATTGTTTTGCAAAACTATTTTCAAGCACCTTAACCTTAACGTGTAAAACAGTAAAATCGAAGCTTGAATGAAGAATTGAAACCTTTTTACGGCGAGTATATATATTATAAATGCGATTTTTAACCTTCATAATAGGAATATTAAAAAAATCGATTTATTTCATAGTTTTAGGAAAGACTTTGCAAATTATATGCTAAAGATATAACGTATAATAAACGGTATAATCTAAAAAAATACTATACCAAAAACTACGGAACAAAGGTATTCATACGACCGGTAGTAATAATAACCGTATCCAAAAAGTATTGTTGGTAACAGCTCAACTTACTCAAATTCCAAAATAAACAGACGATAAAATGATAAACGTGAAATTAGTAAAGTAATACTGGTTGTAAAAGAGTAAAAATCAGCGTTTGAAAATAAAGGATAAAAAACAAAAAAAAAAAAAAAAAAAAAAAAAAAAAAAAAAAAAAAAAAAAAAAAAAAAAAAAAAAAAAAAAAAAAAAAAAAAAAAAAAAAAAAAAAAAAAAAAAAAAAAAAAAAAAAGGGTTTAAAAAAAAAAAAAAAAAAGTGTTAAAAAAAAAAAAAAAAAAAAAAAAAAAAAAAAAAAAAAAAAAAAAAAAAAAAAAAAAAAAAAAAAAAAAAAAAAAAAAAAAACCCTTCACAAATACAGAGAGTAAAACGTTTGACAAAACTAAACGTACGTTGCAAAGTATAAACGAAGTAAAAGAAATTAATGAAAAAGAAGAAAGGGTTATAAAGATTATCAACTATTTAGGTCGAATTAAAATCTTTAACAAAACGTACTTCTGAATAAAGATATGAATAAAAATATTCCCTGAATATAATTTATAACCAACTCAACTGTAATAAAAGCGGCCCGAACGAGGAAAACAGCCTTCCCGGAAATGGGATAAGCGGTGTAAAATGACAATACGAGCCTTATAAACTAATACTCACTAATTACGACCCTTACCATAACCTCTAACCATATATTTTCTCAATTAATAATAGCAACCTAACCAAACTTACCAATTTCTATAAACTATAAAATAAGGACAGAAATTATAATAACGAGTCTTACGACGTACTACATAATAAAATATATATAATATTAAAAACTTATTAAAAACTAGATATTGAACTGTTATAATTTCATATTATTTTATCTGATATACTATTTAAGAAAGTTAAAAATTGATATATATTCTACCCTATGTGAATATTTATATTTAGGAAGTGTTGTAACCGTTCAAAAATAAACTTCTATACAGAAATAAATTACTAATTTTACGATAAGGATTAGATCAACATTATTCAAAAATCTGTAAAAAATCCAATATAAAAACATTAATGACAGTCTACAGAAAGTATTTACTACCTTATTGGCAAAGGTTAAAAAGTAACAGGCAGCCTTTCAACCGGAATACAATTGAAATAAACAATTTATCTAAGTAGTTATAACAGTGTATCTCGGAAATCAAAATTTTGACGTTAAGTTATTTAAGTCGAAAAAAAACTTAAAGTCTTTTTATACAAATTTTAAAACTTCGTCCAAAACCTCAATACGTTATTGAGTAAGTTTCGGATTAGTATTTATGACTGAAAGGACTAAAGTCGAAGACTCAATCACGAAAGTAAACCTTGCCGAAATAATCTACTACATACTAAACTAACGATTTGAAGTATTACTGAAATAAAATATACGCCTTAAATACGACTATCGAAACAAAAAAAATACAAAAGAGAAAGCTTTGAAAGCCGAAGATAAAGCAGTTATTAACGAAAACGATTTTATAACTATATATGAAACTTACCGCGTATATAATAATTCCTAAAAAAAAGTATACGAAATTTTACAAGCTTTTAAAAACTTGGTATTACATATGGTAAGGTGAGCTATTAGTCGACCAATTACCCGGTATATGAGTAAATTTGGACCAAACGCTAGTTTTTTGTCGATTACCCACTGAAAAATCAGATGGAACCCAATTTCACAATATATGTAACCAATTACGAATGAGTAAAGGATAAATTTAACGCTTACCTCCATAGGTATACCTTGAAAAGGGAAAACTTTAAGCAAGATAAACTTTGTTTAATAGCCCAAGATCAGAACACCGATTATCAAATTTTAACGGGTTTATAAGATGCCTTATTTCTATATATCGCAGGCTAAAATTACAAAAATAAAATGTTAAACGCCCATATAACGTCGTAATTTAAGTTTTTCAATAGATACGAAAATCGATTCCAAAGCATTATATCAAATACCGAAGTAACTAAAATCTAGACCGTTGAGAAGCGCCAATTCGACGCGTTCGTAGCGAAATTTCCGAAATTTCAACTCGACTAGATTGGAAAATACCGGGAAATTCTATTCAGTAAAGACAAAACATTATTACTAAACATTATTATTGTAAACAATCGATTCAAACCGGTTAAAATTTACATAATGAACTTTCAACCATCATTTCTATTATTATCATTAAATATAAATAGGCTCGGAATTAAATTTCGAAATACGACTAACCAATTTATTTACATTTCAGATAACATATCCATACCGTTTCGCCTTAAATTCAGCTACCTATAATTGTTCCCTAAATAGCCTATAATTGAAGGCGTTTACCTAATAAAGCCAAAACTAAAAATATTACATTGCCGGTTTAAATTCCTAGCCACAAAACGCCTTTCTTAGCTACTTTACGCTATTCAGTATATAAATATAGGGGAAAAAATGTTGAAAGCTATCGAAAAATCTGCTACAAGTGCCAACTATACTTGTAACCCCTACGAAGGTTTAAATTCCGCCTTGAAAACGATGTAAACTTTAATCAGTAGGTAATTTAAAATATAATATACTTTAATGACCAGCTAGTACTATATACTATTGACGTAATAACATTATTTCAAGCTGCGAGATTCACGCCAAACGTTTCTGTTGCGAATTACTAAAATGTTTTAGTAAATTAATAGTGTAAAGTTTACCAAGACCATTAAATAAATTACACACAATATCAGTATGGGTTTTTACTTCATCAAAAAACAAATCAAAGTAAAAATCTTCAGTAATGAACATACACAAATACCGGGGAAAGCACTATGAGGTATCAAAAAATACGAACGGTATTATAAACCGTTAAGAAAAAGTATATAAAATAATACATAAAAAATAAAAAAGTTCTAATTTTAAGTAATTAATCCTCCAAATGGAGTTCAGCGCCGTAAATAATATATTCAACCTGAGGGGGATAATTATAAAGCTCCTTATTTTTAGTACTTACCCTAGAATCCATACAAATTTAATACCGTCGCTAGAAACAATATGAAGGGAAAATTTTATGACTAAGATTATAACAATATTACATTCTTTACTAGTTAAAAATAATATTGAGAAATTAATAGCTACAAAGACCTACCCGTGTAAAACTAGTGTTTTAAATTTACAATTATAATGTAAGGTTCTAACTTAGAAAACAAAAAATGAATGAAGCGTCTCTTAAAAGATTAACGAGTTCAAAGACTACGATAAAATTGTGAGTTTACTAAAAAACCTGAGTTTATTTCGCTGAACAACAATATAAAAGTATAGGAAGGAAAAAGTTAATAATGACAGCTTGAAAACATAATCCAAAAAGTAACACCTACCAAACAACTTCTAAAAGAACGAATCTAAGCCGCCCTCAAAACCCATATACCCCCCGAATAGCCATTTATAACCTTTCCAACCCCACGAAACCGGTCCACATATACTAATAAAACTAGTATCACGTTGCTAAGGGCGTCCACTTAGCTTTAAAAACAAAAACCGTTGTAAAGCCTTGAGTATAAACTCTTTTGTTACGTAAAGGGAAGCGAAAAACCGTAAATTAAGCTTAAAGCTTCGCCGAAAGGGTATCATTACCGCTCTAGGTACTCTATTCAATTAATTAATCTAAACAGAAATCTTTATTTTAATTAAACAATGCGGTTTTCTTTTTGAAGATTTAAACCAACAATTTACATTGTTTATCGAATCTTTTCTATATTTTTAGTTTACGAAGTAAAAGATAACGCCAAAAAAAAAAAACTTAATGAAAAAGCTGCCTCATAATTTAATGGTACGATAATGTCGGTAAAAATATATTATAACCTAATCCCATATTTTTAAAAAAGTAAACTATCGTTTGATTTTAACGTTTACTGCTTTTCTACGTACATTCTATGATCTTTATGTCGAATTTCGTAATATTATATAGGTTTATATGTCGTTAGAAAAGCGGTTTAAACATCGTGTTTACGCCCATATTCCTATGGATATCCGAAACATTATCCATTGAAACGATTCTACGCATTATAAAACCGCTTTACGGATTCATTAAAGCTGATATATACTGATATAATACCTTTTAAAGGTATTATAAGGAGCGGTTCGAAATAGTTGGCTCGATCTTTAACCTATACTTATTAGTCTTAATAATACGGTTTAAAGGCTTTGCATTTATAGGTATATAAACGGATAATACTCTAACGTTATGTAACGCGTCATTTTTTATAACGAAAAAGAAAAAGCTTTTGAAAGCCGGCTAAAAGGAAAAACCTAATGCGTATATAATTAACAACTGTATAATCGATTTTAACAGCGTAACAATCACTTTTTAGAACATCTTTCTAAACCTTGATTAAAAGGAGTAATTAAATAAGGTTGCTCTTTTTAACTTGAATAATATAAAGATAACTGACGAATACAGGTGTTAACGTATACGTGACGTTTAAGTTGTATTGGTAGCATAGTGAGAGACTACATTGAACCTTTTAATGGTTATATAATATCAAATCGACCTTTGGAACAATGTATAAAAAGCATTTAACAAACGTTATACGTGGTAAATATATAAAACAAAACGCGGTTTACAGTTTGAATCATTTAATACGCATATTGAAAAACATTTTGTTTTTTTACTAAAGGATCTTTTGCTAGTTATACCGATTACAACTCAAATAGAATTTGGTTTTATTTCGAGTAAAGAAATACAGATTAAAAACGGGTTTATATTATATGGAAATATTATTTATGAAAGTTTAACCAAGTACAAACGGATTATACGAAACGTTTTGACCTTAAAATATACAGTATATTTAAAGGTTTCTACACCGGAATTACGATAACAATAACGGTTTAGATAATTATTTAAAACTTTAATTTAAAACCCTTCCCTTTAATGGTTTATACCGACCTTTTTCCTTTTAAAAATGCCTTATTGAATTCGGTATCAAGAATTAAAGGCGCTTTACAATCGATATTAAAGCTTTACGAGAATCGTAAGAGTGCTGGGAAATTAAATAGACAAGGTGGATTAATGTAAGGTTAAACCCAATGAATGAAATGACTAAAGGCGCCCCGAATAAGGCGTTAAAAACACTCGTTTCGACGAATACACTTTTCATTAATATTACTGGAAAGGGTTTACGGCTTTACCTTAATTAAGTGAGTTATATTACTTTTATTATATTATGGCGGTTTCAATCTACCATTTCTGCCGTTCCTGATATTTTATCACTGTTGAAATTCAATGTTCTCGCCGCTTCTAATGTATCGATGGTTTGTATTTTAATCATTTGCTACGCTTCTAATATATTATCACTTCTTTTTTTCTATTTACGGCTTGACTAAATATATATATTTTTTAATCTTTCAAATTTGTCATTTATATTAAGATAATTTAAAAAAAATTATTGTTATACAGCGAATTGCATCATGACTGTATAAATTAACGTAATAAAAATAGGCAACTATTCGCTGCCAAAAGGAAAGGGTAAAGGTGGTGCACCGTCTTCGTTCTCGTTATCCTCTTTCTCCTCGCCGCCCTCGCTTCTGTTGTTATTACTGGCACCATTACTATCGCTGCCATCGATACTGCAATCAACGCCACCAACAAAGGGCCCCGCGCCTTAGGTCATATACTCTTAGGTAAGGGTGCGAGGGAGTCTTTACTCTTTTTATAACGACATATGATAGCATCGTCGAATTCGTTTACATAGTATGTACATAAGCCCGCATTTTAAACGGTAATAACGATTGTCATATTTTTTGGCCGCCGATTAACGTTTATTACTAAATATATCGGCTTGTTTTAGCTATTACAAAAATGGTTGTTTTTAGGAAACACTTCGAACAATAGGTTAAAATAATGGAAAATTGTTAGTCGCGGTTAGAATTACGACTTTGGAGTAAACTTACTGTAAAGACGGTGGTAATATAATAGGGCTTTAGTCTATAGTTACAAAACTACCAAAATGGAGGCTTATTCATTGCTAATTCATTTTTAGTGATAATTACAAGCTAACTAATCTCCTTTTTAGTGGTAATTGCTAATCAACTTACTCGTAACCGCGAACTTAATATACGGTACATAAGGCGTATATATTAGAGACCCGTGTTTATAGACACAGATACATAGTTTTAATACTTTACGCGTTGAAGAGGTTTTATAGCGTACTTTGTCGAGCCGTATCTCCAGGCGGTGGACCAAATCGGCCGCCTCAACCTCATTTAAAAATACATTAGAATGGTAGAAATCGAGGGGAGAATTCGTAATACAGACTGTGTTACAACTTCGTTAAATTACGTTTTCGACGGTGGGAGGGAGAGAGGTAACCGTTACGGATAATGAAGTTTTCACACGTAGCGAAGACGTAAAGTTTATAACCTTAAACTCTTATCACTCCTCCTTTTAGGGGATGAGAAGAAAAGGGGAGGGGAAGAAGAAAGGAAAAGAGATAACGGTATTATTGGTGAAGGTGACAGGAGAGGTAGTGAAAAAAAAGTCTGGGATTAATAATATATTACCTAAAAAGGTAGGGTTGAGTATGTAGGTAGAGGCAGCGCAGCTGGCGGCGGCGGCGGAAGCCTCATCGCATTTACGTTACCACGTCAAACGGCGCCTAAAAAGCGGTTTTTATGTATTATTGTAATGATCACACTAAATATCCATGAGTATATAGAAGGTGTCAGAGGGTTTATGTTATCAAGAAGGTAGCAAAGGTGCTGAGTGAACAATATCGCAACCGTGCAAGTAATGATCAAAAGCTGTGAGGCTATTCAGAATATACTGAGACTGAATACTTAGATTGACAACTGAAGAGCTATGAAGGAAATACTATCTATATGGTGATGACAGTGTCCTTATATATCCGTGCCTTTATACTGTCTTCAGTACTGGATTCCTTGGATCAGTGCTGAGCCCGCTGATCCTGGATCATTTGGATCAGTACTGATTCCACTGATCCTAATCACGTGATTGGCTTAGTCATTTCCCTGCTAACAAAAGAGAGGTGTTTCCCGCTTGATGTGTTGGACTTTAGGCTCTAAGTGGCTCAGTTTCACACTAGCTTGCTTCCTGACCCGCCATCATACTTGGGTCGTAACAATTATCTGTTTTTGGAAGCGGTTAAAATATAGCGTACATCAAGTAACTTACCTATATGAACGGTATAAATGATTAATGAAAATAGTGGTTTAGGTATATATACACTGATTAATTTGTTGGAGATTTACGGTATAGAAGGGGGCGTATTATTAAAAAAAAAGATTTTATCTAAATTGATGGCGATATATCTTTTTATATTAAACCTAAAATACATGACACCAATAATCACTTTTTATTAATTATATCTTTGTAATATATTCGCAATTACATTGTTGTAATCATCGATTACTTCACCGTTAATAATTGCTTAAACTAACTAAGCTTTTACTATTACTATTACCGCGGTTCAAATTACTAATTTGAACCTTTATAATTCATACCACAACCAAATTATTATTACTGAACTACGGATATAAATTGTATTATAACCAAACCGTCATTATTAAATCACAGATATACATTACATGATAACTAAATTGTTACTATGAAATTACGGATACAGAATGCGTTAAAAAAAGAAAGAATTACCCATATAGATATTACTATATATTTCTATAGTTATTAAGCGGCTACGTTACAGATTATATCTTTGCAGAGTGCACAATAACGTGTTACTTTATAAGGTGTATTACTATAAAATGTATAATAGCGTGCTACTACTTAAAAGTAGCATTGATAAAGTGCACGGTAAAGTGCCACTACTCAGAAGGGAGATTAGCAAAGTGTATAGTAAAGTGACACTGCCCTAGTAATAGGTTATAAGCTCTCATCTGTGGCGTACACTCTCCAAATGCCTCTTCTTCCTTCTATCTTTCTATCTATCTTTAATATACACAATCTTTACGATTACACTTCTAATCTTTACGTTCACGTGAATAGGCAGAGACCTTACTGATATAAATCCTTACTTAGTCGATTATAATCGAAAAGATAGAAAACGTTTAATCGTTATAATTTCTTCTTGTTCGCTTATTATTGTAACCGATGAATTTCATTTTAATAGCTGTAATATAACATAAAGGTATACATGATTCGCTCAAAACTTTTAATAAATTATATTATGAAAAATTCCAAACAGTTGAAAAAAATTAAATTTGCAGTCGACATAATAATATATTACGTTAAACCTTTATATAGCTTAGACAAAGTATATATTAATTTGTTTTTAACCCATAAAATGTATTTTAGAAATGAATTACATATAAAAAATGGATGTTCGACCCGTTTTTACTAATTATATAGTGATAAAACCTCGGTATCGGTAGTAAATAAACTAATAATACTTTTTTCTTCGGAAATATTGGGTTTATAACGGCTAAATTACTTGTTATTAAAAAGTTAAGCTTTTAAAAGTGTACGTTAATTGTAATGTTGGTCAAGTGTATATAATTTGATTTTAATAAATAGTTAATCCATATCTATAATTTTAAGGACAGTAACAATATTTGTGGCACGCATTTTAACTCATATTCAAAAGGTTAACCCATGAATTCATCGACAATTAAATAAGTTTAATAAGGTAAAATTACAACGAAATTCAAATCAAAGAGTAAGTATATTATATATCGCCACGTTATATTAACCGAAGGTAACGTATGATCCGTCGATTACTATACAAATATAAAATCTATAAAATGAAGATTTTAACAGGTTAAATCAAAGGATTTGTTGGTAAATAGACAATTTAAAAAGCGGTATTAATATAGTTCCGGTAAATTTCAAAATGACGAAATTTATAATCCTTACAGATAGCTTCTTTATAAGTAATACTAATGTTACATCGTAGATCGAATTCTTTATAATATTTGTTAATGAGGAAAGATTTAATAGGTAATTTATGATTATCAATCACTTCGTATATAAGATATTCATTAAGTATAAGTATGTAACGCCAAAAATATTAATGTTGAAGATTTACAATATAATAATGAGTTTTAATGTTAATATGATAATTAACGACACGTTAAGTATTATTATCAAATAGTTGGAATTGCCTTCAATATTTATAATTGTATATATAAACTTCCGAAACCTTGATAAGTATTTATTGAAGCTTAATATAATTTATAAAAAACGTTTAATAGTAAACGTAACTGCTTTGATAGAGGTATACGAAGCTCAGGAAATCAATAAGTTTCGGTGAATTAACGGCAAAAATAACCCCGCTAACATTATAACTAAAGTCACGCCTAACAGCGCTTTGGAAAGGTTTGTAGATAGTAATACGTTAACCGTACAAATCAAGGGTTACGTAGATCGTCCGGTACATAACATGGAGAAATAGAGATACCCAGGCAAACTGAAAGACTACCAAGGTAGTGATGGCAAAGTAGCGTGTAAGAAAAGCAGGCTTGGAACTACTGGTAAAAGGTGCGTAATTGGTGGAATACATAATGCGTGTAAGTCTGTGGCGAAAAACTTGTGTACGGGAGTTAAGGAACGGAAGACTCGGGATTATAGGGCAAAGGGCCGTAATTCGTATCAGTTTTAATGCAAATTAACTGGAATTGACAGGGGCTTGGCATCGGATTGAGGCGGGAATTCAGGGTTTACCGCAACCAAGTGGTTGGCCACATTGGCATGCGTAGGCACAAAACAAAAAGTCGCCAGTGTTGGAACAATATTAACTGCTATTTTTGACAGGTCAATTGCAGTATAGTCAAGTCAACTATACTGACTGTAAGTTGACTGTATTGGTTGTGGGATTGACTGTATTGACTGCAAGTCAAGTACAGTAGGTGCTCACTCTAGGTTGGGGCACGGGCCAAGCAGTAGCCCACACAAATTAGCGTGCAGACCGGCTAGCGGTCTACCAAACTTAGAAGTAACACATTCACCACTTTCAATGCAGTACCAGTTACTTCGACCACAGAGGTTCGAATCGACTACGTTGCAACGATAAAGAACATTCATTAACAGGCAGGCCTACCAACAATTGTAACGATAAGCCATAGTAATTTTAGGAAAATATTACCTTAATTGCAACAAATAGTATCCAAAAAGTTATATAGAAACCACTTTAAAAATTGACTTTGCCGCGTATTGTATTATTAAACAATATATAAGGTGAATTTCAAAAGAAATCAAAAAGGAATGAAAAAGAAACAACAATACGAAAGACATAATACTTTTCGTAGAATTTTAATATGAAAATTTGGAACGACTAATATGTATACCAAAAAGAACTATCAAAAATATAAATCCAAAATATAGAAATACAAAATATATCAAAACTATATATGATAAATATAACACAAATGAAAATAACATGTTGAAATAAATACAAAAATACAAATAAAATACTAAATATATATAAAAACTTTTAGAAATATAGTAAAAAAATCATAATAGATTACTTTTACTTCATTGTAAAGCGTATATCTTCCTCAATATTCACTTTCTTTTCAATATTTAGCAATTTTACATCTAAATGAACTCAAATTATACTAGTGACATATATGCTCATATTTTAAATTTATCCAATAGTGTGGTCATTGTTGACGATAAAGAAGAATCATTATAATTTACTTATTACCAGTCACAGCGATATGAAAAAAAAATTGTGACGTAACTAGTTATAAGGAAGATAAATATAACATGGTTAAAGTAATTATATTTCAAAATGTACTAATTATCATATAGTTTATATGTAAAAGTACATATAACCAAATAATTTGTCTTGAATATAAAGAATATATCTAGCTATTTATAAACAAAAAAACCTTCATAACCAGTTATAAAGAAAAATCCTTGTAGTGTAGCTATAACTAGCAATATAAAATCCTTATAGCATAGCTATAGCTATTTATTGCTATGAAGGAAAAAACTTATGGCGTGGCCGGCTATGGGGATAAAGCCTTATGATGTGGCTATGGCCATCTATAGGATACGCCATGAGCCAGTCATGCCATGGCTCTCATGTTGTGGCTGCACACCTTAGCCGGTCACGAAGGAAAATCCTTATGGTGTGGTTATGGTTGGGTTATTTATGGAGAAAAACACTCATGGTGTGGTTATGGCCATATATGGGCCACTCCATGAGATAGTTATGCCATGGCTCTCATGTTGTGGCTGTACATTTTGAGGACCGGAGGGAGGTGGAGGGCAAATGGAGATGTTGCTTGATGCCATGGTGAGCATAACTTGACTGAAAATGACCATATACAGAGTTATCCCATTTTTTCTGAATTCTATTGTCAGGTGCATGCCACTCATGAGTAAAATTTCCAGACAGTGGCTGTATGGCAGCCATTACAACCTCAGGCTACTTCCCAGGGCCACACATCTTCTTGGGCATCTAAGCTGCTATAAGTCAAGCACATGTGAACAGCCAAATGTTCTATCATTCCCCTCCACATCTTAATACAGAAGCTTCGGGGGTATTTTGTGTCTGCCCCAGCGCTTAAGTAATGCTAGTTGCTAACGGACTCGTTTCAAACAGCCAGCTGCTTGTCTGTGCTAAAACCGCACAGAAGGACAGCTTGTGATAGAATACATAAAATACCCCCAACACGTTTTTGACTGAATAATATTTTCCTTGGTTGTTACAATCCTAACAAAAAGTCGTACAACATTCATGAACAGCAACAACCTTGCCCTTCACACCTGTCCTCGTCAGCTTCACAGCCTCTATCCTCTATTGAATGCCGTTTCCAAAATATTTCAAAATGTCGATGAGAACTGGCACATCAGATGCACATGCACCCAATCAAAGATTTTCAAAAGGTTCACGTACCATAAAGATTCTCCGATTCTTCGCGGACATGGATAGAATACAGTGGGACGCTTTCAAGTTACCAAAGCGTGAAAAGTGAACCAAGGTAAACATCTCATCACCAACCACACATTCCTTTCAGACATCAAGGAAGACCGGGGTACTAGAATATATCAATGCAAGAAGGACCCCAAGAAATGAACCCAAGAAATGACGGCGGTCACATAAAGGCAAGCAGTCAGCCTCCGTATCCACAAGTTCATCAAAGGTATCGGGCGAGCCCATACGGCCAGCAGCAGGACCTAGCACCCATCGGTAAAATGGTGGGCGATGCAGATGGTCACTGTATCATGAGGTATGATTGGCCGGACTCTAGGCACTTAATTTTGAGGTTTACAGCTTGGTATTGTGAAGTTGGAGGGATGGGTTGGAAGCACACAATCGCCAGCAAGCTCGTCCATCTGGAAAAGGATGTGTAGCTTTAATAAAAGCTACAAAGACCATGAAATTTTTGGCACAAGGGACCACCAAATTACAGTATTAGTAGTTGTCACAATCTACAATAGTATGCAGTAAATACAGATTACCCACCAATGGTGTTGATGTTCACGACATGTGGGGCTGTTTACATCAGCAACAGGCCTGACCCAGCCAATTGCAAGGCAGACAAAGTCGCCTCTGCAGCTGTTTTGTCTGCAAACTCCTTTCTACCACTACCCCCAACTTCCACCTAGCCAAACACATCACAGCTTTGTTTGCACCATTCACCCTTGTGCACTTACTTCCCAGCATTGCACCAGGCTATTCTATTGTTTCTTTCCATGTTAACAGGCTGTGCGCATCTTCAGAACCGCTTGTGATCCAGCGGCTTGGTGTTGGGTGGTCAATTCTAATTACGTCAGGTCTTCAAGCATCCTGACCTACTCCCTCCTACCTCCACGCGACTTCCGCCATCACTAACATCCTCCATTTGCTTGTGTACACACCTCTGAACGACTTGCAACCAGTCATAGGGCTTCCTGTGAAATTGCTCGAAAGATCTGCCGACACTCCACCCTGCGGCGCAGCCCACAGTGCCACAAGCGCAATCCAGAGTTGACATGGCAGACTACGGCGAGGATGTATGGGAGAATGAGTACGAGGGAGACGAGCCTGAGTATGAGGACTACGTTACTGCCGAGGATTGTTGGACCGTCATCTCCGCCTTTTTCGCCAGGAAGGGTCTTGTTGCTCAGCAGATCGACTCATTTGACGAGTTCACCAACAGCACCGTCCAGTCGCTCATCGACGAGTATTCGACCGTGAGCCTGGACCAGACCCTCCCAGAAACCGACGATGACGAGCCCGCGCGCATCCGCCGATACGAAATCAAGTTCGGCAACATTCTGATGACCCGCCCGACCCTTACGGAGGCCGACGGAAGCATCAAAAACCTCCTTCCTTACGAGTGCCGTGATCGTAATCTCACATACTCCTGCCCTCTCTATGTCAAGATCATCAAGACCGTTTCAGTCGCAAGGGAGCGAAGGGTGGCACTGGAAGACATGGACAAAGCGCAGCGACAGCACAACGCCGAGACTGGAGAGTTGCCCACCACCATCGTTTGGGACACCGAAACATCGGAAGAGGATCTGAGCCAGAAGAGAAAGGATACGCCGGAGCACCTGCGCGACATGGTCTATATTGGAAAGCTCCCTGTCATGGTCAAGTCCACCATCTGTCACCTGCGCGGTGAGGAAGACGACGGCTTGTTTCTGCTGAACGAGTGCCCCTATGACCAGGGTGGATACTTCATCATCAATGGCAGTGAAAAGGTCTTAATTGCCCAAGAGCGCTCTGCTGCCAACATCGTCCAAGTCTTCAAGAAGTCTCAGCCCAGTCCCGACCTGTATCAAGCCGAGATCCGAAGCGCGCTCGAGAAAGGATCGCGTTTGATCAGTTCCACCACCCTGAAGCTGAAAGGCAAGGGCGAGACGGCTCGAGGAGGCTTTGGCCAGACCATCCAGGCCACCCTGCCATACATCAAGAAAGAAATCCCGATAGCCATCGTTTTCCGAGCCCTCGGAATCATCAGCGATGAAGACATACTGAATGCCGTTTGCTACGACCGTACCGATACCCAAATGATGGAGATGCTGCGGCCCTGCATCGAAGAAGCCTTCGCCATTCAGGAGCGAGAGGTCGCGCTCGACTACATTGCGAAGCGCGGCAATTCGGGGCACACGATCAACAAGCTACAGCGGATGAAGAATGCCAAGGACATTCTTCAGAAGGAGCTTTTGCCTCACATCGCCCAGAACGAGGGCTGTGAGAACCGGAAAGCTTTTTTCTTGGGATACATGACTCACAAGTTGCTACAGTGCGCCCTTGGTCGACGCGACACTGACGACCGTGATCACTTCGGCAAGAAGCGTCTGGACCTGGCTGGCCCTCTCCTGGCGAAGCTCTTCCGGAATATTGTCAAGAAGCTTACCGGAGACATGATGGCGTACATGAAACGGTGTGTCAGTGAGGGCAAGCACTTCGATCTTGCCTTGGGTATTCGCCACTCTACCCTGACAAACGGACTCAAGTACTCTCTTGCGACAGGAAACTGGGGCGAGCAGAAGAAGGCGAGCAGCTCTACCGCCGGTGTTTCCCAGGTGCTCAACCGATACACATTCTCGTCAACACTTTCTCATTTGCGGCGCACCAATACTCCCATCGGACGTGATGGCAAACTGGCCAAGCCCCGTCAACTGCACAACACACACTGGGGTCTAGTCTGTCCTGCAGAAACACCCGAGGGTCAAGCATGTGGTCTCGTCAAGAATTTGTCTCTCATGTGCTACGTGAGTGTGGGATCGCCTGCAGAGCCCATCAAGGAATTCATGGTCCAGCGCAATATGGAGCTACTCGACGAGTACGAGCCTGGCTCCAGCCCCGATTCCACGAAAGTCTTCATCAACGGAACATGGGTGGGCGTCCACAATGAGCCGGCACATTTAGTGTATCTTGTCCAGGACCTCCGGCGTCGCTGTATCATCTCACACGAGGTATCCCTTGTCCGCGAGATTCGCGACCGCGAGTTCAAGATCTTTTCCGACGCCGGACGAGTCATGCGGCCTCTGTTTGTGATCGAGCAACAGGACAGCCCAGAGAAGAAAATCCTGCAGGGCCATCTGGCTCTCACCAAGGACCACATTCGCAAACTGGAAGAGGATGCACTTTATCACCGCAAGAAGGATGACGACGATTACTTTGGCTGGGATGGCCTCCAGAACAGCGGTGTGATTGAGTATCTGGACGCTGAGGAAGAGGAGTCGGCCATGATATGCATGTCTCCAGAAGATCTCGAGGATTACCGGCAGCAAAAGGCTCGGGGCAAAGTCGATGACAGAGCTGAACCCGAGGACGACGGCAGAAGCCTGAATGCGCGCGTCAAGACCAAGATCAACCTCGACATTCACATGTACACCCACTGCGAGATTCACCCCAGCATGCTTCTGGGAATTTGCGCCAGCATCATCCCTTTCCCGGATCACAACCAGGTATGTTCGGTCCACCATGACCATTCTATCGTTATACTGACCTGATATGCAGTCGCCTCGTAATACTTACCAGTCGGCCATGGGTAAACAGGCCATGGGCTTCTTCCTGACCAACTACTCTCGCCGCATGGACACCATGGCGAACATACTCTACTACCCGCAGAAGCCCCTTGCGACTACACGGTCCATGGAGTTCCTCAAGTTCCGAGAGCTTCCGGCTGGGCAGAATGCCATTGTGGCCATTGCCTGCTACTCGGGTTACAACCAGGAAGATTCCGTCATCATGAACCAGAGCAGCATCGATCGAGGGCTGTTCCGGAGTCTCTTCTTCCGCTCGTACACGGATTCAGAGAAGCGCGTGGGTATCAACGTTGTTGAGTCGTTCGAGAAGCCGTTCCGCAGCGATACACTGCGCCTGAAACACGGCACATACGACAAGCTGGACGACGATGGTATCATCGCTCCTGGCGTGCGCGTCTCTGGCGAGGACATTATCATCGGCAAGACGTCTCCCATCAACGCTGATAACCAGGAGCTCGGTCAGCGCACTGACCAGCACGTCAAGCGGGATGCATCCACGCCGCTGCGCAGCACGGAGAGCGGAATCATTGATCAGGTCATTGTCACGACCAACCAGGACGGCCTCCGCTACGTCAAGGTGCGCGTGCGAACCACCAAAATCCCCCAAATTGGCGACAAATTTGCCTCTCGCCACGGTCAAAAGGGCACTATTGGAGTCACGTACCGTCAAGAGGACATGCCATTCACGGCCGAGGGAGTCACGCCTGATATTATCATCAACCCCCACGCTATTCCCTCTCGTATGACGATTGCTCATTTGATTGAGTGTTTGATGTCGAAGCTGGCGACATTGAAAGGAATGGAGGGCGACGCGACCCCATTTACCGAAGTCACAGTTGATTCTATCTCAGATCTCTTGCGCGAACATGGATACCAGTCTCGCGGCTTCGAGGTCATGTACCACGGTCACACTGGGCGCAAGCTCAAGGCTCAAGTCTTCTTCGGCCCCACGTACTACCAGCGTCTCCGCCACATGGTGGATGACAAGATCCATGCGCGTGCCCGTGGTCCGGTGCAGATCATGACCCGCCAGCCTGTGGAGGGTCGTGCGAGAGATGGCGGCCTACGTTTCGGAGAGATGGAGCGTGATTGCATGATTGCTCATGGTGCTGCCGCCTTCCTCAAGGAGCGTCTCTTCGAAGTGTCAGATGCGTTCCGAGTCCACATCTGCGAGATCTGCGGACTAATGACGCCTATTGCGTAAGTCTAACCCTCAATTTGCTTCCTCTCCCACGCACCACTAACAGGCTACAAATAGAAACCTCAGCAGGCAAAGCTTTGAGTGCCGACCTTGCAAGAACAAGACCAGGATTGCGCAGGTGTTCATCCCCTACGCTGCCAAGCTGCTCTTCCAAGAATTGGCGGCCATGAACATTGCCTCACGCATGTTCACGGACCGGTCGGGCGTTTCTATCCGATAAGTGCTTGATAGGTGGGTGGGTGCCATCGACGCTCCTCAAGCGACGCGATCATTTCTCCTTATGAATGCGCTTCTCCACCGACGACTCTCCTTTGGGGGAGGCAATTCAATGCATTGCCCTTGGCGTTTACGGGTTTCTTTAAAGGGGCCTTTTCTTTCCAACGATGTATCGTTCCTCACACTTTGCGATCGGCTTCGGACGGTCGACACGTGAAAAATGAAGGTGCAGTCCAAATAGACTGGTGGGCAGCTGGTGGTTGTATGGGGGCGGGCCGGGAGGGATACATGATGAGCATGAAGGCGTTCATGGGGAGCCAAGTGGTTGATGAAAATTTCGACAAATTCCAGGATGATACTACCTCGTGTAGTATAGGAGGCCAGACCAGATACCTCGGCGCAAAATACCAAGCATTATATATATGCCTTGGAGTTATTCAGCGGTAGCAACTGGAAGCCTCAAGATGGTGCCTGAGAGGGTGATGTGTAGGTTAGAGGTGGTCCATGCGAGGAGCAGCATAGGCGGTACTGAGAAGGCAGCACTTCCGCGGCCGTCTCCCTCGCACAGTTCAAGACATATCTCAACATGAAACCTGCACAGAATTTAGGTGCCTTGCGAATATCATCAGTACAGAAAATTAATTGACTTGTAGACATGAATATAACTGGACTGGAGCTACGGAAGGGCTGCTCCTCTGACAGACCCTTACCCCAGAAACCAGATATCTATTATCACAACCAGCGTGCGCTCCCAAATTGCCCTGCTCAGGCAGTCCTCTTCCAGATTCGGGACTGACAACTCCGTTGGAGCAGAAACAACTGCTCTCCAAAGATTCAGTAGCGCGCCCATGCATGCGTCGTAAGCCACTCTAATCGTCCGGCGCAAATACGGCCCCCCCCGACCTGGCTCTGATCATGGCGCTCCGCATGGTCCGTCTCAGGTCTCGCGGCAAGCGGCCGGCTCAGCCCCAGACCCCAGCAGTCAGTCCGGAAGGGCGCCGTCGCGATTCGGGAACATGTCGGGCGCCTTTTTTTTTTTTCCTCCGGCGCCTCGCTGCCCCGGGTGTCCTCACTGTTAAAGGCTGTTGTGCGGGCTACGGTCTTGAAGAACAGCCCCCTGGCTGAGGCCGGGCTCGGGGTCTTTCACTCACTCACACACACACACACTCTCTCTCTCTCTCGCTCTCTCTGTCGCAACCGAGATCCCACGGCGTCTTACCGCCTGGCGGCGCCGGCGCCGTCGCCGTTGCCGTCCGCCGCCGGCGCCGGCCGCACGCGCTGCTCCTGCTTGTACTCGGCCTCGAGCTGCCTCTGCAGGTCGAAGTCGAGCTGCCGCTCGCGCTTGATGCGCTGCAGCTCCAAGTCGCGGACCACGCCTTGGTGCATGGCCTTTTTGGGGGGGGGAGGGGGGGGACGTTTCACTGTGTCAGCGGCGTGACTTGATGGGATGGAGAGACCGGGAAAGGGAAAAAAAAGGAATCACGGCATACGGATTTCTCGCTGCGCTGCTGGAGGTGCACGAGGACAATGGTTGTCACCGCGAAGAGCGAAGTGCTGGCGAGGGCGATCTTGGAGCCGCGGGAGGCCATTGCTGTCGGTGCGGATGGGGGGAAGGAGGGAGACGTCTGTGGTTGTACTGTATCATTCAGTTTTGTGGATTCGGGAAGAGGGTCATTTTCGACTGGTGGTGCTACGGGGCCAACGCCCCTGATCCCGTCGAGCCCGACCCTGTACCCTGTCCACTGGGGTGGATTAGCTTGGCATGGCCCTTCTGGCGGAGCCGTCATTGCTGTGCATCCAAGAATACGATGAACCCTAAGCAACAAGTCAGTTGCTTTGTAGGCCCAGTATTCGGATTGATTGATGTTCAATTCAGGTGCAGACTTCTTCATCTGTACTAATTCTACATAAATATAAAAAAGACTAAACCTTGGCCAGACATATAAACCCCAACAAACATATAAACCTTGACATGTCAAAAGGGAAAACTGCTTACCTTTTTATATAGTCAGGTGATTATTTGAATTGAGAATATAGTACGGTACATATTTACGCAGCCCATTAATAGATAGCGGGGTTTTCTTCGTTTATGGGTTATGATATTACATTTTTTATATCTCTTTTAAAATAAATAACCACCTATTGTTTCAAAATAATTATCAGTATAAAACAAAAAGATATTATCTATCACAAGCACAAACTTAACGAATCAATACAGAGCCTTACTAGTACAAATTATGCTGGTATATGGTGAAGTCTTTTCTTTTTCCTCTTTTATAAAAAGATTTATATATATCTACCGAATAATCTTCAATCTATAATAGTTGAATTTAATATTCATATAGATCTTAATTACTAGAATTTATATTTATTTGTATTCGTTTTATCATTAATAAGTTGATTTCCGCCTAGTTATATTAACGCAGTTTACCTATTATTTGCTAGAGGGTTTTTTTCATTAAATCTTATTTATTTAATCCAATTGCCCACCGCATTAGCTTTTGTCATAAAATGAATCAGGAATACCTATTTCTACCCGTTTTCTATCTTCGATTTACTTTTATTATAACTGATACACTTGTAAGTACTGATTCTGTTACTTTCACTACTATCAACGTTTTTTTCCGCCTATTGAAAACCATTAATATTATATCATTATAACTAATAAACTTCGTTTCTAATACCTTAACTCAACTTGTATTCGCAAAACCAATACATTTTAAATTTACAGCCTTACTGTTCTATTAACTTATTAGATTCAAATTCTACAAATAGAAACGTTTTATTGTTTTTCGAATTCGTTATCGCTGGATTTTTCGATTGAATATGTAACCTCGAGGTCTTGAATTAAGACTTTAATACACGAATCTTTAAAGTATACAAAGATTATGCAAGTATTACTGTCGCCGCCGCCGCCGCCTGGTCACCCGATCCAGTTTATTCTCATTTCCATCCATCGTGTTACCGAAAACCTGTTTAAATTTACTAGGAATAAAAAGCATGATTAATTGGTATTTTTCTCTCTTCAACTTTCAGTCCCAACTTTTGAATTATTAAAGTATCGATTATTATTTTTACCTTTTTTTCTCTCAGTTTTGTTGACCTTTGCATTAACGTTATAAAACTTTCAAATATTCATAACTTGTTCTACAACAATTTGTACCTAACATCTAGTTTTGAAAAAAAATTAATAATTATCGCGTTACTACATTGATATAATATATTAGAACATGTTCGAATAGTAGTATTTGAAATGCAGTAGGTCAACTTTACTTACAGTAAAGTTGACTATACTAACTACAAGTATAGTATATTATTTTATAGGGGCCTACTGTATTAGCTGCAAAGCAAGTGCAGTATGTGTTCACTTCATACTAGAGCAAGAACCAAGCAAGTGGCTATACAAATTACTGTGCAGATCGAGTAGCGGTCTACGAAATCTAAAACAATACATCTACCACCTGACTACTGCAATACTACCATTACTTCGACCAATCGAATAGATAACGTTGCAATGTCCAAATCCCTACCGATACTAATTAGTACTTATTAGGTTGAACACAGATAATCTAAATAAAAGAAAAGGCTATTTTCTAGTTACTCTTTATATTAACAACGGCTACTAAGGTAAAGGAAAGATTTTTGCGAAAGGCCTTTACAAATTGCGTCGGTTTTTACGGCAGTAAGTAGAAAAGACTTTTAAGCTATATTAGTTTTCACGATAGCTTAGAGGTAACAATGATATCGCTATCGAAAAACACTAAGAATTTTTTGTAAACCTTTTTTAAAACTGTTAAATTAGTTGTTAAAAGTCTTAAAGTTCGGCAAGTTAGCAAACGTCGAAGTTAATACTTGTTATAACCTAGACAACGGTTGGGTTAGGAAACAGGCCAGCATACAGCTGAGCCACGAAGAGCTTGTAGTCCAACACATTAGGTAGGGAACATCTCTTATGTAAGCAAGGTGACTAAGTAAGTCACGTGATGGGTTAGTATAGATCAGTTACTGATCTAAGGTGAAGTAGCACTAGATCAGTAGGATCAGTGCGGTGATCCAAACGATCCAGTATTGAAGATAGTATGAAGGCAATAGGATATAAGGACACGGTTAGCACCATAGATAGTATTTCCTTCATAGCTCTTCAGTTTTCAATCTAAGTATTCAGTCTATACACCTGAATAGCCTAACGGCTAATGATTATTCTACAGCACGAACAGACATCTTCTTGATATTGCACCTTGGTTACCTCTGCTACCTTACTGCTAACATAAACCCCCTGACACCTTCTATTTACTCACGGGTATTTAGTGTGATCATTAAAATAATACTGCAAGTACTACTATTATAAGAAAGACGATTAAGTTCTACAGCTAAAACAATAAACAATCTTTAACCTTTACCTATAATAATAAACGACTATCGACCTTAACCTTTACACCAAAACCTTACCTTTACTTTACTCTTTTCACTTCATCTACGCTAATTTAACTATTAATATTGTGGTAGCATGGAGGATTGGTATGCATACCAAGCATGACTTATACTAGAGAAATAGCTACCCGCAGTCATGAGAGAGATGCCTGGAGGGTAAAGGGGTACCCGCAGGGGCTAGCTGAACTAGAACAACAATGCAAATACACCTCTCTACCCCTCTAAATACCCCCTCACTCAAAGGCCCCGTTTCTACTGTAATCAATTGCTGTTTTAAGCAAAAACACCAAAAATCGTCAAATCGCGTTAAAAAAGCTACGCCGTGTGACCCAACGCTTCCAAATCGCCAAGTTTACTTTACGCTACGCCACCAAGTCCTATACAATCCAGAACATCAAAATAGCTAACATTAGTACTAACTTTGAAGCCATTACCAACCCTGCTAACAAAAAAATAATCAAGGCCCTTGGAAACCTTTTCGCCAAGCATTATAACCACGATTTTTATGGATACAACTTTAATAAAAGCTTAACCGAAAAACATTTAATTAACTTCGTTGGCTATTATATCCTTAAATATAATGGCGACGAAAACTCTAACAGTATTCTCCGTAAATATAGAACATTATTTGATAATTAAATAATTAATATATAAAAGGCAACGTAAAAGACCGTTAAGTTTCAATTAAAAGTTCACTTTAAACTCCGTGGGATTTACATATTGAAGTAAAGATTAACCAAGTTAGTAAAGACGTTTTTTAAGTTAGCTTAGTTTTAAAAAATACCTTTAATATTCATAGTCTAAGAGAAAGAGTATTAAGGAACCTTAACGCCCTTATACGCGATTCTACAGACATCACTTTTACTTTTAGCTAAGTTAAGCCTTTTTACGCGTTAACGATAGAAAACTTGTTAATTTACTCGATAACTTAACACCCCCACGCAACAACGCAAAGTACGCCTTTAGCGGCAGCAGAACACGTGAAGCAATAGCCACTAACGCCTCCAAAGGAATTAACGCTGATACTTTACACTAGATAATTAAGTAAGATATTAAATTCCCCAAAACCTTTAAGCCTCCACTACCAGTTAGTCCTTTAACTGTTAAGTTCTTTAAAATTCTTCTTACCATAGATTTATCTATACACTTAAGTTTACCACAAGCCCTATTATAGGACTTTACCCCTTCGGCCAAGAGATTGGTAATTATCTTAAACATTGTACCTCAACAGCTTTAAAATTAAAACTACTAGACAATACTATTAATGAGAATTGGAATAACTATCGCAACTTGCCCGTAAAACCTATTAAGATAATTAGCATTAATTATAAGCTCTTTACGAATCTCCTCAAGATTTGGAACGATATAAAAAAGTATAACAGAAAGTTTTACAACCTCTTCAATACGAATATAATACCCTTTTTAAATATTTGTAAGTGGGTGGAAGTTGTTTTTTCTAGTTTTTATTTACTTTTTTCCGAAATCCTTATAAAATACATTAGGGAATATTCCTTTATTTTCATAATTCGAGTAATTACCTTTCGTGAAATTTAAGATAGCATAAAAAGCTACATCGAATACAACGTCCACCTTACTTAATACTATACAGATTGGGCTACTATATGGCGAACTAAAATAACGACGAAAAATAAAAAGGAGGAGATACTAATAAATGTACTTAACCAGATACTTAACAAGTTAATGTTGTATTTTTCAGTAATGTCGAAAGCCTAAGCTAGCGAAACTACACTTTGTAAACAGGTATGGGCAACCGTTACGGGCGTTAGAGAATTTAAATACGCTTTATAATGTCCAAATACCATTTACAAAGGCTTTTTTAACTATTTGCATTCCTTGTTCGTAACTATAATAACGTGTATACTAAATTAGTTTGGTATGTATCCCTAATCCGGAAATTTTCCTGACGTAAATGAAAAAGACTTTACGGTAGTTAATTACGTCGACCTTAAATACGGATACGAGTACTTTTAAAGCCTAATATCTAGTTTATCGGTAACGAACTAAAGGAAATAACTACGTTGGCACTAATAGGGTCAATATTTAAGTAGATCTGTTAACTGTAAGCACTATCATCGTAATAAGAGCAAAAGATGTTAGATTTATAGTAAATCTTACTATTAATTAATTCATTATCACCTAGCCGAGCGAAATAACAAAAAGGTAATATACTATATCAAACCATCTACTACTTTCAAATAGAACTATTTCAATTAAATTGCAAACTTCGAGGGCGAGAACCTATTAATAGCGATAATACCCCTAAGAAAATTAAATAACATATAAATACTACTTATAACGCGGCTTAATAACTATCCTACCACGTCTTCTTATATATTTTAAGTGGTAAAAACCTTTACCTTTGCCTTAAACAAGCCCCTAACCTATTATATACTTTTAACTTCCGTGATCGTTACGCGGATTAAACGTTTCAATATATTATATGAAATATAAGGGTAATAAGGTACTTTAAAAAAAGCTATTCGCAGTACGTTACATTGCGAAAGGAAAGTACTATAACCATTAAAATTAATCTTTATAATACTGGTAAATCCAAGGTTGATTTCGGAATAGGCGAATGATTATCTTTACTAGAGATAACTATAGTTTAAACTATTGTAAAATCAATTACGTTTTACATCTTTAAGTCTCTTACCCTTTTTCTTCTTTACTTAAAGGATATAAAGACTCTTAGCGTTAGAATTAACGTTAATATAGGCGATCTATTTAAAAACAACTAAAGGTTTCTCCTCTCCTTTAAGTTAGGGCACTTATAGTTTTATTTTTAAGACCATAAAACAGTGGTATTAAGCACAACGAGGCTAGAAATACATTAAACATACTGACGTTTCCATTACCTAGCCGTTAACAGGCTATATTAAGTCGTAAAGTTAATAGAGTATAATGATGTGGAATATTTTACTTTAAAAACTATCGAAAAGTTTTACCATTGCTGCGAAACTATGCTTATGAGCCCCGGAGATTTAAATTTATATAAAAAATAATAAAGACTTTAATCAAGAAGTCTTTATCTATGTATTTAACTTCAATAATAAGCCTATTTTTTATTTCGTTAACTTTACAACCTCTTTTTATGAAGCCAAGTTTTTCAAGTCCCTTTTAGCAAAAGATACGTAGGAAACACTTAGGATGCTATGGATTGACACATACCTAGGCCTACCCAAAATCGTTGTTTACGATACCGGTACTAATTTTACGACGGTAAAGTTTTAAAAAAATATTAAAATAATGGTTATCCAATACAAATAGGTGCTTGTAAAGGCTTACTAAAGTATTAGGAAGATTAAAAGGGCATATGTCTTACTTCGACGAACCTATAATATCCTTACGCTAAACACTAAAAGCTTTACGGATCCAAAAACACGTCTTTAAATAGCGGTAAAAGATCTAAACTATATTGTGGGTCTTAACGGCCTAGTGCTAACGCTATTAGTTTTTAAAACGTACCAATACCCAACGAGTGAACTCCGCTATCATCAAGTACCTAAAAGCGAGATACGGCCTACAAAAAAGAATTAAGGTAACTACATAAGGAATCGGCACGCCACTAGGTTAACTATGCCCTTAAAACCAGGAACGACCCTATAATAGTCGACGTACTTATTTTGTCACTGTAAAGTAAAGTCTTTATCTGACAGAAACTAGGTAAATAGGAGGGCTTATAGAAAATTTTAAATATCGATAATTTTAAAGTAATTATTAAAACTTCTAACGATTTTATATATTTTCGAATCATCTATGTCAAACCCTATATTAGGTGTATTGACGATAAAAACCCTTAAGTCAAACGACCAAGTTAATACGAACCTTCTTCACCCGTTATCAATAAGTCGATAAAACGCCGCCAGTGCAAACGACTCCCGAAAAGAAGGAACGTTGAAAAGAAGGAATACACACCGGGTCGTATCGAAAATACTACTTAGGTAAATAAAAAATAAAAGGATAACGAAAACTTGATATTAAAACTTCTAATAAAAGGTTTTATTAAAGCTTTCGACAAGCTTTTTAGGGAAAGTAATAAAGTCGAAATTAACGGTTTACTAATTTGGAAAGTTATATAATTTGTGTTGAAGGTCGATTTCAACCTTTAAAACCCAAACATTATGGTTTTAGAATTAAAGTTTATATACGAGGTCAAAGGCAAGACTATAGAGCAGCTTTATAAAAAAAAATACGTCTAATTGTTTAAAGATATGGTAAGAAAAGTGAAAACTAAAACTAAATACTTATCTAATCGCTAAAAATTTAAAAGATTAGTTAATGTTTGATAATTTCTTTGATAACAAGTTTACTAACCAGGATAAAAAACAAATTGAAGTTTAATGGTATAAATATAATGTCAACCTATATGTAATTAATAACGGATTTACAACGGATCGTACTGTTGGAATTGCCACAGGAATCACGTCCTATTTACCCTTTAAAACGGTAAAACTATGTATCAAGCTTTTATACGGACTAGTTAAAACAAACATTTACTAGTTCATGACGTATTGATCGTATTGCAAATTACGATTAAATATAAAGTCTTTAATATACGACCCGTAAATACTAGTAATATAAAAAAAGATTTCGGCCTAATAGGTATACAAATTAACGATACCATTTTCTTCAGAACGACTAGCTTTGCGGAATAAGAATAATGGGCTATTAAAGACTTTAAGTTTTAAAATTATAAGCCGATAACAACATTGGCAAAAGGTATTTAACTTAACTTTAACGAATTTTTCATCTGTATACTTAGTATTAATACTGGCTTTAGCTTTCGCCAAAAGGGTTAGGAAACAGATTCAATTATAATCGACAAGACTAACGTAGCTAAGACCCAACGGTTTCTGGAGAAATGTGCCTGTGGCAATTATATTGTAATCCTATGCTTACAAAAGGCTTTTTACGATATTTCCATCGCGGCGTAAATATAAAACCTAATAAATAACGACGTTGACCGACTTAATAAAAAGATAAAGTGGAAAATGCAAAATTTGGACCGAGAAATTAATATAGTCATAATTAATATGTCGAGGACTAAGATAATAAGTTTTACGAATAGTTCTTTTTTATAAATAATACTGACTTATCTTCATAAATCGACTTCCTAATAATATTTGTTGATGAAAATAGGCGGAATAGCTAATTTAATATTATCGGTAGCTTTATCCACTAAAACCTTTTCAAATATAAAAGGATTCTACAAAGAGTTATGGCTTTAAAGGTTTACAGAATAATAGAAGGTTTTAATATAGGCATGTTATTATGGAAAACCTTTAATATTGTTACTAAGAAGTTCAATATTCCTCTTATCCTAGTGGTAATTCATACCGCTTCAAAAAGCTTATTTAAGTGCCTTTCGAAACTCAGAACCATTAGTTAAAAACTATTAATAATCAACTTAATATTAATTCTAAAAACTTATGAAGGGATTGATATTAAGGAGTTTCGATAAATTAATGGTAAAGATAATCTTGCTAATACCATAACGAAGGCATCTCCGAGTAAGGCCCTTAAAAGGTTTGTGAATAGTAATAGGCTAACTATACGTATCAAGTGCTACGTTAATAAACCGTCCAGAAAGACTAGATTACGAAACGGCTATTAAAAATATGCTGGTAAGCTAAAAGACTGTTAGGGAATTAATAATATTGACTTGTTCAATTATTATAGTGGAATTAAAAAGCTACATGAGTTTATAACGAAAAAAAAAATTTTTTTGTAAAGGTTGATAAGAGTGAACCACAGAGCTGTAGGGCAATTGACGGAAATTATGGTTAATTTGTATATAATTGAGTGAAATTCGATATGAAGTTAATGAAAATTAACCAGGGTTTGGCCAGTTAACGAGGCCGCAGTTTGGCGCTTATCAGAAAAGATTAGTCAACCACGCTAACATACGCATACAAACTAAAAAACCGCCAATATCGAAAAAATAGTATTTACAATTCAATAGTTCAAATTTACTTACAGTAAAGTTAACTATACTGACTACAAGTATAGTATCTTGTTTTGTATGGGCCTACTTTATTGGCTTCAAAGGAAATGCAGTATACACCCACTTCATACTAGAGCACGGGCCAAGCAAATGGACATACAAATTACTATGCAGACCGGCTAGCGGTCTACCAAACCTAGAATAATACATCTATCATCAGACTACTGTAATACTACTGTTATTTACATCAATCGAATCAACAACTTTACAACGTCTAAAGCCCTCCCAATAGGACAGATATTTAAGTAAAATTTTATTAAAAATTCAATAAGTAATCTATAAAGGAAAGTCTGCGAAAGGATATATTGTTAGTAAATTTGAAGTAAAGTTGTACACTTTGGATGTTTATTACAATAAAGTATTTTATCAATTTGTTTATATTTTAATCATATTACTGAAGTTTTTTCCTATGTATTTCAAGTTGTTATTAATAAAAATTACGGCGGTAAGTCTAGATTGAACGATGCTTTACCAACACTTAAAATAGAAAGAATACATTGAACGTTTATATTTAAATTGCTAACCTGTTAACAAATATTCATATACGTTAAATCCTGTCTTCACCTCTTAATCATAATTATAACTATAACTTTACTAATTCATTTCGCCTGGAAACTTCATAAAATTTACATGTTTTAACTTAAACTGTTAGAATAGTATTACAAGCAGTGCAGTAGGTCAACTTTACTTACAATAAAGTTGGTTGTACTGCAAGTTGAGTGTATTGCTTTGTGCGGACTTACCGCATTGGGTGTAAGTCGAATGCAGTATACTACACTTCACTCTAGGGTACGGACCAAGCACTTAGCCATACAAATTATAGTGTAGACCGGCTAGCGGTCTGCCAAACCTAAAACAATACATCCATCATCTGACCACGCAATACTACTGTTACTTTGAAGACCAATCGAATCGACAACGTTGCAACGTCTAAGGTCTACCAACATAAACCTTAATTGATATGTTTACTAAAAAACCTTCAATTACTAAAAAAATACCTACCTCATTCATTCCTAAAGTTCTGCCTATACCCCTCGTTTATCCATAATGTAAGGTAATAAAAGCGGTCGTAATCACGTTTTCTATATCTACGGCCATAATAGCGTTTACGGTCGTACCTAAGTTTTTATATAATGAACCTACGATAGTGGTAAACCCCACCAACGATTTTAAACAAATACAGATTCATTAACACTCGGTACTTATGTAACAAGTCACATATTCTTTAATTTACTTTAAGTTACAAATGGTTTATTGATAAAAATAATAACTAAAATATAAAAGTCTTTTCATATTCCCTCTCTATTGTTAAAAGAATAAAAAAAATATTATCGAGTTGAATGGTTTTCAATTAGATATAAAATTAATTACAAGAATTAGTCTTTTCGACTTTAAACAGAAAATACCAAATTTCTTTTTGTTCAATATTTCATATTATCTATTCGGAATTTTATAATTGTTGCTTTAATAGTGAAATTTATCTTTATAATATATGATTTTATAAACCTAACCTTCATCCACTCTTTATAAATCCCAAACCAATTTTACCTAAAATATACCTTGTATATCCAATACGCTATAAAGATAAAGATATTATTACAATTTTTTTAACATTTCCAATTAAATAAGATTTATATAAGGAACAAACTGTTTTTATCTGAATTATTTAAGGTTTAACACACCCCTTATTTTTGGTTTACTTCAACTTTAACATTATAAACATTGTGCTATTTAAGTAGATATAACTGTTGGAACTGTAGTAATTGCAGTATAGTAGTTCAACTTTACTTATAGTAAAGTTAACTATACCAACTTAAAGTTGATTATATTGTTTGTGGGTCTACTTTATTGGCTGCAAGTTAAGAACAGTATGCGCCTACTTCACACTAGGGTACCGGCCAAGCAATTAGCTATACCAATTACTATACAGACCGGCTAGTGGTCTGCCAAACCTAAAACAAGACATTCATCACTTGACCACACAATACTACTGTTACTTCGATTGATCGAATCGACAATGTTACAACATCTAAAGCCCTATTATTAACAGGCAGGCCTACTAATAATAACCTTGAATTTTTAAACTCCTGGTTTTAAATCTATCATTACCTATAATAAACGATTCCCTCAGTCAAAATAGTTCTATATAACCGAGCCTAAACTATTAACGTAACTATTGATGACGTTTCTATTCAAGGCGCCAATATTAAAGCCCTAGCAACACTATATACAAACACGAATATTCATCTTTAAATATATATCGAAACTATACCTAATAACCTATTAAATAACTAACTTAAACCTTTACCTACCGATTTACTATCCGACTTCAACCCGTCTATTAACCTACTCAAACATTTTTTAACCAATAATTCATTTAACATCACCACTATTCTTATCGCCATATTTTTGTTTCTTTGCAACCACTTTTTTTATCCGTATAATAGGGAAAAATATATCGAAAATTTAAAAATAAAAGTTAAACCGAATTATGGAAAACATTAAAATCCAGATTCTATAACAATTACAAAATTAATTATGAGGTTACTATCTACAAAAACTCACACTATAACGCTTGAATGATAATAGAACCTCAAAATTAACTTAATACCGAGATAAAAACCCTCGTACTTGAAAACCTATCCACTTAGCACCGGTAGATTCTTTTTGATACTCAAATGAATGAATGGTAATTTAACAAAACTAAAATGATAAAATTACGTTTTCATTAGCTTTCACTTATATTTGAAAACATTGTATTAAATGATTGAATTCGTATTTATCAAACCATTATAACCTTTATGATGTAATTATTTAAACCCAATATATTTTAACTTCATTCGTAAAAAATTACAAAAACTTTTTAATATCGTAGCCTATACTAAGCTCGATATAATCCATGTTTTTAATAACCTTTGAATTGTGAAGGTTAATATATAGAAAACCGTTTTAATTAAACATAGAGAACTTTTCGAATCCTTGTTAATATCTTTCGGTTTATATAAAACTCTTATGCAATGATAACATTTTATTAAATATATTTTGGTAGGCCTTAGACGTTGCAACGTTGTCGATTCGATTGGTTGAAGTAATAGTAGTATTGCGTCGTCAGATGGTGGATGTATTGTTTTAGGTTTGGCAGACCACTAGCCGGTTTGCACTGTAATTTGTATGGCCAATTGCTTGGCCCGTGCCCTAGAGTGAAGTGCAGCGTACTGCACTCGACTTAAACCCAATGCGCTAAGTCCGCACAAAGCAATACACTTGCAGTACGGTCAACTTTACTGTAAGTAAAGTTGATCTACCGTACTGCATGCAATACTATTCCAACATATATATTAGACAACTTTTTGAATATTCTTTTTATTAGTTACCTGAATAGCGCATTTTGGTATACTTTTATTGTCACAACGTAATCGATTCGAATTGTGATCGAAGTAACTAGTGTATTACATTGAAAAAATAGTTATATGATGACTTCTGTGTTATAACCCAGACAACGGTTGGGTCAGGAAACAGGCCAGCATGCAGCTGAGCCACGGAGAGCCTGTAGTTCAACACATCAGGCGGGGAACATCTCTTATGAAAGCAAGGTGACTAAGTAAGTCACGTGATGGATCAGTATGGATCAGTTATTGATCCAAGGTGAGGCAGCACTAGATCAGTGGGATCAGTGTGGTGATCCAAACGATCCAGTACTGAAGATAGTATGAAGGCAATAGGATATAAGGACACGGTCAGCACCATAGATAGTATTTCCTTCATAGCTCTTCAGTTTTCAATCTAAGTATTCAGTCTACACACCTGAATAGCCTAACGGCTAATGATCATTCTACAGCACGAACAAATATCTTCTGATATTGCACCTTTGTTACCTCTGCTACCTTACTTCTAACATAAACCCTCTGACACCTTCTACTTACTCACGGGTATTTAGTGTGATCATTACATTCTGTTAGAACAATATTGACTGCTATTTTAAGTTGATCAATTGTAGTACAGTTAGTCAACTTTACTTACAGTAAAGCTGACTATACTGACAGGAAGTCAGTTGATTTTGGAGTGCCCGTTTCAGTCTAGGGTACGGGCCAATCAGTTGGCTATACAAATTACTGTGCAGACTGGCTAGCGGTCTGCCAAACCTAAAACTATACATCCACCACTTAACCAATGCAATACACCTGTTACTTCGACCAATCGAATCAACAACGTTGCAACGATCTAAAAACTCTGCGAACACTGATCAGTGCTTGTTAGGTTAAACACAAATTGGCGAAATAAAAAAAATGCTACTTTCTGATTGTTATGCTCTACGTTAACGTTAAGGTAAAGGAAATATTCTTGCGAAGAGCCTTTACTGTTACGTCTGTTTTTACGGCAATAAGTAGAAAAGACTTCTAGACTGCGTTTGGTTTTACGGCAGCTTAGAGGTAGCAACGTTATCGCTATCGAAAACAATAAGAAATATTTATTAACCTTTCTTAAAGAAGTTAAGATTAACTAACAGTAGTCTTAAATTTCAGCAAATTGACAAACAGTTAAGTCAGTACTATTACGGGTGCTACTATTACAAGAAAGACGACTAACTCTCACAGCCAGAAAAAAAAGAAAAAAAAAAAAAACCTCCAACTTTTACCACTAATAACGACCTTCGACCTTACCTCCACATTAAACCTTTGCCTCTACTTCACTCTTTTTCACTTTTTCCACACCAATTTAATCGTTAAGTTCGCTGCTCTAAGCGAAAGACAACAAAAATCACCAAGCCGCGCCGAGAAAGTTACGTCGCGCGACATTATACTAAATTACTAAAATCGTTAAATTCTCATGCAACTTCATACCAAAACGCTAAGTTCTACACAGGCTAGAACATCAAAATAGTTACTATTAACGCTTACCTTAAAGCCATCACCGACCCAGCCATAAAAAAGCAAGCAAAGCCCTCGGATCTATCTTTTTCAAATATTACAATTACAACTTTTAGGGGGAAGAAATTAATGAAAACTCAACCGAAAATCATTTGATTAACTTTATCGGCGACTATATTGTTAAACAAGACTTTAGTAGTAAAGATTTTAACCGCGGAAACCGAGCTTTTCAAAATATTCGTTACTTTTTCGACAACTAGACAATTGATATATGGAAAACAATCTAAAAAAAGTCAAGTTTAAGCTAAAATCGGAGCTTAAACGACAAGGGATTTACGTACCAAAAGAAAGTTCTGATAGGCTGGCAAAAACCTTTTTCGAGCTGGCTTAGGTTAAGGAATATCTTTAAGCTCCTAAAGACGAAAACGAAAACCTTAGAGAAAATGAAGACGAAAACCTTCCGGAAGATGAAGATGAAAACCCTCTAGAAAACGAAGAAGAAGACCTTTCTCAAGCTGAAAACCTTTAAGATCCTTACAACAAGAATTCTTCCGATCCTCAAGAAGAAGACCCCTTTCGAAATGAAGCTGAAAACCTTTAATTTCCTTAAGCAAAAGACCTTCAAGTTCCTCGAACCGAAAACCTTCAAATCTCTTAAGCTGAAAACCTTCAAGTTTCTCAAGCCAAAGATCTTTAAATCCAAAAAGCTAGGGCTTTACAGGCCCGGCAGGCCCAATAAGTTTAAAAGGCTAAGGCATAGACACAATAGGCATCACAGGCGCAATAGGTACCATAGGCCAAGCAAGTTTAGAAGTCTGAAGCATAGGCGCAACAGGCGCCATAGGCTTGACAAACACAGCAAGGCTAGTAGGCCTGGCAAGCCTAGCAAGGCTGGCAGGCCTGGCAAGCTCAACAGAGCTAATAGGCCTGGTAAGCTTGGCAAAGCCGGTAGGCCTAGCAAAATCAATAGAACCAGCAGGCCAGGCAAGCTAAGCAAGGCTAGCAGGCTTGGCAAGCCCAGCAGTGCCGGTAGGCTCGGAAAGCCCGTTAAGATCAAGATATACACTTCGAGGGCATTGATTAATTAAAACGCTATATAGAAAGGCTCCCTGGTAAGGATAAGTCACGTGCTATCGAACAGGGATACCCTGTCAAACTGGAAGACTGTCAGAGAATTAAGGCCAGCGAGATTGACTTGTACGATTAAGTTGGAGGCCTGTATAAGTTTGTAGCGTAAGACTTGTACACGTGAGTTGAGGAACGAAGAACTAAGAGCCTTGGGGCAAAGAAAGGTAATTGAAGTTAATTGGATGCGGAATACACCGGAATTGACAAGGGTCTGGCCAGTTAACGAGGAAGAAATTAAGTGATAACCGGAAAAGATTGGTCAACCATACTGATATGTACAAGCACAAAATATAAAGCCGATAGTGTTGGAACAATATTAACTGCTATTTTTAACAAGCCAATTACAGTACAGTCAGTTAACTTTACTTAAAGTAAAGTCAACTATACTAACTGCAAGTTCATTAATTATGAAGTGCTCGATTCAGTTTAGAGCACAAGGTAAGCAGTTGGCCATACAAATTACTGTATAGACTAGCTAGCAGTCTGCCAAACCTAGAACAATACATCCACCATTTGATCAATGCAATACACCTGTTACTTCGACCAATATAATCGATAACGTTGTAACGATCTAAAGACCTGCAAACAACTTCTAAGTTTGGCAGACCACTAGCTGTTATACATACTAATTTTTATAAGCAACTATTTGACCCATGCGTTAGTCTAAATTGGGCACTCGCTGTACTTAAAGTTAATGTAATTGACTTGACTATACTGAAATTAACTTCTGTTTCAATACTAACGACTTTTCGTTATAGTACGTGAGTACCAGTATATTTCATCAACAATTTATAGCAATTGTTAACGTCCCTCTTATTCTTGTCAGAAAGACGCCTACTAATTCCTGTTTGTTTGACATGAAAATTAACTTCAATTACAGTATTCTGCTACACAATATTATAGACTCAGGCTACTAGTTATTGATTCTATAGGTTAAGTCACTGTGCACGTAACGGGATGTATAGTACCTGGTTTGGAGGCGGTCCGGGAACGATCTGCGGACGCTACATGTAAGGGCACGGGACGGAATATATACGGACCGTATACATAAGTCTTTTACAAAGGATCTCTGCAGACTTCTATACTCTTCCCTAGTATCTCAATTGTTGATACCATTTGGCATCTACTTGAAATACTTTTATAGGTCGAACCATAACATGTAATTACGATTTGTAAGAACTAACGGATAGTGTAAGCCGCCATCGGAAGCTGGCAAGTCTACTATAAAGTCGACTGAAATGTGGGACTAATAATGATCTGAGATAAGAAGGGGCTGAAGGAGGCCTTGTCGCAAAGTACGACAAGGTTTCGTACCATTACACTACATATATATTCGATATAAGCATCGAATATCAGCGACTATTCCCTCCCAATAATAGTCTCATTAAAGGACGTGGAATAAGAAGTTTTTACCGGGATATCTTATAATACGCGAGATGTAGATTTATTACAAAAAAATTGTCGTTAATAGTTTCTAATTCGATAATTATAAACGGCTCCAGTAATGCAATACACCCTTTGAGTCGATATTACAATTACAATTTATATTGAATATTTTACCTTAGTCGGAAAACATTTAACTTTTTCGATAACTATTAATAGTCGAACTGGGTATAACGGGTTATTTATTATATCTTAATTTTATAACTCCGTTAAAATACTAGGCCCAAAAATAAGGTAATCGCTTGATAATAAAGAAATTGACGGTATTAAAGCGAGCTAAACCTTGAACGATATCGTAATCGTTAAAGTTCTATTATCTTGCGATTCACCTTTTAGGCGTGTATTATTACGATCTAATACATAAACTTTTATTTCGATAAATTTATCTGTAAACTCTACTATAATATACGTTTTTTGTTGGTAGGCCTTAGACATTGCAACGTTGTCGATTCGATTAGTCGAAGTAACAGTAGTATTGCATTGGTCAAGTAGTGGATGTCTTGTTCTAGGTTTAGCAGACCGCTAGCCGGTCTGCACTGTAATTTGTATGGCTAATTGCTTGGTCCGTACCCTAGAGTGAAGTGCAGCATAGTGCATTCGACTTACACCTAATGCGATAAGTCTTTACAAAGCAATACAGTTAATTTACAATATATTTAACTTTACTGTAAATAAAGTTGACCTACTGCACTGCATTCAATACTATTTCAACACTAGCGGATTTTTACTTTGTGCGTGTACGCTAGTGTGGTTGACCAATCTTTTCCGGTTACTACTAAACTACCTCCGCGTTAACTAGCTAGACCCCTGTTAATTCCAGTTGATTCCTATACTGAATTATACTAAATTTCCTGCAAATTTACCCCATTTAACCTTAATTACTCCGTCGCCCTGAGGTCCGAGTTCATTAACTCCTACAAAAAGTTTTTTTGCTATAAGTCTTTACAGGTCTCCCCTTCAACTATGCCACTTAAACAGATCACTATCATTAATCCCCTAATAGTCTTTTTGTTTGCCAACACACTTATGTCCAACGTTACATGATCTGGACCTTTCGGACAGCCTATTAACGTAGCCCTCGATTCGTATGGTTAGCTTATTACTGTCTATAAACCTTTCGAAAGCTATATTTAGTAATTCCTTCGTTATAGCGTTAAAGGGGTTATCTTTTCCATCATTTTATCGGAACTCCTTAATCTCACCCCCTTCATAGGCTTCGAGGAGTGTTATTACGTCAATTATCAAGCGTTTTTCACTAGTGGTCCCGAGATTCGAAAGGCATTCGAAAAGGCTTTTTAAGTCAGTACAAATTACCACCGGGATAGGAAGAATCTTTAACCACCTGATAATAATGTTAAGGGTTTCCTATAATGCTATGCCTACATTGAAGCCTATCATTATGCCGTATACCTCCAAAGCTAACACGCTTCGTATAATTCTTTTACACTTGATGGAAGTCTAGTAGATTAGGTTATAGATAATATCAAACTGGTTTTCCTTTCTGTTTTTATTAACGAGGGTTATTAGTAAATCGATTTGTAAAGAAAAATTGGTATTATTTGCAAAGAATCCGTTCGTAAATATAATTAATTTAGCTCTTAAAAGGTAGATTGGGATTATATTAATCCAGTGGTCCAAGTTTCGTATCTGCCACCTAAACTTTCTATTCAGCCGGTTAAAATACTTATACATTAGCGTTTATACTTGTGCCGCGATATATAGGTTGTAAAAGGCTTTCGGTTAACATAAGATAGTAATATAACTACCCCAAAAACGCTATTCCAGGTACCGTTTAGCCCCAACCTCGTCGGTCTTGTTAATTATAGCTAAAATAGCTCCCTGGAACCTTTGCTGAAATCTATAACCGATATCAATACCAAGTATACGGATTGACGATCCATTAAAGTCAAGTTATTTATCTTCCGTCAGCGTCGTTACCGGCTTATAATTCCAGAACTTGGACTCTTTAATCGTATATTGTTTTAATGTTATAAAACTAGCCGTTCCGACGAAAAAGGTATCATTCATTTGTATACTCACTATGCCAAAGTCCCTTTTTTACGTTACTAGCAGGTAAGAATCGTACATTAAGGATTTCATCGCTAGCCGTAATTTAAAATGCGACTGGTAGGTTAGAAACTATTAAACGCTTACTTTAACCAATCCGTATAATATTTTTATATAACGTATTACCATGCTTACAAAGTAAATGGCACGGAGTTTCTATGGTAGTTTTAATAGTACGATCTGATATAAATCTTTTTTCATTATATGTAGGTTTACGTTATATTACAGCTGTAAAGTGTAAACTCGCCTTTAGTTTTGGCTAATAAACTTATTATTAAAACGACTATTAAGCGTTAGTTGATTTTTCAAATCGTTAGCAATTAGGTAAGGATTTAGGTTTTACTTTTATTATTATATCTTTAGGCTATTAACCGTAATTTTTCGTATGGCTGCTCCGTAATTTTACCTTTAACTTAGTATATAATACTCGACTTGAAAATCATAATATTTGGGTTTTGAAGGTTAAAGTCGATTTTTGGTACGAATTATATAATCTTTCGAGTTAATAGGCCGTTAATTTCGACCTTATCACTTTCCTTAAAAGGTTTGCCAAAAGTTCTGATAATCCCCTACATTCAGAGCTTTAATTCCAGGTCTTTGTTATCCTTTTTTTTTTTTTTTGCTTACCTAAGTAATATTATAGATATGGCCCGATATATATTCCTCTTTTTTATTGTTTTTCTTTTTCGGGGGTCGTCCGCGCCAGCAACGTTTTATCGGCTTATCGATAACGGGTGAAGGAGGTTCGTATTAGCTCGGTCGCTTATCTTAAGGGACTTGAGGGTTTTTATCTTTATTAGCCCTAATATAAGGCTTAACCTAAATAATTCGAAAAATATTGAGTCGTTAATAGTTTTAATAACTATTTCAAAGCTTACGATACTTAATGTCATGTATAAGCCTTTTCATTTGACCGTCTTTTACTATACGAAGACTTTAATTTATAATAGTAAAGTAAGTACGTCGATTGTAAAAGGGCCGTTTCTAATATTAAGGGTGTTATTGATCTAACGGCGTACCGATTATCTTCGCAGTTTCTTTAAAGCTTTGTTATAGGTAGTAGCACGTTTTTAAGTACTTGCCGAGGGCGGAAATTCACTCGTTAGGCGTAGGTATACTCTAAAGACTAGGAATATTGGCACTAAGCCATTAGGGTCCACAATATCTTTTAGATCTTTCATTGCTATTTATAGGCGTACTTTCGAATCCGTAAAACTTCCAATTTCCAACGTAAAGATATTATACGCTCGGTGAAATAAGGTATATACCTTTTTAATTTTCCTAATACTTTAGTAGACTTTTACAAACGCCTATTTATATTAGATACCAATTATCATAGCATTTTCTTCAAACTTTACCGTAGCGAAGTTGGTATCGGAATCGTGTACTACGATGTTGGGTAAACCCAGATACGTGTTGATTTATAATATATTTAACATTTTCGACGTATCCTTTACCGAAAGGGAGTGTAAAAACTTAGCCTCATATAAAGAGGTTGCGAAATTAACGACATAAAAGACAGGTTTAATGTCTAAGTAAAACATATCGACGAAAATCTTATAATTGAAATCCTTATCGTTTTTTAACGTAAACTTAAATATTCGGGGGGATTAAGTATACATTTAATAATGGTAATAAAGTTTTTCAATGGATTTTCGGGCGAATTATTCCACATCATTATATTCTACGGACTTTAAAACTTTATATAGCCTGTTAACAACTGGGTAATAAAAACGCCGATGTAATTAACGTATCTCCGACTTAGTTAGATGTAACACCATTGCTTTCGAGCCTTAAATATAAAACTGTAGGTGCGCCAACTTAAAGGTAAATGGAAAACTTTGGCCGTTTTTAACCAGTTTATTTACGTTAACATCGACGTTAACGCTAAGAATCTTTATGTACTTTAAACAAAGAAAGAAAAGAGTAAGGGATTTAATGATGTAAAACGCAATTACTTTTATAATAATTTAAATTATCATTATCTCTAGTAGCGATAGTTATTTGTCCGGGTTCAAGCTAACTTTAACCTTGCCAATATCGTAACGATTAATCTTAATGGTTATAATGATTTCCTTCCTCAATGATATATACTACGAATAACCTCTTGTTAAGTACCTTGCTACCCTTATATTTGGCATAATTCCTTAAAAAGTGTGGTCTGCGTAACGATTACGAAGGTTAAAAGTGTATAAAAGGTTAGGGGTTTAGTTAAGGTAAAGTTAAAGGTATTTACCATTTAAACGGTATAGGAAGGCATGGTCAGCTAGTTATTATGCCGTATTAGAAGTAGTATTTTCGTCTTATTTAATTTGTTTAGGGGCGTTAGTAGCGTTAATTAGCTTGTTGCTTTTAAATTTTACGATTTGATACAAGTAATATTGTTTCGAAGTAATGGGGTATTGAGCTTGGTATACTAATTTCCTGTCATTATGTTCGGCCGGGGGATACCGAGTCAACCAGTAATTTAACTTATCATAAATCTAATATTTTTTACTACTTTCACGATCATAGTATTAACGGTTAATAAGTTCGCTTAAAGTTTAGCCTTATTAGCGCCAACGTGTTTATAACCTTTAGTTTAAAGTCTAGGCTGATAGGCTAAACCTTAGGCGTTATAGGCGCCTGTATTTGCGGTTGATGTAATTAACTACCGTGAGGTCTTCTTTATTTACTTTAATAAAGTTGTTAACTTGGAAATATATACTAAGCGAATTTAGTGTATGTGTTATTACTATGGTAAGTTAGAAACGTAACTGGCTAAAAAAAGACTTCGTATGTGGCATTTGGGCGTTATAGAACGTATTTCAATTCGTTAACGCCCATGATTATTGCCCGTACCTGTTCGAGAAGTTTGGTTTCACTAACATGGGCTTTCTCTATTACTTTCTGACATAACATCAACTTGTCAAACATCTGGTTAAGGACGTCTATTAGTATCTCCTCCTCTTTTTTTTTTACTATTATCATAGTTTACCTCGTGGTAGTCCAGTTTGTATAATATTGTATAAGGTGGATATCGTGCTTGAAGTGGTCTCTTTTACTATCGTAGATTTCGCGAGACGTGGTTATTTGGGTTAGGAAAGTCAGGTAATGATCTTTTACTTATCTTGTAAGGATTTCGAGTAATAGTAAGTAAAAACTAAAAGGGTAAAGTTTTATCCACTTTTAAATGTTTAAAAATGGCATTATCTTAATATCGAAGAGGTTATATAACTTTCCATTATACTTTTCTATATCGTCCCAAATATTAGCTTAGTACGTAAGGAATTTATAATTTATAATCATAATATGAACAGGTTTTAAGGAAAAGTTACGATAATTATCCTAACCCTAGATGGTGTTTTTTGGCAGCTTAAGCCTTAACGCTTTCAAGATACAGTATTAAGGGTAATTTCCAGTGACCTGGCCCGAGGGATAAAGTCTTGTAGTAGAAACTGTAGTAGGCTTTCGTACGTAGGCAAATATGAAAGGATAATGTTTTTAAGGAGCTTAACGATTAAATTGCTGAGGAGTAACGGGTATTTGAAGGGTTTGAGAGGCCTTACGATCTTGCTTGATTGACTGGTGTAAAGCGCTAACGTCAATACTTTTGGCCGCGTTAGCGGCCGTTGCTTTACGTGTTTTACCACTGCTAAAGGAGTATTCCGCATTATTATGTAGTGGTAATAGGCTTCCGAGTAAGTTAACATACTGATCGCCCGCGTGTAAAGATACTTAACTTAGCTTAAGGTAAAAAGAAGGTCCCCTAAATCGCGTATAAGGGTGTTAAGGTTCCTTAATACCCTTTTCTTCAGGCCGTAGGTCTCAAGGATATTCTTTAATCTAAGCCAGGTTAAATAGAGTCTTTGCTAATCTTGTAAAACTCTTTTATGACACGTAAATCCCTCAGAGTTTAAGTTTTTCCTTCAGCTTAGATTTAATAGTTTTCTAAATCTTATTCTACATAACAATAGTCCAGTCGTCGAAGAGTTATAAGACTAAAGAAAGGCACGGATGCTACAATTACGTTTTTCGCCGTTATCTTATTTAATTATATAGTAGCCGACGAAGTTGGTAAAGTATTTTTCGATGAAATCCTCGTCAATATTTCTCCCTCAAAGATTACTATTATAATATTTAGTAAAGGTAGGTCCGAACTCCCTAATTACTTCTTTCCTAGCGAGGTCGTTAATAGCTTCAAAGTAAACGCTAGCTATAAAAATCTTGACATTTTGGCCTGTGTAGGACATTAAAGGTGTTTATGGCGAGGAATTTGATGATTTTGGATATGAGGACTTAGTATTTCAGCGTGGAGTCATAGGAAGTGGCTTTTTTAATGCGACTAAACGATTTTTGGTGTTTTTGCTTAAAGAAACAAACTTAACAATTAAAGTGACATAGAGAGTAAAAAAAAGTAAAGTAAGGCAAAGGTTTGGTGTAAGGGTAAAGTCGAAGGTCTTTATTAATTATAAAGGGTGAAAGTTGTTTGTTATTATTATTTGACGTGGGGACTTAGTCGTTTTTCTTATATTAGTAACATCTGTAGTAATACTAACTTATTCATTTGCTAACTTACCGAACTTTAAGACTTCTAACAGTCAATATCAACGTCTTTAATAAAGGTTAATTAAGATTTCTTGGTGTTTTTGAGTAACGATACCGTTGCTCATTTCAAAATTACCGTTAAAGACTGACATAACCCAAAAGTTTTTTCTGTTTTCCTACCGATAGGGACTATCACAGTACTAATAGATGCCTTTTGTAAGAATCTTTCTTCTCCCCTAGCTTCCGTTGTTAATATAAAGCGTAACCGGAAAGTAGCTTCTTCTTTTACTTAGCTAATCGGTGCTTAAACCACTAAACAAGCACTAAATAGTGTTGGTAGGCCTTAGATATTACAAAGTTATCGATTCGATTGCTCTAAGTAACAGTAGTATTACATTAGTTAAGTGGTGGATGTCTTGTTCTAGGTTTGGCAGACCGCTAAACGGTCTACACTATAATTTGTATGGTCAATTGCTTGGTCTGTACCCTAGAGTGAAGTGCAGCGTACTGCACTCGACTTACACTCAATAGGGTAAGTCTTCACAAAGAAATACACTTAACATGCAGTATAGTCAATTGAACTGTAAATAAAGTTGACCTACTGCACTGCATGTAGTACTATTACAACATTTTTACAATGAATAAGTTCATCGTTATTATATTTGATATAATAATAAAAATAGGTTAGAAGAATAGCGTATGGCGGTTTTAACATCGAGTTTATCTTATAATCCATAGGTTAATATATCCGCATAATCGCTTTAAGCTATAGGCTAATAACGTAAGTAATATGGGAAAAGCGAAAGAATTTAGGTTTAACAAGTTTGACGTTTTGAAATTAGACAGAGTAAAGAAAAATAATCCAATTCCTTATAATTCGTCAAAATGGTAAACATGGTACGAATACTACATAATTCCAATAACTACGTTTTTAAATAAAACATTATTGTAAAAATCTTTTTATCGTAGATAGTATAATTATGTTTTACGTTCGATAGTTGTACGGAATATTATACAACCGGTTTAAGGATACCGTTTTGATACCTTTATGAAAGGCACTCTTTTAAAGTAATCACTAAGTAATCGGTTTCTACCACTATTAATAGGTCAGAGTTTTAGTATACTGAAATCGGAGCCATAAAGAATAAATACTTTAACGTTTCAAAATTATATTCCTTACGATCCGTCCAAACATACGGGGTTTCTTTTTTTCAGTCGATTAAGGTAATAAGCTAAATCGGCAAAAATATTAATGAAGTTTCGATAACAATTCGTAAACACTGAAAAACTTTTAATCTTTAAAACAGTATGAGGATATTTTTATTTGCAAACGGCCTGGAATTTTATTATTATTTTGGATTCGTTCCTAAAACCTGCGATAGTTGTTATAATGAAGCTAGGGTATTAAACTTTGTTTACCATAAAATTTTATATTCTAAAATTTAAGTTTAACCCAAAATCGAAAATAAGTTTTCAAATTAAGCAAACCTTCATTATACCATTATATTGAATACCGGAAAAGAAGATTAAAAAGTCGCTTGGGTAGTCCGTACAAAAAATATTTCGGATATCTAATAACATATAAATAATATAATATTGGAACGTTGATAGAGTTTCTGCTATCCCAAAATAAATAATTAACCTTTTGAATAATTCGAAAAAATATAATACAAAACCGTTAACTCATTTGATCTGAATACAGCCCGGATACGGTAAAAGGTTACTCAAACGTCAAATTTTATAAGTTATGTCGATTTACATAATACGCGCAGCATTTTTTAATCAAAAGTAAAATAAAATGATTTTATTCAGTGATTTAATTTAAACTTTGGTAGTTGATATCAAACCGTTACCCCTCCATCCCCCAGTTTAAAAGTTAATAATACCAGCGCTGCAGCCTATAAAAAAACTTACTTATACCTAACCCTCATATATTAATTTAGTAACCCAACGTCCAAACTTGAGGATTTGATCTCTTAGTATCAAATATACCAAATTTCATAATTTATCAAGTAGAAGTACATTTTTGTTTGATTTAATATAGATATGATACTAGAATTTCCCTCGATATAAGGGTAAAACCGTTATTTTTTCCTTATTAAACAGATCGCGAAACTCCATTAACTTGGGCAGAAAATGGGATTGATTCTCCTTCCCTTTCATAACCGTTAACGCCATCGATTATAAAACCCGCGTTATGTTGTAAAAGCTAAATAAGGAAAGCTAATTACATATAATCCCTAATACGATATATAGCCCTCTAAATTTGGGTTGCCAATTCAATGAAAATGACTCTTATAATATACTGATTATCTCTTAACCTGAGTTTTCATATTATCGTATAGATTATTAACCCTTTTTGATGTTAATTTATCAAGCTATTTACATCAATATTTCAAGTCACTTGTTAATATCATATAAATAATATAACAAAAATTATACTTCATGTCATTCCGGAAATAATATATGTTAATATCGGATTCTATTCGCAGGTTTTTAGATCATTGAAATGTTGTCGATTCGATTGGTCGAAGTCACAGTAGTATTGCATTTGTCAAGTGGTGGATATATTGTTCTAGTTTTGGCAGACCGCTAGCGGGTCAACACAGTAATTTGTAGGATCAATTTCTTGGTCCGTACCCCAAAGTAAAGTGCAATATACTACACTCAACTTATATACAATGCGGTAAGTCTTCACAAAGCAATATACTTAATTTGAAGTAAATTTAACTTTACTATAAGTAAAGTTGACCTAGTGCACTAAATGTAGTACTATTCCAACACTGGCGACTTTTTAGTTTATACGCGTACGCTAGTATGGCTAACCAATCTTTTCCTAGATACCACTAAATTGTCCCCTCGTTAACTAGCTAGACCCCTGTCAATTCCAGTTGACTTCCATACTAAATTGCACCTAATTGTATATAAATTAACCCCATTTAACCTCAATTGTTCCGTCGCTTCATAGTTCAAGTTTATTAACTCCCACAAAAATTTCCTCCGTCATAGATCTTTATAGGCCTCCACTTTAACCGTGCTAGTTAAACAGATCATCATTATCACTTTCTCTACTTCCCTGACAATCTTTCAATTTTCTGGCATACCTCTGTCTACCGTTATATAATCTTAACTTTCTGGTTGGTTTATTAACATAATCGTTAATCTATAGTTAGCTTTTTGTTATTTATAAACCCTTTCAAGGCCTTATTCTGCGTTGCCTTCGTTATAAAGTTTACAGGATTGTCTTTATTATCGATTTATCCAAATTCCTTAATCTCTATACCTTCATAAGCTTTGCGAAGGGCTATTACGTTAATTATCAGGCGTTTTTCACTAGTAGTTTCGAATTTTCACAGGCATTCGAAAAAGAATTTTAAATCGGTACAAATCACCAACAGAATAAAGGGAATCTTGAATTACCTAGTAATAAGGTTAAGGGTTTTCCACAGTACTATACCTATATTGAAGCCTACCATTATACTATAAATCTCTAAAATTAGTATGTTTCGTGTAATTATTTTGTATTTAACAGAGGTTTAGTAGATTAGGTTACCGATAATACCAAACTGGTTATCCCGTTTTTTTTTTTTCAACGAAGGTTATTAGAAAGTCTATTTATAAGGATAAATAGCTATTATTTATAAAGGAACCGTATGTCAATATCATTAATTTAGCTTCCGACAAGTTAATTAAGACTATATTAATCCCTTGATCTAGTTTTCGTATTTTCTACTCGAGCCTCTTATTTAGCCTGTCAAAATCTTTATTTATCGGGTTTTATATTTATATCGCGATAAAAAGGTTGTAAAAGGCTTTCGGTGAGTAGGAAGTAACAATATAACTTTCTCTAGCACGTTATTACAAGTACCGTTAAATCATATCCATATTAATCTTATTGATTATAGCTAAAACAGTGCCCTAGCTTTTGTAGCGAAAGTAAAAGCCAGAATTAACACCAAATATACGAATCGATGATCTATTAAAGTCAAGTTAGCTACCCTCTGTCAACGTCGTTACTGGCTTGCAATTCCAGAACTTAAAGTATTCAATCGCCTATTATTTCAACATTATGAAGCCAACCATGTTAACGAAAAGGGTATGGTTAGTTTACATGCTTACTACGTTAAAGTTCTTTTTCTTTATTACCAATAGGTACGAGTTGTATGTTAACGATTTTATCGCTAGTCGTAATTTAAATAACAACTTATAGGTGAGAAAATAATAAACGCCTATTTTAACCAAACCGTATAATAACTTAATATATCGTATTACCGTGTCTAAAAGGTAAATAACACGTAATTCCTATAACAGTTTCAATAATACGATCCGCTACAGATTTTTTACTAACTATATATAGGTTTATGTTATATTATAACTATCAAGCGTAAATTTGCCTTTACTCTTAATTATTAAATCTATTATTAAAACGACTACTAAATGTTAGTTAATATTTCGAATTGTATGCAACTACGTAAAAATATAATTTTTCCTTTATTAATGTATCTTTAAGCGATTAAACGTGATTTTTGGTACGACCGCTCCATGGTTTTACCTTTAATTTCGTAGATAATTTTCGACTCAAAAATCGTAACGTTCAGGTTTTAAATGTTAAAATCGGTTTTCAGTACGAATTGTATAACCGTTAGAATTAATAAATCGTTAATCTAGACTTTATTACTTTTTTTCAAAGGGTTTGCCGAAAGTTTTAAAAATTCCTTACATCTAAAGTTTTAATACTAAGTTTTCATTATCCTTTTTTTTTTATTTACCTAAGCAGTATTATAGAATGACCTGGTGTATATTCCTCCTTTTTAAAGTTCTTTTTCTTCTGGGGCTGTCTACGCTAGCGACGTTTTATTGGTTGATCGATAAAAGGTAAAAGAGATTCGTATTGATTCAGTCTCTTAAATTAATAGTCTTTATTTTTCGTAGCTCTAATATATAGCTTAACCTAAGTGGTTTGGAAAGATACATGATCGTTAACAATTTTAATGACCACTTCGGAGTTCGCGATACTTAATATCTTATATGAGCCTGCCTATTTACCCAGCTCTCTCCACACGAAAACTTCACTTTATAATATTAAAGCAAATACGTAGATTATTAAAAAGTTATTCCTAGTGTTAAAAGAACTATTAACCTGGTGACGTGCTGATTCTCTTCATAATTCCCTTAAGGCTTTGTTATAAGCCATAGCACGATTTTAAATGCTTACTGAAGGCGAAGATTCAATCGTCAGGTGTAGGTACGTTTCAAAAACTAGGAGCGTTGACACTAAGCCATTAAAGCCCACAGTATCATGCAGGCATTTTACTATCATTTATAGGCGTGCCTCCGAGTCCGTAAAACTTCTAATTTCTAATGTAAGGATATTATAAGTTTGGTGAAATAGGGCGTATATCATTTTAACCTTCCTAATACTCCAATGGGCTTTTACCAATACATATTTGTACTTAATACCTATTATTTTAATATCTCTTTAAAATTTCGCCGCCGCAAAGTTGGTACCGGTATCGTAGACGACGATATTAAGTAGGCCTAAGTACGTATTAATTTACAACATCCTCAGCGTTTCCCGCGTATCCTTTCTCAAAAGGGACCTTAAAGAAGGTTGTGAAATTAACGATATAAAAGATGGGCTTATTATCTAAGTAAAATATATCGATGAAAATCTCGCAGTTAAAATCCTTATCGTTTTTTCGTATAAATTTAAATCTCCCGGGTGCTTGAGTATACGTTTGGAAGTAGTGGAATAGTATTTCAATGGTTTTCAAACTAGAGTATTCCATATTGTTATGCTTTATAAATTTTAGGACTTTATATAACCTATTAACGGCTGGATAGTTGAAACGCCAGTGTATCTAACGTATGTTCAACTCTATTAGGTTTAACACCACTACCTCCTAACTTTAAAGATAAAACCATAGGTGCCCCTATTTAATGGCGAGTGGAAACATTTAATCGTTTTTAATCAGCTTGTTTATATTAATGTCGACGTTAACACTAAAAGTCTTTATATCCTTTATGTAAAAAAAGAAAGCAGTAAAGAACTTGAGGATTTAAAACGTAATTATTTTCATAATATTTTAAATTATCGTTATCTTTAATAACGATAGTTATTCTCTTAGTTCAAAGCTAACTTTAACTTTATTAACATCGTAACGATTAATCTCAGTAACTATAATGTCTTCCCTTTATAACACTATATACTACAAATAATATTTTATTCAATACCTTATTACCCTTATTTCTTGTATAATCCCCTAAAACGTATGGTTTGCATAACGATTTCGAAGATCAAATATGTATAAGGGGTTGGGGGTTTAATTAGGGTAAATGTCAGGGTTTTCACCACCTGATCCGTATAAAAAGGTGCAGTCGGCTAGTTATTGTGCCGTATTGGTAGCAATATCTTCGTACCACTTGATTTACTTAAAGGTGTTAGCGCAGTTAACTGGCTTATCTCCTTTGAAATCTACGGTTTAATCAAAATAATTCTATTTAAAAGCAATAAGGTATTATGTGTAACACAATGCTTTTTTGTTATTACGCTCGCTGGAGGGGTGTCGAGTTAACTAATAACCAAACTTACTACAAATCTAACATCTTTTACCACTATTACGACAATAATAATTACGGTTAACAGGCTCACCTAGATCTTAGCCTTGTTAGCGCCAACATAACTACTACCTCTAAACTATAGCTGATAAACTAGACCTTATACGTTATGGTCACCCGTAGCCATACTTATGGTTTACTTAATTAATCACCGCAAGGTCTTTTTAATTCACGTCAGGAAAATTGCCGGCTTAGGGGTACATACTAAGCAAATTTGGTATACGCGCCATTACAGTAGTAAACGAGGAGCTCAACTGGTTAAAAAAGTCTTCGAAAGTAGTATCTAGGCATTATAAGGCGTATTCGAACTTGTAAACACCTGTAACTGTTATCCGTACCTGCTTGTGAAGTATGGCTTCGCTAATATAGGCTTTTTTTATTACTTTTTAGTATAATATCAGCTTGTCAAACATCTAGTTAAAGACGTCTTTTGGTATTTCCTCATCTTTCTCCCTTATTATTATAATTTACCATGTAATGGCCCAATTGTATAGTATTATACAAGGTAAATGTCGTATTTGAAATAGTCTTTGACAATATTGTAAATTTCGCTAAATGTAGTAGCTTTAGTAAGGAAAGCTAAGTGATAATCCCTGGTGTGCCCTGTAAGGATTTTATGAAATAATAAGTAAAAACCTCAAGGGGGAACCTTTATCTACTGAAAAATGTTTAAAAAAGTAATTATTTTAATATTAAGGAAGTTGTAAAACTTCCCGCTATACTTCTACATCGTTTCAAATTTTAGAAAAATTCGTAAACAGATTTTAGTTTATATTAACCATCTTAACAGGTTTTGGGTGAAGGTAGCGATAATTATCCCAGTTTTAAATGATGTTTCCTATCAGTTTAAGTCTTAAAGCCTCTGAGGCGCGGTATTAAGGGTAATTGCTAATCGCCTCATCCAAGAGGTAAAGTCCTATGATAAACTCTATAATAGGCTTTCGTGTATAGGCAAACCTGAATAGAAAAGGGTTTTAAGGGGCTTGTCGATAGAATTGGTAATAGGGAATAGACACTTGAGAATTTTGGAAGGTCTGACAATCTTACTTAATTGACTGGTATAGAGTATCAGCATCAATATCTCTGGCCACATTAGCGGTCCTTACTTCATACGCTCTGCCTCCGCTAAGGGCGTACTCCGCGTTGTCACATGGAGGTACTGAACTGATGAGAAAGTTAACAGGTTTCTTATCGCTAACGCGTAAAGAGGCTTGAATTAGCTAAGAGTAAAGAGGAGGTCCTCTTAATCGCGTATAAGGGCGGTGAAGTTCCTTAGTATCCTTCTTTTTAGGTGATGGGGTTTAAGGGGGTTTCTTAAGCTAAATTAATTTGAAAATGGTTTTTGCCAGCTTAGTAGGATTCTCTTTTGGCACGTAAATCCCTTTTTATTCAAGTTTAGCCCTTAATTTGGACTTTTATCAGTAGGGTCTAAAGACCTGTTCACGTGAAACAAGGGGTCTTAAAAGAGTAATCAAAATGATTAGTATTTGTAGTATAAAAGATGAATATGATATTCAAGAAGAAGAATCCAGAGGTACACGCCACAGGTGAGGACTTATAAGCCCTCAACTAGAACGTACTACTCTGGAATACCTGCTTCTAGACCGCTCCACACATAAAAGTATAATCTGTAGTATGTCGCATTATCATATACTCTGCAGGAGTATAGCCTATAACATGACACGTGATCGTATCATGTTATAGGACTGTACCTTACAGCATAAGATACTGTCACCTAAATATATTATTTATAGAGGTATATAGTTATATTTACATAGGCAATTTTTTCTTCTTTCTTTGTGCGTTCCGTAACTAATAATGATAGTATTGTTGTGGTACGGTCCGTATTAGTTGTATAGTAGCGATATTCCTTAGTTTATAGTAATAGTAAGTGATATTCCGTATCTAGTAGTAATTCTTTTTTGATATTAACAGTAGGTGATATTCCTTATCCAGTAATGATAGTGATATATGTCATCGTTTTAAGTAAAACTTCTTTCTTTTTTTCGTTTTTTTACTTATAGTAAAGTATTAATGTTGCGAATTAGGTTAGGTAACCTTCCTTATAACATCGATGGTCGTATTAAGTATTAAAATAATTATACATTTTTTGAATACGTATGTTAAAGCGTTGTACGTGGGTGATAATGGTGAAATACTGCTTTCGGTGGCTTGTTTCTATGGTTGCAGGAGTGGTTTTGTTTTCTTGTAAATATCCAGTTGCATATAAAGCATCTAGCCACTCCTCTTACTAAATTATGGGCTTGGATTTGTGTATTTTAGCCAAATCTGCCGGTAAGATCGGTGTAGGTATTGCAAACGTAGCTGATTTTTAAAAAAGAAAGCGGTACGTTTGTTGTATTTGTAGCAGATCCTGTGATTCGTAGTCGGCTGAAAGTTGTATTTATGGTAGATTTGGTGATTCGTGATCGGCTGGAAATTGTATTTGTGGTAGATCCTGTGATTCGTGATCGGTTGGAAGTTGTATTTGTAGCAAATTTGGTAATTCGTAATCGGCTGGAAGTTGTATTTGTGGCATATTTAATGATTCGTATTTGGTTGGAAGTTATATTTGTGGTAGATCTGACTCTTCTCCCTCTTGTAGCCCTGTTACTCCTATTCATGGCAGATTCTGTAATTCGTGGTCGGTCGGAAAATGCGTGTGTGGCAGATCTGGTTCTTCTTCCTCCTGTAACCTTTTTTGTTTTCCTCCTTTTGGCTACGGTCCAAAATATGTATCTAAGCCTTCCTTTTTATCCTTTCGTAGCCCTTCTTCGTCTCTAGGCTATGGATTTAATTACATACCTGGACCCTCCTTTTCTTAAGGGTGTGGCTTGGATTTCGTACCTGACCTTTCCTCCTCTTGTATTCCTTTCCTTTTCTTTTCCTCATAGCGTGTGGGATACGCTTTTAACTTTTCCTTCTCTTTTATCCCTCCTTTTTCTGGCTGTTGTGGCTCAGACTTTATACCTGACCCCTCCTTTTCTTAAGGTCGTGGCCAGGAATACGTAGCCAGCCTTTTTTTCTCATAAAGCTGCGGCCTGGACTGCATATCTAGACCTTCCTTGGCCTCCTCCTTTTTTAGACTTCCTTCTTTTTACTGTGGCTTTAATTGCACACACAGGCCTTTCTTTCCTAACAGTCTTTTTCCTCCTTGCCGCTCAGACTATGTATTTAATCTTTCCTTTTCTTGTAATCCTTTTTTTACTTGCGGTCCATAGAAGCCTTCCTTCACTGGCAATTGTTTTATTTCTTGCGGTCCATATAGGCCTTCCTTCCCTAGTAGTTGTTTTATTTATTATAGTAGTTCTTTTCTTCCTTGTAACTCACATAGGCCTACTTCACTTAACAGTCTTTTTCTTTTTTGCGGCCTATATAAGCCTTCCTTCAGTACCTACAGGTAATATCACTTTACAAATTCTCCTTTGATAATTTCTTATTTTGTCTATTTAGGTATATATATACGCTGGGCCGTTACAAATAGGGATTTTTCGATACGTTTTTCACCCGGTGTATTAATACCTTTGCTTCGCAATTGTTTCCGTAGGATTCTTATAATCGTTTTATTCATCATTTGCTACATATCTAACGTCTAGTCCGCAAAGTCCTTTGTAAAGCCATCAAATTAATCGCGCACTTGAAATTCACTACTATAATAGTTAAAAATGATTTTTGTAACGTATGTATTTGCCGTATAGGGACTTAGATTCTCCACTAAAGCCTCGATTTTGTTATCCCAAAGGTCAAGGTCTAAATATTTAAAAATATTGCTTCGAATCGACGTGTGTGTAAAAAGATACTCCATACATTCGTTGGCTTTTTCCAAATCTATTACTGGTGGGCTATCATGTGTGCGTAAAGGGCAGTTGCGCTTGCTAATATAAATAAATTTTAAACAAGGCGAACGTAAAAAGCAGGCAGAACATGGAAAGTTTTTATTAACGCTTCGTAACGCTATAACAGCCAAGCGGCTAGAAAAAAAACTTAAATAAACTTAAAATAAACAGGTCAAACAGAACTAAAAGAAAGCGAACGTAGAAAGGTTTTGTTAGCGCGTAGTAGCGCTAAACTAGCTAAGCGGCTAAATTTTTTTTAAATAAACTTAAAATAAACAGATCAAACAGGAATAAAAGAAATCGAACGTAGAAAGGTTTTGTTAGCGCGTAGTAGCGCCACACTAGCTAAACGGTTAAAAAAAAACTTAAATAAACTTAAAATACACAGGGCAAACGGAATTGAAAAAAAGCGAACATAAAAAGGTTTTGTTAAAGCATAGTAGCGCTATACTAACCAAACGGTTTGGAAAACTTAAATTAACTTAAAATAAGCAAGGTGAACCAAACACGAAACGAAAGCGAATACAGGTAAAGTGGGTAGAGTAAAGGGAACGTGAGCAAGGTAAAGGAAAAATATGTAATCCGGTGTATGGGTTGGTTTGTAGTGACGTATTGTAACAGAACTTGGTAGAGGGATTGGTTGATTACTTGATGTGTAACCGATTTGACTTTACTAAAGCGAGTGGTTCGAAAAAAAAATCAGATAGGTCCTAGCGAAGGGTTCCAAATCTTGGTGTTTTTCTAGCTTACATGGACTAGTATCCGATAGGTCCCAGTAAAGGGCTCCGAAAAACTTGGTGATTTTTCTGGCTTACGTGGCTTGATGCGTAATAGGAAGCCTTTTAAAAAGGACTCAGGTTAATCGTTTAGAACGCCAATATAAGTTGGCGGTTGACGGAACGGAGCTGATCTTTTTAAAGTCACTCTGGATATTATAGTCTTGTAACGCTTCGAGTTTCTCAGCGCTCCCGCGTAATTCCACACTCCCGTATGGTTTTTATAAAGCGTAGTGTTAAAGTACAAGAAATTGGTACCGCTATAGTATCCCGCTATAGGTATTTAACGAATGCTTGTCTCTTTTTCCTAACCTGTCTATAGTCAACCGAGTCGGCTACTGATTAGTGTTGGTAGGGTCTAAAGACCTATTCATGTGAAACAAGGTGTCTTAGAAGAGTAATAAAGAAGATTGGTATTTGTAGTATAAAAGATAAAGATAATGTTTAAGAAGAAACATCTAGAGATGCACGCCACAAGTGAGGGCTTATAAGCCCTTACCTAGAACGTACTACTCTGGAATACCTGCTTCTAGACCGCTCCACGCATAAAAGTGTAATTTGCAGCGTGTCACGTTATCATATACTCTACAAAAGTATAGCCTGTAACATGACATGTTATCGTGTCATGTTGCAGGACTATACCTTATAGCATAATGTACTGCCACATAAATATACTATCTATGAAGGTATATAATTATATCCACAAATTGATATCCTTTTAAATCTTTTTCCACATATTAATAGTCCAGTCGCCAAAGAGGTTACAAAAATTTCGGAAAGCGCGGTCGCTGCGGTTAAGTTTTTTGCCGCCGTTTTATTTAACGATATAGTAACCGAAGTAATTAACTAAGTATTTTTCCGTTAAGTTTTCATCTATATTTTATTCCCATAGGTCTTTATCGTAATTCTTGGTAAAAATGGATCCTAAGGCGTTAATTGTCTTCTGAATGTTTAGGGTAGGTATCATCTTGGGGTTTAGGCTTGTGTAAGATGTGTAGGGCGAGGGACTTGGTAATCTTAGATATAAGAACTTGGTGATTTGTTGTAAAGTCGTGTAGAAACATGATGACTTGGTGTTAAGTCGCGTAACGTAGCTTGTCTTGGTACGACTTAGCGATTCTTGGTGTTTTTGCTTAAATCAATGAATTTAACGATTAAATCAGCGTAAAGGAGTGAAAAAGAGTAAAAAAAGAGCAAAGTTTTGATGTAAATGATAAGGTCGAAGGTTGTTTGTTAGTGGTAAAGGTTATTTAGCGTAGGGACTTAGTCGTTTTTATAATAATAATACCTGTTGTAATACTAACTTAACTATTTTCCAACTTACCGAACTTTAAGACTTTTAATAGTTAATCTTAACGTCTTTGAAAAAGGTTTATAAAGATTTCTTAGTGTTTTCAATAGCGATATTGTAGCTACCTTTGATCTGTTGTAAAGACTAACGCAACCTAGAGGTCTTCTTTACGTATTTCTGTAGAGACTTATATAGTAGTAAAGGCCTTTTATAAAAAAATTCCTCTACCCTAGCCGCTGTTTTTAACGTAAAGCGTAATTGAAAAAAAGTAGCTTCTTCTTCTACTTAGCTAATCTATACTTAACCTAATAAGTACTGATCAGTATTCTCAGGTCTTTAGATCCTTATAACGTTATCGATTCGATTAATCGAAGTAGCAGTAGTATTACATTGGTAAAGTGGTGGATGTATTGTTATAGGTTTGGCAGACCACTAGCCGGTCTGCACAGTAATTTGTATAGCCAATTGCTTGGCTCGTGCCCTAGAGTGAAGTGCAGTGTACTACACTCGACTTATATCTAATGCGGTAAGTCTCTACGAAGCAATACACTCAACTTGCAGTACAGTCAACTTTATTGTAAGTAAATTTGACCTACTGCACTACATGTAGTACTATTCTAGAAGATTCAACTATTTTTTAATATTTATACGAAATTTTACAATAAATGTAATATATATACTCTATCATGCCCCTAATATTATATCTAAATTCTAAGATATAACAGTCTAATTTATTTCAACCTTCATTGTTAAAATAAAACTTCGTTTACAATACAATAACAATTACAGTTAAAATCGATCTAAATATTTAAACAGTGAATATTATTGAAAGGTATCAAAAAAAAAAAAGTGAATTTTCTTTTCTATGTGTTTTAATTAAACTACACTCTTTATTCGATTTTTTAATTATATCGGTAAAGTTACATAACTTTCAAACGAAACTAAGTTTTGAAGTTAAACTTTCTCCGTCTCTGATGGTAGGGAATTTACATTAATCTTTTCTACTTAAACCGTATATTCCCATATTGAAAGGAAGGCCAGACGGAATTTATAGCCCCGTTAAAAATAATACGAAAGTTTATAATGTAGGTAACGCTTACTAGTCTACTTGGCTTAAAGTTCCTCCTCTGTTATTCATATTATCTGGTATTCCTAAATTTGGGTTTAAGTTAAACGGGCTGGTTGGGTGGCCAACCTTGATTGCTGCGGCTTTTCGACAAGAATATTTAAACGATCTAAACTCCTGTTAAAACTATATTTCTATCCGATTACGATACCTATACGAAACCAAACAGTTATCAATTAAAACTTCGTTTTAAGTTTGAAAATTCTGATTCGTTAACGAATTCGAAATACTTTACTAAAGCCGTGATATAATGAATACGGTTAACGCTTACCGTAATGAATCTATCTCATATACTTAAAGAAATGCGAAAGCGAAGACAAAAGTAATTATACTTGACGGCTGAAAACCAGTTTAAACCACTCGTTTAAGTAAATAACGTTTCGAATTTAATGATGAATGATATCTATAAGTTTTTATTGTTTATTAATAATTATTCTAACTAGATTAAAACTTCATTCGCGCGTTAAAGATTTTTAAAAGTATTTTGAATGTAGTTTAAAAACCTACTAATATCGTATATATTCTTATGCCCCCATTCTTTGTAATACATCGTAACAGCTTATTTAATAACCGGCATGTAATATCTCTATACGTGAAAAAACGTGTGCCGGCTTTCCCTAATTTATATTTCATGCGTATTTAATATAAATTTGATTGTTCAACGCATCGTCGCTTGAGTAAAAACGGATTTATCGAATTGTAATCAGTCGTATCATTTCCTGTCGGTTTTAAATATTAGAAAATCAACCTAAATAATTATTAAGTCAGCTTTAAATTCTTGAATTTGAATGCCAACTTAGGCGAAATCGGACGTAAAAAGATACGAAACTACGATGTCAAAAGCGGATGTCGATGATAGAATCTATTGAATTAGCTTGGACGTAAACATAATATAATTTACGGCATTTTAAAAATGAGATTTATTGGCCACAATCGGCCCTGAAAGGATAGGAGGTATATCCGTAAAAGTAGAAGACTAAGTATTCGCTGATGGATTATTATCTTTAATAACGATAAACTATAATGCTAAATTATTTATATCTATTTTTAATTTATCGATCATAAGGAATATTACTCTAAAAATTAAGAGAAATTTCAATTATATATTATAATCCGACCTACAAAGAAGGACCATATAGGTATAAAATGGTATTATTAATGAAAAAAATAGGAAAAACAATAGCAATTTACAAATTTCTCTCGTGCAGGACTTATATGTATGGTATGTACACCATCTGTTACATGCCCTTATACGTGGCGTCCGTAGACCGAACCTGGACCGCATCTAAGCCGGGTACTACACATTTCGTTACGTACATAGTTACGTAACCTATAGACTCAATAGCCAATAGCCTGAGTCCATACTACATAATTCTAAGCATTAACTTCCCTAATTCACGTATATAAGTCTTTTGTTACAAACTTGTGAGTTATCAATTACGTATATTTAACTAATAGTTTTTAGCACATTTTTCTCGCATACTACCCTTACAATCTTTCAATTGGCCAAGGTTTCCCTATTTTTCCGCTTTACATGCTGGCTAATCTGTTGAAAATACAACAGATACAGTTAATTAGCAACAGGGATAGTCAGTACTTGGTACAACTTCAAGTACTTGATATGTCTCAATAGCAAGTATAAGAAATACACCGGAAATTAGGATATCTTCAAAGGGCACTAGTATTTACTAATGCAGATACTAGTACTAACTAGTACCGAGGATCAACACAGAGATTATACCTGGACTAGTATTTACTAGCACAGAGGAACTAGTACTTATTCGTATAAACTAGTATTAACTAGTATAAAGTCTCGATCTTGATTATCGAGATCTTTATGAGGATTCTTTGAATTATATTAGAGACTTCTCCATATAGATTTGAGAATACTGAATATACAAGCCTGCACAATATCTTTCTATATAATAGATTTAACACATTATTAGTACGATTATGCCCTACCATTTCACTATTCTATAGTGATAGTTTAATACTTTCTATAGCCTATAATACAAATAATATATATATACTTCTTCTAGACCTTTTGATACCTTTAATAATGCCGCTTCAATATCCCCAAAACGTGGTTTGTTTCTATCACCAGGTCTGTCTTATCATAATATCAGTTAAAATGATCCCTCTTTACAAAAGACTGTTATTAATTCTAGCCCCTCAGGTCCTTCTATACTTACAGGTTTCTCAACTTCTACTATATTCCTATCTTTTTGATTCCTACGCTTTAAGGCTACCCCGATTGCTTTAAAGGTTTTGGATCTTATGACACTATTAAGTAAACGGTGAAAAAAAGCTTATAATACCTGTAGGGTTAGAGTTAAGCAAGAACTTTAAGTTCTTCATGACTATAATCTTGATAATAAAGAAGAAAAGGTTAGATTTAAATAAATCAATACTTTAAACTACCCGAACCATAAAGATATTAGGTCATTTATCGATTTTCACGATAGATTGACAATTGAACTGGAAGAACAACCTAAAATACTTTGAATGAAGCCGGAATCACATATGTCGATAGGTACTATACCGATTCAAAAAGAGCAAGAGAATATAAAAAAAACCTTTTTCAATATTAGGAAAGGGAGTGTGATTTTGAAACCAAAATTAAAATCGTTAAATAACTTTCAAAAATTGACCTTTGTTCAACATAAACAAATAGCTAATAACAATCAAAAGATATACTATTAGCAATAACTATTTTCATATTGTGAAAAATATATTTAAAATTGAGATAAATATAATTTTTATCATGACGTACTATATTTATTTACTTATACATATCTATTGAAATTCTGAAAAAAACTTCTAACACAATATATACCCGGATTTAAGCTTACATGATAAAGTTTTTATTATTTTAAACCCTATAGTTGTTATCATTAGAATTGAGGACGTGTATGAAGAGTTTTTAAAGTCTATTGGCATATGCTAAGCTACTGGATGAATCTTTTTTCAAAAATAATTTTAATATATTTCTGGTTTCACGTTTTTTTTAATATTTCGTTTTAGAATTTTTTATGGTAGCCTTTAAAAATACCAAAAGAAACCTTATTTATTAAAGACATCTGATTAAGGATTTTGAGTATTCCATTCAATTATTGACTTATATTAAACCTGAGTTTCCAGTCTACACAATCCGAATGCAAAGTAAATTGAAGAAAGCTGTTTCCTTAATATATCTAGAATTATAATCATATTTTAAAAAACAGTTTTTAAGGAGGTAAAGAAACGGCGAATTTCATTCTATAAAAAATAAACAACCTATTGACGAAGACCATCGAATTGGTTAGTTTAGAAAGAATTCTTCGCCAGCTTATACAAAGATCACTTAACACAGGCTTATTGAGAACTTCATTCAAACCTATGGTCTTTTTATTCCAGTAAATCAATTACATTAAAAAACAAAAATCGCACGTTATTATGGTTGATAATGATAAAGTTGTCTTCCGTTATAAACAGCACTATAATTTTATAGTACTGTTATTTACCCTGTCAAATATTTCATTTAATCGGTTCATTACAAAATATCTTGCATAGGACCCTATACAAATAGTTTTTGACTAATTCAGGGCCGTATCTTATACAGGTATTCCTTCTTGAAAGTACGCATTTTTAACGTTAAAGAATCCACTTTTAATGATAAATTTTATATTTTCAATTTAATGTTAAAGTCTCCACTTTGTACGTTAATCCTCCGAAACAACTGATTAACAGCCGGACAAAAGTGGGTAATACCGTCGTATAGTTCTTAATTTTAACGTCAAACCATTAAAACTTAACGTGAAGTCTTGTTAATTTAACTTTTTCTTCTAAATCATTACAATCTTTTACTATTGATAAACTCTCGTTTAAAAATTTTGTGAAAGCTTTTTGAAGTTTATTTTGCCATATTTCTAGCAACGAAAAATAGGTTCTTTTAATTTTGAAATATAAAGCGAAAAATACTTTGGATTATAAATAGGTGGTAATATAGATCAACCTATAGGATTAAAAACAGTACAAATATCAGTTAAATCTAATAATGGTTATAATACCTTAACTTTTTATTACCATTTTTTTACTTTAAGTTTATTTCAAACCCAATTATATTTAAACGCTTTATATCTTGGGTATTAGAGTTGGAGATTTATTTGAGTTGAATCATTAACGAAGTGAATAGTCAATACAATAACCAACTGTTAAATTATGAACTAAGCTACATAAAAACTCTATTATTACATCAAAATTCTTACTAAGTCCTTGAATATTTCCATTAAACATATTAAGTTTGATTATAATGACTTAAAGTAAATGAAGGAATCACTTTAGTTTTTGAACGGCCTTAAAATAGACTAGAAGGAGAAAAGTTTCAGCCTTATTTTTGTTTTTTATAAGATTTTTAAGCTTACATGATCACCAAACTTTAAATTTGAAAGTCCCGAAAAAGAGTGTCTTCTGGACTTATAATAGATTTCTAGAAACAATTATTGGTTTAATGGGCGAACGCCGTAGTTTGATAGTTATCATAGTTATTTATAGCTTTATAGTTTGTAATATTAATATTATTTCCCTAGGTAAGGGATTCAAAGCCGTTTTTCGTATACTAAATTATTAAACGTATAAGGTATATTATCGAGTTTTGAATCTTTGACGAAGATAACGAACTCGTTGAATATTTAATTAGAAATATATAGATTAACTACGTATTTACCTTGAAAAAGTCTTTACTATAGACCCCTGAAAAGAATCGAATTTTTAAATGCTTTAATAAAGTGATATTAAAAAAATACGAAACTAAACCATTGTTAGAAGAGTGCTATATTATTTGTAACATTATCTATTCCAAACAACTGTTATTTTCATTAACTTGACGGTTAATAACATGAGTAGGATTTCATATATCACGCCTTTTAAATGTTTTCATGATAAAGTAAAAGGATAAAGGAATTATAAACCTAACTTTAGGTTTTTTTTTTTTCACTTTTTGATTTTCTGTAATCGTTTATATATCCTTTACAAGACGAGTGAAAAGTCAAAAAATCATCGAATAAGAAAATGTGGAATCATTTTTGGTAGCAGTTTCCTGACATCATGATACCCTAATATAACCTTAAGGTTAACTTGCTAAACCGGCTACGAAACTTAACCAAAAGGATTGTAAGCACTTCAAGTTTAACGGTTATTTTAAAAAACCCATTACTGCATATTATACATTAGTAATAATGGAAGAAAACGATGTCAGAACCATTGCAGTTGATATACCTTATTATATTGAAACGGTTGTTCCAAACTTCAATACAAAAAATATATACGTTAAACAGAAATTGAAAAGGCAAATAATCTACCGGAAAATTTTCTAGAAAATGCTATTAATGAACATAACAAAATAATCTAGTATGTTTTTTTTTATTAGCGTAAAAAAGAAACAATAAACTATAAAATATTTAAAAGCTCTAATGCCAAATAATAATAAAAGGTCATCTACATTAAGATATAAGGTTTACTGTCCTTCAAAGTCTTCAAATTTATTGAAAGGGGTAGTAATCATTGTTTCCTAACTATAAAAGAAGTTAACAAAGTGAAGATTGGTTTTAAAAGTCAAATAAAGAGGTATAAGGTGAAGATCTTCAAACAATAATTTAATTAACAGTATGGTGTTAATTACATTAAAATCTTTGCCGTTATAACCGAGTTTTGAAAGTAAAGGATCCTCGTTACCCTCGCTACTTTTTAAAGATAGTATATCGATTAAATCGACATCGACTCGGATTTTTTGAATGGGTAACTTTGAAAAATAGGTTTAAAGGAGAACACTAACACTATTGGAGGCTCTTTTGGAATATATCAAGGAAAATAATATTGATTTTCATCCTACAGTTAACTAAATATTTTAGATTTTTGCCTACCTATACGAATATAAATAGGCTTTAAGATAATAGTTAAAGAGGTTAATAGTAATATTTGATACCTTTAAATTCAAAAGGTTGCGTTTTGATAACGCGGTATATATTAATCATTCTTATTAACTTATTATATATATTTACGTTGATGACTTCCTTACCATATACTCTAAATTAATGGTTCTTAAATCCTTTAAGACGAATATTGGAAAGCACTTCAAGTATAAAGTATTAGGAGACGTTGAACACTTTTTAGTGGTACGTTTATTATGGAATAAGAATACAAATACAATTATCTTAGCTTAAAATTCATATATTTGAAGGGTTTCAAACTTTGGGGTAAAAGCACCACATAAACGTTCAGTATATATCCCTATTGTTATTTTATCACTTATGTATAGAATATCTATGTCTTTGAATGATTAAACTAATATATTACAAACCAAGAAATATTCGTTAGACTTTTAGGGTTTTAGCTTTATCATATGCCAGATTAGACCAGATATTATCTTCTTCATATTGTTACTTTTATGCTTTTCACACAATGATTAATATGAAAACTTTATACTTGTTAGTTATGCCTTTCAATTCTTTAAATAGTATAAAAATCATAGGTTATAAATGGATAGTAAAGAACTAATAATATTATTGCATTGGAATGTTACAAACTTTAGCTAAAATCATTATAAAAATTCTCATAGACTTCAAATCAACGGCTAATACGCTTTCGATAAAAAGGTAAATAAGGTCATTGTAAAGTTAATTTACAGATTAATAGTTTAGATTGTTAATAGTATAGTTAACTGTATATTCAAACATAAATTCAAAGTATGTTTCTATATTAGAGATGCTCAATTTATAGTTATAATCAGTTCATTTAAAACATATTTTTAATGAAAAAACTGTTTAAGAAGCTACATATTCCAATCATCGTTACGATATATTATAAAAATGAATGATTGATCATGTTCATTGAAAATCCAGAGAATTACTAACGCAGTTAATATATTCTCTTTGAAAAATACTTTGTCAGAGATAAAGATAAGTTTACTAGTATATAAATCAAATGGATTCATTTGGATGAATAACTAGTTGATGGGTTAATAAAGCTATTGCCGAGGGTAAAACACTATTTAATAATGTAAAAGCTCGGCTTGGTTAAGGTGACTTGAATTCAAATTAATGGTTTATAAATCTTTGTGCTTTATGTTACCTTTTGGTATTACGGGTATGGAATGTTGGAATAGTAATTGCTGTAAACTTTGAGATATCAATAAAGATTACTATAAAGGTTATCAGTTCAAATCGAATTACATAAGTTTTCTTGCTGTTTTCATTTACCAACTCTCACCACATACTACGCCTCTTTGATCTTACACTTTATCTTTCATTTTATTTTAACTTCTTTTTTTCCTCTTCCTCTTTATAAGCTGACAATATCTCTTAATAAGGGATGTTGAAAATACAACAAATATGGTTACTTAGCAATAAAGCTAGTTAGTACTTAGTACAACTTCAAGTATATAATACGTTTCAATACTAAGAGTAAGGAATACACCAGAAATGAGGATATCTTTAAGTAGCACTAGTATTTATTAGTGTTAGTCCTAGTACTTATTCATACGGTGGATTAATACGAAGATATTATCTAGGCTAATACTTACTAACATAAAGTAACTATTACTTACTAGTATAAAATAGTATTGACTAATATAAAGTCTCAACCTTAATAATCGAGATCTCTATGAAGATTCTTTCGATTATATCAGAGACTTCTCTATGTAGATCCTAATACACTGAATATTTAAGTTCATACAATATCTTTTAGTGTAATAACTTCAATACAACCCATATAGCTTTGAATATATATTGTTAGCTTGTTGTTATTCAAAACCATTTTAGGGTGCTATTAGTCGTGGTTTTAGTTATAGAATCGGAGGGGTTATTGGTTCCATTAATTTATATAAATCTATTAATGTAACGGGTTTTGCACACTTTTTTTAACATTAATATGTTTATTATTAAACCTTTTTCATTAGTTATATTAAATTTAAAAAGGTATTTGTAAAGGCTACAGAAGTTAATACAAATAACGTTAGGTATGGAAAGCAGTGTCAACTACTAAGTAATAATCCTTAACTAATTAATGGTTACTATACTGATATTCAATCCTACCATTATATTATAAACCTTCAATATCAACACGTTTTGTATCATACTTTTATATTTATCTGATATTTAATGAAGAAGGTTTTCCATAATCGTAAATTACTTTTTCAGCCTATCTTCATTAACGAATATTATACGAAATCAGATTTTGGATATATGGATATTGCTATATACCCTCTTAGTTAGTATATATAGGCAAAGTGGCAGTGTACTGTATTGCAAGGTGCATTCCTGCAGAGTGCACAATAATGTATCACACTGCAAGCTACACTCTTGCAAGACGCAAAGTGCAACATGCGTGGAGTAGTCTGGAATGGGTATTCTAGAGCGCACAGCAAAAGAGCCACTGCCCAGATGAGAGGTTTATAACCTCCTATCCGTGACGTGCACTCTCTGAAATATTTCTTCCGGTCAATCTATCCTTTATTACAATACCAATATAACAATTACTCTTCTACTCTTTTTACTTCACGTGAAATAGGAAGAGACTTTACTAATAGAATATAAAGTTGGTCTTATTCTTATAAGAGCCGTCCGTAAAGATTATTAAACTCGTTATTGTTAAATTAACTAATACTATATTAATACCTTTCTTTGAGTTATTTATTTATAAGTAAATACGATTAATTAACTAATTAAAGTTCTTTTTTTGAAAATCTTACATTTATTTCGTAATCAATAGGTTATACAATATTTTTGATTAATATAGCGTAATTGTTGGAATAACAGTCAAGTGCAGTATAGCCAAGTCAACTTTACTGCAAGTGAATTTGATTATACGTACTGCAAATTGACTGTAGTTTGTGGGACTGCACTGCAAGTGCAGTGCAGTAGGTGCCCACTTCAAAGTGAGGTACAGGCCAAAGCGTTTGGCCATACAAATTAGTGTGCAGACCGCGGCGTGCTAATTCCCTTTGTAGTCTTTTGAAGATTTGTCATAAGCCTTAATACGCTTTTAGGTACTTGTTAATGGCGGAGATTTAATCGTTAGGTGTGGGTATTCTTTGAAAACCAGTAGCGTCTATACTAGGCCATTAAGGTCTATAATATCGTTCAAGCCCCTTACCGCTATCTATAGGAGTGCCTCCGAGTTTGTAAAGCTTTTAATTTTGAGAATAAGGATATTATAAGTTCGGTGAAGTAGGGAGTATACCATTTTCACCTTCCTAATGCTCTAATAGACTTTTACAAGTACCTGTTTACACTGGATACCCACTATCTTAGTATCTTTCTAGAACTTTGTCACCGCAAAGTTGGTACTAGTATTATGGTCTACGACGTTAGGTAGACTTAGATACGTATCAATTTACAGTATCATGAACGTTTTCTACATATCTTATACCGAAATATATTTCGGAAATTCGGCTTCGTAATAAAACATTACGGAATTGATGACGTGAAGAATAGGCTTATTATTTAAGTAAAACATGTTAATGAAAAATTTATTGTTCAAGTCCTTATCGTTTTTTAGTGTAAATTAGAATTTCCAGGGGGCTTGAGTATATATTTGGAAGGAATGATATAACTTTTTGATAAATTTTCAAGTAGTGTATTTTACATCTTTATACCTTATAGATTTCAGAAATTTATATAGCTTGTTAAAGGTTAGGTAATTAAAACATCGGTATAGTCAATATATCCCCAGCTTTGTCAGGTTGAACACCATTACTTTAAGTTTTAAAAGGTAAAATTATAAATACTATTGCTTAAAGGTAAGGGGAAATCTTTAGCCGTTTTTGACCAACTCGTTTACATTAACGTTAACGTTGATATTGAGGGTCTCTATATCTTTTAATTAAAGAAGGAAAAGGGTAAGAGACTTAAGGATATAGAATGTAATCTCTTTTATAATAATCTGAATCACTGTTATCTTTAATAACAATAGCTATTCGCTTGGTTTCAAGTTAACTTTAACTTTGCCATCATTTTAACGATCGATTTCCATAACTATAATACTTTTCCTTTGCAGTATTACGTATTACAAATAACCTCCTATTAAGTACCTTGTTTCTTTTATATTTGGCATAATACTATGAAACGTGTAATACGCGTAACGATCGCGAATATTAGAGATTTATAAGGGGTTAGAGGTTTGATTGGAGCAGTGATACGAATCTTTACCATTTAAACGGTATATGAATAAGTATTCGGCTAGTTATCAAGCCGCGTTAGGAGTAATATATTTATATTATTTGATTTGGGTAGGGGTTTTGTTGTTATTAATTGGCTCGTTATCTTCCAAGTTTACGATTTAAGTTAAGTAATCCTATTTAAAGACAGTAGGATATTGGATTTAATATATTATCCTTTTATTATTATGTTTGGTAGGGGGATGACGAGTTGATCAGTAGCCAGATTTACCACAAATCTAATATCTTTTACTACTATTACGACAATAGGTTTTGCGATTAGAAAAACCGCTTGGATTTTGGCTTTGTTAACGCTAGCGTAGCTTCTGTTATCTTTACTCTGGGGTTATTAGGCGTTAAGGGCGCTTATAACTGTACTTGTGGTCAATATAATTAACTACTACACGGTTTTTTTCTTTTATATTAAGGAAGTTGATAGCTTAAGGGTGTATGTTAAGTAAATTCGGCGTACGTGTTATTACAGTTACGAACGAGAAGCGTAACTTGCTAAAGAAGCTTTTGTAAGTGGTATTTAAACGTTATAGACTGTATTCGAACTCATTAATGCCCGTAATTGCTGCCCGTACCTGTTTACGAAATGTGGCTTCACTAACGTAGGCTTTCCCTATTGATTTTTAGTATAGCATTAACTTGTCAGTTATTTGATTAAGTATATTTATTGGTATTTTCTACTTTTACTTTTTAACTATTATTGCTATTTACCTAGTAGCAGCCTCATATATTTGATATTACATAAGATGGATGTTGTATTCTAAGTAGCCCTTTATATTGTTATAACCTTCTCCAGACGTAGTTGCTCAGTTTGAAAAGTTAGGTAGTAATCCCTAATATACCCTATAATGATTCCGGGGAATAGTAAGTAAAAAACAGAAAGATGAACCTCCATTTACTTAAAAATGATTTAAAAAGGAATTATTTTAGTGTTGGAGATGTTATAAGGCTTTCCGTCATACTTTTCTATATCGTTTTAGATTTTAGCAAAGTTTTAAGTAGTTTGTAGTTAATATTAACCTTTTTGACAGGTTTTGGGGGTAGGTAGCGATAGTTATTTTAGTCTTTATTAGTGTTTCCTAGTAATTCAAGATTTAAAGATTTTGAAACACATTATTAATGTAATTACCAGCTGCTTGGCACAAGGCGTAAAGTCTTATAATAGGACTTATAATGGGATTTTGCGTGTAGGTAAATCTGCTGTAGAAAGGCTTTTAGGGGACTTAACAACTTTGATTAGGGTGTTGGGAGGTAAATGAGACTTGAAAGTTTTAAAAGACTTAACGATCTTGCTTGATTAATTAGTATAGGGCGCCTATGTTAATTTTTTTAGCTGTGTAGGCGGCCGTTGCTTTATGTACCTTGCCGCTACTATAGGCATACTCCGTATTGCCGCGTAGAGGCGCTGGGTTACCGAATAAATTAATAGATTTTTTATTGTTAACGTGTAAAGAGGCTTAATTCAGTTAGTGTTGTAATAGTACTACTTGAAGTGCAGTAGGTCAACTTTACTATAAATAAAGTTAACTAAACTGAACTTCAAGTTGAGTGTATTGCTTTGTGGAGACTTACTACATTGGGTGTAAGTCGAGTGCAGTACGCTGCACTTCACTCTAGGGCATAGGCTAAGCAATTGGTCATATAAATTACTATGCAAACCAGCTAGCAGTCTGTTAAACCTATAACAATACATCTACCACTTGACCAATACAATACGCCTGTTACTTCAACCAATCGAATCGACAACTTTGCAACGATCTAAAGACTTGCGAACAGTTAGAGATAAAAAGGTAATCCCTTAAAATACGTATAAGAGCGTTAAGGTTTTTTAATACCCTTTCTTTTAGGTTGTGGATTTTAAGGGCATTTTTTTAGTTGTGTTAAGTCGAAAAGGGCTTATATCAGCCTTATAACGCCCTATACTTAAACGTAAATCCCTTGTTTTTTTTAGTTTGGACTTAAACCTCGACTTAACCCCTTTTTAAATTGCCTTTTATATATTAATAGTTTAGTCTTCAAAAAAGTCGCGATGTTAATAAAAGGCATGGTTAGGGTTTTAGCCGTTGTTATACTTAAAGAGAAAGTATTTAACGAAGTTGGTAAGGTGTTTTTCTGTCGAATTTTCATCGATATTTTACGTTTAAAGGTTTTTGTCATAGTATTTGATAAAAGTAGTTTTGAGGGTTTTGATTTCTTTTTTCCTGGTGGGGTCGGTGATAGCTTTAAAGTAAATGCTAGCGGTAAATATCTTGAGGTTTCGGCTTGTATGGGATGTGAAGGGTATGTAGGGTGAGAGACCTGGTAATTTTTGAGTGTAAGAACTTAATGTTTTGGCGTGAAGTTATGTAGACACTTGGCAACTTGGCGTTGGGTCGCGCGGTGTAGCTTTCTTAACGCGACTTGTCTATTTTTAGTGTTTTCGTTTAAAGCAGCAAACTTGATAATAAATTGACGTAGAGGGGGTGAAAAGAGTGAAGTAGGGGCCTTAGTTTGTTGTAAAGGGCAAGGTTGAAGGTCATTTATTATTATAGGTTATTTAACGTAAGGACTTAGTTGTTTTTCTGTAATACTAGTACCAATAGAAGTACTAACTTAGTTATTTGCTAACTTTTCGAATTTTAAAACTTCTAACAGTTGATCTTAACATCTTTAAAAAATATCTGTAAAGATTTCTTGGTGTTTTTAGTAACGATACCGTTGCTTACTTCCAGATTGCCGTTGTGGATTGGTGCAACCCAAAAGTCTTTTTTGTTTTCCTGCCGTTGTGGACTGGCGTAGTATTAATAAAAACCTTTCGTAAAAATCTTTCCTCTACCCTAACCGCCGTTGCGGCTGTAAAATGTAACCAGAAAGTAACTTCTTCTTTTACTTAGCCAATCTGTGCTTAATACAATAAACACTGATTAGTGTTGGTAGGGCGTTGAATCGTTGTAATATTATCGATTCGAATTGTGGTCGAAGTAATAGTAGTATTGTATTGGTCAAGTGGTGGATGTATTGTTTTAGGTTTGGCAGACCGCTAGCCGGTCTGCACAGTAATTTGTATGGCCAATTGCTTGGCCCGTGCCCTAGTCTGAAGTGTGGAGTACTGTACTCGACTTACACCCAATACAGTATGTCCACACAAAACAATACACTCAACTTGCAGGTCAGTATAGTCAACTTTACTGTAAGTAAAGTTGACCTACTGCACTGCATGTAGTACTATTCCAACAGTATATAATTGGAAGGGTGGAAATCTTCATAGGGGTAGCATTGAAGGCCGTTTGCTGGACCTCACCAAACCAACGATCCTATAAAAATATAACTTACTATAGTATTGAATGTACTAAATGTAGTAACCTGTGTCAACTTCTGATCTTATTTTCAATTGTTGAAAAAGAAAATTATGTGAAATTGGGATTAGTTGAAGTGACGGTGGGGCTAAGGTGGCTGTTCAAGCTAACAAGGGTGATGCTTGACAGTTATCCTGTCCGTCCAACCAACATCCGTCACAAGCAAGCAAGCTTGCTCATCATAAGAGCGGACAACCAACCTACAACCGTTCGCTCCGATAGAAAAAAAAAACAGAAGCGTAGCTTCTAAACCTGGCACTCTGTCTCTCTCCCAACGCGAAGACAAGACACAGCCACCATGGTGCGCCCCGCCCCCGGACCGCGCGTGTTTGCAAACGCGCCACATGACGGAGGGGGCTGACATTGAACACCCACGGACGCGCAGTCCGCACAGAACTCGGCGGGCATCCAGACCCTGCTGGAGGTACGCGCGAGCGCGCCGCCCGTGTGGAAGGTGGCCGTGGAAGACTGAACGACTGACACAGAGGCTAGGCCGAGAAAGATGCCTCCAAGATCGTCCAGAAGGGTAGGTCAGCCGGGGCGGGAAGGGACGGCCGTTACTCCCACAGGCGCTGGAAACCAAGCTGACCAAAACCACTCACACGATACAGCCAGAGAGTGTATGCGCATCCCCCAGCCCCCTCAAAAAAAATGAACAAAAAACCGCTGCCCTAGCACCCTGCCGGGCACGCAGCGAAAGGGCCGGGCGAGCTAACCACCGCCGACAGACCGGACCAAGCGTGTCAAGGAGGCGCGCGATGAGGCCAAGAAGGAGATAGAGGCGTACAAGGCGAAAAAGGAGGAGGAGTACAAGAAGTTCGAGGCCGAGGTACCGCCCATCCAACGCCCGAAACCTGCAGCGTCAGATTCAGACGGCTAGCAGATACTGACGAGCATACTTCACCCTAGCAATCGCAAGGAAACAAGAAGGCTGAGGAGGGCGCAAATAAGGAGGCCGAGGCAAAGATTAAGGAGATCGAGACCTTAGGCAACAAGACCCAGGGCAAGGTGGTCGAGGACCTGCTTGCTGCTGTGTTCGATGTCAGGGCCGAGCCTCCCACGGCTTCGACATGAGTTCGTAGCCCATGAACACTGGTGAACAGCTGGAGATTGCATTGCATTAGGCTAGATGGCGTCCTTAGAGATATACGGGGATAATCGTATCGTATTTCCGCATCCAGCATTGTACAAGTCAGAGCGAAAGAATGCTTCTGACCATGGCTTTGCCTGAATGAATTTGCTTATTCTTGGTGGTATCATCCATTTACAAAAACTCCATCAGAGTCGTCAGCATCTCCGCGCTGTCCTTGCCCTCCCGGGACTCCTTGTCGTCAATAGCACCCAGCCGCTCCTGCAGCGATGTCTTGATGACCTCCAAGGTCTCATCTCGGTCCGCGAGCAAGGCCTTGATCTTCCTGCTCGCACCGCCGTCCTCCGCAATCAGCCAGGCTAGCACGACATCAATGGTCTGCAGCGTGAACAGCCCAGCATCCATCCGCCGCAGGAACCGCTCCTCCTGCATCTCGGCGTCGTCCGCATACTGCCGCTTCTCCTTGTCCATCTGCTCGTCAACCAGCCGCAGCCGCGCCACAAAGCCGCGCCGGAGCGTGACCAGCTTGCCGGCCTTCTCGTAGTCCTTCTCGACGAACTTGGCGAGCATGCGGATCCGCTCCGGCGAGCTGGCCGGAAGCAGCCGGAGCATCGACGCGAATATGCCCACCAGGTGCTCGTACGCCGTATTGTTGGGGGTCTTCTTCGTGAACATGGTGAAGATCGTCTTGAGGCCGCCGGCGTCAACGAGTCTCACGCAGACGTCTGTGCCGGACGCGCTACCTGTTGCGTGGTCGAGAAGCCGCAGTGCCGCGGGCTTGCTGCGCTTGCCCTCCTTGAGCATGATCAAGCATAGCTCGATCCCCTCCGCTTCGATGAACTTGGTCTTTCCCTCCGGCTCGTCGACGAGGCTCGTGAGCGCTTCGAATAGGTTCTCCATGTATTCCTCCTCTTCGCCCTTGTCCGGGTCGAGTTTCCGGTACGCGGCGACCAGCTGCAGCATGACGTCTACCGCGTCCATAGCAGCCAGTTTCCTTCTGTTGACAGCAGAGCTCTGCACCAGAATCGCCAATATCTCGGCCGCATACTGCTTGTTCTGTGTGACTGGCCTCTCCTTTTTCTGGATCCTTTGCAGCAGCCATTTGACAAGCCCCTCGTCGGCCGCGATATTCTCCGCCGTGCCGCCGTTCGAGCACAGGTTCTCGACCAGGCCCAGTGCCTTGTACACGCCCTCGCGATCCGCCTCGTCCTCGCCGTCCTCATCCAGCCGCTGCAGGTTGCTCGCCAGCAGGCCGACCAGGTCCGCCGCGAGCAGCGCCGCGACCAGCGCGTCCCACTGCGCCGCGTCGGCCGCGACGTCCTCGTCCGTCAGCTCGCCGAGGACCTCGACCGCGCCGATGGCGATGTCCGTGTTCTCGTGCGCCAGCAGCCCGACCAGGCTGGCCGCCGTGCCGAGCGCGGCCAGCGCCGGGAACAGCGCCGGGTGCTCGCCCACGAGGCCGAGCGCCCGCAGCTCCGCGTCGAGCGCCGCCTCGCTCTCGATGAAGCGCGCCGGCGCCGCCGCGTGCTTGGCGCGCTGCGCCGCGTTCCGGCTGATGCGCTGCTCGAGCCGCAGCGCCGTCTTGCGGAGCCAGGCCAAGTCGATCGTCTCCGCCGGCAGCGTGGCCGCGTCGGCGGCGCCGTCCGCCGCGTGGACGTAGTCGAGCGCGCGCGCCTCCTGCGCCGTCACACCGCCGCCAAAGAAGCGCCCGTCCGCATCGGCGTCGTTGTCTTCGCCGCCGCCGGCTTCTTCCTCTTGTGGTGGGGCGGGCCCGTAGTCGCCGTCATCGTCGCCGTCCAGTGGGGGCGCGGGGCCGGCTTCCAGATCGTCGTCGTCGGGGGTGTAGTCGACCTGGGCGTGGGGTTGGGAGCTGTTGGAGAGCTTGGCGGATTTGTAGACTTGGCCTATAGGGTGGCAGGAGGTGGTCAGCGATTGCAGGCGCGCGAGGGATGAGGATGATGGGGGGCGGGCGTACTTGGATCTCGGACGGGTTCCAGCTTGCGCTTGCTGGGCAAGCCGGATTTCTGGGAGAAGGTGTCAGTCTGGAGGCTGGATCTGTGGAAGCTAGAGATTCAGAGGCATACCTTGAACAGCTCGTCAACACTGGTCATAGTAACAAGGCGTGCGGCAGCTATGGCCAATGGTCGGAAGTGACTGGCGACTTTCCAGAAGTTGTTGGAAAGTTGGCTGGAAGTTGCAGTGCAGGCACGGTACAATAGTCAATGTAGTGTGCTGCGTAGGAGAATTGCCGTATGTAGGGAAATGCTAGCGCCAAGCTATCTTTTTATGGTGTGACATGACCACTCAGGTAGCTAGTTTTCTTCGGCGCCTGTTGGTGTCTTCAGTTGTAGCTACGGTTATCGATTCGAATCATGATCAAAATAATAGGGGTATAACATTGAGTAAGATGGGATACATCCTAAATTTTAAATTATGGGAACTGCTAGCCAGTTCCCACCTACTTATCTATGTCACAACGCTAGTTCATACCCTTCATGTAATTGAGAACTTTACTTATAACTTGATACAAGTTACGATAATTGGCATTGAATTGATCGGAACAGCTAACCATACAGTTGATTGCACTATGTTATATTATGTATGTGTTGATAGGCCTTGAGACGTTGCAACGTTGTTGATTCGAAGTGTGGTCGAAGTAACAGTAGTATTGCAGAGGTCAGATGGTGGATTGTTATTACTTCTAAGTTTGGCAGACCGCTAGCCGATCTGCACACTACTTTGTATAGGCAATTACTTGGCCCGTGCCCCACATTGAATTGGGCACTCTACTGCAATTGACTTGCAGCCAGTGCAGTCAACTTTGACTGCACTGCACTTGAACATTGTCCCAACAATATGTAAAATAAAAACAATACTAATGGCTTTTTATTTTAAAAATGAAAGTTAACCCTGATGAAAAAGAAAGTTAGTACTAAGAGGGAAAAGTTGATATTAATAGATAAAAATTAATATTAATGGGTTTTAATAATGTAAGATTATAGGGTTTAATAAAGTTTGGTAAAGTTTACTATTATTGAATCTTACACTTTTTTACTTATATGTATAAATAAGGTTCTATTAACATATTATATTAATACGTAACCTTAATTTTAACGTATTGAAGTTATTTATAGTAGTTTTTTTTCAGCGCGTTTCAACTTTTTCAATTGATACTAACTATAACCTCTACTAGTATAACTATTAATCAACTGCAACCGTAATTACACTTCTTTTAAATATAGATTTAACAGCGCTTTCTAATTGGAAAAAGTACAAACGTTTCTCTAAAAAAATATAACAATATTGAAGCAATTATAGAAATAAAAGATGTATTTGTTTGAATAGTACTAATTATAGTGCAGTCAGTCAACGTAAATTGACTGTACTGACTGAAAGTTGAGTGTATTATTTTGTGGGTTCACTGTAAAGTTAAGTACCATATGTGCCTACTTTATACTAGAGTATAGGTCAAGCAAATAACCATACAAATTAGTATATAGACTAACTAGCGGTCTGCCAAACCTAAAACAATGTATCTACCACTTCATCACATAATACTATTATTACTTCAAACGATTCGAATCGACAATATTACAACGTTTAAAGGAATATTATTGGCAAGAACTATTAATATTAATCAGTGTTTATTAGGTTTAACATAATTAGTTATATAGAAAAAGTAGCTGCTTTTTATTTACGCTTTAAGAAAGACCAAGGTAAAGAAAAGACTTTTACGAAAGGCTTTTATGAATTGCGTTCGTCCAAAACGAAAGTAAGTAGAAAAGACTTTTGGATTACGACAGTCCAAAATATCAATTTAAAGGTAATGATAGTATTGTTACTTGAAAACACCAGTAAATCTTTAAGTATCCTTTTTAAAGTTAAACGCTGAGATTTACTGTCAAAAGTCTTAAAAATCGTCAAGTTGGTAAACATTTAAGTTAATACTACTATTACGAGTATTACTACTATGGAAACGATTGAATCTTATAGCTTATAACGTTTATCTACATAAAATAATAACAAATAATATCTAACTATACCCTTTATATAAACGTTGCCTTTTACACCAACCTTTCCTTTTATACTACTCTTACTTTCCACTACATCGTAAGATCGTTAATCGTCAAAATCGCTACGTTAATTAAAAATATTGAAAATCGTCAAGTCACGCTAAAAAAACACGTTATGCAACTTTATGCTAAACCACTAAGTCTCATACCAATTAAAATGTCAAAATGGCTATTTTAAATACCAACATCAACGTTGTTACTAATAATATCAAATAGGAAATAATGAAAACTCTTGGATTCGTTTTTTAAGTATGACGATAAATATTTTTAGTTTAAAAACATTTTTAAGTTTTTAACTAAAGAATATTTTACTAATTATGTTAACCAATTCATATTCGACAAAAACGTCCGTATAGATTTTAGCTACAGTGCCTGTATTTAACAAAAATTCGCGATTTTTTTAGATATTATACTATTAATATATTAAATACGACTTTACGGACTGTTAAAAACAAACTAAAAGTGAAGGTTAATAGGTATAATATTTACATACCAGATAAGACTTTAAAAGTATTAGTAGAAACTTTTTTAAGTTGGCTTAACTTAAGGGTTGCCTTTAAGGTCGTCGGCCTTAAAACTTACGAGGAAAAAATGAGAATGTTGATGATTTTCAGCGTCCTTATATACGTTTTAGGGGATTACTACCCCTTAATCCCTAATTAAGGCAAATATTAAACCTCTCCAATAACACAAATTCTTTACACTCTGACAATAAGAAACTTATTAATCTATTTGGAGGTTTAATACCTATTTGCGATAAGGCAGAATACGTATTCGGTAGCGGCAGAACACTTAAATCAGCTGCCGCGAACGCAGCACAAGGTATTAATGTTGGCGTTATTTCTGGGTTGATGAAATAAAATCGTCAAATTCTTTAAAACCTTCCCTAAGATCAGCCGGTTTCTCATACCTATTAAATTTTTTCGTACAATTATTAAACCACACAAATTCCATCAAAAATTTCCTAGAATCGTAAAGTCCCTTAAAGCGAAACTTTTTACAAAAAGTACACTTATATACGTAAACCCACTACAAATATGACCATAGTATTTTCCCCCTTTGTTTAAGTAACTTGCAACTACCTCTATTATTGCGACCATAAACCCCTGACAATTAAGTTAACTACAAAAAAGAATATTCATGATTCAGACAATTATAGTAACCTTCCTTCTAAACTTATTAAAACAGTTAATATCGACTGAAAATTCTTCATAAATATCGCGAAAATCTAGAACGATTGAAAAAAGTATAATGGGAAGCTCTATATTTTATTCAACTAAAAATATTACCCTTTTTGAATATCTTTAAGTGTATAAATATCACTTCTTTAGGTTTTAACTAACTATTACCTAAAGTTCTCAAAGGATACTTCAAATTTATTACCAAACTTTCTTAAGGAAAGAAAAAACTTTCTAAAAGATTTATAATAGTATAAAAAGCTAATTTGAGTACAACGTTTACCTTACGTCATACTATACAAACTGAGCTACAACGAGGTAAACAATAATAATGGCTATAAAAAAAAACTTTGAATTTTTTTCAATCGAATGTTTAATAAGTTGATGCTATGTTAACAAGCAATGGAAAAAGCTTAAATCAGCGAAGTTACACTTCGCGAACAGATACAGGTAACTGTTACGAACGTAAAAAAATCCGAATACGCGCTTCAACACTCAAATACTACTAACCAATTACGATTCTTACTTACGACTGTAATAACTCATACACTAAATTCGGTTGGTATATATCCTTAAGTAGATAACTTCCGCATTTGGAATAAAGAAAACCATATTATAGCACATTACATTAATTACAAATACAAAATGTTTTTAAGTTGAAAATCTGGTTCAAAGTCTTTGGACCAGAAATTAAAACTGTTCGAATAGCAGTCAAATACAATAAATTCAAGTTAACTAAACTATCAGTTTAGTTGATTGTACTGACTGAAAATTGGCTATAGTTTGTGGAACTGCACTTCAAGTGCAGTGCAGTAGGTCCTACTTCAAAGTGGTGTATGGGCTATAGTGTTTGGTTAAACAAATTAGTGTGCAAACCGGCTAGCGGTCTACTAAACTTAGAAACTACATAACTATTTTCAATGCAACACCAGTTACTTAGAGCATAGTGATTCAAATCGACTACGTTGTAACGATAAATACCTACCAATACTGATCAGTATTTATTAGATTAAGCACAGATAAGCTAGGTGGAAAAAGAAGCTACTTTCCAGTTACGCTCTACATTGAACGACGGCCAAGGATAAAGGAAAGATTTTTACGAAGGGTCCTTATACGTTATATTAATTGTTCGCAGCAGCAAGTAGGGAAAAGTTATAAGCTGTATCAGTTGTTCGCGGTAGTCCATTAGTACGCGATAGTATAGTTATTAAAAACACCAAGAAATCTTTATTAATCTTCTTGAAAAATCTTTAACATTAACCGCATAAAAGTCTTAAAATCATCAAATCGACAAGTTAGTAAACGGCAAAGTTAATACTATTGCTACTACTACTACTACATTCACTCCTACTATAAGTCACAAAAATGACTAAGTCCTACGACCTTTAATTTTAAATACAAAATTTAATGGTAAACCTACAACCTACCACTTTACATCATCCTTTCTCCCTTTTTCACCTTTTAATCTTAGTTATAATAACTTTAAACGCGCTGAAATTGATACCGTTACTGTTGGTAAGGTCTCAAGCCTATAATATTCACGTGAATATAAGGTCTTCAGAAAAGTAATCAGAATGATTGGTAGCTGTAGTATAGAAAGATAATGATAATAAGAAGCATCCAGAGGTGTACGCTACAGGTGAGGGCTTATAAGCCCTCGCCTAGAGTGTACCACTCTGGAGTACCTGATTCTAAACCGCTCTATGATAAGAGTGTAATCTGCAGCGTGTCACGTTATCATATACTCTGCAAGAGTACAGCTTGTAGCATGACACGTGATCGTGTCATGCTACAGGAGTATATCTTACAGCATAATATACTACCACCTTAATATACTATTTATGAAGTTATATAATAATATACACACAAGCAATCTTTTTTTTAATATGTTTCGTATCTAGTAGTGACATTATAGCTTTTGTTCGTATATGTAATTTAGTAATAACAGTATAGCTTTGGTTCGTATTCGTAATTCAGTAGTAATAGTATAGCTTTTGGTTTGTATTCGTAATCCAATAGTAATAGTATAAGTGGTGCGGTTCGTATTAATTATATAGTAGCGATATTTTTAGTTAATAGTGATAGTGGTATATGTTATCGTTTTAGGAATAGTGATATTTTCAATTGGTAATAATAGTGGTGTATACTATCGTTTTAGGCAATTTTTTTTTTCCTTTTGATTATAGTAAAGTAGTAATGTCTTGTAAATTAGATTACATAACCTTCCTCGTAATGTCGATGGTTGTAACAAGTGTTAAAAGCAATATACATGTTTTGAATACGTATGTTAAGGCGTTGTACGTAGGTGAAAGCAGTGAAATACTGTTATATATGGTTTGTTTTCGTGGTGGCAGGAGCGCTTTTGTTTTCTCGTGGAGGCCTAGTTGCATATAAAACATTTGGTCATTTCTCTTCTTAAATTATCGGTTCGTATTAGTGTATTGTAGCAGATTTTGCTAAAGCAATCGGCGTGAGTATTGTAATTGTGGCCGATTTTGAATTGGGCGAGCGGTGTGTTTGTTGTATTCGTAGCAGATCCTGTGATTTGTGGTTGGTTGGAAACTGTATCCGTAGTAGATCTGGCTTTTCCTCCTTTTGTAGCCCTTTTCCTTTCTTTTTCTCAAAGTGTATGGTATTTAAGCCTTCCTTTTCCTATAGCCCTTGTTCTTCCCCTTACACCTGCAGCCTAAACTATGTATTTAGGCCTTCCTTTTCTTCCTTCTATAGCCATCCTTTGTTTTTAAGTTGTGACTAGGACTATGTACTTAGCTCCTCCTTTTTTTGAGGTTGTGGTCCAAAATGCATCGCTAGCCCTTTTTTTCTGAAAGTTACAGCCTAAATTATATATCCAGACTTTCCTTTTCTTACAAACCTTTTCCTCCTTAAGGCTGCGGTCTAAACCATGTATCTAGGCCTGGCTCTTTTTATTTTTTAAGGCTATGGCTTAGACTGTACATATAGACCTTCCTTTCCTGGCAGTCCTTTTCCTATTTACGGCCTATATAAGCCTTCCTTTCCTGGTAGTTGTTTTTTTCCTTACGGCTGCGGCCCAGAATATATATCTAAGCCTTCCTTTTCTTCCTTTTATAGCCACTTTTCGTTTTAAGGATATAGCTCAGACTTTATACCTGGACCCTTTTTATCTTAAGGTAGTGGTCAAGAATTCATCCACTTCGGTATTTATATTAGCTGAGACGTTATAGACAAGGCTTTCAAGATACGGCTGTTGCTTTTACCGGGTATATTACTAACTTAATTTTGTAATTGTCCTTGTAAAAGATTTTTAATTATATTCTTTATTATTTTCCATATATCTAGTGTTAAGTCCATAAAGTCTTTCCTAAAATTTTCGAATAAGTTGCGCCTTTTAATTTTGCTATTACAATAGTTAAAAATCGTATTCGTAATATACGTATTTTCCCTATAGGAGTCCAACTCCTTTATCAATGCCTCAATTTTATTATGTCATAAGTTATGATCTTAATACTTTAAGTTATTACTCTGAAACAACGTATATGAAAAAAGGTAAACTATATATTCGTTAGCTTTTACCAGGTCTGTTATTAGTAAATCTATTATGTGTTCGTAAAGGGTAGTAACGTTTATTAATATAAATAAAATTTAAATAAGGCTAAAGTAAAAGCAAGATGAACGCCGAAAGTTTTATTAGCATTTAGTAGCGTTACGTTAGCCAAGCAGCTGAGAAAACTCAAATAAATTTAAAACAAATAGGGTAAACAGAATTTTTAAAAAAAATCGAACGTAGAAAGGTTGGGTAAGACAAAGGAAATAAGGGTAAGGTAAGTTGTGTGTGTATGTAGGAAGGCGTAGTGTGTAATCCGGTATATGGGTTAGTCCGTATTGGTATGCCGTAACAAAAATTGGTAAAGGGATCGGTCTTTTGTTCAGTATATAACCGATGTTACTAAGGCGGTTGATTTAGTTGTTTGTATGTGACCGATTTTAGTGGGGCGATTAGTATAGATTGTCGAAAATCGGGTGGGTTTTAGCGAAGGGTTTCGAAACTTGGTGTTTTGGTTTGCGTAACTTAGTATCCAATAAGTCCCAGTAAAGGGTTCCAAAACTTGGTGTTTTGGCTTATATAGAATAATGCGTAAAAGGACGCCCTTTAAAAAGGACCCAGGTTACACGTTTAGAGCGCTAATACAAGTTGGCTGTTAATGGAACGGGGCTAATTTTCTTAAAGTTACTTCGGATCTTATAGTTTTGTAACGTTTCGAGTTTCTCGGCGTTCCCACGTAATTTCACACTTCCGTATGGTTTTTATAGGGCGTAATGTTAAATTATAGGCAATTAGTACCGTTAAAACATCCCGATAAATGGATTTAACGTATGTCTGTCTCTTTTTTCCTAGGCTATTTGTAGTTGATCGAGTCAGCTACTAATTAGTGTTGGTAAGGTCTTAAGCCTATAATATTCACGTAAATATAAGGTCTTCAGAAAAGTGATCAGAATGATTGGTAGTTGAAGTATAGAAGGATGATGATGATGAAAAGTATCCAGAGGTATACGCTACAGGTGAAGGCTTATAAGCTCTTGTCTAAAGCGTACCACTCTGGAATACCTACTTCTAGACTGCTCTACGCATGAGAGTGTTATCTGCAGCGTATCAAGAAATCATATACTCTGTAGGAATACAGCCTGTAGCATGATACGTGATCGTGTCATGCTAAAGGAGTGTACCTTAAGGCGTAATGTACTGCTACCTAAATATACTATCTATGAAGGTATATAATAATATCCACAGTTACTAACCCTGTAAAAAAAGGCAATTTTAATCCATGGCATTACCTTCGAAAAACACTACGAAAAAAACGTTTAGTTTGTTAAATTCAAAGAAAACTTTTTAGTCGAATACCCTACCAATGTAATCAGCTCCTATATTTTCGATTTAAATCTTACTGAAACCATTTGAAGCCGACAGATTTACGATAACTATTAAGAATACTTTAGAACATATAATCCAGCTATGTGGAATATGGAAAACAGACACGTTAAGGTTAAGCTAAAGACTAAGCTAACTAACTGAGGCCTTGAATTTTTTATCAAAAGAGGGAAAAGGGGAAATCTGGCCAACGTATTCTACGAATACGCTACCAATAAAGACTCTTAATGGATTTTTAAAGTTAAGAGCAAAGATATTATTGGTGATAGTATCCCTTAATGCCCTTATACATGTTCCCAAAGACTTACCCAAATTCAAATAAGTTCTTCAAACTCTTTTGCGTAAGATTAATGATCCAATGCCACTAGCCGTAAATAATTAATTAATCTACGCGCCGTAATCACTTAATTCTACCAGTTAATTAAATAGGAACCTTAACGCACTCCTTAATACTATCAAAAAAAACTATCACCAAGCCTTCTTTAGCGAAAACCCTTAAGTCTCTTGCCCCTAAAATCCTTAACAAGTCTAGTTTAAATAGCCAAATTAAGGAAGGAGCAGCTTTACATGTAAGCCTACTATAGGTACGATCACTGGCTTCTTCCCTTCAAATTTGGTCAGGGGCAACTATTTTACCTTCTAATACCAACACTCTTGACACCTTCCCCATCACTAGTCGAGGGATTTCAAGGGTCCTTGTGACCAATATATTACCCTTCCTCTTCAACACCTACTTATAGTAAATACGAACTATGTAACAATTACTACGTTTATCAAAATTTGAAAAAAGAGGGAAAAGTATAACGGTAAGCCTTATAACCTTCTCGATATCAAGTTGCGTCTATTCTTTAATATCTATCGCTAAATAAGGGTTAAATTACCAGGTTTTCAATCGTTGTTTCCTAATATCCTTACCAGCCAAGCTGAAGATTTCTACCTCTAGTACCTAACGAATTGGTTCTTTTTTTACGAAATCTACGATGGCTTTAAAAGTTACTTCGAACACAATATCAATTTTTCTCAATACTACATCGACTAGAATATCATTAAATAGTCCTATATATTAAATTACAAAAAAGAGACCGAAAGTAAAACAAACCTTTTTAATTAGATGTTAGATGGGTTAATACTTTTCTAATATGTATTGGGAATGTAGGAGTTAGCGAAAACACTTTACGTCAATAGGTTCGGTAAGTTGTTACTAGCTACGAAGAATTTAAATACGCTTTCCAGTACTTTAATATTTCTTACAAAGGGTTTTTCAACCAGTTGTATTCCTCGTTGGCGACCATAATAACTCGAATATTAAGCTTAAATAATATGTACCCTTAAATTTCAGAATTTACCGACGACGAAAACAACTCCCATTAGGCGTATTACATCGATTACAAGTACGAAAATTATAATTAGTATAGTTAAAAGACTCAGAACTAAAACCGTGGTTAATATATCATGTAAAGAAGAGTATTTTCAAATACGCTAGGTAAATTTACTTCAAACGTTTTAAAATATTGGATTTATAGCAAATAGTGCTGTTAGTTAACACGTTATACGATTTTCAAACGTAAAGATAAACGGGTAACGTATTACATATAATTCCCTATTATCTCTATTATCCATTACCTCAAGTACATCGAAAACTATAAAGGTATAGAGTCTAAAAAGGAATAAAACAAGCTTAAAGTTATCGGTTGGTATGAAAATACTAATACCAGCCCAAAAAAAACGTAATAACTCGCTGACTACACCTCTTTATACCGCTCAATAGGTAAAAACCATTATCGTCAATATAATAATGAAAACCCTACCTTTATACAATTTTCTAGCATTGAAAAACAATATGCAAAACATGTTTTTCATGGTATTATACTGGATATTAAGGTAACATAATACTTAATAAAAGGATATTTATAATATATTGTATTGCACAAGGATATAAATATAGCTATAGACCTTAACTATATTTATTATAACAAAACCAAAGTTGTTTTAGCCCTTGGGAAAATCTATCTTTACTAAAATCGATGATGGTTAGAACTATCATTAACTCCATTATTTTCCACATCTTAAAATCTCCTACCCCTTTTCTCCTCTATTTTAAAAACATAAATGAACTTGGTATTAACGTCAATATTTAAACTAATAAACTAGTTTAAAACGGCAAAAGGTTTATACTTAGCCTTAAGTAGGGATATCTTTAATTTCATCTTTAAGTACTGAAATTAATGATATTAAACCTAATAGAGTCGGAACTTCGTTAAATACATCATAAGGTGAACTAATTATACCCAACGATTCATAGGCTTTGTGAGGTCTTAGAGGCGGCTAGTTGTAAATATATAGACTTATTATCATTAAAGACAATTAAACTTTGCTAACATTGCCAAATACACTCTCAATTCCCCTTAAGGTTTAAATTCACGCTGAAAAGATTAAGACTTTAACTCTGGAGTCTTCATGGACGTGTTTTACATAGATGATAAGTTAATACTTTACGTTATGGATTCCGCCACGGATTTATACGATATCAAGTTCCTTAGAACCATTACGACGAAGGAAATGTAAAAGGCACTACATATTTTTTAGATTAATACTTACCTTAAGCCACCAAGCATACTAGTATACAACGTCGGGTCAACTTTGATACCATGAAAATTTAAGCTAATGCCAAGTTAATAGGAATTTGGTGTAAATAGGTTCCCATTAAGGCCCACTAAGGTATTGATAAAGTCGAAAAGACATACGTGTTTTTACTAAAGGCTTACGATATACTTAGCTTAAAGATTGAAAGCTTTACAAATTAAGAAGCATAGCTTCAAATAGCGGTAAAAGGTTTCAACGATACTATTGTCCTTAAGGACCTTATACCAACGTTTTTTGTACTTGAGGTCTACCTACGTATAACGACTGAATCTCTACTATTGTTAAATGCCCAAAAACATATTGTAACATAAAGCAAAGCCTTAAAATAATAAAAGAAGAAATAGGTATGTCGCCAGGTTAACAACGCCCTTAATACTAGGAACGAACCGATAATAACAAACGTACTATCCCTACCTATAACGATCACACTAAATACCCGTAAGTATATAGAAGATTTCAAAGGGTTTATGTTATTAAGAAGGTAGCAGAGGTGCTGAGTGAACAATATCGCAACCGTACCAGTAATGATCAAAAGCCGTGAGGCTATTCAGATGTGTAGACTGAATACTTAGATTGACAACTGAAAAGCTATGAAGGAAATACTATCTATGTGGTGATGACTGTATCTTTATATATCCGTGCCTTTATAGCGTCTTCAGTACTGAATCCCTTGGATCAGTGCTGAGCCCGCTGATCCTAGATCACTTGGATCAGTACTGATTCCACTGATTCTAATCACATAATTGGCTTAGTAATTTCCCTGCTAACAAAGGAGAGGTGTTCCCCGCCTGATGTGTTGGACTTCAGAATTTAAGTGGCTCAGCTGCACACTGGGTTGCTTCCTAACCCGCTATCATACTTATGTTATAACATAAGGATTACTACCTTTGATAACTAACAAACTGTTTTTCTCTCTGCGAAATCTACGATAGCCTAAAGGATTATTTCGAGTACGATGTCAATATTACACAGTACCATACCGACTGGAAAATTATTAAGTGATTTTATATATTGGATTACAGAAAAGAATCGAAAAGCAAGGTCAGCCTCCTTAATTAAATTCTTAATATACTAATACTTTACTAATAAGTAATATATAACCTGGGAGCTAGCGAAAGCACTTTTTGCTAGCAGGTTCGGCAGGCTTTTAATGGCTATAAAGAGTTGAAATACGCTCTCCAATGCCTAGATACCACTTGCGAATGATTTTTTTTTAGCTAATTATGTTTCTCATTTTCGTTGGTAATATATCGAGTTTCTAACTCGAGTAATATGTACCCTGAAACCCCTAAATTTAGTAACGGCGAAAAAAAACCCTTATATACCTACTATATTAATATTAATTACGGAAGTTCCAGTTAGTATAGTTAACGAAAGGCTCGAACCTTTACCCACGGAGAAAGGTATTTCTCTTCCTCAAAATATTTAAGTCGGTTAAGTAAATTTACTTTGAACGTCGAAAAATACTAGATTTAAGGAAAGTAAAGTTACTAGTTAACACGTTATACTACTGCCAAACGTAAATTAAAGTAGGTAATATACTATATATAATTGCCTTTTACCTTTAATTAGGATTATATTAAATAAGTTATATAATTCAAAGGAAGTGAAATTGAAAAGGAAAAAAAATAAGCCAGAAACTATTAACTAACACGAAAATACTGGTATTAGACCAGAAACAACGTAATAACTCGCAGACCACACCTTTTTATACTACCTTATAGGTAAAGACACCTATCACCAATACAACGATAACGATTATGGTCTTATACACCTTTTTACTATTAAAAATCGCTACGCAAAACAGGTCTTTTAGGGGATCATACCGGATATGGGGGTGGCATGGTACTTAACAGGAGGTTATTCTTAATACGTCGCTTTACAAAGGAATACTAATACTGTTACGTAACTCGATTACGTGGATGCTAGTAAAGCTAAGGTTAGCTTTGACTTTGGAAAGAAGCTATTTTTATTAGCATCAACGATGGTTAAAACTATTATTAACTCTATTATTTTCTACATCTTAAAATCCTCTACCGCTTTCCTTTTGTCGGTAGGGTCTAAAACCTATTCACGTGAAATAATGTATTCAGAAGAGTAATTGTTAGATTGGTAGTTGTAGTATAAAAGATGATGAAGAAGAAGCATCCAGAGGTGTACGCTACAGGTGAGGGCTTATAATCCCCCGCCCAGAGCATACCACTCCAGACCGCTCCACGAATTGCCGTTCTGTCTGGTATAACCATCTTAGACCGATTTATGTATTGACGTTCGGTTAGGTATAGCTATTCTAGACCGATCTATATATGATGCACTTTGCGTCTTGTAAGAATGCAGCTTATAGCGTAATACGTTATCGTGCACTTTGCAGGAGTGCATCCTGCAATGCAATGCAATGAAACTAGACCTATATATACTATCTATAAGGGTATATAGTAATATCCACACAGTTGATCTTTTCTTTCTCCCTTATATAGCGCCTTGTAATGACAGTATGGTTGTAAAGGTCTAAATCAACAAGTTTCCGTAGTAACAGTGTTGTTGCCGTATCAATTATAAAATGTTTAAATTAGCAAGTTTCCGTAGTAATAGTGTTATTTCCGTATTAATCGCAAAATGTTTAAATTAGTAAATTCGGCTGGAATTAGTAGGGTTTAGCTGCGGTGGTGGTAGTAATTCGGTTAGAATTAGTAAGGCCTAGCCATGGTGGTAATTGTAGTTTAGCTCTGATTGATGTAGTTGAAATGGGGGCGGTGTAGTTGGTAATAACTTTTTTCGTGATTAATAGGAGAATTTATATAAGTGTTATAAGGGGTGATTATATAGGGGTGATGACGTAGGGGTCATTACGTAATTACGTATTGGGTTAGTATAAATAAATATATAGTTATCGGTTTGGGTAAAATTTCTTTTTTTTTTCTTTTAAAGGTGAATAGTCTAAGCCAATATAAGTCCTCACCCCAATTTAACCTTTGTTTTATTTAATTAAACTGAGCCGTTTTTATGGGTAGGTTTTTGGTTGATACCCATATACTAAACTTTCTCTCAAATAGATGCCGCATAAAAATAGGACCATAAGGCGTCGTTTAGCGCAAGAGTGTTAGTGCGTCACCGCCGCCGTAACCGCTGCCGCCGTTTTCACCAACCCGCCATTATCTGGCATAATATCCTTCATAGTTACTACCCCGCTGCCTGCCGCTACGCCGCTATCCGCTGCCGCCGCCTCCTCCTCTTTATCAGCCCCATTTGTTCCCGCCGCCGCTCCCCTTTTTTCTCTTCCCCCTTCCCCAACTTCTAAGGGGAGGAGTAGAGGGCCTTTCAAGTTATAAACCTTATCCTTTCTCTATAGATAATGACCCTATTACCCGCGGGGGCTTTTTTACACTATAAACGTAGCTTAACGTAATTGCGTTAGGATATATATATCTTAAATTTATATGTTTGTAAAACTTTTACCCCCCTTCTTTTAAATAAGGAATATAAGGTGGATTTCCTCCGCTGCTTCGAACTTCGTATAGCTAAGGTAAGTCGTAAGACCTTTTAGCGTGTAAAATGTTAAAACAACATACCCGAGCTTATAATTTTAGGTTGGTAATAAATACGCCTCACGTATCGTATATCGCATCCGCGGCTGCGGGTAATTTCATTAACGATTACTATGAAAACGGGGGTAGTTTGGCTTTTATTACTATTATGAACGGATTAGAAATTCGTATACCCCCGTTTCGGTAGTTTTAGAGACGTAAGCCGATGCTGTTCTACGTGGCTGCCGGCTTTTTAGTAAGTTCTAACCAAACTTTAAAAAATTCCTTTAATGAAAATATACCATTCAAGGCGATTCGAAAAACAATCGCGGTCGCAGATAACTAAAATAAACTAATACCAATTAGTAATAGGCGTTAACCGACGATTTAGAGAAACGGTAACCACCGTTACCGCCTTGAAACGGGGCTTACATATATATTACGTAAGTAAATTCAACGACGTTATTATACGTCATTATAAAAAGGGTAATCCCCTCCTTACGTTTTTACCCAAGTTATAATTAATAAAGCGTAAAGTTATATCCTTACTAACGTTAATAACGTCGATAGTGGTAATAGTGGTGGTGTTAGCATAAAGGGGGAGGGCGACGGGAAGGACGGTGGGGATGCAACGGCGTCGCCTTCTTCCTTTATTAGTAGATAAATGTCCCTGGGTTGGGCTGGTGTACCCGGCTATAGTATAGTACATTATATATTGATATTATGGCTTTTCAAAAAATAATGGTTGATAAGTAACTTTAAAGTGTATAAAACAAGATAATACGCTAAAATTAGTGAGAAATCGTGAATTAAAAAAGAGGTAAAATCGGGGTTCGGCGCGAATAGTAGTATTAAATAAATAAATAAAGTAATAAGAAATTCCGTCAGGTCGAAGCATACAAAGCAAAACGTGTTAAAATATTAAGGTTGGTGTAAAATTGTAGGTTTAAATAAGGAAAAAATCATGGATTAGCGTAAATGATATAATATAGGCCGATTTAAATTAATTAAAAGTGATATAATAGCCTATTAGGGTCGTAAAACCTTTTTATTAACCTTAATAAATAGTATACTTATTGATATAAGTGTTTTTAATGCTTCGATTGGTATAGATTTGGTTATCGTATCCGTTGAATTAGATTTTCCATCGATTTACCATTTTTTTCTCGATTTTACAGAGTTTATACGACTTGCATAAAGCTACAATGTCGATTATCAAACACTTTTCGTTCGGAATACCTAATTTAACCAGGAACTTATAAATAGAAAAAGAGTTAGTATAAACGATAAGAGGGATAGAGTGTAAATGAAGGTTAAAAACAATTATCTGAACCGTTATTACTATAGTAATGATCAAATCGAATCATTTAATTTTATTATAGATTTTGGAAGTTAGGAAGCTCTTCGTAACCTTTTTACATTTGGTAAAGTTTTAATAGATAATGTTTTTTTTCGAAACGTAAAATCGTTTCGGACTGGTATTTCGTTATTGAGGATTAGGATGAAGATTATTTGTAAGTTATAGTTATTATTATTAGCTAAGAAGCCATTAGTCAAAACAAATAGTTTTATAATATATATATTTACCTGTATAAACTTTAGTCCACGTTTTAGATTATATATTAATTATAAAATACATTTATTAAACTCTTCATATATATCGTTCATTAGGTTTGTTTAATATTACGCGGCGATAAAAAGGTAAATACAGCCTTTAGGTATGTTTGAAAAGCAATTTAAGCGTTACAAGTACGTTAGTATTTGTATTCGTCAACTCGTTCTACGCTATTTGTAACGATTAGGGTAATTTTATCTAATTTATCGTTTTATTCAAGGCCCAAAACGCCGTTCTGAAGGGTAATGGTAACGTTATTAAAATTTATTATATAGTCTTTCATAAGGCACGTTTTGAGTTTCGTTTTTAAGCCGGCTTTTAAAAGTTTCTTCTTTTCAAAAGTAGAAAACGGGGTATTATTTTACGTTAGGGTATTGTCCATTTATATACCCGTTAATATAAAGAATTTCGAGTGGGTTATCGATACCAATAAATATAAGTCGAAGGTAAAACTAGTTATTTTGAGCCTTTTCTTATAGTATTTTTGATAGGTTTTATATTAGTCAATATCGGCTTTAACTAAGCCATAAAGTGGCTTATAATACGTAAATTTGTTTCGGGCGGGTAATAGTACCTAAGGTCCTTTAGTATGTGGGAGTAGATTTATCGTTTAAATGATTTTTCAAATTGGGTATATACTTGTGTAATGTTTCGAAGTTCGATATGTAGGTTATATGATCCATTGAGGATAGCCGCGAATATAAAAATTAAAAGGTGACTGGCCCATTGTAATGTAGGCGATTAAGTTATAATATCCTTTTTAACTTCATCTTTATATCCTTTAACAATTAAACAGTTTTTTTTCGTAAGGTTTTTCGGTTTTATTTTTAATTTTGTAGACGAGTCGAGTTGGAAAAATCTTGTAAATACTGTAAATAGTCGGGTCAAAACGTTTAAAACGAAATACTTCATAGTTGATTAAAGCTAAGATTTCCGTTTAGTTAAATTATATGAATAAGGTATTTAAAGTGGTGATAATATTCTCGTAACGAAGCTTTAAACTAAGTTTAAGATTTTTTATTTTCTTTTACATAATAAAAGAGTTCGTGGCAAAGTTTTTAAAATGTTTCCTAAATTTAGAGCTGAAAAGGAACCCTAGGCGGCGAGGTTTTAGTAAAATTGGTATAAACTGTAGGCTTTTATTTAGCGTATTTGTGAAGAAATCATATGTCGGGGGTAGGTAGAAAATTAAGTTCGACTTAAATTCATTATTTCAGATTATGTTTTATAGGCGGTTTTATTCGTTTTACGGTTTCGGGCTAATTTTTTTTACTTTTTTTTTAAATTATCGTATTATTGTTGAACTAAACGAACTTATACAGTTTGATAAGTAAACGAATATATTATAGTTTTCGAAACTGTTAATCCTTCAAAAGCTAATATACTTATTTTTCCATTTTTAAATTAAAACTTTAAATTATAATGGTAAATTTAAAACGTTGCCGTTATGTAGGTTATTCCTTATAACTAACGTTTTAAATATATTGTTCTTTGTCCGTAAGGAGCATTATACCACTATAGCTTTCGTTATAATATTAGCCCTTTACATTGTGAACGGTAATAAGGGAAATTTGGTATAGATTTTCGGGTAGGCGTTAAAAATAAAGAGCGTAGAGATAAGCCTATTTGGATTAAAATTATTATTAGCGATATTAACTGTTATTTAAAGGAAAAAATCCTTAAAATTGGTAACCTTTAGTTTTTTGACAATACTGTATACAATTTTTCAAGTAGGTCGTAATATCGCTTACTCTTTCCAATACCCTATAAGGCTTTTACTAAAATTTGTTTATACTTGTTACCGGTTATTCGAGTTTTAATACGTTATTCGGTAAACTTAAAAGTCTTATTAACGTCGTATATAATACAATTTCAGGGTTTTAAGTAAAAGTTGAACTAATAATTAACCAAAACGTTTTAATAGTTTGTAGAGAAAGTGTTTTGTACAAATTTGGAGCCTTAAAACAACATTATCGCTTCGATGACATAGAGGACCGGTTAGTTATTTGAATATATAATATTAATAATAACTTCGTCGTTCAAGTCCTTATTATCTTAAGGGCGAAACTTAAACCGTTGTAGGGCTTATAAGTGTAACTAGTATTTGTAAGAAAACATTTCCATACCTTTAAATAGGTTTTTCTTTACATTCGTGAGCTTTATAGCGTAAAACAAACGTAAAAGACGTTTTATAGCCGGGTATCCGAATCGTCGGTGTAAAGTTCACAATTCTGGTTAAGTTAAGTAAGTAGCCTTCATTATACGTGTTTTAAGGAAAAATCACAAGTGGTCAAATTTAAATTGAAACGGTACGAATACGTTATTTAAAGCGCGGATAAGTTGGTTAATCGTATTTCGGACCTCAATTTCAAGCTTGTTTATATTAGCTAATAGAATCAGAAATGACGGTTTAAAGTTTATTGTGTAAATTTTAAACAGTCCGAAACATGTATTTACAACGATCTTTCTAAGCGACGTCGCTTTACTTTTACTAAATAGGACCTTTCGGTGTTTTTTCTTTCGCTTTATCCGAAGTTTTGGAAACTTCGCTGTAAACGCATCGAATTGACATTTTCCGGCCGTTAAAATTTTGGTTACGTTAGTATTAGGTATAATGCTTTGGAACCTATTTTTATATTTATTAGAAAGCGTGAATTATGATTCTATATGAGTGTTAAACACTTTTTTTACGTAATTTAGGCCTTTAATATATATGAAGGAGACGTTTTGTAGGCCTGCGAAGATGTGTTGGGCGTTTTTATCGTTATAGGCTAACAGGTAAGAATTATTAAATTTAAAACCGTCTTTTACAGATGTTTTCGTAAGGGTAAGCGTCGAGTCCGTTATTTGTAACTTTACACTTGGTTAAGTATATTATAAAATTAGCTTTTATTCGATTTTTAAATTTATATTCGGCCTAAAATTATCATTCAATCCGATTTTTTTCGTGTGCGGAGTGGTTTACGAACTAGTAGCCAACTTTACTGTATATAATATACCGCTTTTACAAACCTGTAAAGCTCCGTATATCTTTTCGTGAATATTATTGTAGTTTTGGTACGGTTTTTTTTTCATTTTTGAATAATCGTCTTTATCCTTTACTGCCAGAATTGTCTCCTTAATACTTGTACTTTGGACGTTTGTTTTGCTTTGGGTAAATCTTAAATCTTGGATTTAAAACGTAGTAAATAGTTTCGTCGAGGTTCAATTTGGTGATTTGCCTTCGTTTTTGATTTTATTAGTTATAAATGCTAATTTGAGGCTCGCTTGTCGGCGTATAGAAGTTTTAAACGATATCTCAAAACTAGTATTAAATGCATTTAGGTTCTTTTTTAATTTAAAAAGTGTAAGGTAGAAATCTTGGTTTTGGCAGTAGGATTTTATTATTATTTAAATTAATAATTTGTTATCTTTGGATTCTGATTTAAGGGTTTCCTGTGGTTTTTGGAATTTAGTTAATAAAGCAATAAGGATTTCCTATAAGTTTTTATGGGTGTTTTTCTATTGATTTTATTTTACAGTTTCCTTAGTCGTTCCGATTAAGTTTTTATCGTAAATTTCATGGTCAATTTATGTATTGAAGTGGACTTTAAAGCGGTTATAATACTTCGCTAATACATCCACTTATGTAACGTGGTATATGTACCATTTTTTATCTCATTCGAAAAGTATATTGGGTAAAATAATATGGAATTGGGATAGCTTAATATTTAATTTCTTATACGTATTAAGTATAACGCGTATTTCATTGTTAAGTACGTTGTACAGCTTGTCGTTATAGTTATTATCCTTATTTTATAGCCTGGTAAAATTGGTTAATTTTATGGGGTCGCTTTTATCTGTAAAAAAGTGGTACGGTAGGAGGTCGTAGTAGGGGTCGTAATTAACGGTTATCGGTTCGTAGGGTATATGTTGGTGTTTTACGTTGCTTATCAATTCCTGGAACGGGTTGTTTATTGTGTTTCAGTCAATCTTTTTATGGTTAATCGGGTTGTTTTCGGTGTTTCAGCCGTTCCTACTATAGTCGAGCGGGTTATTTCCATTGTTTGGGGAGTAGTTTGATATTAGGTTCTGTTTTATGGTATATATAGGTATAGGGGTGTATTGTATTTGTATGATAAATAAGGATTATAGTCGTTTTTTTTTTCTCGTAACCTTTGCTTTTGGCTTGTGGTGTACGTATAGGATTAGATCGTTTTATACCTCGTCCCCGTCGTTTTATTAACCGTCTCTTTTACTTCGTAAAGAAATACTATTTTACAAATTCCGTCAGGTATGAATTTTCATTCTTTTAATCCGGTACGTCGGTAAGATATGTAATTTCGAATAGGGTTTTTATAAGGAGGCTATTTTTACTTTCCGGAGTATTAATACCTTTAATTTTCAATTAGATCCATAAGGCTTTGAAAATGGTAGGATTTACTATTTTCCATATATCTAAAGTTTAGCTTGAATTTTTTTCAAAAAATCATGTTGTAAGTTAGGTCCTTAGATTTCCTCCTCCTAATAGCGGAAAATAACAGCTAAGATATATATGTTTATGATATAAGGTTTTAGTTTCTTAACTGGCGAATAAATAATATTATTTTAAAGGTCTAGATCGATTTTATGTATTATAGATTTTCTGATTTCCATATATTCGAGCAGATGGTTGAAGTAAACGTTGGCTTCCTCGAATGTTATTAGTCTTGGAGCTATAGTTGTAGGAGTCTCAGGATGGTTTCTAATAATGGTTATTATATGTACTTGGTATGTTAAAACTGTTTCAATTAAGAATCTCAGGTTGAAATTAGGTTGAAGTGCCTTCAAATAATAAAGGTAAAGTAAATAAAATAATTGAAATGCTTAAAATAATATTTATTAGCGCTTGTTAATAGTGATGAATTTTCAATAATACGTAAATAAAACGTAACTACAGACTAGTTAAACGTTTTAAGTTAGTTTTGATAGCGTTTGGTAACATTATTCTCATTAAGTAGTTGAAAAAAACTTAAACCATTATAATTATTAAACTTAAAATACATAAGGTGAACTTAAGGTAGACGTGGTAAAGTGGATAGGGTAAAGTGAGTGTAATTATATTATCCAGTATTTGGTGATCGGTCCAGATTGACGTATTGTAACCGAATTTGGTGAAGGGATCGGCTTGGTTGTTTGATTCGTAACCGATTTTGCTAAAGCGATCGGTGTGGATTGTCGAACATCAAATGTGTTATAATGAAAGGTTTCGAAACTTGGTGGTTTTATATTATGTGGCCTGGTGCATGATAGGACTCTTTCCAAGAAGTGTTCGGGTATGTTAAAACGCTAAACAAGGGTTAATGGTAGTGTAACAGGTCTTTTAGTAGAAAAGTATTAAATAAGTGTTGATGGTATCGTATTAAAGTTTCTCTTCTTCAAGTTGCTTAGTTTTTAAAATTTTTGTTTACGTCGGCGTATAATTTTCATAAAAACGAAATATTAAAATATGAACAGTTGAAACCGTTACAGTATTTCGCTATAGGTATTCAACTTGTATTTCTCTCTTTTTTTTTCTAGGCTGTTTGTAGTCAACCAAATCGGCTACTAATTAGTATCGATAAGGTTTAAAGCTTATTTACGTAAAATAAGGTATTTAAAGGATTAATCAATAAATCAATAATTGTAGTATAAAAGATGATAACAAAAAAGCATCCAAAGGTATACGCCACAGGTGAGGGCTTATAAGCCCTCGCCCAAAGAATGCCACTCCAGACCGCTCCACGTATTGCTGTTCGGTTTGGTATAGCCATTCCAGACCGATCAATGCATGATGCACTTCACATCTTGCAAGAAGACAGCCTGCAGCGTGACATGTTATTGTACACTCTACAAGAGTGCACCTTACAATATAGTGCAATGCTACTAGACTTATGTATACTATCTATAAGGGTAAATAGTAATATCTACACCTTTTTTACCCTAAATATATAAAAAACCTTAATGTTGACATTAACCTTCAAACTAATGAGCTAATACTAATTAAAGCCGGTAAAAGGTTTTTATCTAACCTTAAATAAAAGTACCTTTAGTTTTATCTTTAAGGACTAAAGCAAATAGTATTAAAGTTGATAAATTCCAAATTTTGTTCATTATATCGTAGGTGTAGTTATCCGGCGACTAATAAGCTTTACAAGGTCTTAAAGGCAGCTAGCTACGAAAATATGGATTTTCTAACGCTGAAGGAAATTTAACAGTTTTACTATCATTACCAAATATACTCATAAACCCCTTCAAAGTTCAAGTTTATGTTAAAGTAAAACTAAAACTTAAATTCGAAACTTTCCGTAAACGTTTTTTACCTGAACGGCAAGCTAATATTACATGTTATAAACTCTGCCATGGCTTTTTACGGCGTTAAATTTTTTAAAATCATTATGGCGAAAGTTACATAGGAGGTAATATTCGCTTTATAAATTAATTTGGACCTTGGGTTACTAAAAGTGTTAATTCACGATGCTGACATTAACTTTATTACAATAAAATTCCAAATTGATATCAAATCGATAAGGATTCAATATAAAAAGCTCCTATTAAAGTTTATTTAGGTATTACCAAAATTGAAAATTCATATACCTCTTTAAAAATGGTTTTATAATATCTTTAAATTTGAAATCTAAAGCTTTACAAATTTAGAAATATGGGTTTGAATAACGGTAAAAGACCTTAATAATACTATGAGCCTTGATGAATTTGTACTAATTTTGCTGGTATTTGGGGCTTACCTATGTATAACAATTAAGTCACCACCTTCGTTAAACATCCAAAACCGCATTACAGTATATAACCTAACTGTCGGTAAGTTTTCAGACCTAGTATTTCACGTGAAAATAAGTGTAGAGTAGTAATCGTTAGATTGATATTTTTAGTATAAAAGATGATTAAGATAATCAAAAGAAGCATCCAGAGGTGCACGCAATGGGTGAGGGCTTATAAGCCCTCGCCCAAAGCGTACCACTCTAGACCACTCCACGCATTACTGTTCGATTTGGTATAGCTATTCCAAACCGATCTATGCATTTCTATTCGGTTTGATATAGTCATTCCAGACCGATTTATACATAATTCACTTTGCATCTTACAAAAGTGTAGCCTATAGCGTAACAAGTTATCGTGCGTTCTGCAGGAGTGTACCCTATAATACAATATAATGCCACTAGACCTATTTATACTATTTATAAATGTATATAATAATATCCACATAGGCAATTTTTTCTTTCTTCTTTAAATACTCCGTACCTATAGCTTAGTAATAATAGTGTTATTGTGGTTACAAAGGTCTAAATAAGTAGGTTTTACAGTTATAGTATTGTTATCATATTAATTGTAAAAGATTTAAATTAATAGGTTTTTCAGTAATAGTATTATTGATATACTAATTGAAAAAGGTCCAAATTAGTAAGTTCGGCTGGAATTAATAAGGTCTGGCCGCGGTGGTAATTATAATTTGGTTGAAATTAGTAAGGCTTAGCTTTAGTAGTAATTGTAGTTCGGCCTTGGTAGATGTAGCCAAAATAGGGTAATATGGTTGATAATAGCGTTTTTTATGGTTACTGATAGCGGTAACTGCGCAGGGGTGATTGCGTAGGGGTGATTACGTAAGGGTAATTACGAAATTATGTATTAGGTTAGTATAAAAAGATATATCGTTATCGGTCCAGGTAAAACTTTTTCCTTCTTTCTTTTAAAGGCGTATAGTCTAAGTCGATGTAAATCCCGATTTCAATTTAACTTCTGTTTCTCACAAATAAACAAACCGTTTTAATAGGTAGGTTTCTGGCCAACACCTATATATTCACCTATCCTTCGAATAAATACCGCGTAAAAATAGGACGGCAAGGCGTCGTTTGATGCGAGAACGTCGGGGCGTCGCTGCCGCTGTAGCTGTTAATAAATACGACCTACGTATCATATATCGCATCCGCGGTTACGGGTAAGTTCATTCACGATTATTACGAAAGAATGGGTTGATCGGCTTATTACTATCTTTATGAACGAATTAGTAACTCGTACGCACCCGTTCCAGTAGTTTCAAGACCATATGCCGAAGCCGTATTACACACCTACCGGATTTCTAGTAAATTTTGACCGAACCTTCAAAAGCCCCTTTGATAAAAATATACCTTTGAAGGCGAGACGAAAATAATCGCGGTCGTAAATAAACCAAATAACCCGATATTAATTAATAATAGGCGTTAACCAGCGGACTAAAAAGACGATAGACGTTATCGCCGCTTAAAAACGGGGCCTATATATATACTACGCAGGCGAGTTTAACGACGTTATCGTACGTCTCCATAAAGAAGGTAATCCTTCCTTTACGCCTTTGCTTAAAGGTATAACCAATAAGGCGCAAAGCTATATCTTTTCTAGCGTTAATAACATTGATGGCGATAATGGCGGTGGCGCTAATACAGAAGGGGAGGGCGACGGGCAGGATGGTGGGGACGTGATGACGTCGCCTTCTCTCTTTATTAGTGGATGAATGCCTCCGGTTTGGGTTGGCGTGCCCGGCTATAATATAGTACGCTATATAGTAATTTTATAGCTTTTTATATGATGATTGTTTAACAAGTAACAAATGTGACCTGAAACGTAAAATACAAGAGGTAATATTCTAAAATCAGTACAATAACGTAAATTTAAATAAAGAGAAAAACAGCGTAGTTCGTCAGATCAAAGTGTATAAAACAAAGAGTGACAGAATGTTGCGAGCGGTGCGAAACGGTAGGGTTAAATAGAAGTAAAATCGGAGATCGGCGCGGATGTCTGGGTTAAATAGAGGTAAAATCGGGGATCGGCGCGAATAATAGGTTTAAATAGAGGTAAAATCAGGGATTGGTGCGAATAGTGTCGACATTCCGATCCAATTTGGTGAAGAGATGGTTTAATGGTCTATTAGGACTGTAAAACCCTCCTAGTAACTTTAATAAACAGTATATTTGTCGATATAAGCAATTTTAATATTCCGTTCGGGGTAGCCTTAGTTATCAAATCTTTTAGGTTAGATTTGTCATCGATTTATCTGATTTCCTCGACTTCATATCATTTATATAACTTGCGCAAAATTATAATGTTAATTATTAGTCGTTTTTTATTTGTAGTACCTAGCTTAACCAAGTATTCGCAAAACTAAAAAGAATTAGTGTATATGATAAAGGGAATAGGGTGTAAACTAAGGTTGGAAAAAATTATTCGGATTATTATCTTTATAATAATATCTGAATCAAAACCTTTAACTATATCATAGATTTTTAACGCCAAAACATTCCACGTAACCCTTTTACACTTAGTAAAGCTTTAATAGATAATGTTTCTATGAAGCGTAAAGCTGTTCCGAGCCGGTGTTTCGTTGCCAAAGACTAGGTTAAAGCTTATTTGTAAACTGTAGTCGCTAGATTGAGCGAAAGAACCATTAGTAAAAATAAATAACTTTGTAATACGTATATTTAGCAACACAAATTGTAAGCTGCGCTTTGGATTATATATTTGCTATAGAAAATGTTTGTTAATTTCTTTATATGTATCTATTATCGAGGTTATTCAATATTACGCGGCGACTAAAATATTAAATACTGCTTTTGTTTATATAACGAAAGTTAACTAAGCGCTATATACGCGTTGACATTTGTATTCGTCGGCCCGCTTTACGTTATCCAAAACGATTAGAGCAACTTTATCCAATTAATCTTTTTATATAAGGTTTAAAATGCCATTTCTCAAAGTAATTATAATGTTATTGAAATCGATTATGTGGTTTTCCATTAATTACAAATTAGGTTTTGTTTTTAAACCGGCTTTCAGAAGATTCCTCTTTTTAAATGCGGAAAACGAGGTGTTATACAACGTTAGAATGTCGTTCGTTTATATATATATTAGTATAAAGCCCTTCGATCGGGCTATCGATACTAGTAGGTACGGGTTGAAGGTAGAGTTAATTATTTCGAATCGTTTTTCATAATACCTTTAGTAGATGTTATGCTAATAAGTACTGGTTTCAGGTAAGCTATAAAGTAGTTTTATAATACGTAAAATTGTTTCGAACGGGTATTGATACCTAAGGGTTTTTAGTATATCGGTGTAAATTTATCGTTTAAGCCGTTTCTTAAATTTGGTGTATGCTTATATAATGTTTCATAGTTCGACATATAGTTTATACGATCCGTTAAGGAAGGCTGCGAACGTAAGAATTAAACATTAATTGGCCCGTTATAGTGTAAGCGATTAGGTTATGATTTTTTTTTTTAAACTTTGTCATTATATTTCTTAATAACCAAACGGGTCTTTTTGCAATGTTTTCCGGTTTCAATCTTAATCTCGTAAACGAAGCGAGTTAGAAAATATTTGTGGGTACTGTAAATAACCGGGTCGCAACGTTTAAAACATAATATGTTTTAATCTATTAATATTATGATTTCCGTTTGGGTTATTGGTACGAATAAGGTACTTAAAGTTGTGAAAATGCCTTTGTAACGAAGTTTTAAGCTAAGTTTACGGTTTGCCATTTTCTTTTACGTAATAAATGAATTCGTAGCAAAGTTTATAGGGCGTTTTTTTGGTTCTTGAACTAAGGGGGCGCTTTCGGCGGTGAGGTTTTGGTGGAGTTAGCATAAAAGGGTCGTTTTTGTCTAAAGTAATCGGGTTAAAATCTTGTTTCGGAGGGAGGGCTGAAATTGGGTTCGATTTAAATTCGTTATTCCAGGGAATATTTTATAGGCGGTTTTACTCGTTATACGGTTTTGGATCAATCCTTTTCATCTCTTTTTCAGATTTAAGTATTATTATTTAGCGAAACGAATTTATTCCGTTTAATAATTTAACGAGTATATTATGGCCTTTAAACTCATTATTTCTTTAAAGCCCAGTTTATCCATTTTTCGTTATCTAAATTAAAACTTTATATTATAAAAGTAAATTTAAAACGTTAGGTTTACTGGAGGCTATTCTTTATGCCCAACGCTTTACATATATCGTTTTTCGTCCTTAAAAAGCGTAATGTTACTATGGCTTTCGCTGTAACATTAACCCTTTACACTATAAACAGTAATGAGATAAAGTATATATAAATTCTCTGGTAAAAACTAAAGATAAAGAGCATAGAAATAAACCTGCTTAAGTTAAAAGTATCATTAACGGTGATAACCGCTATTTAAAGGATAAATTCTTCAAAATTGGTACCCTTTATTTTTGTTATTAATATTTTATATACTTTGTTAAACGGTCCGTAATAACGTTTATACTTTTCAATATTATATAAAGCTTTTTACTATGATTTATTCATATTCGTTACCGACTATCCGAACCTTAATTTGTTATTAGGTCAAGTCGAAGACTATATTAACGTCGTATATAATTTAATTTAAAGTCTTTAAATAAACTTTGGACCAATAGTTAATTAAAGCTTCCTAATAGTATATAACGAAGTCGTTTCGTATAAATTTAGCGATTTAAAACGACGTTACCGCGTCGACGGTGTAAAAGATCAATTAGTTGTTTAAATATATAATATTAATAATTACTTCGTAGTTAAAGTTTATATCGTTTTAAAAGCGAAACTGAAACCGTTGTAAAGCTTGTAAATGTAATTAGCTTGTTTAGCAGAATTTTTCGATAGCTTTAAATATGTTTTTTTCTTATATTCGCATAGCTTACAGTGTAAAGTATTCGTAAAATGCGTTTTGTTACCGGATATCTGAATCGTCGATGTAAAGTCTGTAATTCCTGCTAAATTAAGTAACTCAATTTGATTATAAGTATTTTCGGGGAAAACTATAAATAGCTGAACTTAAGTTGTAACAGTAAGGATACGTTATTTAAGGTGTTGATAAGTTAGTTAGTTCAATTTCGAATATTAATTCCGAATTTTTTTATATTAGTTAAAAAAGTAAAAATGGTATTTCAAAATTTATTATATAAAACTTAATCGGTTTAAAATGCGTATTTACAACGACTGTTCCGAAACGATGAAGTTTTGCCTTTATTAAATAAGACTTTTTGATGTTCTTTTATACAATTTAACTGAAACTTCGGAAACTTCGTTGTAAACGGGTCGAATTGCCGCTTCCCGCCTATTAAAATTTCGGCTACATTAATATTAGGTATAATGACCTAAAACTCATTTCCGTATCTTTTAGAAGTGTGAATTACAACGTTATATAAACGTTAAGTACTTCGTTTACACAATTTAAGCGTGAAATATATTTACAAGAGGCGTTTTATAAGCCGGCAAAGATATGTTAAGCGTTTTTATCGTCGTAAGCTAATAGGTAAGTATTATTATATTTAAGGTAGTCTTTTCCGGATGTATTTTTGTAGGGGTAGGCGTTGAGTCAGTTATCTATACCTTCGTACTCGGCTATATATATTATAAAATTAAATTTTATTTCATTTTCGAATTTACACCCGACCTAAAATTGTTGTTTAATCCGAATTTGTTCGCAAACAAAATGGCTTATAAACCAGTAACCGACTTTACAGTATACGATACACTACTTTTACAAATCTATAGGGCTTCGTATGTCTTTTCGTAAGTATTTCTATGGTTTCGGTACGATTCTTTCATTTTTGAATGATCGTCTCTATTTATTATTACCAAAGTTTCCCCTTTAATAACTATACTTTAGGTGTTTGTTTTACCTTAGGTAAACCTTAAATCTTCGATTCAAAACGTAGTATAGTTTCGAAGAGGTTGACTTTGGTAATTTGACCTTCGTCTTTAGCTTTATTATCCATAAATAATAATCCGAGGTTCGTTTATCGGCGTATGAAAGTTTTAAACGATATGTTAAAACCTATATAAAAGGCCTTTAGATCTTTTTTCGGTTTAAAAAGTACAATATGAAAATCCGGGTTTTCACGGCAGGTTTTTGTTACTGCTGATATAAATAATTTATCGCCTTTATATTCCGGTTCAAAGGCTGTTTAATAATTTCGAAACTTAGTTAATAAAGCGATAAGGATTTCCTATAAGTTTTTATCGATGTTTTCCCATTAGTTTTTTACGAATTCCCAAGTCGTATTAATATAGTTTTTATGGTAAAGTTCGTAATTAATGTCTTTATAGAAGTAGGATTGAAGATAGTTATAATACTTCGTAAATGTATTTACTTATATGAAATGATATATATACCACTTTTTAACTTGTCCGAAAAGTATATCGGATAAAATAATATAAAATTAAAATAACTTAAGGTCTAATTTTTCATATGTGTTAAATATAACGCGTATTTTATTATCAAATACGTCGTATGGATTACCGTTCTAATTATTATCCCTATCACATAGCTTAGTAAAGTTGGTTAACTTTATAAGATCGCTCCTATTCATGGGGAAGCGGTGTAATATGAGATCTCGTTAGGGGTTGTAGTTAATGAATATCGGTGCGTAAGGCACGTATTGACGTTTTACGCCGCTTATTATCTTCTGGATCGGGTTGTTTTTTGTATCCCGGCCGATCGTCGTTTTCTAGAGCGGATTATTTTCTGTATTTCGGCCGATTCCCTTATAAGTGAACGGGTTGTTTTTAGTATTCGGGAAGTGGTTTGATGTTTGGTTTTATTCTATAGTAAGTGCCGGTATAAAGGTGTATTGTATTTGTGTAGTGGATAATGATTGTAGTCGTTTTTCTTCCTTTCCATTCCTATTTTAGAGTATAGACACAGAATTAGGTCATCTTACACCTCTACCCCGTTATTCAAATAATAGTTTCTTTTACTTCGTAAAGTAATACCTCTTTACAAATTTTGTTAAGTATAAATCTTTATATTTTTAGTTAGATACGTCCGTAAGTTATACTATTTCGAATAGAGCTTCTATAAGGCAGCCATTTTTACCCCTAAGAGTATTAATACTTTTAGTTTTTAGCTGGATCCGTAAGGCTTTGGTAATAATCGGGTTCACTATTTTTTACATATCTAACGTCTTATTCGAATAGTTTTCATAGAAATTATCTAATAAGTTAGGTCCTTGGATTTTCTCTTCCTAATAGCAGAATATAACGGCTATGTTGGAACAGTATTGAAATAGTATTGTATGCAATGTAGTAGGTCAACTTTACTGTAAGTAAAGTTGACCGTACTGCAAATGTATTGCTTTGTGCGGACTTACTGCATTGTGTATAAGTTGAGTGCAGTACGCTGCACTTCACTCTAGGGCATGGGCTAAGCAATTGGTTATACAAATTACAGTGCAGACGGGCTAGCGGTCTGCCAAATCTAGAGCAATACATCTACTTTCTGACTACTGTAATACTACTGTTACTTCGAAGAAGACCATTCGAATCGACAACGTTGCAACGTATAACGCCTACCAACAAGCTAAGATATATATATTTACAATATAGGATTCTAGTTTTTTAACCGGCGAATCGATAATGTTGTCATAAAAGCCTAGATAGATTTTATACATTAGAAATTTTCTGATTCCCATACGTTCGACCAGGTGGTCGAAATAAACGTTAGTTTTTTTTAGCATTATTGGTCTTAGAGCTATAGCTATAAGTGTTTTGAGGTAACTAGTTGTTATATATACTTGGTGTTTTAAAACGGTTCAAGTTGGTAGTTTCGAGCCGAGATTAGATTGGGGTACCTATAAACGACAAGCATAAAGTAAATAAAATAATCAAAGTAAGTAAAATAAGGCTTACTACCAATTATTAGTGTGAGTAAACTTTAAATAATACGTAAATAATACGTAATTACAAATTAGTTAAACGTTTTAAATTAGTTTTATCAGCGTTTGATAGTATTATGTTAGCTAAGTGGTTATAAAAACTCAAAATACATAGGGTGAACATAGGGTAGATGTGGGAAAATAGATAAGGTAAAGTGAGTATGGTTGTGTAATCCGGTGTTTGGTGATCGGTTCGGATTAACATGTCGTAACCGAGCTTCGTAGGGGCAATCAGTTTGTTTACTTGGTTCGTAGCTGAACTTGGTGGGGCAGTCGGTTTAGTTACTTTATACATGACCGCTTTTGTTAAGGCAAACGGCGTGGATTGTCGAAAATCGGATGGGTACAAATAAAGGGTTTCGAAACTTAGTGGTTACGTAGCCTAATATATAATAGGACGCTTTTCAAAAAGTTCTCGGGTATATTAAAACGCTAAATGAGGGTTAATAGTAGCGTAATGTGTCTTTTAATAAACGAAGCGCTAAATTAGAGTTAATAGTATCTTATTAAAGTTTTCCTTTTTAAAGTTACTTAATTTTTACAGTATTTATACACGTTGACATGTAATTCTTGTAAAAATGAAGTATTAAAGTATAAATAGTAAAAACTGTTATAATATTCCGTTATAGATATTGAATTTATATTTATCTTTTTTTCTCCTAAGTTATCTGTAGTCGACCAAATCAGCTATTAATTAGTATCGGTAAGGTTTCAAACCTAATATTTTACATTAAAATAGGTGTAAAAAAATAATTGTTAGATTGATAGTTATTATATAAAAGATGATCAAGATAATCAGAAGAATCATTTAGAGGTGTATGCCACAAGTGAAGGCTTATAAGCCCTCGCCCAGAGCGTACCACTCTAGACCGCTCTACACATTGCTGTTCGTTTTGGTATAACTATTCCAAACCGATCCATGCATTGCTGTTCGATTTGATATAGTTATTCTAGACCGATCTATGTATAATGTACTTTGCATCTTACAAGAGTACAGCCTGCAGTGTGACACGTTATCGTGCACTCTGCAGGAGTGAACCCTGCAATATATTGCACTACTACTAGGCCTATAGGTACTATCTATCAAGGTATATAGTAATATCCACAATAACCTTAAAAAAACAGAGAAAGGAATCGGCACGCTGCCAGTTTAATAATTGCATTAACACCAGGAACAAATTATTGATAATAAACGTACTATTCCTCCCCCTTCATAAATAAAGTCATAATATAACATAAGCCAGGAAAATGTGATAGGCTATACTAAATTTCAAGTATTATTAATTTAAAAATAACAGTTAAAATTGCTAACGGTCTCGTAACTTTTCGAATTACGTAGGTCAAGCTATATAAACGATTCTTCCAGTCTAATAAGGAACCTGACGTCAATAAACTCCAAGCTTAACGGATTAGCCAACATAATCCTCCCAAGATGATCGTCGACAAGTTAATGAAACGTCGATGGTGTAGAAGACCACTTAAAAGGAAGATATACACCAAAAAGAAGGACGGCGTTAAGTATTATAGGCCTTTCATAGTATATATAATGGCGTAGATATCTTAACAAGCAAAGTTGAATGAAAAACTTATCATTACGTTACGTTTCGAAAGCGTTAATAATTTATTCGGTAAACTTTTTTAAAAAAAGTAACCAAATGAAGATTAACGGCCTTTTTTTACGAAATTTTATACTATTTACGCCGTTAACATAATTTGAAAGCTATGATATTGTTATTCTTAAATCAAGGATAATTTATAAGGTTAAGGGTAAAATTACAAACCGACCGTATAAAAAGTTACGGCTAATCATTTAAAGATACGGCAATAAAGGTAAGGATTAAATCTTTGCCTAATGGTTTATAATTTAAATGATTAGCTAGCGTTTGATCGACGTAATTGCTGCTAGTTCAACTGCTGGCGTAAGAGGTAAATTCACACTTAATAACCGGGATATTACGTAAGCGTATATATAGTTTACTACCGATATTTAGCAGATTATATTGTTGGAACTGTTAAAAGAACTAAGGGATAAGTTTCCTACCGATACGATAATACGTTATATCAAGCCTTTATAAGAATTGGCAGAGGCAAACATATATTGGTTTCTAACATCCCAAACGTACTTTAAAAATAGGTTGGGTATAAATACTTCAACATTTAACCTATGCTTATTAATTACATAGGGTAGAAACTTTGACATTATAGGAAAATAGATTAACGATATTTTTTTCTTCGAAAATACTAGATTTATAGTGGCGGAATAGCATGTTATCGAAAAGTTAGGACTTTAAAGATGTAATCTAATTGAAATGTTGGTTAAAGTTATAAAACCTAACATTAATGAATAGTTCATTCGTATTTATAATATTGAGATGAAAAACGGCATTTATATTATCTTAAATTTAAAAGGCAAAATTATACGCACAACGATTATCAATAAGGTCAACGGAATAAAATTACAAAGATTGCTGAAGTAAAGGTCTCATGCGGCCTATATCGCCACGTTATGCCAACCGGAAACATTGTACAACCTTTCCATTATAGCATAGGTACAAAATCTATAAGATAAGGGCTTTAATAGGTTAAATAAGCGGATTCAGTAGTAAGTGGACCGCGTAGAAAGAGGAATTAATATAGATTTTGTAGATTTTATAAAAGTAAGGCTAATGATTTTGACAAACGGGTTATTTGCTCATAATACTAACCTTATATCGTAAATCAGGTTTTTAATAATATTTGTTACCAATAACAAGTTTTAAATATGATTTATAATAACCGAAAACCTTATATATTGGATATCTGTTAAATATCAGCGTATAACCCAGAACGTATTGGCTTTAGAAATTTACGGTATATTGGCAAGCTTTAACATCGATATAGTTACTAACGGAACATTAAAGATTATTACGAAATAGCTGAGACTGCCTTTGATACCTATGGTGATATATATTGACTTCCGGACCATTTATAAATGCTTGTCAAAGTTAAGTGCGACTAATAAGAAACACCTGATAATAAACGTAATAGCTTTAAGGAAGGTATATGAAACCTGGGAAATCGATAAATTTAGATGGATTAATGTCAAAGATGACCCCATTAATGCTATAATCAAGGCTATACCTAATGGCGCCCTAAAAATGTTTGTAAACAGCAATACTATAACTATACGAATAGAGGGCTACGTAGATCTCCCGGTACGTAACGCGAAGAAACAGGGTTGCCTTAGCAGACTGAAAGACTGCCAAGGTAATAATGTTGATAATAACAGCGGTAATGGTAATAGGTTGTACTACTGGTAAAAGGTACGTAATTAGTAGTGTACCTGATTTGTATAAGTTTGTAACGAAAGACCTATACACGGCAATTATGGAACGAAGGTTTCGGAGAGGTAGAGTGAAAGGGCTACTAAAGGCCGTAATTTAAATTTATTTCAGTATAGATTAATCGGAATTGAAAGGAGTTTGACTTGTTATTGGTTTACGGATTAAGGAGTGATTTTAGAGGTTGCCAACAATTAATAACAAGCTACGCTAGTGTATAAGCATAAAGTAAGAAGCCACTAGTGTTGAAATAGCAGTCAAATGCAGTACAGCCAAGTCAACTTTACTTGCAGTAAAGTTAATTGTAAGTACTGAAAATTGACTGCAGTTTGTGGTATTTAAATACACTGTACTGCTAGTGAAGTTCAGTAGGTGCCCACTTCAAAGTGTGGCACAAACCAAAGCGTTTAGCCATACAAATTAGTGTGCAAATCGGCTAACGGTCTGCCAAACTTAGAACCTACACATATCAATGAACAATATCAATGCAGCACCAGTTACTTTGATTACAGTGATTAGAATAGACTACGTTACAACTATAAAGACTTACTAATAATAGAGTTAGTAAATATTATTGTAACGTTTACAAGGATTTTTATAGTTCTAGGGAAAATTGTAATGGTCTTTGGTTTTATTTCGGAAAAATATTAGACAGTAAAATGGAAATTGACGATTTGCAGTTATTGATAAAGTTGTTTTGTTTTTTTTAACCTTTCTTATATATTAATTTATTATCTGATGATAATAAGAGGACAAAATATTATTGAATATTAAAGTTTAACATAATCTAGATATTTGTTATAACGCTCCGCTAATTATTAATATACTGAATTAAAGTCTCAATAATGTAAATATACCTTATTTTAATCAAAATATGCTTTTTAAACTATTTTTTTATTTAAAGATGCTTGAAATGAAAGGTATAATTATAATACCTATTGATTATCTGTCCAGTATTTATAACGAACCTAATAATAAAAGTAATTATAATTTTTGGGAGACCTCGTTAGCAAATTTTCCAGAGATTGTAAAATATTGGTTTAAAGTTTTACCAGTATACCGTTCATCCTTATAAAAGGATCGAATACATTTCGACTAATTAACTTTTAGCTCCAGGATTCAGGTCCGTAAAAAAGTCGAACCTGTTAAAAACTTTAAATATCGGTGAATACTTTATCTTTACCAATTGTATCAATATCTAAGTCGATAGGATTAGGGTTCTTAAAATTCAAGATTCCTATATTTTTCGCTTTAAATAACAAGTTTTTACCGAACATTAAAAGATAAGTTATGAAGGGTTTCGGGTAAATCAAGGGTAGTTTCGGAGAAAATCGCGTTCACCTTATGGAGCTCATTAGTTATATTCGCGAGTATTATGGTCCGACTCGCGAACTCATTATTCGTCCTCGTTAATACGGCGGAAATCCTTATAAAAAGGACAATAAGGCGATTCTTTCCAAAGAAAACGATAAAGTGATTTTTAACGCTTGAAATAATGAGGCGATTCTCGCTGCCTAAAACTATAAAGAGATTTTTGCCATCCAAGATGATAAAGCGATTTTCGCCGACGAAAACCGTTATCTTTACGGCGGAAAGGGGAAGAAAGGGGCTAAACGCGACCAATGAGGCTTTCGATAAGATTTTAAAGATTATTAAAACATTTAACTATCTATTTTCGAAGGCATACCAACTTATTACCTTTAAAGACAAAAGCGGTTAAAATATTCATAACGGATCGCTTAACAACGCCTTTAGCGGGGGTATCGGCAACGGATGATAATATTATTTAACATGGGATATAAAAGGAGATATAAAAGCGAATTAAAACTAGTAAAGGTAAAAGAAAAGGTATTTTGATAGCTTACTGGCAGATAACGTAGCAGTAATAGAAGTAATAAGTAATGCAGAAAAAAGATGGGCAAAGGCTTATTAATATCTCTTTTTACATAGCGAAGTCATATATAATAACTAATAAGCAAATAAGGCTTATAATTACATAATTATTATAAAAGGAAGCAAGTTAATCAACCGCGGAAAATGGGTAAATGAAGAAAAGTTGGCGATTTAATTATTAAGGGAAGAAAATGACTAGTATTTTAATATTATTCAATTGCTAAAGGAAGAGGAGGACTGATATTTTGATTACTATAAAGTGAACCTCTACAACTGGCGACCGTATTATTAAAAACAACAAAGTCTGATAATAGTATAAACGATTGGTGTCAATTTAATAGGTAGTTTACAGCTATTATTTGTCAAATAGTAATAGTATGGTGGTATTTGTAACTGTATTACAGGACAAAGAAGGAAGAAACTAAGTTTAGTTGGCTATAAAGTTGTAGTAAGATATGTACAACAATAGTGAAGCAAGTGAGGCACCTGCCTGATAGGTACCGACCCACCTTATTGCAATAGGCTATCAGTATGCTAAATTTAGAACCATACACTACTTTTAATTGAAAATACAGTTAGTTTATCTAGAGATTCAAATCAACTATATTGCGAAGATAAAAGCCTACTAATAGCTTCAGCTATAACTATAAAGATAAGTAAAATACTGGTTGTATATGCGTAAACAAAGAAGAGGAGTGGAATATATAATTGGGTAGCTTTATAAGCCGTTTGCCGGCTTTACCTACTTCAAAGAATATGGTTTATCAAATTATACAAAAGTATTAAGTCCGATTTACATATTTGAAATTCTGTTCCCATAAAAGTTATATATTAATCCGTATATGACGCAAAAATAATTTTATAACCCAAACTTTTTGATTCAACAAACCATACCCACTTCATGAAGATTCTATTTTATTGTTGACTGTTATTACATTATTGTGATTTTCCTTTATATATGGCTATAATTACATTATAAATTTTTTTTCCATAGTCGGTCATGGCTATACTATAAGGATTTCCCTTGTAACCGGCTATAACTACACTGTAATAGTTTTTTCTTATAGCTTATTGCTCTTATATCATTGCTATAAACATTATCAGTTCTTACCCCCATTTTTACACTAAAAAGCAGCGATTTCGGCAGAATATTTCTGCCCTCGTTTTCTTATTCTTGTCGATATTTTGAAAGTACCAAATGTCTATTAGTCTTGTTCGAGATACCTGGAGTTTCCAGATATAGATTCTTTTGACCTGAACTGTTACCCTTTGCCACCAGCTACCAGAGCATTGTGAAAAGCTGTAAAAGCTTGATGCAGAATGTTAAATTGTGTAAATATAGACCAGTTTACTCCCTTCGAGCTCCTTTCTATTACCCAAATAGTTTTCTGGCTAGAGTTTAAGGAGAAACTCCAAAGACTAAGCTTTGAATCTACCTACTCTTTATCATAGAGGCTTGATGATGATAGTGATTGGTAAGCTGGAATACTGGACAGATTCAATGGAGTTGTTAAAATAGTAGTATTTGCAGTGCAGTAGGCCAACTTTACTTACAGTAAAGTTGACTATACTGACTGCAAGTTGAGTGTATTGTTTTGTATGGACCTACTGTATTTGACTATAGATCAAATGCAGTATAGCCCCACTTCATACTAGGGCACAGGCCAAGCATTTAACTATACAAATTACTGTGAAGACCGGCTAGTGGTCTGTCAAACCAAGAATGATACATCTACTACTTGACCACATAATACTTTTGTTACTTCCACCATTCGAATCGACAACGTTGCAACGTCTAAAGCCATACTAACACAGATCAGTGCTTATTAGGTTCAGCACAGATAAGCTAATTAGAAGAAAAGGCTACTTTCCGGTTATACTCTATGTCAAACGACGGCTAGGGTAGAGGAAAGATTCTTGCGAAAGGCTTCTACGAACTACGACGATTTTCACGGCAGTAAGGAGAAAATACTTCTAAGCTGCGCCGGTTTTCACGGAAGCTTAGAGGTAACGACGGTATCACTATCGAAAACACCAAGAAATCTTTATAAATCTTTCTTAAAGACGTGAAAATTAACTGTTAAAAGACTCAAAGTTCGGAAAGTTAACAAACAGCTAATTTAGTACTACTACGGGTGCTACTACTATAAAAACGACTAAGTTCCACGGCTAAAACAATAAGTAACCTTCGCCCTTTACTAATAACAAACGACCTTCAACCTTGCTCCCAATACCAAACATATCATTTACTTTACTCCCCTTATATTACCACATCTTAATTTAATCGTTAAGATCGATATTTCAATTGAAAACACCAAAAATCGCCTTACGTATCCTATACGTTTCATATAATCCAGAACATCAAAATAGCTACCGTAAGTACTTACTTTTAGGCTATTATCGACCTCGTTTGGAGAAAAGTAATTAAAAATATCGAAAAAGTTTTCTCCAAACACTATAACTACGACTTTTGGAGACAAAACATTAATAAAAACTTAACCGAAAAGCACTTAATTAACTTTATCGGCTGTTATATCTTTAAATACAATAACGGCGAAGATTGGACAGCGTTTTCCGCAAATATCGTAATTTTTTTAATGAATGGATAATTAATATGTAAAAGGCAACCTAAATGACCGTTAAGTTTGAATTAAAGATTAGACTTGAAAGCTGAGGAATATATATTCCAAAGGAAAACTCGATCAAATTGGTAAAACTCTTTCCGAATTAACTTAATTTGATAAATTCCCTTAAAATCCACGTTTTATAGGAAAAGGCATTTAAGAACTTCAATGCCCTTACACGAGATTTAGGGGACCTCCCCTTTATTCTTATGTTGGTAGGCTTTAGACGTTGCAACGTTGTCGATTCGATTGGTCTTCGAAGTAACAGGTGTATTGTATTGGTCAAATGGTGTATGTATTGTTCTAGGTTTGGCAGACTGCTAGCTGGTTTGCACAGTAATTTGTATGGTCAATTGCTTAGCCCATGCCCTAGAGTGAAGTGTAGTGTACTGCACTCTATTTATACTCAATGCGGTAAGTCTCCACAAAGCAATATACTCAACTTGTAGTACAGTTAACTTTACTATAAGTAAAGTTAACCTACTGCACTGTATGTAGTACTATTCCAATACTGGCGGCTTTTTAGTTTGTGCGCGCACGCTAGTGTGGCTGACCAATCTTTTCCGGTTACCACTAAATTACGTCCTCGTTAACTAGCTAGACCTCTGTTCATTCTAATTGACTTTTATATTGAATTGCACCGAATTGAATACAAATTGACACTATTTGACCCTAATTATTCCCTTTCCCCAAGGTCTGGGTTTATGAACTCCCACAAAAAGTTCTTTTGCAATAACCCTTTATATGCCTCCGCTTTAACCGAACCAGTCAAACAAATCGTTATTATTAATTCCTCTACTTACTTCACAGTTTTTCAATTTTCCGGAACATTCCTGTTCGTCGTTACGTGATTTAAGCCTTCCGAGCGGCCTATTAACGTAGCTCTCGATTCGTATAGTTATCTTATTGCTATCTATAAACCTTTTCAAAGCCTCATTCGGCGATGCTTTCATTATGATATTAAAGGGGTTATCTTTGCCGTCGATTCATCGAAACTACTTAATTTCCCTTTCCTCATGAGCTTTACAGAGTGTTATCACGTCGATTATTACGCGTTTTTCACTGGTGGTTCCGAACTTCAAAAGGTATTCGAAGAGGCTCCTTAAATTGGTATAGATTACCACCGGGATAGGAGGAATCTTTAGGTGCCTGTTGATAAGTTTGAGAGTTTTCTACATTGCTATGCCTATGTCGAAGCCCGCTATTATACCATAGATCTCCGAAGCTAGTACGTTTCGTATAATCCTTTTGTATTTAACGGAGGTTTAGTAAATTAGGTTATCGATAATATTAAATTGGGTTTTTAGACTATCATTATTGACGAAGGTTAATAGGAAGCCAATCTGTAAAGATAAGTTGGAGTTATTTGTAAAGGATCCATCTATAAAGATTATTCACTTGAACTTTAAAAGGTCGATTAGAATCATATTGATTCCTTGGTTTAGGTTTCTTATCTATTATTAAAAACTTTTATTTAGCCGGTTAAAGTCTTTATCCGTTATCTTTTATATTTGCCCCGCGATAGATAAGTTGTAAAAAGCTTCCGGTTAACAAAGGGTAGTAATATAGTTGCCTCGAATATGTTATTATAAATACCGTTAGGCTCTAGCTATATCAGTCTTGTTAATTGTAGTTTAAACAGCGCCTTGGTCTCTTTAACAAAAACCTAAGTTGGCGTTAATACTAAGCATATGGATTAACGATTTATTAAAGTTAAGCTGACTGCTTTTCGTTAACTTGATTACCGGCTTGTAATTTTAGAACTTGGAGTCTTTAATCACTTGTTGTTTTAGTATTTTAAAGCCAGCCATTCCAACGAAAAGGGTATCTTTGATTTATGTACCTTCCACGCCAAAGTCCTTTTTTTACGTTGCTAGTAAGTACGGGTCGTATATTAAAAACTTTATCGTTAACCGTGATTTGAAATACGACTGGTAAGTTAGAAATAAGTGGACGCATATTTTATCCAATCCGTATAGTGGCTTAATATAATGTATTACCGTGCCTGAAGTGTAAATGGTATGGAGTTTCTGTAGTAGTTCTAATATTACTATTCTCTGTAGATTCGTTGTTAATTACTTGTAGGCTTACGTTATACTACGATTATTAAGCGTAAACTTGCCTTTAGTTTTGGCTAATAAACTTACTATTAAAGCTACTACTAAATGCTAACTAATTTTCTAAATCGTTGGCTATTACGTGAGGATTTAGTCTTTGCCTTCATTATCGTATTTTTAAGCGATTAAACTTGATTCTTCGTACGGCCGCCCCGTGGTTTTAGCTTTAACCTCGCAAATAATCCTTAACTTAAAGATCGTAACGTTTGGATTTTGAAGGTTGAAATCGGTCTTCAGTACGAATTGTATAACTCTTCGAATTAGTAGGCCGTTAGTCTTGACCTTATTTTTTCCCCAAAGGGTTTGCCGGAGGTTTTAATAATTCTTTACGCTCGAATCCTTAATATTAAGTCTTCGTTATCTTTTTCTTTTCTATTTACCTAATTAGTATTGTAAATGTAGCTCGGTATATATTACTTCTTCTTTATATTCCTTTTTTTCTTTCTTCGAGAGTGGTCAGTGCCGGCGGCGTTTTATTAGTTTGTTTATGACATGTGGAGGAGGTTCGTATTGGCTCGGTCGCTTACTCTAAGGGGTTTGGGGATCTTTATTTTTAATAGCCTTAATATATGGTTTAACCTGAATAATTCGGAAAGATATAGGACTGTTAATAGTTTAAACAATTACTTCAGAGTTCGCGATACTTAATATCTTATACAGGCTTTCCCATTTTCCCGGCTCCAGCTATACAAGGAATTTAATTTGTAACGGCAAAGAAAGTACGTCGATTATTCAAAGGCCGTTTTTAGTGTTGAGGGCGTTATTGATTCGGCGGCGTGCCGATTTTCTTCGTAGTTCCCTTAAAGATTTATTGTAGGCCGTAACGCGTTTTTAAGTACTTTCCGAGGGCGGACATTTACTCGTTAGACGTAGGTACGATTTGAAGACTAGGAGCGTTAGCACTAAGCCGTCAGAGCCGACAATATTGTTCAAGCCTTTCACTGCCATTTTTAGGCGTGCCTCCGGATCCGTAAAGCTTTTAATTTCTAAAGTAAGGATATTATACGCTCGGCGCAGTGAAGAGTATATATTTTCAACGTTTTCAATGATTTGGTGGGCTTTTACAGGTACCTATTTATACTAAATACTTATTATCTTAGCATTTTCTTAAAACTTTACCGCGGCAAAGTTAGTACCGGTATCGTCAAAGAAGAAGTTAAGTGAACCCAGATACGTGTTAATTTACAGTATTCTTAATGTTTCCTTCGTATCCTTGGTCAAAAGGGACTTTAGAAATTTGACCCCATAAGAAGAGATTGCGAAATGAACAACGTAAAAGATATGCTTATTATCTAAGTAAAAAAAATCGACGAAGATTTCGTAATGAAAGTCTTTATCGTTTTTCGACGTAAATTTAAATCTTTGGGGGGCTTATGTATACATTTGGTAGTGGTGGTAAAGTCTTTTAATAGCCTTGAAAATGGAGTATTTCCCATCTTCATACCTTGTAAACTTTAGGATTTTATATAGCTTATTAACGGTTGGATAGTTGAAACGCCGGTATAGTTAACGTATCTTCAGCTCTGTTAGGTTTAATATTACTGCTTCTGGGCCTTAAAAATAAAATTATAAGTACCCCTATTTAAAGGAGAGTAAAAACCTTTAGCCGTTTTTAACTAGTTCCTTTACGTTAACGTCGACGTTAATACCGAGGGTCTTTATATCCTTCAAGTAAGGTAAGAAATGGGTAAAGGACTTAAGCATGTGAAACGTAATTTATTTTATAATAATTTAAATTGCTGTTATCCTTAGCAACAATAATTGTTTATATGGTTTAAAGTTTACTTTGGCTTTTTTAATGTAGTGACGATCGATTTCAGTGGCTGTAGTACTTTTCTTCGGTAGTATTACGTATTGCGAATAACCTTTTATTAAGTAATTTACTACATTTATATGTGGCATAATGTCTTAAAAAGTATAATCCGTATAGCGATTACGAAAATTAAAGGTGTATAAGGGGTTTTACCACCTAAAAGGTATAAGAAGGCGTGGTCGGCTATTTATTAGGCCGTATAAGAGTAGTATCTTCGTATTACTTAATCTGCTTAGAGGTGTTAATTCCGTTAATTGGCTCATCGCCTTCAATGTCTGCGATTTAATATAAGTAGTTCTATTCAAAAGTAATAGGGTATTGGGCGTGGTATATTATTTTCTTATCATTATGTTCGATGGGGGGGTGCCAAGTTGATTAGTAGTCAGATTTACTATACTTTTTTTTTTTGCTATTATTACGACAATAGTATTAGCGGTTAATAAGCTCGCCTAAAGCTTAGCCTTATTAACGTTAACTCAATTACTATTTCAAGTCTAGGACCGAGGTCGATAGGCCAAACCTTAGGCATTATGGGCGCCCGTAATTTCAGTCGGTATAATTAATTACCGCAAGGTCTTTTTTATCCACGTTAAGTAAGTTACCAACTTAGGTTTATATATCAAGCGAGTTTGGTGTACTCGTTATTACCGTGGTAAACGAGGAACGAAATTGTTTAAAGAGGCTTTCTTAGTTAGTATTTGGGCGTTGTAGGGCGTATTCGAATTCGTTAACGCCTGTGACTGTTGTCTATACCTGTTTGCGAAGTGTGGTTTCGCTAGCATAGGCTTTTCTTATTGCTTTTTGATATAATATTAACTTGTTGAATATCTGGTTAAGGATATTTATTAGAGTTTCCTCCTTTTTTCTTTGTTATTATCATAGTTTATCTCTTAGTAGCCTAATTTATATAATATTACGTTAAATAGATGTCGTACTCGAAGTAGCTCTTTATGCCATTGTATATTTCGCGTAACGTAGTAGTTTTGGTTAGGAAGGTCAAGTAATGATCCCTGGCGTATCTTGTAGAGATTTCGGGGAATAATAAGTGAAAACGTAAAGAGGTAATCTCTATTTATTTACAGATATTTTAAAAAGGAATTATTTTGAAGTCAAGGAGGTTATAGAGCTTTTCGTTATACTTATATACGTTATTCCAAAGTTCGGAGAAGTCTGTAAGCAATTTATGGTTAATATCAACTATTCTAATAAGTTTTAAAGGAAGGTTACAATAGTTGTCCCAGCCTTAAATAGTATTTCCTGGCAGTTTAAGCCTTGAAGCTTCCGAAACAAGGTATTAGAGTTAATTGCAAGTCGCTTGGCCCGAGGGGTTAAGCCTTTTAGTAAGACTTATAGTGGGCTCTCGCGCGTAGATAAATTTAAAGGAGAAATGTTTTTAAGGGGTTTAGCGGTTTTAAGAAAATACCAAAGTGCAGGTGGTACCTAGCGACCTTAAGAGGCCTGACAATCTTACTTAATTAACTAGTGTAAATTATTAACGTTAATACCTTTAGCCGCGTGGGCTGTTGTTATTTAACGTGTTTTTCTACCGCTAAAATCATATTCCGCGTTCTTATGTGGGGGTGTTGGATTGCCTAGCGAGTTAACGCGTTTTTTATTGTTAACTCGTAACGAGGCTTAACTTAGCTAAGGGTAAAAAGAGGGTCCCATAAAACGTGTATATAGGCGTTAAAATCCTTTAACACTTTTTTCTTTTCCTTAAGAGTTTTGAAGATTAGGGCTTTAAGGGTAGTTTTCTTATGAAGTTAGTTCGAAATAGGTTTTTTCTCATTCTACCGGGATTTTCTTAGGAATGTAGATACCACGACGTATAACCTACTTTTTTAACCTAGCTTTAATCGAGCGTTGGATTATCTTTTACATGTTAAGAGTTTAGTAATTAAAAAACTTTTGAAAATCTTTGAAAGCGCGGGCGTCGCGGCTGTAGTCGTTACCGAAATCCGTTTCTATAATATACTAGTTAACGTAATTTGTAAAATAAGCTTTAATTAAGGTTTTGTTAACATCCGTAATTCAAAGTTGTTGGTTGTAATCGTTGACGAAGATTATTCTAAGAGCTTCAACTCTCCTTATGTATTACTGACTTGGAGTTATCTTGGTGGTTTGGCTTATAGAGGACGTGTAGGATATGTAAGGCGGGGGCTTGGTGATTTTGGGCGTGGGAAACTTGGTGTTTTGGCGTGAAGTCGCGTGTGAACTTAGCGACTTGGCGTTAGGTCGCGTGACGTGGCTTTCTCGGCACGACTTAGCGATTTTTGGTATTTTTGCTTAAAGCAGCGAACTTGACGATTGAATTAGTGTAGGGGGAGTGAAAAAATTGAAGTAGGGGTAAAGTTTTGGTGTAAAAGGTAAAATAGAAGGTTGTGATTGATATATGCTATTTGGCGTGGGGATTTAATCGTTTTTCTTACAGTAATAGCACTCGCAGTAGTACTAATTTAGCCGTTTGCTAACTTACCAAACTTTGAAACTTTTGACAGTTAATCTCAGCGTCTTTAAGAAGAATTAATGAAGATTTCTTGGTGATTTCGATAACGATACCGTTGTTACCTTTAAGTTTACGTGAAAACCATCGCAACCTAAAAGTCTTCTCTATTTACTGCCGTAGAAACCAATGCAGCAGTAGAGGCTCTTCACAAAACTCTTTCCTCTACCTTGGTCTTTCACAAAGCGTAACCGGAAAGTAGCTTCTTCTTCTACTTAGCCAATCAATTTTTAACCTAATAAACACTAATTAGTATTAGTAGGCCTCAGAAGTTGCAACGTTGTCAATTCGATTGGTCTTTGAAGTAACAGATGTATTGCATTGGTTAAGTGGTGGATGTATTATTCTAGGTTTCGAAGACCGCTAGCTGGTGTCCACTGTAATTTGTATGGCCAATTGCTTGGCCCGTGCCCTAGAGTGAAGTGCAGCATACTGCACTCGACTTAAACCCAATGTGGTAAGTCTCCATGAAGCAATACACCCAACTGGCAGTACAGTCAACTTTATTGTAAGTAAAGTTGACCTACTTCACTGCATGTAGTACTATTCCAACATCTTATCTAAATGAAACCCTTTCATGCGTTAACGATAAAAAACCTATTAACCTGCTTAACAGTTTAGCCCTTTTATGTAATAGCGAATAATACACTTTAAGTGACAACAAGATATATAAAACGACAGCCGCCAACGCGGCTAAAGATATTAACGTCGACGCTTTATACTAGATCATTAAATAAACTTGTTAAGTTCTTTAAAACCTTCCAGCCTTTCTTACCCCCCAGTACTTTAATCAGAATCGCCAAGCTCTTTAAAAACCCTTTTACAGTAGGTTTACTTATATGTGTTAGCCTACTATAGTCCTCATTATAAGACTTTACCCTTCGAGTTAGGCGACTAGCAATTATCCTCAACAGAATATTTTGAAAGCTTTCAAATTTAAACTGCTAAAAAACACTAATAAAAATAAGATATTTATTGCGACCTGTTCCGAAAACCTATTGAAATAGGTAACATCAACTTCAAACTGTTTACGGATTCCGCTAAGATTTAAAACGAAGTAAAAATAATAATAGGAAGCCCTATAACCTCTTTAACATAAAGATAATACTATTTTTAAGCATTTATAAATAGATAAAAGTTCCTTTTCCTAGTTTTTACTTACTATTTTCTTCAATCCTTACAAAATACACTAGGGACTATTACCTAATATATCTAACTCGAGCAACTACTTTTGACGAAATTTACGATAATATAAGAAGTCACTTTCAATAGAACGTCTACCTTACTTAATATTATATAGACTGGGATACTACGAAGTGGATTACAATACTGACAAAGAAAAAAAAAGAGGAAATACCCATGTATATGTTTAATTAAATGCTGAACAAGTTAATGTTATACCAGAAAATAATAGGGAAAGCTTACGATAGTAAAACTTCACTTCACAAATAGGTATGAGCTATTTTTAAAGGTGTTAACGAGTTTAAATACGTTTTATAACGCCTACATGTTACTTATAACGGCTTTTTGAGCCAGTTGCGCTTTTTCCTTGCAACCTCAATGGCGCTGACCCCAAACTCGCTTAACATATTCCCCTAATCCGTTAAATTCCCTAACTTCAATGGAGAAAACCTTACGGTGATTAATTACGTCAACCGTAAGCACGGTTACGGCGCCGTTAACGCGCAAAGTCTGGCTTATCAACTATAAAATAAAGGCAATAGCCACGTTAATGCTAATAGAGAAAATATTTAAACGAACTTGTTAATAATAAACACTATCGTCGTAATAGTAGTAAAAGATATTGGATTTATGGTAAATATAGCTATTAATTAACTCGCTACCCCACCTCCGTGCGAAATATTAAAAAGATAATATACTATATTTAGTATCCTATTACTTTTAAACATGACTATATGGATTCAATCGTAAAATTTAAGGGTAATAAACTAATCAATGATAATGATACCTATGAATGAATTAAATAACATAAAGATATAACTTCTAACGCGGCCTAATAACGAGTCTAATATGCCTTCATATACTGTTTAGGTGGTAGAAACACTTATCTCTACCCTACCCAAACCACTAACCTTTTATACACCTTTAAACTTCTCGATCGTTATGCGGACTATACTTTTCAAGTTATTATTCCAATATGAGGGCAGTAAAATATTTAATCATAAGCTATTAATAATACATATTATTGTGAAGGGAAAATATTACGACTAATGAGATTAATTTTTATGATATTGGCAAAATTAAAGTTGATTTTAGATCAGGTGGATAATTATTGTTATCAAGAATAACAGGAGTTTCAATAGTTATTAAGTTGATTATATTCTATTCTTTTTCAATCCTTTACCCCTTTCCTTCTTTTAATTGGAAAATATAAAAACCCTCAACGTTAACGTTAACGTTAATTTTAACGAATTGGTTAAAAAACGGCTAAAGGTTTCCCCTCGCATTCAAATAGAGGTAGCTGTGGTTTTATCTTTAATACCTTGAAGTAGTGGTGTCAAATTTAACGAAACCAGAAATAAGTTCACTACATCGGTGTTTTAATCAACAAATCGTTAGTAGATTGCATGAATTAATGAATTCTGCAACTTCTAAAGAGATATATTATTTTATCTTCAAAGTTTTCAATACGATTTTTCACTATGATGCAATATATACCCAAGTTCCCCGAATATTTAAATTTACACTGAAAGAGAATAATAACTTTAATTATAAAGTTTTTATTAATATATTTTACTTGAATAACAAACCAATTCTTTACGTCGTTAATTTCGTCATCTCTTTTTACAGAGTTTAGTTTATAAAATTCCTTTAAGCAAAGAATATGTAGGAAACGTTGAGGATGTTGTAGATTAAAACGTACTTAGGTTTACCTAACATCGTTGTTTACGATACCAATATTAACTTTAAAATAACGAAATTTCAGAAAGATGTTAAAATAATAGGTATTTAGTATAAATAAGTACTTGTAAAGGCCTACTAAAGTATTAGAAAGGTTCAAAATATATACGCCTTACTTCACCAAATATATAATATCCTTACGCTAGAAATCAATTTTTTTACGAATCCGGAGGTACGCCTTGAAATGGAGGTAAAAGACCTAAATAATATTATGTGCATTAAAGGATTAGTATTAACGCTATTGGTTTTTAGATTGTATCTACGTTTAATGAATGCATCTCCTTTATTAATAAGTAGTTCAAAGCGAAATACAGCTTATAGTAAAGCTTGAAAGAAATTACAAAAGGAATTGGTACACCGCTAAGTTAACGATACCTTTAATACTATGAATAGCCTTATAACAATCGACGTACTTACTTTACTGTTACAAAGTAAAGTCTTCGTATATCGAAGGCCTTGTAAATGAAAGGGCCTATATAAGACCTTAAATATCTTTAATTTTAAGGTAGTTATTAAAACTACTAATGGTTCTATATATTTTCAAACCATTTAGCTTAAGAATTATATTACGGCTACTAATGATAAAGATTCTCAAGTTAAGTTACCGAGTTAACATAAATTTCCTTTATGTTGGAATAGTATTATATGCAGTGCAGTAGGTCAACTTCACCTACAGTAAAGTTGACCGTACTGCAAGTGTATTGCTTTGTGAGGACTTATTGAATTGGGTGTAAGTCGAGTGCAGTACGCTGCACTTCACTCTAGGGCACGGGCTAAGCACTTGGCCATAAAAATTACAGTGCAGATTGACTAGCGATCTACTAAACCTAGAACAATACATCCACTATCTGACCACGCAATAATACTATTACTTCGAAGACCAATCGAATCGACAACATTGTAACTTCTAAGGCCTACCAAGATTGATTAGTGCTTGTCTGTTAGGTTAATTACAGATAAGCTAAGTAGAAAAAGAAGCTACTTTTCAGTTACACTCTACGTTATTAATGGAGGCTAGGGTAAAGGAAAGATTTTTGCGAAGAGCCTTTATTAGTACTGCGCTAGTCCATAACGGCAGGAAAACAGAAAAGACTTTTGGGTTGCGTTAATCCCTAACGGCAATCTGGAAGTAAGCGACGGTATCGCTACTTGAAAACATCAAGAAATCTTTAGTAATCCTTCTTGAAGAAAAGCGTTGAGATTAACCTCTAAAATTATTAAACGAAAAATTGGCAAACGGTCAAGTCAGTACTACTACAGGTGTTACTACTGTAAAAAAAAAAACGACTAAGTCTTTACATCAAATAACCTCTACCACCAACAACGACTTTCGACTTTACCTTGTATACTAAACCTTTACCCTTACTTTACTTTTTTTCAATCCTTACGCCATTTGAATCCTTAAATTCGTTACTTTAAGCGAAAAACACTAAGTCGTGCCAAAAAAACCACATCGCGCAATCTCACGCCAAGTTACCAAGTTGCTAAGTCACCAAGTTTTTATGCGACTTTACGTTAAAACATCAAGTTCTTACACCCAAAAGATTACCAAGTCCCTCGCCTTACAAGCTTACAACATCCTATATAAAATAGAACCTTAAGATGTCTACCGCCAGCGCCCACTTTAAAGTTATTACCAACCCTGAAAAGAAAGAAGCAATTAAAGTATTTGAACCTATTTTTTCCAAACACTATAACAGTGACCTTTGTGGAGACGATATCAATGAAAACTTAACCGAAGGACACTTTACTAACTTCGTCGACTATTACATCATTAATTGAAATGGCGGCGAAAAAAGTAACCGCGGTAACCACATTTTTCGCAAGTATCGTAAGTTTTTCGACGATTGGACTATTAATATGTAGAAGAAGATCCAAAAATCTATTAAATCTAAGTTTAAAGAAAAACTTAAACGTCAAGGGATTTACATTCCATAAAAAACCTTTATAAGGTTAGCAAAGACCCTATTTTACTTAGCCTAGCTTAAAGAATGCCTTTAAGACCCATAATCTAAAGGAAAAGGTATTAAGAAACCTTAACGCCCTTATACGCGGTTTAGGGGACTTTCACTTCCCCTATCATAGTTAAGTTAAACCTCTTTTCGTGCTTATGATAAGAAACCTGTTAATGTATTCGATAGCCTAACACCTTTATATAATATCTCGGAGTACATCCTTAGTAGCGAAAAAATACGCGAAGCGAAGGTTACTAACGCGGCTAAAAGTATTGAAGTTGGCGTTTTATACCAGTTGATTAAGTAAGATCTTTAGGCCTTTTAAAACCTATAAGACCTCATCGACTCCTAGCGCTATAATCGCTAAGTACATTAAAAACTCTTTTCCTTCGGACCCTATGTACGTAAACTGACTATAGGCCCTACTATAGAACTTGACCCATCGGGCCAAGCAACTGGTAATTATCCTTAACACTATCCCTCGAAACCTCTAAAATTTAAGCCGCTAGGAAATATTATTTCAGCTTGGGATAACTATCGTAATCTTTCTCCAAAAACTGTTAAAATAGTTAATATTAATTACAAGTTGATAATGGACTTCGCTATTAAAATAATATAGAAAAGTATAACGAAAAGTCTTACCTTCTGGTTTTCACTTACTATTCCCCGAAATTCTCATAAGTTACACCAAAAACTACTACTTAACCTTTCTGACAAACGCCATCACGTTTCGCGAGATCTATAATAGCATAAAAAGCTACTTCAAGTACGATATCCTCCATACGTAATACCATACAAACTAGGCTACTACGTGGTAAACTATAATAATGGCAAAGAAAAAAGAGAAGGAATTACCATTGGATGTTTTTAATTAAATACTTGACAAGCTGATAATGTGCCAGAAGGTAATGGGGAAGGCCTATACTAGTGAAGCTACACTTTGCGAATAGGTACGGGCAATTATTACGGGCGTTAGTAAATTCGAATACGCCTTATAATGCACAGATACCACTTGTAAAGACTTTTTTAACCAATTAAATTCCTCGCTTACCACCGTAATGGCACGTATATTAAACTCTCTTGGTATATATCCCTAAATCGGCGAATTATTTAACATAAATAAAGAAAACCTTAAGGTAATTAATTACATCTACCGTAAGTATTTACGCCTATAATGCCTAAGGTCAAGTTCATTAACCTCGGCCCTGAATTAAAAGTAACATTTATGCTAACGCTAACAAAATACAGGTGAACCTACCGACCGCTGATACTATCGTCGTAATTATGGTAAAAGATATTGGATTTATGGCAAAACTAGTTATTAGTTAACTTGTAACCCCTCTGCCGAGCGAAACAACAGAAAAGTAATATATTATATTTAATAACCCTTTACTTTCGAACAGGAATACTTAAACAAGGTTACAAATTTCAAAAGGGATAAGCTTATTAATAGTAATGTCGTTAAACAGATTAAGTAGTACAAAGATAATATTCCTGGTACGATAGCCTAATAATTAGCTGACTATACTTTCCTATATCTTTTGGGTGGTTAAAACTCTTACCTTTGTTTTAATTATACCCCTAATCTCTTACACACCTTTAACCTCCGTAATCGCTACGCGGACCATACGTTTTAAGGTATTATACCAAATACAGAAGTAATAAAGTACTTAATAAAAGGCTATTCGCAATACGTGACACTATGGAGGGAAAGCACTATAACTATTAAAATCAATCGTTACGATACTGGTAAAGCCAAAGTTAACTTTAACTTAAGGAAAAAACTATTGTTATCAAGGATAACGGCAATTTAAACTATTATGAAAAAAATTATATTCCATATCTTTAAGTCCTCTAACATTTTTCTACTTTTTTTAAAGGATATAAAGACTCTTGGTGTTGACTTGAATGTTAACGTAAACGAATTGATTAAAAATAGCTAAAGGTTTCTACTCGCTTTGAAGTAGGAGTACTTATGGTTTTATTCTTAAGGTCCAGAGGCGGTGGTATTAAACTTAACAAAACCGAAAATACGTTAACTATACCGTCGTTTGAATCCCCTAGCTATTAATAGACTGTAAAAAGTACTAAAGTCTATAGGTTATAACGATATGAAATACTTTACCTTAAAATATATTAAAATGATTTACTACCACTATTAAACGTATAACTAATTCCCCCGGAAATTTAAGTTTACATCAAAAAACGATGAAGATTTTAACTATAAGATCTTTATTAATGTGTTTTACTTAGATAATAAGCCTGTTTTTCACGTCATTAACTTCGTAACCTTTTTCCATGAAGTTAAGTTTTTAAAGTTCATTTTGGTAAAGGATACGTGGAAAACTTTAAGGATATTATGGATTAACATGTATTTAAGTCCACCTAATGTCGTCGTCCACAATACCGGTATCAACTTTACAGTGGCGGAGTTTTAGAAAGATTTTAAAATAATAGGTATCCAGTACAAATAGGTACTTGTAGAAGCCTATTGGAGTATTGAAAATATTAAAAGGGTATACACCTTACTTCACCAAATATATAGTATTCTTACGTTAAAAATTAAAAGTTTTACGGATCCGAAGGCATGCTTATAAATGGGAGTAAAAGTTTTGAACGATACTATAAACACTAACGGCTTGGTGTCAACGATATTGGTCTTTAAAGCATACCTACGCCTAACGAGTGAATCTCCGCCTTCGGCAAGTACTCAGAAACGTGTTACGGCTTATAGCAAAGCTTTGAAAGAATTACGAAAAAAATCGGTACGCCTCCGAGTTAATAATACACTTAATACTAAAAATGGGCTTATAATAACCGATGTGTTTACTTTACTATTGTAAATTAAAGTCCTTGTATAACGAAAGCCGGGAAAATAAGAGGGGTTATATAAGATATTAAGTATCGCAAACTCTAAAGTAGTTGTTAAAACTACTAATGGCCCTATATTCATTCGAATTACCTAGGTTAAGCTTTACATTAGGGGTACTAGAAATAAAAACCCTTAAGCTTTATAAATAAAACGACTAAGTCAACACAACCCTTCTCTACTTATTATTAATAAACCGATAAAACGCCATTAACACAGACGAAACTTAAAGAGAAAAGAAAACGTTAAAGAGGAAGAATATATACTGGGATATATTTACAATACTATTTGGGTAAATAGAAAAAAAAAAGGATAATGAAGACTTGATGGTAAAGCTTAGAGTATAAGGAATTATTACGATTTATGGAAAACCCTTTAAAAAAAGCGATAAGGTCGAAATCGACGGTTTACTAATTCAAGGTGTAATACAATTTGTGTCGAAAACTAACTTTAACCTTTAAAACCCGAATATTAAGATCTTTAAATCGAGGATTATCCATAAGGTTAAGGGTAAAATTACGGGGCGACCGTATAAAAAGTTACGGCTAATTGCTTAAAGATATGGCGATAAAGGTAAAGACTAGATCCTTACTTTTATCGCTAAAGATTTATAAAATCAACTAATGTTTGTTAATTACATTGGTAATAAGTTTGTTAACTAAAACTAAGGTAAGTTTACATTTAATAGCCGTGATATTACGTAAGTTTATATATAGTTAGTAATGGATTTATAGCGGATAATATTATTGGAATTTCCATAGGAACTCCATGTTATTTACTTACTAAAAACGGTAATGCGGTATGTAAAACCAATATATAAATTATCTAAGGCAAGCGTTTACTAGTTCCTAACCTACTAGCTATACTTTAAGTCACAGCCAACGATAAAGTCTTTAATATACTATCTGTATTTATTATTAGTGTAAAAGAAGAATCTGGATATAGTAGATATATAAATTAACGATACTATTTTCATCGAAACGGCTGGCTTTGTAATACTAAAATAGTAAACAATCAAAAATTTTGAATTCTAGAATTGTAAGCCGGTAACGATATTAATAAAAAACAACCAACTCAATTTTAATAAATAGTTAATCTGTATGCTTGGTATTAATACTAACTTAAACTTTCGCCAAAAGGATTAAAACGCTATTTTTACCATAATTGATAAAATTAATAAGGCTAAGGCTTAAAGGTACTTAGAATAACGTTTAATGGGTAGTTATATTATTACTTTATATTAATCGAATGCCTTATACGACTTTTCTATTATGGTATAAATACGAATAATAATAAATAAATTTTTTTACCGATTAAATAAGAGGTTGAAGTATCAAATGCGGAATTTAGACCATAGGATTAATATAGTGACCATCAACCTTTGAAAGGTAAAGTTAATAATATTTACAGATAGTTTTTTTGTAAATAATACCGACTTATCTTTAGAGATTTGTTTCCTAATAATCCTCATTAACGAAGATAAATGGGAAGATTAATTTGGAATTATCGGTAACCTAATTTACTAAACTTCTATTAAGTGTAAAAGGATTATATAAAACGTACTAACTTCGGAGGTCTACGGTATAATAACGGGCTTTAATGTAGGCATAGAGTTATAGGAAACCCTTAACCTTATTACCAAATAACTAAAGATTCCCTTTATCCCGGTAGTAATTTGTACCGATTCAAGGAGTTTTTTCAAATACCCATTAAAGCTCGAAACCACTAGCGAAAAGCGCTTAATAATCTACGTAATAACACTTCGTAAAGCTTACAAAGGGAGGGAGATTAAGGAGTTTCGATGGATCGATAACAAAGATAATCTTACAGATACTATAATGAAGGCTACGCCAAATAAAATACTGGAAAGGTTTGTGGATAGTAACAAGCTGATTATACGTATCAAGGACTACGTAAATAGGCTGCCCGGAAAACCCAAGTCACGTGACGGCGGATAAGGATATGCTGGCAAACTAAAAGATTACCAGGAGATTAATGACGGTGATCTGTTTGAGTGGTATAGTTGAAGTTATGAAGAGCTAGCTGTGGCGGAAGAACTTTTTGTAGGAGTTGATAAACTCGAACCTTGGAGCCGTGGAGAAATTAAGGTTAAATGGGGTCAATTTGTATGTTATTGGGTGTAATGCAATATGAAAGTTAATTGGAATTGACAGGGGGTACGAGGCCGCTGTTTAGCGCTAACCGGAAAAGATTGATTAGCTACATTGGCGTACGCGTATACAAAATAAAAAGCCGCCAGTATTAAAATAGTATTACATGCAATGCAATAAGTCAACTTTACTTACAGTAAAGTTAACCGTACTGCAAGTGCATTGCTTTATGCGGACTTACCACATTAGGTGTAAGTCGAGTACAGTACGTTACACTTCACTATAGGGCACGGGCCAAGCACTTGGCTATACAAATTACAGTGCAGATGGGCTAGCGGTCTGCCAAACTTAGAACAATACATCCACCATCTGACCACGCAATCCTACTCTTACTTCGAAGACCAATCGAATCGACAACGTTGCAATATCTAAGGCCTACCAACATTTTACCTATTATCGATAAGTCAATAAAACGCCGCTGACGCGGACGATCCCCCCAAAAAAGAAACGTTAACAAGGAGGAATACAAACTGGATTGTATTTACAATACTTTTTAGGTAAGCAGAAAAGAAAAGAATAACTAAGACTTAGCACTCAAGCTTCAAGTATAAAGTATTATAAAAACTTTTGAAACCCCTTTTTTAAAAAGCGATAAGGTCGAGATTAATAGCCTATTAACTCAAGGAATTGTACAATTTATACCGAAGGCCAACTTTAACTCTTAAAATCTAAATATGAAAATTTATAAGTCGAAGATTATTTACGAGGTTAAGTGGAAAACTATGAGGCGGCCGTACCAAAAAATCCCGCCTAATTATTTAAGGATACGGTAATAAGAGTAAAGACTAAATCCTTGCGTAATTGTGAACGATTTAGAATATTTGTAAGAGTTTAGTAGTAGCTTTAGTAACAAGGTTACTAACTAAAATTAAAAGTGGGTTTACGTTTAATAGATAAGATATAACGTAAATCTATATATAGTAAGTATTAAATTTACAGCGGATTGTATTATTGGAATTAACATAGGAATTATGGTCTACCTACCTTTTAAAATGGTAATACGATATATTAAGCTCTTTTACAGACTAATCAAAGTAAGCGGTTATTAATTCCTAACTTATTAGTCGCATTTGAGGTTACGGCTCAATATAAAATCTTTAACATATAACCTGTATTCACTAGTAACGTAAAAGAGGAACTTCGGTTTCGTAAGAATATAAACTAACGATACTCTTTTTTTAAAAACGGCTAGCTTTATGGCATCGGAATAGCAGGCGATTAAAGATTTTGAATTTCAAAATTATAAGCCGATTATAACGTTAGCAAAGATTAATTAACTTAATTTTAACGGATTATTAATTCGTATACTTAGTGTTAACGCCAGCTTTAGTTTTCGCCAAACGGGTTAGAGTATTAACTTAATTATAATCGATAAGATTAATATAATTAAGGTTTAGCGGTACCTGAAATAGCGTACCCATAATAGCTATATGATCAACTTATACTAGCTGAAAACCTTTTACGACCTTTTTATCTCAGTATAAATATAAGATTTAATAAGTAACAACTTTAACCGGCTTCATAAAAATATCAAGTAATAGATATGGAATCTGAAACGAGGAATTGATATAATTCTAATCGACTTATAGAAAGCTAAATTAATGATCTTTACAGATAGGGTCTTTACAAATAACACCGACTTATCTTTATAAATCGGCTTTTTAATAACTTTTGTTAATAAAGATAGGTCAAAAAACTAGTTTAATATCACTACCAGCCTAATTTACTAAACCTTTTTTTAAATATATATATAAAATTACACGAAGCGTATTAACTTCGGAAGTCTACGGCATAATGACAGGCTTTAATATAGGTATAGAATTATAGGAAACCTTTAACGTTATTACCAAGTAACTAAGGACTTCTTCTATTCCGGCGGTAATTTGTACCGATTCGAGGAGTCTATTTGAATACCTTTTAAACTCGGAACTACCAACGAAAAACGCCTGATGATTTATGTGATAGCTCTTTGCAAAGCCTACAAAGAGAGGAAAATGAAAGAATTCTGATAAAATAATAACAAAGATAACTTTAGTAATACTATAATAAACGTATCACTAAATAAGGCCTTTAAAAGGTTTATAGATAATAATAGGCTAATCATACTTATTGAAGGCTACGTGAATAAGTTGTCCGACAAATCTAAATGACGTAGCAGTGGGTAAAGATGTACTAGTAAATTAGAAGATTACCAGGAGATTAACGATATTAACTTATTTAATTAGCATAGCTAAAGTAAAAGATTATATAGATTTGTAACGAAAAAAACTTTTTATGGAAATCGATAAAGTCGGACCTCGAAGCCGTAGGGCAACTAACGGTAACCGGGGTTGATTTAAGTACAAATGGGTGTAAAGGTTAATCAAAATTAATAAGGGTTTAGCCAGTTAATGAGGTCGCAGTTAAACGCTTACCAGAAAAGATTAGTTAACCACATTAGCGTACACGCACAAACTAAAAAGCCGCCAGTGTTGGAATAGTAGTATTTGCAATGCAGCAGGCCAACTTTACTTACAGTAAAGTTGACTATACTGACTGCAAGTTGAGTGTATTGTTTTGTGTGGGCCTATTGTATTTGACTGTAGGTCAAGTGCAGTATGGCCCCACTTCACACTAGGGCACAGGCCAAGTAATTGGCCATACGAATTAGTGTGCAGACCGGCTAGCGGTTCTGCCAAACCTAGAATAATACATCCACCACTTGAACCCTGCAATACTACTGTTACTTCGACCAATCGAATCGACAACGTTGCAACGTCTAAAGCTCTTCCAACAGGGGCTAGGTCTATGGTCACGGTCATTTGGTTATATCCCGATGGTGCTGGTCCCATACGCTAGTCGATAAGCCGACATTGATGGCAGATGGAAGAAGTTTCGGATTAACTTTACGGTAACAGTGATTTGTTCCTCTCCTGGCGATGCCTGTCCCCTTTTCCTCCTTCTGGATGCTGATCCTGCTGATGAACGTGGTGGCTGTGGACATTGAGGAGTGGAATTCTGAGTCTCTTGGTAGACTATGGCTGGGGGGTACCAGTCGCTTGCAGGGCCATCTCCCATGGTTATTAGGGCCTGGTCGCAGGGCAAGCTGCTCACCGGTTGCATGCTATAGGATATCTGGTTGTTGATGGATCCCTGGCCGCCAAATTGTTGTCCCAGGTCATAGTTTGTGGGAGGTTGCTAGATTTGCGGCCCTGGAGCCCAATGTTGTTGGTGTCTTTGTGGTGATGGCAAGAAGTAGCTGGATCCAACAGTGCTTTGCAGTTGATGTTGCCCTGAGGGAGGCATCTGGTGCATGTAACCTTGTGGAAGGTGTCTTTGTTTTAGATCATGGCCTGGCTGCCACGACGCAGTCGTATGGGGTGCGTCTTGCTCCTGCGAGTGCCTTGTGGATGCCCTGGCCGGGCTGGAGGCTGAGCCTTTGTGATGGTGGCTTTTCTTGCGACATAAAGATTTTTCCCCACTTTTCGACAGAAAAATTGGACCTCTCTCAGTTCTATGTAAGGGGTCACCAGTTGATAGATAGGTAATTGCGTTTATAGGGATGCTGTTCTTGCGTGTGTGATGTGCATGACAGGTGCCTTGCGGGCGTGGTTGTATTGCATGCCTGTCAGGCATTGGCATTGCTTTTCGGAGAAAGTCAAACTGTGAACTTCTCTCACAAAAATCAAGGGTTCTTTCAGGTAATTAGGAGGCAAGTAAAGACGCTCTGTGAGATATGGTAAGTGGGTTGATGTAGTGGTGGATGTAAGTTGGGTGGACGGATACACAACAAATGAAATTGTGAATACTGAGATTGTGAGTATGGTTTGGTCTTGTTGTGGCAGAAATAATAGGACATGGAAAAGAAGAAGAAGAAAAAGATGTCTAGTATTTATATTGCTTGTTGTCGGCCATTGAAATGGTGACCAAAACATTGTTGTGAATAATCATACCTTACGGCTCACCGCTCAGTCTTACAAGTCAGTAAAGCTGGAGCCGCAGCCTGCCCTTTTCAACTAGTGAATGACTCAATTCCCACACTCTTGAACAGTGAATACATAATTTGATCTCTTAGCTCCTGCCTTCAAAATTATGTGCTGAGTTGTAAGTGGTATTGAACTAATGCCTTAAGCGGCGTCAATAGCAACACCTCTCATCACTGAACACATTAAAATATGGCAAAATAAATAAGCACGCTACTTCATACTTCAACTCATGGCACAATGAAAAGACAAGTCTCATGACTTTATTTTCTTTTATGCGAGATAGATTCGATATCAGCATTCTATCAGCTTGCGGTGGAACTCAAGTTGCTCGACGAATCACCTCACCTGGCAAATCATCCACTCCACCGTCATCATCCATCATTACCCCAGATTCACCTGCTGGGCCACGGCCACTTTATTTGATGGAAATGATTCGTTATCCAAATAGGAAGATCCTCAATTGCAGCCCACGCCCATGCCAAAGCAGTAGTTCTCATTGCCCTCGAAGCTACTCACCATTTTATTTTTTTTATTTTTATTTTTTATTTTAGCTCACTTTTTTGAAATAATCAGTCACCCACCGGGGCCCACGCTTGGGGACGCGGCCTTGCGCCACGGCACGTCGCCGTCGTCGCCGTCGTCGCCGTCTGCGCCAAGCTGGACCATCTTGCCAAAGTCCACGTGGAAGGTAGCCCGTGGGAAAGGTTCTAGTGTTCTACTTGCACGTGTTGGTTGTGGAGGTTGGCATGCCGTTTGCTTCTCTGTTGCCAATACGTCGAGGTCTTTGTCTGGAATACTGTTTCTGTCCAACGGCTTGCTCGCCATTGGACGTGGCCAAAAAAGTATTGCTATACCTACGGCCAAACAATACAAACTTGTCGTACCGGTACATCCGTGGCTCTGTGTGCGTGGTCAGCCAGGCATCTGTTCTTCACCACGGACTAAGCAATCGTTTTTTTTTTTTTTTTTTTTTTTTTTTTTTGTTGTGTCCAACTGTCGCCACGAATCACAAACCCATTTTTTCCAGCTATATTTATGACGTCCATGTCCATGGCTTCGTGGGAGCTCGGAGATGTCAGGAGCATTTGTTTTCACTTTTGAATTTGCTGCCCAGGTGATAATATTTACATTGGCAGTGAACTCCTCACCCAGCATACTTTCTTCCATGTCCTGCAAGCACCGAGCCAGAAGTGTAGGCCTCAGTCCAGGAAGTGCCTCTGAATTATATATATGGTACAACATTACTCTACATCATGTTATCGATTCCTACAAAAGGCCTGGGTCTTGTTGGGAGTAGTACCAATATGCCAATTGTCTGTAATAAGCGGGAAACCAGGTAGATATTCATAATACTGGTGACACATCGGCGGCGGGTTGATGCGAGACATGGAAATTCATGATGCCGGCTGCCAAAAATACCCATAATCTGATTAAAAGCAAATTGGGCTCTTTGGGAGGATTGTGACTTCATTTTATTCGTATCATACATCTGGAATGTGATTCTTGGGTTGGGTAGGGACTAATTAAGTACAAAAAGGTATGTCCTTCTCCTGCCTCGTGTCTCCAGTAATCAACGACATTCCTATTTATCGTCATAAGTAACACTTATCTGAGATTGGCACCGTTACATTATACAAGTCGGCCGTAAAGAACTCCGTTACAAACGCCGTCAGTGTGAACACGAAGTCACTGACGACTGAGAGACCACCAGCGCAAGCCACACTGTTGCCCACCTCGCGGCCCGCAATCCCAGTCGAATTGGAAGCAGTGGTATTCTGGGTGGCAGTCGTATTCTGGGTGCCATTGAGCGTCACGTGCATGGGGAACCCAACCTTGGGCGTCAGGCCGCCGCTCAGGTCCAGCAGCCCGTCCAGGATCGTGAACTCCAGCCCCACGGTGAGCGACACGAACGGCGTCGCGGACAGGGCCACGTTGTCCTCGGACAGGGTCAGATTCGCGTGGTAGGTCGGCTCCCAGCCCGTGGCGCTGGTGTCGTTCTTGACGAAGTCGACGTGGACCGTCGCGTTCGCGAGCTCGGCGCCGATGTCGAGCACGGCGGTGACCGCGGCGTCGGCGGCGAGGTCCACGCCGATGGCGAAGCCCAGCGCGGGGCCGAAGGAGAACAGCCCGGACACGTCGATGAGGAAGGCCTCGGTGGCCTGGGTGTAGGCGAGCTCGTTCCGGTAGGCGGCGCTGACGTCGAGCGCGAGCCCGAGGCCGACGGAGGCGGTGGCCGCGAGGTCGACGTACAGCGCGTCGAGGCTGAGGCTCCAGATGTCGACGTCGAGGTAGCCGTCGAGCGTGACGGCGACCGCGATGGAGCCGTTGTTGGCGGTGGCGTTGAGGAAGGGGCTGTCCTCGAAGAGCGTGAGCGCCGGTAAGTCCCAGGAGGCCGACGCTGCGAGTGGGTCCGGGCTGATGGTGAGCCTTGAGGGCGTGAGCTCGGTATGTTGTGCCGGAAGGCCGCTGAAGTTGGCGCGCATGTAGGCTGGCAGTCTTTTAGTATATTGAGTGAAACAGGAAAATTGGCAAGGAACTTACTGGCGACGGTGGTCGCGTTCGTCTTTTCTGAAGTTGCCACGACGGTGGAGTTCGAGATTGTAAAGCTACTGGCCATGAAGAACCCACGATCGACTTCACTGTCACAGTTGCCCATATGATTCGTGATCAGCACCAAGGTGTCAAATGTGGCCCACGCTGCGTTCGCCGCTGCAGCAGCGTCCGTGCTATTAAACGACAACGTCAAGGCAGCATACTGTCCCGCCGGGTCCGCTTCATAGTCACAGTCGACAGCCGTCAAGCTATCGATGTCCTCCAGAAGGACGGTATCCGGTACTTTCAGGGTCACGTTGACGTAGTTGATGTTATTCACGCCGTAGCCCAGGGTGACGTTGGTAGCAGGCACAAGAGTGTCGTTTCTGGGCGTGATGCTGTTGAGGAGGCAAGGGGTCAGGCTTTTGTTGCTGGCCACGGAGCAATTGTTGCCGTCAATGGAGCGGGGCGTTTGCAGACTTGGGCGAGCGGCGCGGGCGGTGCCTGCCAGCGCCAGTGAGGCCATCGCAAGGAGAGTCGTCATGCTGAAGCAGGGCTGTTGAAGCACAGGAAGGACCAAAAGGAGCGGTGAAGCCGACACAACGACAATCCAGCCAGCCAACTAGTGAAAGAAAGAGCGACAGTGTATGGAGGATCAGACCTGAGGAGTGGCACACATCTCTCAGGCATGGTGGGAGACTAGAGACATGATATATATCATCACCAGGCTTGCCTTCCCCGTCACAAGCCAGGCGAAGACGTGATCGCAGAATAGGGGCTGAAGATTGAGGGCATCATGGAAGTCATCCCGAACCATCTGCTCGAGCCTCGACGTTGCAATCATACCCATGGACGATTCGACCTGCCCGACCGGAGATTGGACCTGTTGGAAAGACCAATAACACTTGGCGGAAGATCGCGGTACACACGAGATTCCACTCAGAATGCAACTTATCACCGTGGCGGTATCCGAGACGGTGTGGAGTGGGTGGAGGAGCCCGTTTGCTCATACGGGACGACCATGCCCCCCTTAGTCATGCTCCTCGAGATACGAAAGAAGGGGTCTCGCTGTCACTTGCTAGGGTTTACAATGGTACTCCACCATTGTAGGCCACTTGAAGATACACTCCCTGATCTGCTCTTGGCATGATATGGTATTGACCAAGCGTTTTGCAAGAATGCCGAATGCTTGTGTATACGATTACTACACGACAAGCAACTTGCAATGGTCTTTGTGGCCTTGCCCACACCTTCTACCATGGAAAGCCCTGGTAATCATAACAACGCAACCAGCCATCGTCGTTTTCAACGAGGCGGCCTAATATTTATTATTATTATTATTGCCTGGAGTGTGTTGCTGCGGATGCCGCGGAGTTGGATCGAGCTGCAAGAAGTCCAAAAGCCGCTGGCGGCGGCCACGGTCAAGGTGGTAAGGGTAAGGGAGAATGTGCTGAGCAGCACGAGGAGAAAGGCAAGTAAATATGTAAATAGTTTGTTTATGGCGCAAGTTTATTGTATGACAAGGACTATTGGCAGACCATATTCGTTGATACCCTGATCATGTAGGTACATACCCCGTTTATAAGAATATATAAGCCGTGTGGGCCAAGGGCAGGGCATAGTGGTCCCAGTTTACCTCAGAAACTCAGATGTCAATGATGAGAATTTGTGGTGGCTAGTAAATTTGGTATGGCGCAGTTCTCGGGATTTTCTCAGGGTTAGGGTGGCGGTGGTTCCGATGGGGAATGTGGGCCCGGGGGAGTAGAGGCGAGGCCGCGCCACACCCAATTTACTCGCCACCATATTCGCTCATCTCAAACCAATTCCCAACGTTGACATCTGAGGTGCTGAGGTAAGTCCCAGTGCTGTTTCGGCCGTGCCAGCCTTGTATACTGCTGGAACGCCCTGGACTCCACACGTAACGATGAGCGAAAATGCTATCCATGCTTGTGGAGCCTCGCCTTCCCTTGCAGTAATTGCGCCGGGCAGGGACTCTTCGATCTCAGATCAAAATAGAACATGGAGTGCCAGGGAGCCACGGGGACAAGCCACGATGGCGCGGTAGAACAGGAAGGAGGTTGGACTGTGAGCAGGGCCTGTATTGTGCCCACCCTGATGATGGCAGGAGCGGAACTGTTTCTATTTTGGGCACGTAGACGACTCTTGGACTGGGCTGATGAGCACCGATCAAGATATGCATATTCCGCCCCCTCCAAAGTCATCTTCCATCGTCCACGTCCCAGCCAGCCCCGCCACCTCGACCTCCTCGACGGGCCTCTCTTCCTTCCCAAAGAAGAAATCGCCTCTGCCCTCTTTCCTGGGCACGCGGGCCATGAACCGGCGCGCCCAGTCGCTGACCGCAGGGTCGCCCGTCTCGTCGCGCGCCTGCTTGAGGAACGACAGGAGCTGCGTCCCGCCAGTGCCTTTCAGGTCCTTCTTGGGCGACGTTGTGTCGAGCGCGATGCCGGGCGGGCCGCGCCTGGTGGCGGGCTCGACGTTCGCCTGCTGCGGCGGTTGGCGCGAGGCCGTGGCGAGGTTGGTGCGCCGGCGGACTGCCTCGGGGCTGCGGCTGCGGCCGCGGGCGCGCACGGCGCTGGACGGCGTCAGGATGTAGCGCGTCACGATGGCGATATGCTTGTCGCGCAGGCTGCCCAGCATCGCGAGGCACGCGTCGTATGCGAGGCGGGCCTCCGCGCCGGCCCCGGACTCGACGAAGTCGCGGATGTTGGCCACAGACGCGACATCGTTGAGGAAGCGCGCGTGCGGGCCCGGCATGTACTTGCGCATCTCCATGATGAAGTTGTGGCTGGGCGCCGGGGCCGTGCCGCGCACGTCCGATTCGGAAGCGGAGCCGTCGCGCTTCCTGTCGCCCGTGGGCCGGTGCTCGATGCCAAGCGCTACGTCGAAGAACTGGATGATGGAGCTTTGCGCGTTGCTGCCGCCGCTGTACTGGCGGTACTCGCCGCGGCCGGACGCATCAAGCTCGTAGAGCACGCCATCGGGGAGTCCCGCCTCGGCCATGTTCTTGCTGCCGGCCAGGAACGGGCGGATGCGGTCGTAGAAGATGGTCGGGTGACAGTGCTCGCGCATGCGCTGCAGCAGCTCGCCGAGGGAATCGAGGCGCTCAGCAAAGGCTTGCAGGCAGTGCGTGACAGTGGCGGCGTCGCGGTCGCGCGCGGCAGCCATGGCGGTCAGCATCAGCGGGATGATGGGCGCGCCACGGGCCTCGATCGCGACGGAGACCAGGTAGAACCAGGACTCGTCGGATGAGCCGGTGAAGGTGTTCAGCGTGGCAAGGTTGCCCAGATCCTCGATGTCCTCGTCGACGAAGAGCGGCTTGAAGTTCCACAGGCACAGGCCGGCGTAGGTGGCGACAGGCGGCACCTCCAGGTATGCCGAGACCTCTAGCAGCGGCACGGAGATGCACGGCGGTAAACGGTCACGGGGGCTATCACCACCCCAGATGTAGCCGTGAGCCATGAAGATCAGCATGCTGTAGGCCCTCCGCCACTCCGCATCGTGTTCCAGACCGGTCGTGGAGAGGACGGGAAGATGGTCGACAACACCTCGGAGGCGTCCGCTGAGGATCAGAGATTGCAAGTTGGCCGTGATGGCCTCCCACTTGTTGTAGTAAGGATCCGGGAGCCTCGTCAAGGGGAGGACGTCCGGGAGGAAGCCACGAGCTGGGTGGATTCCATAGTCGGACAGTACTGGAATGGCAGGTAGCATGACTCTACCGGCCTCCGTCTTTTTTCGATGAATGACTGTTGGAGCAAAGACACAGGTGGCTGTTGGCCTGCTTTTTGTTTTGTTGTTTTGTTGTTTTGTTGTGGGGGCGATGATGAGAGGCGATTCAGATGGTCCAACAGTCCTGACGCAAGGAGTATACAGAATCGGCTCTGTTATACTCCTCAGCCGTGCGAAATCGCCTGCAAACCACGAGCATGCGTGACAGACTGGAAGGGGGAAGTGGGACACAACTTGGTTGCGAATGCTGAAGGTGGTTGAAGAAAGGACGCAGGGCAGCAAGAAAACGGTGACAAGGTGGCAATGAACTCTTGTAGCCGTGCACTCGGTCCGGAGTACTCGAGTACTCGGTGGAACAACCACCCACTAATGAATCCATCACGCTACGCCGGTCCTTAGGCGGCTCGGGGTCTCCGTTGCAGTCTCCGGTGCCGGATCTGTTATTTCACGAGGTGTTGCATGTGTTTGCATGTGAGGGCATTGCCTGCATTTATCTACTCTGCAGTGTACTGCTGTGTAAGCCGACGCGGACGCAATACCCGGCAGCCGGTGCTGTTTCGGCCGCTGAGAGTCAAGACAAGAGCCGCGGTTCATGCCAAGACTTTGAGTTGCGACTTCAACTCAGCGACGCCACCTCCACGACGATGCAGCCCAATCTTCAGCGGCGACGACATCCTTTGCCAATGCATCGGTGAGACCGGCACGCACAAAACCATGGTTGTCCAGCAGCATGTGCTCAACTGGCTCTACAGTGTCCTGACCAGTGTAAGTGCCATCCGTTGCGACAGACCGCCCGCACCTTGCAACAAGTTGGAATTGACTCCTACCACCATCACTATCACAGGAATACCACGATGTCAACCGCACATACAATGACGTTGCCCAGGCATTATCACAGTATCCTTCCCTGCTACCGAGGACCGATGTCCATAGTACGAACGATTCCCAGCCCTTGCGGCAAGAAGCTCATGCTAATCATGGCCTTCGACAGCATTTCCCAACGGCTCGTCTGCCCTTCTCCTTCATCTCTCCGGAACAATACCGGTAAACTTCCGAGGCACGACATACCGGTTTCCCATATCACTATGGATTCCTCACGCCTATCCCCGCGAGGCACCTTTCGTCTACGTTACTCCGACAGACACCATGGTGGTCAGGCCCGGGCAGCATGTCGACCCGCAGGGTCAGGTCTACCATCCATACCTCGTAGGCTGGCCTGATTTCTGGGATGTATGTTGCCATCTTCCTGGAACGCTGTGAGCGCTTGGCTTACTGACGTATGCAGAAATCAAACATTTTCGATTTTCTCACCATCCTACGAGACATCTTTGCAAAAGAACCCCCGGTCGTTGCGAGGAGTGCCGGCCAACAACCTCCCCTCGTCCAGCCTCAGGCCGCACCAACACCTCCTCCTGTTCCTCCCCTTCCGCAAGAACTTTCCGCGAGGCCTTCGAGCTCCACGCACTCATCTCCGCCACCCAACGGGGACCCTCCTCCTCCACCTCCGAAACCACACCAACAATCCCCTCGAGATGGGGCCCCTCCGCTGCCCCCTCTCTCTTCGAGTGTGGCCCGACCGCCGAAGCAGTATGTCTCGGTAGTACAATCTCCAGCGTACGCACCGGAAAACCGCATGCCAAGATACGATAGCGCACTACCCTTGCCGCCCCAGCAACAACCCCAGCAGCAAGGGCCCCCTCAGCCATACGCCCCGGCCGGGCCGCCTCCTGTAGCTCAGCCTCATTACCAGGGACAACCTCCGCCTGGTGCATACCAAGCCGGCCCTCCACCCCCCTCGATGTCCTCAGCAGGTCCAGGGCGCATCTCTGGCTTCCCTACTCAACCACAGGCCAAGTATCCTGGCTCCCCTGCGCCAATACAACAGCAACAATGGCAGCAGCACTCATCTCAAGTTGTGCCCCCACCGCCGAAACAAAAACCGCCCCCGCCGCCTGATCTCATGGATGAGCCCCTGACCTTGAGCATCCCTTCGCCATCCTCCGTGCCGGCGCCTCCCATACCACCGAATCCCGAGAAGGATGCACTCTTGCACCAACTAGCCAAAATCCTCCACCAAACACGCATGCAAACCCGGGAGCAGAATGAGTCTAGTCTACAAGGTCTTCAAGCACAGAGAACTGCGCTGTTGAATGCCATGAGTACCATGCAGTCGGAGCTCAGCGCCCTGACACAGCTTTCTAACTTACTCGAGAACAACACCGACATCCTCCATGATACCATGCGCCGAGCCGATGATATGATCCAGAGCAGCGCACAGCTACCTGAACCCGACATTGACCAGTTGCTAGTGGCGCCGACGGTGGTGGGCAACCAGTTGTATGATCTTGTTGCGGAAGAGAGGGCGCTGGCAGATGCGATATTCGTGCTGGGGCGTGCCGTTGAGAGAGGCCGAGTGGCGCCGGCAGTGTTTGCCAAGACAACACGGTCTCTAGCGAGAGAGTGGTATATGAAAAAGGCTTTGGTGAAGAAGATCGGGAAAGGAATGGGGTTGACTGCTTAGACCCAAATGGCACCAGCCAGACAACAAACCAGGGGATCAACAACGTGATCGGCAGAGGACAACATATGAGCAGACCTCATGTTTGATACATACGAGCATCTAGCACTGTGTTTTCAGCCGACAATGGGTCCAGACACATTGAGAGAGGAACAAGAGTATAGGATGGCGTCTAGTCCGGGACCCTAGGCTCAGGCCTCGCAGGCGAATAGAACAACATAGCCCTATGGCGCCCGAAAGCGTATGCCCAGGGAAGACAGGAAGAGAGAGAGACGGAATTTCACACATCCCAGAATGGCTGGCATAATGCGAACATGATGCCATCGCGCGTTGCTTTTACAAACAGGCAAACATATCTGGCGATGAGCTCTTTTTTTTTCTCGGCAAGTCACAGTCAGCCCGTGTTGTATTTGTGTGAGCCAACAAGTTATATTGTGTAGCGCACATTGGGCAAGTGCCTTGTCCACGAGACTGGCATCTGCACTCCGGACTTCCTTCCTTCCAATTCACCATCGTGGACGCCACCATGTCAGAACCACACCAGAACCACACCAGAACCACACGCAACTTGCATCTCACCAAAGACAAACCAAGTCCTTGCTGACAATCCACATCTGCCTACGACGGTCACACCCAACCACTCCAAGCCAACATGCACTCCTCCGCCACCACCATCGCCACCATGCTCGCCGCCCTTTCCCTCCTCATCCTCACCACCTGCACCTCTGCGACCTCGGGAACCCAAAAATCCGCACAGCTGGCGTGGTCTCGTGCAGCGGCCCGTCGTCCAACCAGACGAATCTGGGCTACCCACCGTCCACCGCCGGGCCCGGAGTCGCCCGCTCGCAAAATCTGCGGCCTGTTGAATCGGCACAGGGGCGCCTTGGGAACGGCGTTGTCAGGTGGGGGGGGTGGTTTCAGCGGAAGCAGTCGCAGGCAGGTGTGAGCCTGGCGCAGGACAAAAAGGCTCGGCTTGGCTGGCAAGAATCGAAGCTTCCGCAGCGATCTTGGTACGTAGCAGAAGATCTTCTCTCCACAACAGCGACATCAATCCGTTCGTTTGGCTGGCTATTGTATACGATCGCAGTGCTATCATCTGGTGGAGACGCCCGAGATGGAACTCGGGACCTTTCCCAAGTCGTTGGAGAATCATACCGTCGCCGCCTTTGAGACATGCCGACAAGATAGGCAAGACAACGAAGGTACTGCTGCTATTCTGCGTGTAGAGCGCAGCGCAGGGCCCACTGCCCACAAGAAGCACGATGCAACGTATCCTTTACTGCAGAGAACTAGAGAGAAACAAGACTTCAGGTCTTCTCCAAGCCACCTAGTACCAAACAAAAGGCGAAGGCGTCTCCAGCATCCAGACTCCCCCTGTGTGGGAGCCATGGCCAATTCCACCTGCCAAGTCGCACCCTTTCTTTGTTCCAAGAAAATACTCACCAAACCAGCAAGCCGAGCATCTTCTTCTCGCTCGAGCGCGACGGTCTGGGGTGGGCGAGCTCGCACTCCACCCGCGCCACCACCACAACCGGCATGCTGCCGTCGCTGTTCCGTCCACTGCTTCTCTGCGACTCCCCCGGCGTCGTCCCGCCCGCGTGGTGGTCCCCCCTCCGTACCAGGGGAGCACGGGCGCGCAGGCCCCATCGGCCATCCTCCTTCCACGACTGCTCGGTGCGGGAGGGATGGGATGGGCTGTTCGCGTGCAGCCAAGACCGAGAGGAAACGCTGCCGCGCCAGCGCCTGTGCCGCTCGGCAGCGCTCGTGCGTGCAGCGCTTCGGAAGTCTTCCCCGTCCGCGCTGGCGTTGTCGTCGTTCTCCACGCTTCCGCCAGGACTGTCGCGGAATCCTCCGTGGCCGGCTGTCGGAGAGCCGCCTTCCCTTCGGGGCACCGGCGAGCGCAGGGGATGGAATGGGTTCAGGGTGTCCCACTGGGTTGATATTCGCTGAAGGCCCAAGGATGGCATGTGGACTGCCTTTCTCGCACTTGCATCCCTGTCTTCTTCTGGCCCTGCGATTCCCTGGTGCCTGTCCGGGACGTCGTGGAGTTGGATGGGAGGGAGTCCATCTGCGGACAGGCCGGGACGCAGTTCGGCCTTGAGACGCTTTCGAAGCGACTCCGTGGCTGCTTCCTGCTGCTCTTGCTTCCGAGTTGCCTTGCGACTTGGACGCGTTGGCAACGCAGTGCTCTCCACTTTCTCGCGGATCGTGCTTGTAGGGGGACCCTGAGCCTTGCTTGCATCGCCAGAGTGTTGTGCTACTCTAGATTGGCGCTTGGTGAAGATGGATGAAAATCGGCGCAGCATGTTGGGACGGGTTGGATGGCCGCGTCCCTGCCCATGGTTGCTCTCGTGTTCCTAAAGCGGAGTCTCTGGTGGAGGGCCGATCCCCGTGGGGCTGTGGCTGCTCACGGCGGCTCCATGGGACTCTTTGCCCGGAGCCTGCAGCTCATGGTCGTGGTTGTGCTCATGGACGGCGGCGCCGCGGCCCTCGGGTGCTGTGTCCGAGCCTGCCGTGTCTTTCCCCCGATGCATGGACAGTTTCCGGAATGGCTTCGTCCACCAGCTGATGGATTTTCCCTTTCCCTCCCGGGCGCCAGTCCCGGTGAGGGATGGCTGAGCGTGGGTCTGCCCTTGGCTGCTATCCGCTTTGGTGGGTGGAGCGGACGCACGCCGGAAGGGACTTGGGAAAAGGGAGCACGTCGATGGAACACTCTGGTCTCCACTGGCCCCAGCGGGGACCGGCTGCTTCTTGCGATCGAACATTCTCCTGAGGTCTTCCACCTTGCTGTTCCGCCGAGGGCTGTTGGAAAGTTGATCCAATGGCAGTGGTATTTGCTCTGCGCGAGACGAGTCCGGGCTGCGTGGGCTGACCACACGAGCCGTCCCTGGGCCCACAGAGCTGGTTGGCGATACGTCATCGTCGTGGGAGCCATCCTCTTTCCGGGTCGACAACGTTAGGGAGGGTGTCTGTGTGTTTCTCGCCGAGCCTCCTTGGGATCTCTTGCTTCGGCGGGGAAGGCTCGCAGTGGTGGATGCACGGGAGCAGCCTGGACCGTTGCTCTTCCCCCAGACGGGTGTTTTGAGCCGGAGAAGGCCGGACGATGTGGGTTCTGAGGATGCAATGTCCGATGACATGGCCGGACTACGTTCATCCAAGGCATCCAGAGACCGTCGGTCTTGAACTCCATCCATAGTATCCATGGACATGGGCGGGCCGCTGTCTCCCTTGGCTGGGGCTTCTGGAAGTGCTGCAGGTCTGCTGCTTGCAGAAGAAAGGTTTCCCCACTTGAATTCTCGGGGTACCACAGCCTCCCAAGATGCGCGTAGCTTGGAGACGGAGGCCCGATCTGTGTCCAGCACTGACTGGCCCGGTATTGGGCAACGCGAGTTTGATTGGGCGGCCCTTGTAATGGTGGGAGGACGGTGATCAGCTGTCAAGGCATTCTGGCCCGGAAGTTCCCCGGTGTTTACGGCCGAGACGACTGAGCCTCTGCTCTCTCTCCCACGAGCCGAGTGTGGTGCCAGTGAAATCGAGGTGTGGGTGGAGAGCGAGGTACGAATGTGGTGGGGATCTGTCCGGAACCACATGGTCAGTGGGCACATGCTGGCGCCAAAGGTGTGGACGCTGGACGCGTCTATTGTGCGTTTAGGTTAGTTTGAAGACCTCCACTAGCCGAACCAATCTTTGGAGCCGACTCCACGTGGAATCTTGGGGATACAGATACCGATTAGCTGAGCGCTTGCGCGCGGTGCAGTGCTTCAGGAGGGTGGGTACAGCATAGGGCGCTCACCGAGGATGTGTAGTCCTGGAAATCGTGGGAGTCCTCTTTCAACAACGTTCTCTATGGCCACAGCGGTGAAGCCAAGGAATTTACCCAGAAGGAAGGACCTGAAGATCACGATGAAGAGGAGAGGTACCAAGAAAGACGCGTACGTTGTTGCTTCCGCCACTAGCCTACTGGAATTGTCCCTTTCCCACTGCTCCCAGCGGGCCATGATCTTGGGATGGAAGTCCTTGATAGGATGCTGAGGCTTGAATTTTCTGCTGCTCGGGAGGGGCTATCAATGTCCAATGCTGCTTGTGCTCTTCGGCCGTGGGACCAAGGACTAAGTGATGAGTTATTGGGAGTGTGCAGTGGTACTGATGGCAGATGTATGATGAGAATGAACGGGTGGAGCGCCAGAAGATAAATCACACGAATAACACGAAGAGAGAACTTTGCAAGGCGACAAAGAACGGAAAGAGCAAGGTGAAGTCGAGGTCGCTGTGTTGAGACGGGGAGCAGGGAGGAAGCGAAGCAGCGAAGCAGAGGCAGTCACGTCTGCCACTGTCTCGGTCACTGTGAAATCCAACTGAAGATTCCGTTCTGCTCGCAACGTCCAAGAGCCTTCCCTTCTCTGCTGTAGGCGTTCACCATTCACCCACCCCGTCCTTTTCCGGCCTTCCGGGCCTTTCCAGGCCGGCCGTCCTCCCACCGTGCTTTTCACTGGAGCACCTCCTGCCGAATCTCGTGCAGAACCATGACCTTGCCGCTCTCCACATCCGCATCGATCCGCGCCAGCTCCATGTCCGCCGCGCGCATGTGCCCGCGCCCGAGCCCGCCGGCCGCGCCCGTGATCGTGGACGTGACGCCCGTCTGGCCGCCCGCGAGGGCCGCGGTGCTGCTGCTGCTGCTGCTGCTTGCGCGGCGGCCGCGGTTGTCCGACTGGCTGCTGCGGCGCCAGGCCGGCGCGTGGTGGAGGCGCGCCTTGCTGCCGCTGCCGCCGGCGCGCGCGCTGCGGCGCTCCGAGCCGAAGGCCGCCGGGTCGCTGATGCGCTGCGCGACGAGGCAGCCGAGGGGCAGCACGACGAGCACGGCGGTGTAGACCATCGAGCCGGTCTGGAGGACGGTCGTGTTGGAGTACTGCAGGGCGGCGAAGAAGACTGCAGGGCGCAGCGAGGGGGGTGGTCAGCATGGGGGGGAAGCGGGCCCTTGGACACGAGGACAGGACGGGGCAGGACAAGGACAGGACAAGGACAAGAGGGCCCTACCGGGAACGAGCATCAGGACGCCGTTGGTCATAACAAGCGCGTCCATCGCCCCGAGGCCCTTCGTCGCGGGCAGGAAGCTGCGGCTCTCCCACAAGTGGGCGGCCAGCTTCGCCACGAACAGGAAGCAGAACCAGCAGATGCAGGCCACCTCCAGGCCCAGGTACCCGTAGCGCACCCAGGCGTTGCCGACGATGATGGCGTAGCCTTGGTCCGGCGGCAGGTACAGCGCCATGATCTGGTACGCCTGGGACGCCCCCATGAACCCTATTTCGAGAAGCACCAGCGCGGCCGACCCGAGCAAGATGCACAGCCGGTAGCCTCGGGGCCACAGCCGCACCATGGCCCAGGCCTGCAGAATGAGGGCCCACATGACCGTGATGTTCTGGGGCACGCCCATGGCCGTGGATGCAATGGACTGGACGAGATCGGCATGGGTGACGAAGCGGTAGTCCTGGCTGTACAGGGCGTAGAAGCTCACCCACGAGGACTCGAAGTAGACGGCCAGCAGGATGACCCGGATGATGTTATTGCAGAGCCCGGCGATGTTGAGGAATGTGTGGAACCGCCAGAACTTGGTCCTGGGCGTCATGACCAGGATGACGGCCAGCATCAGAATGGAGGCCCCGATCTCGACGCCGTACCCAATCGTCTGCACGATCGCGACACGGAAGTTCTGGTCGACCACGGAGAGCGGAACATGCGTGACTGCGCCGCCGGCCACGGTGAGCAGCACACTCTGGTTGACCAGCTGCTGCTCCGACGTGCCCGTGGCGTTCGAGCTGGGATCCGCCATCTTCAGCGTGGACTAGGCTGCCTGGGGGGTTGCTGTGAGCCTATGTCTTGTGTATCTGCACTGGAGGACGTTGTGTCGGGAGAGGCAATGTTGGCCGATGATGACAGTCGGCGACAGTGTAACGATTCGATAACGTCCAGGTCCAAAGAAGGGCGTTTAAGTAATTGCTCTGCGCAGTCATCTAGCTGCACCAGAGGCCATCTTCATATTGTGGCTAAGCAAGGTTACCTGACGGAGGGGAGCCTTCTTGCGCGCTCCATCATCTTCAAAGCTGTAAGAATGGGCTTGCCTGGCGCACAATATCAGAAATGAGGACGCGCAGAGAATCAGATGGGCCGAATGGGAAGGGATGGGTACTATGAGAAGCTGCGAAAATGGCCGTGGACGTGCGATATCAGTTTGCGGTGTTGTGGAACTGGCCTGCGTTGACATTGTGCCCAAGACTGGCTTAGTATTGTGCCCTTTGGTTTTGTGGGCCGGCTCATTTCAGCACCCACTGGTTGTCCACACACGCAGCGACAGGTAATGAGAACCTTCTCTCCCTTTCTGCGACCCTTGCTAACGTCGCATGGTAAAAATGGTTTCTGACGGGAAAGCCTCCCCATTCTCACCAGAGTCCCCCCTTCCATCCCACAGATCACCCGCCTGCAGAACTCCCAACAATGGAAAGTGATCTTTCGAAACCTGTCCAACGCCCCTTGAGTTTACATGGATACTAGCCAGGAGCACCCTCAGGCTTGTTGCAGACACCAGAGACACCAGAGCCTGAGGTGTCCATCAGGCCGGCACAGTAGCAGACCAAGGCAGGATTCTTGTCCTTTCCTTTTTTTTTTTTTTTTTTTTTTTTACCCCAAGTTTCATAGGGTCCTCCTATGTCCCTCTCCATCCTTCCAGCCCCCCTTTCATCCATTTATTTACCCTTTGTCCCCTAGTCCCAACTCCCCTACTTCACCCTTCTTCTTGGGCAGGCGGTACTTCTCTCCTATTCCCTTCCTCCTCTGAATCCATTGTTTGTGCTTGAAACTGGCCCACGAGATCAAGTGTTGCTTTTTCTTGAGAAACACGGTCGCGGGACACGATGCCCAGTCGTTCGCCCGATCCTCTGCGGATCTCAAGGAACGCCTGCAAGCGGGCTCTCGACAGCATCTAAGTCCGCTTCCAATCTCAACGTCCTCGTCATCAGGCTGTCCAAAGGACGGCCCTGGTTTTTGCAACCGGGGATCCAGATGCTTCGACGCAGCTGGTGGACGCAGCTCTGGTATTTGGCGCAGGCTAGCGGCGGCGACGCCTGCCAACGCAAGGCTCTTCTGACTCAGGGGCAGAGAGGACGGCATGGGGGGTGTCTGTAGCATGATCGACCTCGGCGACGGCGCATTGGGCGGTGATGTTCCCGCGCTCAGGTAGGTGGCTGGGTCTGTCTCGATCGGTCTGAAGCCCTGTAGACACAAGATGGTGTTGGATGAGATGGTCCAGCCGCGTCTCAATGGACAACCTTCGAACTGTCCACTCTTTCTTGTATGCATGGATATAACATTTTCTTCCGTTTTCTTCTTTTTTTTCTCTTGTTTTTCTTGCGTTTTTCGTGGGGACGATATTCCTGGGACGCTTGCCCTGAGGTATGATGGGAGGCTCCCATCTTTGATCTGTTGGAAAGCTTGCTGGGAGTCAGCCGTCGGGGCCGTCGACGAACGGAGGTCGGTCTGCCGCTCGACGACTCGAGTTCACTTTTTTCTGTGTTGACATCCTGCCGACACCCACTGGAGACTGTCCAGGTGTGTGCGGCTCGCGCTTCGTGGCCTTCGTATCGTGATGTGCACGTCGTTGCAGTGTAATCTGTGCCTTGGGGCGCTGATATTGATTCTCATCTTGTCCCAATATTTGCTTTAGTTTCAAGCTGTGCTTCGTCGCCTCGGTGTATCCGGTGCCAGCCAGCGACAACTTCCGCTTGGGTTCTTCGATAAGCTTGGGCTTTGCTGCTGGATTAGGCTCCCAGCCTGTTCCTGTCGGTGCCTGCAATGCTTCAGCCGGCTTCGAGTTACAGCGTGCGGGTCCTTTGATGACAGAAATCTGTATCGGTCGTACTGACCATTTCGTTCAACAACCTTTGCCTCGGAGATGGCCTGGCCCCATTGTAGTGGTGACCAGGGCGAGCAATGGTTACTGCACTGCAGTATGCATGGGCACCCGCGTGGTGTGTGAGGCCCCAGGAGACAGGCACTGGACCGGAATGTTCCAAGGTTTTTTTTTTTCGTTGATGCTGGCGCCAGCGAGAACGGCTCGGAGCAGGCTCGTGGTCTGCATCAGTAGCTGATTCGCAGCGGCTGCAGCCACGCTTGGTTGCAGCAGGTGCATCGTAGTTTGTTGTTTTCTCCTTTCCGTTTGTGCGCTCGGATTGGGTTGAGAGACAAGGAGCTGGTCCGGATCAGTGTGGACGAGGTCCACTGACAAAACGGCAAGGCTGGCCGCGCCCGCGATTGCGATGACTCTATGGTCGATACCTCGGGTTTCGATGGTGTTATTTGTGTTCCCAGACGCCTGTGAGCTGGGCCCCACTGCCTGCTTGGGGTTGACGGTCACACGAATGTACTGCAGCGCCTTGACCCGCTCTCACGCGTGTCTGTCCTTCTTGACGAGCTCGCTGTCGATAAAGATAGGCCATAAGCTGAGCACATTCTTCTTGGTAGCGGCAAATTGCGGCTCTCTGACGCGTCAACGGGGAACAGCTATGAGGATGAGCTCAAGGCAGCGTAGATGGAGATACTCGTGCCGCAGCCAGTGCGGGCGATGAGGACCCTTGAGCAGCTTTTTTTTTTTTTTTTCTTTCTGTTCTGCCCCACGGAGTTTGCTCTATGTCTGAGAAATGTGCTTTTTATGGATCTTGCCCTTTGCAAGGGGGTCTGATTTTCCGCCCTTCGGTGTTGGATTTTCTCGAAGGGCAGCAACCTTCTTGTAGGAACCGATGCTCAACTCCATGGCGGCATAGACGTAAAATGCCAAAGGTACCGAGTTAACCAACAAGGCCTTCTTTTTCAAGTCCACGAAGTTGAGGACAATCCTCTATGACGTGGCTTTTAACCATAATCCATGAAGACCGTGGGCTCTTCTCAAACCGTATGTAGTGTCATGTATTGAGTCGCACAGAACGACCATTGCGTGGAAGACGAGTTTGGAATGGCTTCATGGCATGGCATGGCTTGGGAAAACGAACCAACAATTATCATGTCGTGGGTCCGAGCCTGTGTTCTCTCGATCTTTTCAGCTTCTCGGCAGCGTCGACAGGCGGACGTGGCGTTGCACAGCGCTTCGTTGGCAACCTTGACGGTGAGCTCGCGCAGGCGGTCTAGAGAGTATGCGGGGCTGGCGAGCATGTGGTATACCACCAAAGACGACCTTTTGTCCGCGCCAGAAGGTGGCGTACAGCTTGCCATCGTCGCCGAGGTGCAGGCCATGAGCGAGCGTCTGGCAAACTGCTTGCACAACGAGCGTCAACGTCTGGTCTTGGAACATGGGCGCTGGTGTCAGGGTCTGATGCACTTACTCTCACTCCACTCCTTGAGGCTTCTGGGCTCGGCCTTGCCCATATTCGTTTCAAGTTTGCGAGAATGTGTTGTTTTTTGGGCGCAGAGAGGTTTGTGGATTGGAAACTTGCGAGCCAGACCGTTGTCCATGGATTCGATTTGGTTGGATGGCCGCGCGAGCTGTGGTGCTCTCTCCCGACCATCAAGTATTGAGCTTGCTCATCGTGTCGTGTGGTATGTGAATGCGATGCGAGGTCTAGTATCGTCAGCTTCATGCTGTCAATAGAGGGTTCAAGTGCAGCAACTCCCTGCGACACGCGGGAAACAAGGCTAGGAACATGGATCTTCCGCCCAATGTTCGATGTGTGTTTTTTTGTGTGTTTTTCTCGCAAGGACTGCTGGCAGCAGCGCACAGGCAGTGCTGAAGGCCACGAAGCTAGGCAGTTGGTTTGTGTATCAGCGTTGATTTCCGCCTGGGCATGCTGTCTTGGCTTTCAGGCATGATCAAGAGCTGGCGGAAAAGTCGAAGCTCAAAAATCACGGTCAAATGATTCGAGTATCTTGTATTTTTCGTCAACCCTTAAGCCAGGCCTGCAGTGGTTTGTGGCAGGTGGCCCTCAAAATGTGCTTGCCGAAGCTGTTTTTTTGTAAGTCTTTTTGGTGTTTTTGACGGGTTGTATCCCATGGGAAGCAGTGGCGGCGAAGAGTTTGCAGGCAGATACAGTTTCATGCCCACACGTCCGTCACGTAAGTGATTGTTGTCTTAAGTGAAACTGTGAATGGTGGTGGAAGTGTTGTGCTGAACAAAGTGGCTGGCAAGACACCCTGTTAAGGAGACAAGTCAGACATCCTCTAAAGAAGACAAGTTCGGTCCATCGAAGAGAACTTCTTGCGCTCGAAGTGAGGAAGCCATGGAAGCTGAAATGATTTGCATTGGACCGCAGGTTACTCCGCTGCTACCAGTCGCGAATCCGGTAGTAGGGTTCCCACACATCCAGGCTTGGAAAGAGCAGCCTTGACTCTTATTGTACTTGCATTGGTGTGACTGGGTACGCTCGAGAGCTGCTTGATTGTTGATAGAAGATTTGAAGAGGTCAGTCACGAGCCAATCCGACAAGGATGGGAATGGAAAGACAGAAGATCCAAAGTCAAAAGCCAAGAGAGAGGTCGGAAGACAAGACCGAGAGAAGCCAAAAACATCGCCATGAGTCCTTGCGATACAGAATTCCAATTGCGGTCATGGACAACTTGCTCTCATGCTGGTCGCGCCTGAAGAGGGTCTTGTCGAATGTCGGTCCGTCCACGGTGATGTAGCGCATGCATCCGGATCATCCTCGAGCAAGGCTGCCATCCTTACACGAGGGCCAAGCAAAGCACACGCTGCATGCAAGCACGTCTGAATGAGCCTGTCCTGGGTGCCGCCACACCCAAGAGAGGCCCAAATCGAGAGTGCATGTTAAGTACATGCCATCGCCGCTGATGCACACCTCCGGATCATCTTCCTGAAGCCCGCCAGGCTTTCAAGGCCAAGTCATGTGTGCATCCCACACCCGGCGCCTCGGCTACACACCTCTGGATCATCCTCAAGCAAGGCCGCCAGGCTTACAAGAAGGCCAGGTCATGTGTGCAACCTGCAACCGGAGCCTCAGCAACGCACCTCTGGATCATCCTCGAGTAAGGCCGCCAGGCTTACAAGAAGGCCAAGTCATGTGCGTACGCTGCACCCGCCACCGATGAACAGTCACAGTCCCAAGTTCGACGCTTGTGGGTCCCGCCAAAGTTCACAAGTGGCCGCGAGACGTGTGTTCGGATATGATGGCATGGGTGATGTATATGGAGGAGGGGGAGGAGGGGCAGGAGGACTTCACACTATGCTGGCTCGGTATGCTCGCCGCCATTGTGCCTTGCGTCTTCCGCCCGTTAGGAACGCGTTCAACTTGCATTGTGCTGGTCCGCGTCCGCTAGAGCGCTTCGGCACCCATCAGCCAGCTCCCTGACGAAGCGAGAGAGGAAACAAGACACGAAGGCGAGATGAAAGCAACGGGCGACGTGTATATGTTGAAGGCCAAGCCAGCCTAGTCGAGTTTGTCCTCGGCGAACGCAGAGTGGTCCGACTCCCAGTCCCCGTCGTCGTCGTCGTCGTCGTCGTCGCCGTCGTACTCGCCGCCGTACTCCCCATCGCCTTCGAGCTCCCCGTGGCGTTGTACATGTCCTTCTCCGGCCACGCGGCTGGCTCCTCCTCAACCGCTGGCTCCGGGTCTGCTGCCGCTCCGAGGAAGTGTGGTGGAAGCCGGATGCCGAAGGTGGGGTCGTAGCCGGCGGGCATGATGAAATTGCCCTCCTCATCATAGGCCAGCTGCGACTCGCGCAGTCCGGGGTTTAGATTGCCCAACATCCACGAGGTCATGCCGACAGAGTTGCCGCGGTAGTCGCCTGTGGTGAGCAGGTAGTTGAGGATGGAGTCAGCCATGTCCTCCACACTCCCACCGCGCGACCAGCTGTCGACCTGGAAGAACGCGCGCAGGTACCGAGTGAAGTGCTGTGCCACCCACTCGGCAATAAGCCGGCGCATATCATCCTCGGCGACAGGAGTGCGCGTGTCGTGCGACTCGGCCGGCCACCTGTCTCGGAACCAGTCGTTGACCTCGTCGAGGAACTCCTTGTGCTCGAACACATATCCCAAATCCCACACCTCCCACGTATCGTCCATTCCTTGCCGAACGAGAGTCCAGAACATGGTCTGGATGTACGAGTAGGTGTAGTACTGAGTCTCGGGCACGGCCGCCGCGGCCTTGTCATCGTCGCTGCGGCCATCTTGGGACTCAGTGTCGAGGGGGAAGTGGAAGGGTTCGGTTCGAGCGGGAACGGAAAAGGTGAAGGGTCGGCCCGATGAGATGTCCTGATCCTCCATCGCCAGAGAACCTCCGGGAGAGCGATTGGCAGCTGGGCCACCAAAGCTCAGGCTGCCCAGGGTCTCGGCTAGCACCTCCCCCCCATCCGGGGCCACCGGTGTGGCTGTGGTTGGAGGGGCGATGTGGTGGGGAGGACCAGTCACAAGGGGCGCTCCACCTACAGCAGCAGCACCGCTCGCCAGAGCACCACCAGCCGGAGAACCACTTGGGGAACCATTGCCAGCTGGGCCGCCCTCGTCGGGGACGCCAACGGCGTCAGTGGAAAGGATCATGTCGGTCATGGTCTCGGCTAAGACCTCAACATCAGCATCGGGAGCTGGCGCTGAGGGTGTGGTGGTGATGGCGGTGGCAGCCGGCTCGTCGACGGCGCTCGACTCGGACTTGGTTTGCGGGATTGGTAGCAGCTTCAGCGGTCCCTTGCGGGCACGCTTCTTCAGAGGCATCAAATGCCTCCGCCTGCCGCCTTTCTCTCCACCAAAGTCGTCTCTGCCTGCTTCGTCGTCTGCTTCGTCGTCTGCTTCGACGTCAGTATCTCGTCCGCGCTTCGACCGCTCCAGCTGCTTCGGATCGGCAGCTGGGGTCTCAGTGGCGGCGAGCTGAGCCTGTGGCGCAGGCGCAGGCGCGGGCACGGCTGGCGTAGTCTCTACTCCCGATAAGGCCGGCTGCTGGGCAGCCGGGGTGAAGTGCCAGGGTGTGAAGACAAAGGGGGCCAGGGGGGGTCGCGCGCGCGCTGCGCGAGCAGGAGAGCGGGCCGCCGTGCTTGGACGACACTGCTGTGGCACTAGCGAGTGCTCACGCTTCTGTCTCTGCGCGGGGCGGCAGTCCTCACCACTGCCGGAGACCTCGCTGCGTCTCCGCCGGGGCGGGCACACAGGACCAGTCGCCGCTGGGGTCGCGGTGACGCGACGAACGGGGCCGTCGCACTCGGATAGCTCTCCGTGCTCCAGCTGGGGACCGTTGTCGGTGGCTTGAGGGGTGGCGGCGGTGGTGGGCTCGTGGTGCTGCTCATCCTGCTGCTGCTGCTGCTGCTGCTGCTGCTGCTGCTGCTGCTGCTGCTGCTGCTGCTGCTGCTGCTGCTCGGTCTTCGAATCCGAGCCAGCTTCCGACTTTTCGTTCTCCGCGTCCTGGTTGCCATATGCCCTCTCACTGTCGGGGATCTCGGCCTCCGGAGCCCCTCCCGCGAGGGAGGACGGAGTCTCAAGGCGAGCTTGAGGTGCCGAGGTATCAACAGTGATGGTCGCCTGCTCCTCGACTGCAGTGGTCTCTGGAACTGTCTCTCGCAGCACTGGGACAGAAGGCAGCTAACCCTCCGCCGACGGTGTTTGCGGGACAGCTCCAGCGACCACTGGTTGGCGGTGCAGAAGAGGAGCGGGTGAGGGCATGAGGGGCGCAGCTTGACGAAGGCTGCTTACCTCAATGGCGGGCGTCGGCATGACAAGTGACTGGCCCAGCACTATTGGCTGCTGAGGAGCCTGTAGTTGTCGCAGAGTCGTGATATTACCAAATGTGGGACCAACAAACGGAACACCGAGCGACAGGCCGAACGTAGGCGCGGGCGGGGGGGCCATCGAAGAAGTCGGAGGGCCCAAGGATGGCTCGGACGGAGGGGCGGCCGTTGGAGCGATCCATGGGTTGGTCGGAGGGGCGGGGGGAGGCCTGATGGATGGCGCAGGCGGAGGGGCAAGCGAGAGACCGGACGCCCTGGCGGCAAGAGAAGGGCTGGCAGAACCAAGAGACGGCTGACTGCTGTGATGGCAGTGATCAAGAGAGCCACCGCACGATGCGCAGCGGGTCTTACGATGCCCCTCTTCCTCGTCTTTCAACGACTGGAGGGCTCTCTTGGTCTCGAGGTGCTCGCCTCGCTCCTTGGCGAGCTTCTCTTCGGCGTCCCTGCACTTGTTGTTGGCGATCGTGAGTTGCTCCTCAGCGAGGACACTCTGGTCGCTGTTCACTTTGTGCTGGGTCTCAAGCTTACCCCTCAACTCGCTCAGCTCGGCCCGAAGGAGCGCGTTGTCTTCAAGTAGGCCAGTGTGGCTTTCTTGAAGACGCTCGTGCTCGTCCTGCTGCGCGCGAAGCTGCGCAACAAGAGGGGCCCGTGACATAGCCATATCACGGGCGTGGGCCTCGCTGAGCTCGGTGATCTGCGCCCAGCGAAGTTGGTATTCCTCCTCGCAATGGCCTTGCCACCAGACAATTTCCCGGCAATGGGTCTCGTTGTCGAGTTCAAGCTGGCGGGTGGCGGCGAGGAGGATGGCGTTCGCATCCATCAGGCGGGTGTTCTCCCACTCCACGCGCTGGACTTGGCCATAAGAATGATCTAGCTCCATTCGGAGCGCGTCAATCTCACAGCGAAGGCCGCGCTTCCGCCCGCAGTTCTCCAGCGTCTGTTGCCGAGGGCCCACCATGCCCAGCGAGCCAGGCATGGTCTCAATATGAGAAATGAGCCAAAGGGACAGACGTGGAGAGAGGGAGTGCGAGCGGCGGAGGAGAGTAAGTTCGGAGAGGTAGTCGACAAGGACGATGGCGGCAATGTAGGCGATCACAATGGGGAGTAGGGTATCGGCAGTCGAGATGCCCAGGTGCGTCGCGAGGGCGTGGGCGGAGGCGGGGACGAGGGTGAAGGCGATAAGGGTCACGGCGCCGGGGCTCGTGACCACCCAGGCCTGCAGCAGGGCGCTCAGGAAGAGGTACCACGACATGGTGCCGGCAGTAACGAGGCCAAGAGGGAAGTCGGTGGAAGACATCTTGTTTACTCTTGGAGGAGGGAAAGCGGGGGTAGAAAAACACAGAATGGTGTGAGGACAAGTGTATTGTGTACGAAATGAAGTGTAGAAGACGTGGAGCTTTCGTGGTCGATTGGTTTTCCGATGTTGTGTTCTTGTCGGAGGAGAAAGGCGTGCAAATGGAGCGGGCGCTGAAGTTTTTGTTTTGGCGACAGGAAGCCCCGCGACAGCATCCATTGGCTGCACCCCTGCCCAACGCGTCAACGCACCTATCGGCAGGCGAGGGGGCCACTTTCTTTCTTAGTGAGACGAGTTCCCTTCTATCTCAGCTGTGAAGCCACCGGCTGGCAAAGTGAACAGCTGCGATCCATTCGAGGGCCATCTGGATGCTTCCATCTCAAGTACTGTCAGTCTGTAGCCATGCCCTCAAAAGACGGGTCGGGACGGGGTGTCATGCCATTCTTGACTTCGTATAGATTCCGCAAAGGACTCCGCCTTCACGCCAGAGAATGTCTCTGACGGAACATTGCGATGTGTGTCCCAAGTGAAGGCTTCTTGTGTGGAATCCTGCGCGCTACATTTCAGCATCAACACCCACTATAGAACGCGCAAGATAGGGAATATGACATGAAATACCCGCTGTATTTCTTCACCAGCAGATAGAACGCACAGTATTTACTGCTCGATGCCCTCGAGCACCAAAGGTTCTTGCCAGGATCATCCGCCATTCACCGGCACACGCGCACAGCGGAAACTTGCTCCAAGGTATGCTGGTCAAGGGCGTCAAACAGTGATTGCGAAGAACACGGTCCTCACTAGTAGCAGAGTGATGACGATGGAACGGGCCGCTGGCCTCACCCTTACCTCAAGACTTCATCACCAGACCATGAACAGACTGAGCAGAAGCTGCAGCGTGATATTCATTGTACGCCGCATCCCCGTTCATCATCAAGCGAGCTTCGTTTTCTGGAGCCCCAAAAGAGTCAAAACGAGTGCCCGTCCGCGACTAGGACGAGGTCCATGCTGCCGTGGCCGACGATCACGTTCTGCATCCGGGGAATAATTGTTCTGTTGTAAGATCAAACTGTAGTAGTTTTGTTTGTGGTAAGGAGGAGAAACTAGAATAGGGAGCTCAGCCGCAAACTGCAGGAGTAGGCTAGTGCCAGTGTAAGCCTGCAGTGTAACCCTATACCCTGCAGCACACCCCCCACTGGCAGTAGTAAATACTACAATAAGGCTCTATGGCCAACGAACCACGAAGTTCGTATAAGCACGGCCACAAAATACCACACACCCCCAATAAAGTTACCAAAACAAAATAAAACACAGCAATCCTTTAACACAATCTCAACTTCTAAATCATATCCCTAAGACGCGGCAACAACAAAGCCTTCGTACAAATATCCGCTAAATTCTTTGTGAACGGTATGTGGTGAATATCGTATTCTGTACCAAGGTCCTGCCGAACGAAGTAATAGTAAATTGCGATGTATTCTATCCCACTATTAATACGCCTATGCTTTAACAACTCGACTGCTGATTCATTGTTATAAAACAAAGTAAGAAGTGGAAACGATAAGCGCAAATCTTTGAGGGTTTAAACTGTTCAAAAACTGAGAAATAGCATAAGAACAGACTATATATTTTGCTTTGCATAATGACCTCATAATAGTAGGCTAAGGTTTCGGGACTTACGTAATCAATGCGTTATCAGATTACAATATGTATACTACAAACGATTTGAAATTATCAAAATCTGTATGAATAAATATATTAATACTTAAAGCAAGTTTTAACTATTATTTACAAAAAAAATAACATGAAATTTTATGGTTTTAAGAAGATAACAGAGAACTTATTAAAAAAAAATTAAAATGTTGTTTAATTGAATTAATATTAAAAGTGGCCAATATTCCGGTGAGAAATGCAAAGTCAATTTTGGTACTAATAATAAAGAAATTAAGTGATTTTATAACACTTTAATAGTATTGAGCGTTTACTCATATATCATTATCTATGCCACATCGCTAAAATAAACTTGAATTTAATGGTTTGTAATGTATATTACATTTATCTATTTTAAAGTGTTTTGATATATGTTCTACGTAACCCCTTTATCCAATAATGATATTTCACAGAAATCATGCGATTTCATACCTAATAAATATCGACAAACTCCCAAATCCTGACATTTGAACTTTGCTTGTAACATTGTTTGGAATTTCTAAATAATAGTGTTTTTGTTGGTAAGCCTTTATCGTTGTAACGTAGTTGATTCGAATCTCTGGTCGAAGTAACTAGTGCTGTATTGAAACAGGTGATGTGTTACTTTTAAGTTTTAGTAGACCGCTAGCCAATCTACACACTAATTTTTATAGCTAATTGCTTTGGCCCATACCCCAACCTGAAGTGAGCACCCACTGACTACACTTGACTTGCAGTTAATGCAGTCAATCCCACAAACTACAGTCAATTTGCAGTCAGTAAAACCAACTAACAGTAAGTATAGTTGACTTGACTATACTGAAATTAACTGCTATTCCAACAGTTTTCTCTTATAAAGAAAATGTTATTTACATGAATAACAAATATCAAATTGTTATTGCTTAAAATAAAAATGTATGGGTTGAAATTCATTTCAAACCAATTTTTTTTCAATCGTTATATACAGAAACTATCGTACTGCTCTAAGCTCAATTACATGAAATTATATAAAGTAGAATCCAATATCAAACCGGTAGTCATCTTAATTAAGGATTAAATATACGTAAGAGGTAAATATATGTATATGATATATTTTGAATAACTTTGAAAATACGTTATATTTTTTACTATATGATATTTAGTTTAACCATGAAACACTTTAAATATAAAAATCAATTGTAAGTTATCGTATTTTGTTATTAGATTGTATATATTTTCCTAATTAATACTTTATATTCAAATAGAACCGTGGATAATCAATCGAGTTTTTCAATGTTACAAATGGTTTTCAACATCGTATTTTTAATAAACACCTAACGTAATGTGACAAGGTATTAGCCGTATATTATCGGAATTTCGTATTATATGCCAATATCTGTATATAACTCAAACTCGATAAAAATTATAGTTATCTAATAATAGCGATGCAGATGACATATTAATCAATTATAAATAACAAAAATATCATTATTCTTGTATCCAATTAATACAATGAATTTGTTTATCTCTTAATTTACGATTGTAACCACATAGTTAAAGTTAAATAAAGTCATTCACTTGATAATACTACTTAGACAAGTTTTTGTTGGTACTTTTAACCAAGATTGTGATAATAATATAACAATTTTCCTATATTATAGAATTACTGTCGTTTTTACCCTCGACAAAGGAATATTTTACATTGATTAAGGTAATAGAATATTATTAGGTAAAAAAAACTATATTAATATCGAAAATTGATCATTTTATTATATATATATAAAATTGCTAAATTTTGAAAAGTTATTACGAATATTGAATAACTAGAAAATTATATTAGCTTTGTTTCATTCCCAAAAAAACATTTACTACTATAGTAACCATACGACGTAATGTGATGAGAAAACTGTATACTATATTTAATTCCAACTAAAAAAATACTTTTCTTATTCAATCTAATAAGTTAGTTTCTATTTTACGTATTTTTACTAGGATATAAAGTTATATATAAATATAAAACGGATTTATATAACTAATGAAGGGTTTATAGTCAATAGCTTCTTATAGAAGGTAACATAATATAGAAACCTTGAATAAAGTTTATAGTTTCGTAAATAAATTCCGTATGCAAGAACTTTATACAATAAAAAAGACGTCATAATATCTAAATATGAAATAAAAACCGGTAACAATAATAGGTATGTATATTTCGACTATATTGTTAAATTTAAAATAGCGTTACAACGTCCACTTATATAAGATGCTGCGTTTATCAAAAATAGTTGATATTGTGTTATAAACGAGTTTACCACCGTTATTTAACTAAAAATAAAAAAAAGTTTTATATCGATTTATATCTTGAACAAATTATAACAGTCGTAAATTATTGAGAAAACTTATAATTTTTATTAAATATATCATATGTATAAATTCATCATCTTATCATAAAAAGATACTTAGATTTTTTAAAGAACGATATTAAAAATATATCCGATAAATCGGGGTAAATAAGGTTAAAATGTAAAACATTTATTGTAAGAATATTAATGGTTCACAAAGTATAAAATTAGAGAATTAACAGGCTTCATATATAAAACCAGTGTTGGTAAAGTTGTAGGGAGCAATGTATTATTGAAACAGTGTATTATTTTGAAGATGAAAGAGGAAGAAACTAGAACTAAAAGAAGTTGCTTAGTGGAGCTAAGCATATAGGGCACTGATACGTGCCTTCCTAATGTCCTGTATTCTCTATATAAGTATAATAAGTACCAGAGACCAAAGAAAGAAGTAATGTTTTCATTGTATAACATTCAAAAATCGAGACGTAAGACATGAGACGCGAGAAGCTAGACGTAAGACACGAGATGCGAGAAGCAAGACGCGAGAAGCGAGACGTAAAACACGAGATGCGAGAAGCGAGACGCGAGAAACAGTATGCTAGAAGCGAGACGCGAGATGTGAGACGTAAAACAACCTTTTTATAATAAGCAGAAAGCCTTTTTGTACGCCTTAATAAGATCTTCACAATAACTTAAATCCTTTATAGCCTTTTGTTTGTTGTCTTTCAGTGAATATCTATTCTAGCGAATAAAAAAATGAATTTGATAACCTATACGATAACGATAATTTGAATGGTTTTCTTTAAAAAAAAAAACTAAACACTATATTTATTTTGCTTAAATGTTTTGTTCTATCGTATAAGCTTGAATAGTGGAGTTATATACACGAAAAAAATATACTTTAATTTGTTGTGAAACTTTGAATATCATACGTTAATAGTATGGTAAATTTGTAAGTTCATTGGAAAATTAATTATATTGTTAGTAGGGCTTTAAACGTTACAAAGTTGTCGATTCTATTGGTCAATGTAATAATTGTATTGCGCGGTCAAGTGGTGGATGTATTGTTCTAGGTTTGGTAGACTGCTAGCCGGTCTGCGCAGTAATTTGTATAGCCAATTGCTTGGCCCGTGCTCTAATATGAAGTGAGCGAATATTGTACTTGACTTGCAACCAATACAGTAGGCCTATACAAAACAATACACTCGATCTGCAGTTAGTATAGTCAACTTTACTATAAGTAAAGTTGACCTACTGCACTGTATTTATTACTATTCCAATACTAGCGGCTTTTCATTTTGTACGTGTACGTCAGTATAGCTAACTAATTTTTTCCGGTTACCGCTGAATTACCTCTTCGTCAACTGATCAAACCCTTGTCAATTCCAGTTAACTTCCACATCAAATTGCACCTATTCCCACTTAAATTGACTCCATTTGCCCTCAATTACCCTATGACGAGGTCGAAGTTTATTAACTCCTATAAAAAGTTCTTTTGCTATAAATTTATACAAACCTTTACTTTATCCGTGCCAGTAAAACAAATCGCTATCGTTCATCACGTGGCAGTTTTCCATTTCTCCAGTATATCACTGACCGCTGCCATGTGATATAATCTTATCAGACAGCCTATTAACGTAGCCTTCGATACGTATATTTAGCCTATTACTGTCTAAAAACCCTTTAAAGGCTTTATTTGACGATACATTTATTATAGTATTAATAGAATTATATTTCCCATTCATCCACAGGAACTTTTTAATTTCCTACCCTTTGTAGGCTTCGCAAAGTGTTATTACGTCGATTATCAAGCGTTTTTTTTTTTTTTTTTTTGGGGGGGGGGGGGGGGTGGTTTCGAGCTTCAAGAGGTATTCGAATAAGCTTCTCGAATCGGTACAAATCACTACCAGAATAAAGAGAATATTTAATTGCCTAGTGATAATATTGAAGGTATTCCATAGTGTTATACTTACATTGAAGCCTGTTGTTTTACCATAGATCTTTAAAACCAATACGCTTCGTATAATGCTCTTACATTTGATAGAGGTTTATCAAATCAGGCTACCAATAATACTAAACTAATTCTTTCGCTATCCTTATTAAAGAAAGTTATTATAAAGCTGATTTATAACGACAAGTCAGTGTTATTTACAAAAAACCTATCCGTAAAAATTATTAACTTTGTCTTTGATAAGTCGATTATAACTATATTAATTCTTTGATTTAAGTTCCGTATTTCTTACTTAAACCTTTTGTTTCATCGGTTAAAGTCGTTATTTATTAGGTTTTCTATCTATACCGTTATAAATAGGCTGTAGGAGACCATCGGTCAGTATAAAGTGGAAATATAACTATTACGGACACGCTAATTAAGGTACTATTAGGCCTTAACTACGTTATTTTTGTCGATTATAGCCAAATTAGTGCTTTGGCCCTTTTGGAGAAAGTTAAAGCCGGCATTAATACCAAGTATGCGAATTAACGTTTTATTAAAGTTAAGTTAGTTGCCCTTTACCAACTTCATAACCAGCTTACAGTTTCAGAACTTAAAGTCTTTGATCGCCTATTGTTTCGATACGATGAAGCTAGCAATTTTAATCAAAAAATATCGTTATTTTATATACCTATTAAGCCGAAGCTTTTCCCCTACGTTACTAGTAAATAAGGGTCGTTGTTATGACCCAAGTACGTTTGGTGGGTCAGGAAACAGGCCAGCATTCAGCTGAGCTACCGAGAGCTTGAAGTCTAACATATCAGGCGGGGAACATCTCTTTGTTAGCACCAGACTAGGCAACCCTCCAGGGTTAGGGTTATCTAGATCACAAGTGCTCACTGAGCCTCAGTGAATACTGGTAAGCCTCAGTGAACACCGGTGAGCCTCAGTACTGAAGATAATATGAAGGCTATAGAATATAAGGACACGGTCAGCACCACATAGATAGTATTTCCTTCATAAATCTTCAGTTGTCAATCTAAGTATTCAGTCTACATATCTGAATAGCCTAACGGCTAATGATCATCCTACAACACGAACAAACATCTTCTTAATATTGCACCTTTGTTATCTCTGCTACCTTACTGCTAACATAAACCCCCTGACACCTTCTATTTACTCATGGGTATTTAGTGTGATCATGACAGTCGTATATTCAAGACTTTATACTTAACTATAGTTTAATGTACGATCAATAAGGTAAAAACCAATAAACGCCTACTTTAGCCAGTTCATATAGTGGCTTAATATATCATATTACCGTTCCTAAAAGATAAAAAACATGTAATTCCCATGATAACTCCAGCAAAATAATCCGTCTTAGATCGATTACTAATTACGTATATACTTACATTATATTTCGGTCATTAAATGTAAACTTGCCTTTAGTCTTTATTAATAAACATGCTGTTAAAGCAACTACTAAACGTTAGTTAATTTTTTAAATCGTTAACTATTACGTAGAAATCCAGTCTTTATCTTTATTAACGTATTTTAAAGCGATTAGACGTGACTTTTCTTACGGCCGCTTCTTAGTTTTACCTTTAACCTCATAGATAATCCTCGACCTGAAGATCATGATATTTAGGTTTTAAAAGTTGAAATCAGCCTTCCACACGAATTATATAACCCCTCGAGTTAATAGGCCGTTGATTTTAACCCTATTTCTTTACTTAAATAGTTTGCCAGAGTTTTTAATAATACCTTATACTTAGAGTTTTAATATTAAGTTTTCATCCTCTTTTTATTTTCTGCCAACCCAAACAGTATTATAGATAAGACCCGGTATATATTCCTCTTTTTTAATATTCTTTTTCTTCAAAGGTTGTTCATGATGGCTGTGTTTCATTAGCCTCTAGATTATAGATAAAGAAAGTTCATATTAACTCAGCTGTTTAGCTTAAGGGTTTTTATCATCGGTTACTTTAATATAAATTTTAACTTAGGTAACCCGAGAGGTAATAGAGCCGTTAACAGTTTTAACAACTAATTTAAATTTCATAATACGTAAGCTTTTGTATAAGCCCTTTTATTTATCCGGCTCCCGTTACATGATGATTTTTTTTTATAACAGTAAAATAAACACGTCGATCATTATAAGTCCGTTCCTAGTATTAAGGGTATCGTTGACTTGGCGGCGTACCGATTCTTTCCGCAGTGTTTTTAATTCTTTAGTGTAGGACGTAACCCGTTTATAAGTACTTACTAATCGCAGATATACACTTGTCAGATATGGGTACGCTCCAAAAACCAACAACGCTAGCATTGGGTCTTTAGGTCCTATAATATATTTTAGGCCCTTTAACGATATTTAAAGGAGTTCTTTTGAATTTATAAAACTTCTAATCTCTAGCATAAGAATGTTGTACGCTCGGCAAAGAAGTACATATACCCTTTTAATCTTCTCAATACTCTAGTAAGCCTCTACAAACATCTATTTACACTAAATACCTATTATCTTGGCATTTCCCTAAAATTACGTCGCTGTAAAATTGGTACTAGTATCGTAAACGACGAATTTAAGTGGGCCTAAATACGTATCAATTTACAATATCCTTAGTATTTCCTACGTATCCTTTATGGAAAGGGATTTTAAAAGTTTAACTTTGTAGAAAGAGGTTACAAAGTTAATAACGTAAAAAATGACCTTATTTTCTAAGTAAAATACATCGATAAAAACCTTATAGTTAAAATATTTGTCGTTTTTCAATGTAAACTTAAATCTTCGAGGGGATTAGGAATGCATTTGGCGATGGTAATAAAGATTTTTAATAGTTGTTAGGAGAAAATATTCCATATCTTTATATCCTACGGATTTTAGGACTTTATATAGCTTATTAATAGCTAGATAATTAAATAGTTAGTGTAATTAACGTATTTCAGGCTTCGTTAGGTTTAATATTACTATCTCTAAGTCTTAAAAATAAAACCATAAATGATTTTACTTAAAAGCAAAGAGAAACTTTTAGTTTTTTGTAAATAATTCGTTGGAGTTGACGTTAACGTTAATGTTAAAAGTCTTCATATTCTCTAAGTAAAGAATAACTGGGATATGAGACTGAAAATATGGACATTAATTGACCTAAAAACAATTTAAATTATTGTTATCTCTAGTAACAATAGTTACTTGCCTAATTCGAAGTTAACCTTGTCTTTACTTATATTGTAACAATTAATCTTAGTAGCCATCATGTTTTCCCTTCGCAGTACCATGTATTACGAATAGCTTTCTATTAAGTACCTTACTACTCCCGTATTTGATATAATACCTTAAAACGCATGGTTTGTATAACGATCGCAAAGTTTAAAGGTATATAAGGGGTTAGAGCCTTGGTTAGGGCAAAGTTAAGGGCTTTTACCGCTTAAACAGTACAAAAAAGCGTGGTCAGCTAGTTATTAGGCGGCATTAAAAGTATTATTTTCATGTTACTTAATTTATTTAAAGTTATCGTTACTGTTGATTGGCTCATCTCCTTTAAAGTTTACAATATAATTCAAGTAGTCCTATTCATATTTAATAGAGTATTGGATGTAGTATATTATGTTATTATTGTTACACTTGGTGGATAGGTAACGAGTTAACTAACAGTTGTATATTCTATAAATTTAATGTTTTTATTACTATTACGACGATAATATTCACGGTTAATAGTTCCGTTTCAATATTAACTTTATTTGCGTTAACATGGTTTTTACCTTTAGTTTAAAGTCGATAGACCAAACGTTAGGTGTTTAAGGTACCCGTAACCGTATTTATGGTCGACGTAATTAATTATCGTAATATCTTTTTCATTCACGGTAGGGAAATTACCAGATTAATGGTATATACCGAGCGAGTTTAGTGTACGTATCATTACGATTACTAGCGAGGAACGTAACTGGTTAAAAAAGCCTTCGTAGATAACATTTAGGCGTTATAATGCGTATTCGAATTCGTTAACGCCCGTAACAGTTAGCTATACCTACTCGCTAAGTATAGTGTCACTAACGTGAGCTTTCCTATTTACCTACTAATATAGTATTAACTTATTAAGTATCTAATTTAACATATTTATTGGTGTATACCTCTCTTTCTTATTCGTTATCATCGTGGTTTACCTTTTAATAGCCCAATTTGTATAGTATTAGGAAAAGTAGATATTGTATTCGAAATGACTTTTTATATTATCATAAACTTCGCGTAAGATGATTGTTCAAGTTAGAAAGATTAGGTAATAGTCTTAATCATATCCCGTAATAATTTTAGGGAAAACTAAGTGAAAACTAGAAAGGAGAATCTCCATTCACTTATAAATATTTTAAAAATGTATTATTTTCGTATTCAAAAGGTTATCAGGTTTTCCATTATACTTCTTTATATCGTTTCAGATCTTAGAGAAGTCCATAAAAAGCTTATAGTTAATGTTAACTATTTTGATAAGTTTTAGGGGTAGGTTGCGATAGTTATCCTAATCTTTATTGCTATTTCCTAATAATTTAAGTATCAAAGCCTTCGAAGCAAGATAACAAGGGTCATTTATAGTCGCCTTGCCCGAGGGGTAAAGTCCTATATTAACGCTTATCTTAAGCTCACGCGTATAGGTAAACCTGTTTTGCAAAGGCTTTTGAAGGGTTTGACGATTTTGATTAAAGTGCTAAAGGGTAATAGAGGCGTGAAGGTTTTGAGGGACCTGATGATCTTACTCAATTGACTAGTGTAAAGCGCTAACACCAATTCCTTTTACCTTGTTGGCAACCGCTGCTTTATATGCCTTTCCGCCACTAAAGGAGTACTACGTGTTATTACATGGTGATTCTAGACTTCCAAGCAGATTAACCGGTTTTTTATCTTCAGCGCATAAAGAATTCTAATTTAATTGGGGGTTGTAAGGTTCTTTAGAACACGTACAAGGGCGTTAAAGTTCCTTAATACTCTTTTCTTTAGAGCGTGAGTTTTAAGGTCGTTTCTCACATTAAACCAACTCGTAAGGGGTTTTTGCCAGTGTAGTAAAGCTTTCCTTTAACACGTAAATTTCTCGTCATTAATATTCCTCCTTTAACTTCGACTTGATACCCTTTTAAATCTTTTTCTATATATCAATAGTCTAGTCGTCGAAAAACTTACGATATTTGCGAAAGACTTCGTCGTCGCGGTTAAGTTCTTGACTACCGTTTTACTTAATGATAAAGTAACCGATGAAGTTAACCAGGTGCCGTTTAGTAAAGTTTTCGTTAACATCTGGGCTCTCAAGGTCTTTATCGTACTGCTTTAAAAAAGGATCCATGGAATTAATCTCTTTCTATAGCTTTTATACAGGTGCCATTTCAAGGTTTTGGTTTATATAGGGTTTAATGGGCAAGAGACTTGGTGTTTTGGCATAAATTCGCGTGGAAACTTGGTAACTTAGCGTTGGATCGCGCGAAGTGTCTTTTTCAGCGCGACTTGCCGAATATTGATATTTTGGTTAAAAGTTTGAGATCTTAACGATGAAATTGGCTAAATAGAATAAAAAAAAATTAAAGTAAGGTTAAAAATTTTGGTGTAAAGAGTAAGATTGAAGATCATTTGTTATTATAGGTAAATGACGCGTGTTTTTTTCTATTTAGCCGTAGAATTTAGTCGTCTTATAGTAGTGTCACCCGTAGTAGTATTGAAATAGCCGTTTAACAACTTTTCAAACTTTGAGACTTTCGATAGTTAATCTCAAAGTCTTTGAAAAACATCCGTAAAGATTTTTTAATGTTTTCAACAGAGATACCATTGCTACCTATGGTCTACCGTAAAGACTAGTATAACCTAAATATCCTTTTTATATACTGGCGTAGAGACTGACACAATAGAAAACGGCTTTCGCAAGAATCTTTCCTCTACCCTAATGATAACGTAAAACGTAACCAGAAAAAAGCTTTTTCTTTTATCTCACTAATTTGTTCTTAAAACAATAAGCACCGATAAGTATTGGTAAGGCTTTAGACGTTACAAAGTTATCGATTCGATTGATAGAAGTAACAGTAGTATTATGTGGTCAAGTGGTAGATGTATTATTATATGGTTAGCAGACTGCTAGCCGGTCTGCACAGTAATTTGTATAGTCAATTGTTTGACCCATTCCCTAGTATGAAGAGGGCGCATACTGTACTTAACTTACAGCCAATACAGTAGGCCTACAAAAAACAATACACTCAACTTGAAATTGATATAGTCAACATTACTTTAAATAAAGTTGGCCTACTGCACCGCATATATTACTATTACAACGCCTATATATCAAGTTTCCCACAAGTTTTACCATAATTTCAAAACATAACCTAAATGGTATTAACCTTTCTATAGGTAGATTAATAAGTTTCCTCATACGTAACTATATATAATATTTAATATTAAATTTTATAAAGTGATTTTTTTATGGTAAGTTGAGTGTTTTTGCGCAATTGTTTACTTATAAAACGGATTTCTTTTTGTTAAAATAGGAGAATAACACCATAAAAATATATAGAAGTTTGTTGTTGAAACTAGAATAAATATTTATAAGGATTAAAATCAATGGCGCTATAATAATTATTATTAATATTTCATTATAAAAAAGGTATATATTTAGTTTGTAATTACTTTGTATATTTGATAATATAATACTAGAAGGAAAGTTTAACAACCTGATTTTTTCGTTTAACCTCACTATTAGTTTGATAATAATATGTAGTTCTTATTCTTAATTCAATATCGAATGCCTTTTACAAAATTGGTTGAAATATAAAAATAAATTGGATATTACACTTAGAAATAATCTTTAGCAGGTATAACTAGTAAGAAAACAATAAGTATTTATGTTGGTAGCACTTTAGGCGCTGCAACGTTATCGATTCGATTGGTCGAAGTAACAGTAGTATTGAAATGATCAAGTAGTGAATATATTGTTCCAGGTTCAGCGGATCGCTAGCCGATATACACAGTAATTCGTTTAGCCAATTACTTGGTTCGTACCTTAATTTGAAATGTGTGCATACTATAATTAACTTAGAGTCAATACAGTAAACTTATAAACAATACATTCAAATTGAAGTCAATATAGTCAACTTTATTGTAAGTGAAATTGACTTTCTATACTACAATTACTACTATTTTAACACTAAAGGCTTTTTATTTCATATTCACAAGTCAATTTAGTCGATTAATGTTTTCCGGTGACTACCGAATTAGGTTCTTGTTAACTAGCTAAACCCCTATGAATTCCATAGCCAAATTAACATCAATTACCTTCATTTACTCCAAAGCTTCGAATCTTAACTTCACCAACTCCCGTACACAACTCTTTCGGCTCAAACCTATATGTACTAGCCTACTACCACCATTAGTCCTTTTAACTAACGTGGGTTAAACTGCCTACTACTTTACTTGACCTATATAGATTAACTAACTCACAATTAAAACTGCTACTGCTAGCTATTTAAACCAATATAGATTAAAACATCTATTATTTTCACTTAACTCACATAGGTAAACTGACTTATCACTTTCTACAATTTAACCATACTAATCACAAAAACTACTTTTACGGGCTTCATTCCCCTACCAATTTTCTAATTTATCAACATATTCCTATTCGCTAACATATAACTTGACTTTACTAGTTAACCTATTAATATAACTTTCGATACATATAATTAGCCTATTACTATTTGTAAATCTTTTAAAAGCCTTATTTAACAACGTTTTTGCTATAATATTGACGAGATTATCTTTATCATTAATCCATCGAAACTTTTTAATGTCCCTATCTTGATAAAATTTATAAAATACCTTTACATTGATTATTAAGCAGTTTTCGCGAATGGTTCCGAACTTTAAAAGGCATTTAAATAGAGTCAGTGAATCGTTACAAATCACTACTAAAATGAAAAAAAAATATTTCATTACTTACTAAAACCGTTACCTATTTCCTATAATATTATGCCTACATCAAAACCGGCTATTATACCGTAAATCTTTAAAGCTAATACGCTTTATATAATCCTCATACATCGAAAAAAGTCCAACAAATTAAACTTAGGGAAATTATAAATTAGTTCTTTTATCTAGTATCATTAACAAAAGTTACCAAAAAATACATTCATAATAATAGGTCTATATTATTAGTAAAGGAGTCATTCCTAAAAACTATTAACTTAACCCTTAACAAGTCAATCGAAACCATATTAACCCCTTAATCTAAATTCCGCATCTACCACTTCAACCTCTTATTTAACCGATAAAACTTTTCGTCTGTTAGGTTTTATACTTATACCGTAATAGATAAGTCGTAAAAAGTATTTAGTTAACATATAGTAACAACATAATTATCATAGGCGCGTTATTATAAATACCATTAAGCACAGGCTACATTAATATTATTAGTTTTAACCAAATAAGCACCCTAGCCCCTTTAGCAAAAACTAAGACAATTATTCACACCAAGTATTCGGATTAACGATCCATTGAAATTAAATTAATTACCTTCCAATAAAATATAACCAACTTGTAATTGCTAAACTTTAAATCTTTAATCGCTTACTATTGTGATATTACAAAGCTATCTATTGTAATGAACAAGGAATCATTAATTTATTTTCCTACCAAACCGAATTCTTTATCTTACATTACTAGTAAATACGAGTTAAAAGTTTAAAACTTCTAATTTAACTATTATTCCAAATGCGATTGATAGGTTGGAAATTGATAAAGGAATATTTTAGTTAATACGTATAATAAATTAACACGTTGTATTAATGTCCCCAGAATATACTTATTATATAATTCTTATAATGAATTTAACAATACAATCCGTTATAAATCGGTTGTTAACCATGTATACGCTTTTGTTATATCGCACCTATTCAAGGTAAACTTCGCTTTAATTTCATTTGATAAACATATTACCAAAACTACTACTAAATACTAACATATGTTCCAAATTGTTAACTATTACATAAAAATCTAATCTTTACCTTTATCATTATATCTTTCAACAATCAAACGTGAATTTTTGTACAGCCACCCCGTAATATTACATTTAACCTTATATACAATCCTTAACCTAGAAATCAAAACGTTCGGGTCGTGAAGATTAAAGTCGGCTTTAGATACGAATTATACGACTTTTCGAATTAAAATTCTACTAATCTAGATTTTATAGTTTTTCTTAAAAAGTCTGCCGAAAATCATAATAATACCTTATACCCAAAGCTTTACAACTAAGTCTAAATTCTCTTTTCCCCCCTTATTTACCTAAACCATATTATAAAGAAGGCTCAATATATATTTCTTGTCTTTAACATTCCTCCTCATTAGTTATCTTCCGCTTAAACGACCGTTTAATAACTCATCAATAATGGGGGACGAAAGGTCGTATTGATTTATTTGCTTGACTTAAAAGACTTTATCGCCGTCGTTAATTATCCTGATATAGAATTCAACCTAGGTAATACAAACATCGCAGAGCGGTTAGCAAATTTAACAACTACTTCAAAGTTAACAACACTCAGAATCTTATAGAAGCTATTACATTTACCTAGCTCCCGCTATACAAGAACTTTACTTCACAACATCAAAGATAATACATAGATCGTCATGAAACCGTTTCCGATATTAAAGTCAACATTAACTTAACTCTATACCAATTTATTCTGCAATTTATTTAATATTTACCGTAGGCCATAGCTTTCTTTTGGGTAGTTGTTAATAGTCGAAATTCACTTATCAAAGATAAATACGCTTCAAAAACTAATAAAGTTAATACCAGACCATTAAAGACTACAATATCATTTAAATCCTTTACAACTATTAAAAAAAATTCCTCTTCATCCGTGTAACTTCTGATCTTTAGCGTAAAGATATTATACGCTTTATAGAATAACGAATATACTCTTTCGATATTTCCAATATTTCAATATGCTTTAATAAACACCTATTTACACTAAATTCCCATTATCTTATCATCCGCATCAAAATCTGCCGCCGGAAAATTAATACCGATATCGTAAATAACGATATTAGGTACACCAAAATACATATTAATATATAAAATCCTTATTGTTTTCCATATATTTTTCGCTGATAAAGATTTTAACAACTTAACTTCGTAAACGAAAGTTATGAAGTTAATAACGTGAAAAACAAGCTTACTATCCAGAGAAAATTCATTAATACAAATCTCTCAATTAAAATCCTTATCATCTTTGAGTATAAACTTAAATTTTTAGGGGCCTTCAAAATATGTTTGTTAATAGTATAAAAGCTTTTCAATAGCCTCTAAAACAAAGTATTCCACGCCTTTATACCCTATGGACTAAAAGACTTCATACAATCTATCGATAGCTAGGTAATCAAAATGCTAATATAGTAAACATATTTTAACTTGATAAAATTGAAAACTGTTTCCTCTAAACCTAAAAGATAAAATTATAAATACCTCCACTTGAACACGAAGAGAAACCTCTAGCCGTCATTAACTAGCTTATAAACATTAACGTCAACGTTAAAGCTGAGGGTCTTTACATCCTCCAAACAAAAGAGAAAAAAGATGGAGAATTTGAAAATATGGAATTTAATCGATCTAATAACAATCTAAATGCCTATTATCCTCAATAATAATAGTTATTTGCCTAAGCCCAAACCAATATTCGCCTTACCAATATCTTAATAATCAAATCCTAAAATTTTTGATAGGCCTTTATCATTGCAAAATAGTCGATTCGAACCACTGTAGTCGAAGTAACTGGTGTTGCATTGATGTTGGTTTTAAAGTCTGAGTTGTAAGTTCTAAGGTTGGAAGACCGCTAGGCGGTCTACGCACTAATTTGTATGGCCAAACATTTTGGCCTGTGCCCACATTAAAGTATGTACCTACTGCACTAAACTTACAGTACAAGTACAGTCTTATAAACTGTAGCCAATTTTCAGTTAGTACGATCAACTAAACTGACAGTTTAGTTAACTTGGCTTTATTGCATTTGATTGCTATTTTAATACTGGCGGCTTTTTGTTTTGTGTTTGCGCGCTAGCATAGCTTACAATTAATTAGTAGCAACCTTTGTAATCCCTTTTTGATTCACAAGCCAATAACAAACCAGACCACTGTCAATTCCGATTAATCTGTGCTGAAATTGACATTAATTATGGCCCCTTGTGTCCCTTTTACTGTATCTCTTTGAAACCTCCATTTTTCAACTCCCGTACATAGGTTTTCGCCACAAACTTATATGCATTACGTATTCCACTACTTGCGTACCTTTTATCAGTAATTGAATTTACTGGCATTGCCATCGTTACCTTTTATATCTTTGCTATAAATATTATTACCTTGGTAACCTTCAAGCTTGCTAGAACAACCCTATTTCTCCATATCACGTGCCAGGCGATCTACATAGCCCTCGATTTGTATAGTCAGTGTATTACTATCCACAACCTTTTGAAGGAGTTATTAGGAGTGACCTTAGTTATATCATCGGCGGAGTTATCTTTACCGTTAATTTACTAGAACGTATTGATTTTCTAGGCTTTGTATGCATTTTTTAAAGTTATTACGTTTATTATTAGACGGTTTTCATTAGTCGTACCTAGCTTTGATAAACATTCGTAAAGGTTTCAAAGGTTGGTATATATTACTATATGTATAATACAGAGTCTTAGTTTTTTAGTAATAACCGTTAATATACTATTAGTTACAATATCGATATGAAAACCTATTATTATACCGTAGACTTTCAAAGCTTGTACGCTTCGTATTATACGTTTTCATTTAACGGATATCTAGTTTATAAGGTTTTCGGTAATTGTAAATTTCTCTTTTTACTTTTTCTTATTAACAAGTATCATCAGGAAGTGAATTTATGATATAAGGTTAGTATTGTTAGTGAATTATTCATCCGTAAAGATTATTAGCTTCGCTTTCGTCAAATTTATCGAAACTATGTTAATTTTTCTTTTCAAGTATTTCAGTTGTTACTCAATTCATTCATTTAACCTATTTAAGTCCTTATTTCATAGATTTTGTATTTGTATCGTAATGGAAAAGTCGTATGATACCTCTGGTTGGCATAATGTAATATTATGGGCCGTATATTCTTTTTACTCCAGATATCTTTGTAATATTACCTCGTCGGCCTTATAGATAATTTTCAAGCTCATAACCTACCCTTTTTAGTTTAGGTTAATTCAAATACCATTTTAGCTTTAATACTCTAGATACGTATATAGAATCAATCAAAGTTAAGTTATATATCTTTCATTAACTTTTTAATTAACTTACATTTTTAAAGGTTTAACCTTTCGATAACACGTTGTTTTGCCGTTACAAATCTAATATCTCTAAGGAAAACGGTATCGTTAGTTTAAATACCTACGATGCTAAAGTCTTTACCCTCCGAAATTAGTAGACACGGGTTAAACTTTAGAATTTTTATACCCAACATATTTTTGAAGCACGTTTGGTACGTTAAAAACTAATAAACATCTACTTTTGTTAGTCTATATAAAGGCTTAATGCAACGTATTAATATACCAGTTGAAAACTTGTTCCTTAATTTTTCGGAAATTTTAATAGTATAATCCGCTGAAAACTAGTGGAAGACTATGTATACGTTTGTATAATTTCACGCCCATTCAGTATTAAATAAATTCTTGTATTAATAGTTCAATAGGTGGTAATAGCGACGATTCAACGTTAGCTCATCTTTCAAAATATAGATAATTAAGTAAGGATTTAGTCCTTACCTTTATCACTGTATTGTTAAGCGATTAACCGTGAGTTTTTGAACAGCCGGTCGGTAGTTTTTCTTTAACCTCGTAAATTGTCTTCGATTTGAAAATAATTACTTTTTAGCCTTAAAATTACCTTAACGGTACAAGTTATACAACCTTTCGTAAAAGAAGGACGTTAATCTCTATTTGATTGCTTTTCTCAAATTGCTTACCCAGTATATTAATAATACCTTCAATACGTAATTTAAAGGTAAGTTCTCTGTTGAACCTTTCGTTTTGAAATTCCTACGTCGTTAAGTATATATTGCTAAGCTTATAACTCCCGTTACCTTTTCTTTTTTGTGTGTATATCCTTCTTTTATGTAGTTATCTGCGCCATTTACGTTTTATTAGCTTATTAACGATCGTATTAAAAAGGGTATATTAGTTAATTTGTTCAGTTAGAAAGATATTAACGTTTGAATTTTGGTCACACTTAAGGGATCTTTTATACGGCTGAACTTGTGTAATTCGAAAAGTAATAGAGACGTTAGTAGTTTTAACCACTATATTTTAGTTAGTTTTATTCAATATTTTATACGGTTCATTCTATTTACCTAGCTTTCTTCACATAAGGGCATTATCTTAAAGGGGAAAGAATAATACGTCTATTATTGATGGTACGTTCCTGGTATTAAGGGTTTCGTTAACCTAATGGCGAGCCAATTCCTAACTTAATTTCTTTAGGGCTTTAATATATAATGTTACTCTGTTTTAGGTATTTGACGATAGTAGTGTTTCAGTCATTATACATAAGTAGTCCTTAAATACCAGTAGAGTTGGTATAGGGATATTAAGGCTAATAATGTCGTTAAAGTCTTTTGCTAATATTAAAAGCCGAGATTTTAAATTTATAAAACTTTAGATTTCGAGTATAAGAATAACATAGACCTTTCACAAAATAGTATATGCCTTTTCGACCTTATGAATACATTAATAAGACTTAAATGAAACTTATTTATATCAAATCCCTATGGACTTAACATTAGCTTAAAACCTTATCTTAATAAAGTTAATACCAACATCGTAAACTAACACGTTTGGTAACCTAAGGTACGTATTAATCTATAAAGTATGTGATATCTTTTACGTTCACTTTGCCGTAATAGGTTTAAGGAATTTAGAGTCGTAAAAAGCCGCAGCGAAGCCCACAACGTAAAGTACTAACTCATTATTTGAGTAAAAAACGTTTAAGAAAACTTTAAAGTTAAAGTTTAAATTTTCTTTGAACCTAGAATTAAATCTCAAAGGGGTTTAGGAGTGGATTTTATAGTGATAGTAAAGCCGTTCGATTACCTTTAGTACCGGTAAGTTTATATCTCTATGATAAGTTACCTTTAGGACCTTGTAAAGCCTAATAGTTACCGGGTAGTTAAACCTAAAGTATAGGTAAAAACTTTCCGCCTCTATTAAATTTAATACCATTTTTTTTAATCTTTGAAGATAAAATAAGGGGTACTCTTGTTTAAGGTTAAGTGAATCTTTTACTGTCTTTTACCTAAACCGATTTGTCAATTTAAACGTTAACATTGATATCAAGGTTTTTTACATTTTTAAATTAAAATAGAAAAGGATTATGATATTAAAAAATGTGAAAAATAATAATTTTAATAACAGTTTTCACTGTTATCTATCCTAATAAAGTCAACTTTTTTCTAGAGCTAAAGCCAACTTTAGATTTACTAATATCCATATAATTAAATTTTGTAATAGTATTAATATCACTTTGCAACGCGATGTATACCAATAATCTCCTATTAATTACCGTATTACTTTTGTATCTGGTATAATGCCTTAAAAAACCTATTCGAGGTAACGATTTTTAATAGTAAAAAGGTATATAGTACCAAGGTCTTTATCGTTATGTTGGCAGTAAGGGTATTTATCTATTAATCGGTATAAAACAGCGTAATCAGCGAATTATTACGTTACTTTTAAGTAGGTGTGAGTATATTTATGTCAGTCTATAACCTTAGGCTTATTTTCCTTTCTTTAACTTTATTACCTTTAATTTTCTAATTTTTATTCAACGTAATCTCAGTCGAAAATGAGAGGAATGACATATAATATATTACTTATTTTAATTTACATTTGACGGAAATATGACGTATTATTCAACAGCCCTATTTACTGAAATTCCAAAATTTTAGTATTTAAGGAAAATTTACTTAATTAATTTAAAAACCTTAAAAAAAAGGAATAGCGTCTTCTATAGGTTAATTGATTACATCTATAGGTCAGAACCTTCTTTTTAGTCATATTAATTGGGCATTCCGTACTTGCGATCGATATAATACTAATAAAAAGGGTCTTTTGCGTCATAACTAAATTTAGGGACTGAAAGGTACATATAAGTCGAGCCGGAAACTCGAGTTGTTATAGTTAATAATAAGGAACGCAAATAGCTAAAAAAAAAAAAAAAAAAAAAAAAAAAAAAAAAAAAAAACTTCATAAATAGTATTAGGAAATTAAACGGCGTATTCGAACTCTTTATAGTCTGTAACGGCTTTCCGAAAATGTTGTCGTAAGATTCTTTCGACAACTCATACGTTTGCCATTACTTATTGGCAAAGTATCAGCCCATCAGATATTTAATGGAAAAGGTCCATTTTACTTTTCCTCCTTTTTTTAAAAAAATATAACATGTAAAACCACCTGATAATATTTAAGTTGGTATAATACTAGGTGAAATTAATATAGTAATAGAAGTAACCTTTTAAACTATGGTAAATTTGATGGAAGGAGAAGCAATTTGTTAATTACTGGAGGTAGTGATCCTTAGCTTAACCGGTATATATACTAGGAAACAACGAGTAAAAACCTGGTAATTAAACCCTTATTTAAGGTAAGATATTGAATAATAGGCATAACTTAACGTCAAGAAAGTTGTACGACTTATAGTTATACTTTTCTTTTCCTTCCTACATCTTAAAAAGCATAGTAATTTCCGCGTAATTCGTATTTACTATAGGGATGTATCGAAGGGGAAGCGTAATATACTGGTCGTAGGAACCCTTTAAATCCATCGTCTGGTACTGTGATTAGTACTGATAGGAAAAATAATTACATTTAGCTAAGTTTTAAGGGAAAAAGCTAGTAGCTATGTTAATAATAAGCTCTCGTATAAAGCTAATCCTTCCTTAATTTTGATATTAAAACTAAACACATTAAAAAATCCGAGGAAAGTAATTTAGTAGTTTCTACTGCGAAGGGCTTAGTAATAATTCTTTTGGTATTAAGGGGTACGTTGAGGTTTTTACTTAATTAATTGGTAAACTTAAGGGCTTGCAGAATATAGGTTAATTAATTTTTAGGACCAGTAATATTAAACCGCTAACCCTTGGTAAAAGAATCTAAAAAACTTATTTAGGCTTAGGTATGTCTTTAAGAACGTGTATAGGAGCGTTAAAGAATGCTATCACTAGCAATAACCTTGCCCTTAACTTTAAATATTTATTAAGTGGTTTTATTGGGAGCGTATTCGTAAAGTACGTTGGATAAATTGCCCTTTTTCTTCTGTTAATAAGTAGGTTTAGCCCTCAGTTAGCGAGTTTAGTTTTTAGCCTAATCTTAATGTAACTATTTACTATTTTCCACATATTTAGATTCGAATCCCTAGAGTATTCTTGAAAATCAGCATACGCCTATAGGTTTTAAACGGTTTCAGTTAGGTTTAAGTCGAAATTATAGGAGCTGATTATGTTGGTAAGATACTAGACTAAAGAGTCTTTTTCAGATTTGGCAAACCAAAGGTCTTTATTGAAGTGTTTTTTAATGATAATACCGCAAGAAATTATCGTTTCCCCCCTAATAGATTTAGTAACGACATTAATTCCAACGCATTTTAAAGCTATCATGACGATAATTAAAGGTTATGAAGGGGAAAAAACGTGATATAAAATGGTAGGTCGTAGGTTTTCCGTCAAAGATATTATTTAAACTTAAAGATCACAGGACTTAGTCGTTTTTGATATTCAAAATTTACAGTAATAATAGCCATAAAAGTACTGACTTAACCGTTTGTCAACCTGTAGAATTATTAATCTTTAAGACTTTCAATTAGTTAATCTGAATGCGTTATTTTAAAAAAGATTAATAAAAATTTCTTGGTGTTTTTAGTGGAGATACCATTGCTTACTTATAATGTATCGTAAACAACCGACATAGCTTATAGGTTTTCCCTATTCTTTACCGTTAACAACTAATATAGCTTATAGGAGCCCTTTGTAAAAACCCTTTCTCTACTTCTAGACGTCGTTTAACATAAAGCGTAACCGGAAAGTAACTTTCTTATTTTACTTATCCAATCTATACTTAAACTAATAAGCACTAATCAGTATTTGTAGGCTTTTATCATTGCAACGTAATCGATTCGAATCACTATAGTCGAAGTAACTGGTACTGCATTAATGTTGGTTGTAAAGTCTCAGTTATAAATTCTAAGTTTGTCAGACCACTAGCCGGTCTGCATACTAATTTTTATGGCCAAACTTTTTGGCTTGTACTCACTTTGAAGTAGGCACCTACTGCACTACACTTGAAGTGCAGTCCCACAAACTGCAGCCAATTTGAAGTCAGTACAATCAACTAAACTGACAGTTTAGTTGACTTAACTTTACTACATTTGACTGCTATTCCAACAGAAATAGTAATAATTTCCCTCCAAAATACTGCTTTTTACGAATAATCTTATATTCAATATCTTACTACCCCAATATTAAATATGATACCTTAAAACGTGTAATCCGAATAACGATCGCAAAATTTAAAGGTACATAATAGGTTATGGTCTTAGCCAAAGTAAAAATGAAGGTTTTTGCTATTTAAACAGTATAGGAAAACGTAATAGGTTGATTATTAAAGAGAGTTAAAAATAATTTCGTTATATCATGTAATTTAGTTAATGATATCGTTACCGTTAATATTCTTTTCACTCTAATAATTTATGATACGGTCAAAAAAATCTTACTTTATACCAATAAGGTGTTGAAAAGAATATAATACTTATTATTTATAACACATAACCGAAGTGTAGGAAATTAACCAATAACTAAATTTGGTATAAATTCAATACCTATTATCACTATCACGACGATAATTCTAAAGATACACAAATCCATATGAATCTTACATTCGTTAACTTTAATGTAATTATAACTTCCAGTCGGGAAGTTTTAAACCAGATCTTAAAATTTGGGATCACCTATAGTTATGATCGACATTATATATTAATGCGCAATCTTCTTTATCTAAATCGCGAAAGTCATTGATTTAGAAATATATTCCAAGCGAGTTCGGCGTTTATACTATTAGGGTCGCAAACGAAAAATGGAACTAACTTAAAAAGTCATTACAGGTAGCATTTAGGAATTATAAAATGTGTTAAAACTCGCTTACGTCCTTAACTATTGACTTTACTCAGCAGCGAAGCCTAACTTGGCCAATATAAACTTTGTTTATTATTTATTAATATAGCGACAACTTATTGAGTATTTCATTTAAAATATCTATTAGTATTTCCTTAAATTTTTTTCTTAGCTATTATTATTGTTTACCTCGTAATAGCTTAATACGTGTAATATTATGCGAAGTAGTCTTTGTATTTTAAATAACTCTTCATATCGTTCTTAATCTTGCGAAACGTTTTTATTGTTTTAGGAAAATCAGGTAATGATTCCTAATATAACCTGTGGGAATCCCAGGGAATAATAAATAAAAACTATAAAAAGGGACTTCCATTTACTTACAAATATTTGAACAGGGTATTATCTTCGTATTCAAAAATTTAAAAAGTTTCTCATTATATTTCTTTACATCATTTCGAATCTTCGCAAAATCCGTAAAATGTTTGTAATAATATTAACTATTTTAACAGGTCTAAGGGAAAGATTGCGATCATCTTCCCTATCGTCGGTATTATTTCCTATCAATTCAAGCCTTAAAGCTCCTAAGTCTCAATATTAAGGGTAATAACCAATAGCCTAACTTGAGGGGTAAAATCCTATAATAAAACCTATAGTAGGCTTACATGTATAGACGTACCTGCTGTAAAATTCTTCACCTTAAAGGACTTATCAATTCTAAGGAATGGATTAAGGGGCAAGGGGAACTTAACCGTATGAAAGGTTTTGAGGAACTTAAAGATCTTATTCAATTAATCTCAGAACGCTAACGTCGATTCTTCTTGCCACGTTAGCGGCTTCTACTTTATACTCTTTACTGCCGCTAAGGGCGTATTCCACATTGTCGCGGAAAGGTGTTAAACTACCAAAAAAATAACAAATTCCTTATCTTTAACGTATAAAAAGGCGTTAAAGGTCCTTAATTCCTTTACCTATAATACGTGGGGTTTAAAGGTATCTTTCAAGTGGAGATAACTCGAAAAGAGTTTTTATCAGCTTAACAAATATCTTTTCTGACATGTATACCCCTCGTTATTTTAATTCCTCCTTTAATATGGATCGAACACATTTTTAAATTCTATTCCACATGTCAATTATCCAGTCATAAAAAAACTCACAATACTAGCAGAAAACGCGGTCGTTGCGGTCAAATCCTTCGCCACCGTCCTACTTGAAAATATAATTACCGTCAAAATTAACCAAGTGCTTATTGGCTAAACCTATATCAACATCTTTCCTCCAAAAGTTATTAATAATAATTCTTAACAAAAACATAACCGAGGGCTTTAATTATTTCCGTCCTCAAGGGGTCGATGATTACTTCAAAGTGAACCATTGTGACAGTCATCTTGACGTTTTAACTGGCGTAGGACATATAATTTGGTATTTTAATGTAAAAGGGGCGTGGAAATGGTATTTCAGCGTAAAGTTACGCGATGTGACGTTTTTGACGCGACTTAGCGATTCTTTGTACTTTTACTCAAAACAATGATTTTGAAGAATCAATCAGCGTAAGGAAAAGAAAAAAAGTAAGGTAGGGAAAAAAAAACCCAAGTGTTTAGGGTAAAGATCAAATATAAAAGGTAAAATTGAATGTCATTTATTATTAGTAGTTCAATATCTGTGTGACTTAGGCGTTTTTTATAGTGTAGTAGCACCCGCAATAGTACTAACTTAGTCGTTTACTAACTGATTGATTTAAGGATTTTCATCGTCAATCTCAATTCTTTTCTTAAAGGGTTTGTCAATATTTATTAGTGTTCTTAAGTAACAATACCATTGTTTACTTCCAAATTAAGGTTGTAGACATACGTAACCCAAATTTCTTCTTTGTTTTCCTGCTGTTGTAGACTATCGTAGTACTAATAAAGGCTTTTCGAAAAAATCTTTCTTCAACCTCTACCGTTTAACGTAAAACGTAACTGAAAAGTAGCTTCTTTTTCTTATCAGCTTATCTGTGTTTAATATAATAAATAATGATCAGTGTTAATAGAACTTTAGACATTTTGACATTGTTGATTTTATTGGTTAAAGTAATGATAGTATTTTAATAGTTAAGTGATAGGTATTTTTTTTAGGTTTAGCAGACCGTTAGCTAGTTTTTAAGGTAATTTTTGTGGATAATTACTTGGTACTTGCCTTAGTATGAAGTTGGCACATACTATACTTGACTTGAGGTCAATAAAGTAGATCTAAAAACAATACACTCAACTTGCGGTCAGTGTATTCAACTTTACTAAAGTTAAAGTTGACTTACTGCACTGTAATTGCTACTATTTCAACAAGTTGTATAAAATTTCTTCCTAAGAAGCTGCTGTATAAGTGGTGTGGCTTGGGGGAAAAAGTACGTTTTAACATTTTATAGGTTACCAGTATAACAACTTCAATTTCCTTATATCTTAGCAATATCTATAAGATGGTGACGAATACCATTCCTGGTGACGTGGTAATAAAGTTCATGTGAATAATATATATTGGTTTTTCGGAAATTTAAATTCATTGTAGACTCTCAATAGATTTATTATTATTATATTATTTTATATTGCAAGTATAGTAATTGTTGGAATAGTAGTCGTTGCAGTGTAGTAGGTCAACTTTACTTATAGTAAAGTCGACTATACTGACTTTAAATTGAGTATATTTTTTTGTGTAAGCCTTTTTTATTTGATGTAAGTAAAATAAAGTATATGCCCATTTCATACTAGGATACAGGCCAAGTAATTGGCTATTGAATTACGGTATAGATAAGCTAGCGGCCTGCCAAACCTAAAATAATACGTCCACTACTTCACAATTGTAATACTACTGTTACTTCAAATAATCGAATCGATAACGTTGCAACATCCAAATCCCTACCAGTACTGATTAGTATTTATTAGGTTAAGTACAGATAAGCTAAGTAAAAGCAAAAGTTACTTTCTGGTTACACTTTATATTCAAAGGCAGTTAGGGTAGAAGAAAGATATTTTCGAAGGGTTTTTACTATTACATCGGGTTTTACGGTAATATGTAAAATAGACTTTTAGGTTAAATCGGGTTTTACGGTAGTTTAGAGATAGCCACGGTATCATAATTGTAAATAACAAGAAATCTTTACGAATACGTTTTGAGAAGCGTTAAAATTCATTGTTGAAATTCCTAAATGGACATATTGGTAAATAGCTAAGTTAATACTATCACGGGTGTTACTATTGAAGAACGATTAAGTCCTACACCAAATAACCATAACAAACGACTTTTAACCTTAGAATTTACATTAAACATTTACCTTTACTTTCCTATATTATCTTACTCTACGTCTTTTCGTTTGTCAAAATCTTTATTTTAAGTAAAAAATACCCAGAATTACCAAGTCGCTTTAAAGAAACTAAGTTGTGCGACTTCACACTAAATTACCAAGTCTTATATCTTATATTAATCAAATTATCAAAATGGGTACCGTAAGCGCTAATTTTAAAACTATCGCCGACTCTATTGGGATAATAGCTATCAATACCCTCAGACATTTTTTTACCAAGCAATGTAACAATAACCTTTGAAGGCAAAATTTTAACGAAAATTTAACTGAAAAATATTTGAATAATTTTATCAATAATTACATCATTAAGTAAGATGGAGGCGAAGAATTCAACCGTTGTGACCACACTTTTCTTATGTCACGTGATTTTTTTTACGATGAGACTATTAATATTTGGAAGGCGATTCAGAGAACCATTAAGTTAAAGTTAAAGTTAGCATTCAAACAATAAAGAGTTTACGTGTTGAAAAAGAACTCACCTAAGCTGATATAAACCCTTTTCGACCTACTATAACTTAACTTATACCTTTAAAACCTATACTTAAAGGGAAAAGGTGTTAAGAACTTTAAACGCCCTTATAAAAAGTTTTAGAGGTCCTTCCATTCAGTTAAGTCAAGCCTTTTTGCACGTTGACGAAAAGGAATCTAATAATCCATTCGGTAACCTAGCACCTTTATAAGATAGTGCGGAGTACGCTCTAAGAGGCGGCAAAGAACATAAAAAAACGACTATCAATACGGTAAAAGGTATTAACTTCGACGATATTTAACGGTTAATTAAATAGAATTGTAAAGACCTTTTAAACTCCTCTTACTTCCAAATCTTCATTATATTTTAACCATTCGTTTACAATTTCCAAACCCCTTAAAGAGAAGCTTCCTACAGCAAGTACTATTATTCGCGCGAGCCTATTATAGGTTTGATTGCAGGATTTTACCCTTCGGGTTAAGCGACTGGTAATGACCCATGATGTTGCGATTCAAAAGCTCTAAATTTTAAATTGACTAGAAATACGAACGAAAATTGGAAAGATTATTACGATTTATTATCTCAACTTATTAAAACTGTTAACATTAACTACAAGCTTTTTACGAAGTTCTCCGAGATTTGGAATAACTCAAAAAACTATAACTAAAAGCTTTATAACCTTTTTTATACTAAAATAATACCTTTTTTAATATTTATAAGTGTGGGAGGTCTCTCCTTATAATTTTCACTTACTATTTCCTGGAATCCTTATAGGTTATGCCAAGGATTATTACCTGACTTTTCTAATGCAGGTAAAAACCTTTCGAAATATTTACCACATAAGAGTTATTTTCAGTACGATATTTACTTTGTATAATATTATATGAATTAGGCTATTATGAGTGTAATAATCACACTAAATATTCGTAAGTAAATAGAAAGTATCAGGGGGTTTATGTTAGCAGTAAGGTAGCAGAGGTAACAAAGGTGCAATATCAAAAAGATGTTTGTTCGTGCTGTAGAATGATCACTAGCCGTTAGGCTATTCAGGTGTGTAGACTAAATACTTAGATTGACAACTGAAGAACTATGAAGGAAATACTATTTATGTGGTGATTACCGTGTTCTTATATCCTATTGCCTTCATACCATCTTCAGTACTGGACCGCTGAAGTCGCTGGTCGCTTCCTGCGGTCCAATGTAGTATCAACTGGACCGCTCTTCGGTCCTTGCGGTTCCAACCCTAACCCTGGGTCCTTACAGAAGAGAGATCCCTGGCTTGATATGTTGGACATCAGGCTTCTGATAGCGTAGCAGACCGCTGGCCTATTCCATGACCTACAGTTGGTCCTTGGGTTATAAAAATGAGGTGGAAGACGATAATAGTGAAGAAGAAAGAGGAGGAAACACCGATGGATATTTTAAATTCAATATTTAATAGGCTGGTATTATATTAGTTAGCGATAATAAAGGCCTACTGTAACCAAGGTATGTTCCACTAGTAGATACTGCTAGCTGTTACGGGTGTTAACAAGTTTAAATACGCATTATAACGCCTTAATACTACTAGTAAAGGCTTTTTTAACCAGTTAAGGTTCTCGTTTGCGACCGTAATGACATGTATGTCAAATTAGTTTAGTATGTTCCACTAAGCTAATGATTTTCACGATATGGATAACAAACTGCATAATGGTATACTATGACAATCGTAAGTATTAGACTACCCCAAAGTTTATAATATAGTCTAATACCTTCCAATTCGAGGCAATAACTACATTGATGTTAATAACAAAGGTAAAACTTAAGCGGATTTGTTAACAGTAAAAGCTATATTCGTGATAATGGTAAAAGTTATTGAATCTATAGAAAGTCTACTTATTGGTTTACTTGCTACCTTTCATTTAAACGTTATAAATAATAGGCTATGTATTAAACCTAATACTACAATGCCTTTAAACAAGATTACTTTAACCGTATCGCAAACTTCGAGGATAAAATGAACTTTAACAACGATGATACGCTTAAACAGGTTATGTAGTATAATGATATTATATCTGATGCGACTTAATGACTAGTAAACCACACATTTTTTATACTGTTAAATAGAAAAAACCCTTACTTTTTCCTTAACCAAGATGTTAAACCCCTATATTTTTTTAATCTTTGTGATTGTTATATAAAACATACGTTTTTGAGTAGTATACCAGATACAAGGGAAGTAAGATACTTAATAGGAGATTATTCATAGTATCTAGTATTGCGAAGAGAAAGTATTAATATTACCGAAATAAATAGTTAAGATACTATTAAGGCTAAAGTTGGCTTTAGCCTGGGCGAATAACCATTGTTATTAAGGATAATAATAGTTTAGATTATTATTAAAACGATTACGTTTCATATTTTTAAAACCCCTTCTCTTTTTCTTTTTTTACTTGGAGTGCAAAAAGACTATCGGCGTTAACGTTGATGTTAAAATTAATAAACTGGTAAAAAAAGGAAAAAGGTTTTCCCTCGCCTTTAAATAGGAGCACTTGTAATTTCATTTTTAAGACCTAAAAGTAATGTTGATAAATCTGACGGAGTCAAAAATACGTTAATTATACTAGAACTTCAACCACCCTCCTATTAACAGGCTATATGAAGTCATAGAATCCTTAGGGCATAAAGATACAGAATATTTCATTTTGAAAGCTATCAAAAAGCTTTGCTATTACTGCTAAACGTATATTTAAGCCCTTCGGAGATTCTGGTTCATATTCAGAGACGATAAAGATTTTTATTACGATATTTTCATCAACGTATTTAACTTGGATAATAATCCTTTTTTTACGTTATTAACTTTGTAACCTTTTATACTGAAGCTAAGTTTTTAAAGTAACTCTTAGCCAAGGATACGTGGGAAACATTAAGGGTACTGTAAACTAACACGTATTTGTGCCCACCTAACGTTGTTATCCACGATATCAGGACCAACTTTGCGGCGACGGTGTTCCAGAAAAATGTTAATATAATGGGAATTAAGTATAAACAAGTGCTTGAAAGGGACTACTGGATTATTGGAAAGGTTAAAAGGGTATACACATTACTTAGCCGAGTGTACAATATCCTTACGCTGGAGATTGGAAGCTTTATAAACCAAGATGTATATCTTCAAATGGTAGTAAAGGGCTTAAACATCAATATGGACCTTAACGAATTCGTTCCAACGCTATTAGTATTTGAAACGTATTTACTCCTGACGAGTAAACCTCTGCTATTAGCAAATACCTAAAAGATAGTTACGGCTAACAGAAAAATACTAAAGAGACTACAGGAAAAATTAGTATAAAGTTAGGTTAATAATATCCTTAACATCAAAAACAGCTCTACGATAATCGACGTATTTACTTTACCGTTGAGAAATAAAGTCTTCATATGGAGAAAGCTATAAATAAAGTATAACCTATACAAAATCTTAAGTGATGCGAATTGTGAAGTAATTGTTAAAACAATTAACGGCCTATGATGTTTTTTACTACTCAGGTTAAGCCTTATGTTTAGGTGACTAATAATCAAAACCTTTAAATTGAACGAATAATCTAATACGATCCTTTTACACCTGTTATTAACAAGCTAATTAAATGCTGCCGGAAAAGAAGACCATTAAACAGGAGAAATGTTAAGGGAAAAAATAAACACCTATTTATATCTACAATATTGTTTAGGTAAGCAGGACAAAGAAGATAGACAAAAACGTATCATCAAAGCTTCAGATATAAAACGTTATGAAAACCTGCAGTAAACCTTTTTTAAAAAGTAATTATATCAAGATTAATATCCTTTTGATTCGAGGAGTAATACAATTCGTAGCTAAAACTAACTCTAACCTTCATGACCCAAATATTACGATGTTCAAGTCGAATATTATATATGAAGTTAAAAGTAAGACTATGGGGCGTCCATACGAAAAGTTATACCTAATCGTTTAAATATACGGAAATAAAAGCAAAAATTGCATTTTTACGTAGTTGTCGATGATAAAAAAAACTAGTTACCATTTAGTAGTCGTTTTGGCAGCAAACTTACTAACTAAAACTCAAAGAAAGTTGACCTTTAATACTTGCAACGTAACGCAGGCGTATAAATAATCAATGACCGATTAATAACATATTGTATAACTTGAACTAATATAGGAATTATATGTTACATACTCATTGGAAACATTAATATAATGCATCAACCTACTATATGAATTGATTGAAATAGGCATTTATTATTTAGTAACCTATTAATCGTTTTTTAAATTACGATTAGGTATAAAGTTTTCAATATGTGACCCATATTTATTGGTATCGTAAAAAGGGGATGTCGGATTAGTAGGTAAGAAAACAAAAGATACCTTTTTATAGGAATTGTTGGCTTTATAACATCGAGGTAACAAGCACTTAAAAACTCTAAGTTCTAGAATTACAAGCCGTTCACAACTTTAGAAAGGGGTAACAAACTTAACTTTAACGAATCGTCAATCCGCATACTTAGTACTAATGCTAACCTTAATTTTCGCCAAAAGGACCAAAGCGTTAACCTGTGTACAATGGACAAAATTAATGTAGCTAAAGCTTAACAATACTAAAAATAACGCGACTATAGCAGTTATTTAGCCACCTTATATTAACCCGAAGCCTCTTACAACCTATCTATTATGGCAGAATCTTAAAAACTAATAGATAAATACTTTAACTGGTAAGATTAAAGGTTTTCATAGAAAATAAGAAACATAGACCGAGAAATGAACATAATCTCAATTATTTGGTCGAAGGCCAATTTAATAATCTTCACAAATAGCTTTTTTGTTCATAATATAAATTTATTTTTATAAATTAACTTCTCAATAACCCGAGTTAATGTAAATAGACGGGAAAAATAATTTCTTATGATCGGCAACTTAATTCACTAAACTTCCGTCAAATATAAAAACATTAGACGTAGTATACTTACTTTAAAGGTTTACGTTATAATAGCCAACTCGAATATAGGTATGGTACTATAGAAAACTCCTAACGTTGTAACTAGGTAACTAAAAATTTCCTTTATTCCGGTGATAATTTGTCCCGACTCGAAAAACTTATTCAGATAACTTTTCAAACTTAGAATCACCAGAGAAAAACGCCTAATAATCATCGACGCAATAACACTTCGACAAGATTATAAAAGCAGGGAAATCGAATAGTTTCAATAAATCGATGAGAAGAATAATCCTGTTAATGTCATAATAAACGTATTACTAAATGAGGCCCTTAAGAGGTTTTTGGACAAAAATAAGCCAACTATACGTATTAAAGTTTACGTTAACAAGTTACCTGGTAAAACCAAGTTACATATTAACAAATAATAATATACTTGCAAATTGGAAGATTACTAGTAGAATGGCGATAACGACTTCTTAAAGTGTCACATTTAAATTGTGGGAAACAATAGATTAATTTACCTACTTGAGTTAAGTAAGATTGAAAGATAATTCAACATTCGTTGGTTAAAATGACTCATATTAACAAGGAAAATAATGGTAATAATGGTCTAATTTACTACTTCGATTAATTGAAATGGCAGACGGCTTTACCCATGTGAGTTAAGACGGCTAATGGCGATAGTAAGCTAGTACATGCAAGTCTATAGCAAAAAAACTTGTGTATGAGAATAGGTAAAGCCGAAACTCGGAGCCGTGAAGCAATTAAAGGTAATTAAGGTCAATTTAGGTGTGAAATTCAACTGGAATTAATAGGGTTTTATATTGGTAAAGCTTTAGACATTGCAACGTTGTCGATTCGATTGATCGAAGTAACACTAGTATTGTATTGTCAGATGGTGGAATCATTGTTTTAGGTTTGGTAGACCGCTAGCCGGTTTGCACTGTAATTTGTATGGACAATTGCTTGGCCCGTGCCCTAGAGTGAAGTGCAACGTAATACACTTGACTTATACTCAATGCAGTAAGTCTCCATAAAGCAATACATTCAACTTACAATTTAATATAGTTAACTTTACCATAAGTAAAGTTAACCCTCTAAACTATATGTAATATTATTCCAATAGGCTTTTTAATTTGTACGCGCACGCTAGTATAGCTGAACAATTTTTCCGATTACCGCTAAATTGTCTTTTCGTTAACTGGTTAGACCCCTGTCAATTCCAGTTAACTTCCACATTAAATTACACCTTATTACATATTAATTAACCCCATTTGACCTCAATTGCTTCGTTACCATGAAATCCAAGTTTATTAACTCCTACAAAAAGTTCTTCCGTCACATATCTTTACAAGCCTCTACTTTAACTATACCACTCAAATAAATCACCATCCTTAATCCCCTGTTAGTCTTCCAATCTGCCAACACATCCCTATCCGCCGTCACGTAATTTAGGCTTTCCGGGCGGCCTATCGACGTATTTATCAATATGTATGCTTAGCCTATTACTATCCATAAACTTTTCTAGGGTCTTATTTGATACCGCCTTCGTTATGGTATCTATGGGATTTTCTTTACCATCAATCCATTGGAACTTATTAATTTCCCTATTTTTGTAGGCTTTACAAAATGCCATTACGTCAATTATCAGGCGTTTTTCTCTAGTGGTTCCGATCATTAAAAGGCATTCGAAAAGGCTTTTCAAATTGGTACAAATTATTACAGGGATGGAAGAAATCTTTAGCTACCTGATAAAAATATTAAGGGGTTTTAAAAATATTATGCATACATTAAAGCCTGCAATTATATCGTAGATCTCCAATACTAATACAATTTATTTAATTCTTTTACACTTAACAGAGGTTTAGTAAATTAGGTTACCAATAATACTAAATTGGTTTTCCCGTTTATCTTCGTTGACGAAGGTTATTAGGAAGCCGATCTAAAAAAAATAAGTCGGTGTTATTTGTAAAGGACTCTTCCGTGAAGATTATGAATATAACTCTTAACAAATCGATTGGAACTATATTAATCCCGCGGTCCAAGTTTCGTATTTGTTACTTAAGCCTTGTGTTCATTTTATTAAAGTTGTTATCCGTTGGTTTTTGTGTTTCTGCGGCGATATATAGGTCGTAAGAGGCTTCTAGTTAGTATAAGAAAACAATATAGCTGCTTCGAATACATTATTTCAAGTACCGTTAAGCTTTAGTCTCATTAGTCTTGTTAATTATAGCCAAAACAACGCCCTAACTTTTTTTTTAGAAAAGACTAAAGCCAACATCATTGTTAAATATACAGATTAATGATTCATTTAAGCTAAGTTAGCTGTCTTTTGTCAATATCGTTACCGGCTTGTAATTTTAGAACTTGAAATCCTTAATCGCCTGTTATTTTAGTATTATAAACACAGTCATTCCAACAAAAAGGGTATCGTTAATTTATATACCTACTATATCGAAGTTATTCTTTTACGTTACTAGAAAGTACGGGTCGTATATTAAAGACTTTATCGTTAGCCGGGATTTAAAGTACGACTAATAGCTTGGGAACTAATAATCACCTGTTTTAGATAATCTGTATAGTAGTTTGATATATAGAATTACCGTGCATAAAAAGTAAATAGCCCGGAGTTCCTGTAGTAATTCTAGTAATACGATTCGTTATAAATCCGTTACTTACTGCGTATATGTTTACATTATATTACGGTGATTCAGCATAAACTTACCTTTAGTTTCAGTTAATAAAATTGTGGTCAAAATAACCACTAAGCGTTAACAAATTTCCTAAATCGTTAATAAATATATAAGTATTTAGTCTTTATCTTTATTACCGTATCTTTAAACGATGAAACGTAATTTTTCTTACGCCCGCCCCGTGAGTTTATTTTTGACCTCATAATTAATCCTCGACTTAAAGATCGTAACGTTTAGGTTTCAACTGTTAAAATCGGTTTTAGGCACGAATTATACAACTATTCGAGTTAGCAAGTGTAATGATCACACTAAATACCTGTGAGTATATAGAAGGTGTCAGAGGGTTTATGTTATCAAGATGGTAGCAAAAGTGCTGAATAAACAATATCGCAACCGTAAAAGTAATGATAAAAAGCCGTGAGGCTATTCAAATGTGTAGACTGAATACTTAGATTGACAACTGAAGAACTATGAAGGAAATACTATCTGTGTGGTGATGACCGTATTCTTATATATCCGTACCTTTATATCATCTTCATTACTAGATAGCTTGGATAGCAACATATCCAACATATCCTATGCGTCCGTGCATTAACCCTAACCCTGGTTTGCTAACATAAGAGATGTTTCTTGCTTGATGTATTGGATATCAGGTTCTTAATGGTGCAGCCGACCGCTGGCCTGTTTTATTGCCTGCAGTTGGTTCTTGGGTCATAACATCAAGCCGTTAATTTCGACTTTTTCGCTTTCCTTAAAAGTTTTTCCGAAGTTTTTAATAATCCCTTATGTTCGGAGCTTTAATAATAAGTTTTTGTCATCCTTATTTTTCTACTTACCTAAGCAATATCATTAATATGGCTTGGTATATATTTCTTTTCTTAAATGTTATTCATTTTCGTGGTCATCTACGTTGGCGGCGTTTTCTTGGCTTATCGATAACGGATAAAAGAAAATCGTATTAGCTTGTTTATTTAGCTTAAAGATCTTTATTATTAGTAACTTTAATATAGGGTTTAGCTTGAGTAATTCGAAAGGATATAAAACCGTTAGCAGTTTTAATAATTACTTCAGAGTTCGGAATATTCAATATCTTATACGGACCTTTTCATTTTTCCAGCTTCCGCCATACGAGGACTTCACTTTATAGCGGTAAGGTAAGTACTTCGATTGTTATAAGACCGTTTCTGGTATTCAGGGTCTTATTGATTTGGCGGTATACCGATTCTTTTCGTAGCTCCTTTAAAGATTTACAATAGGCTATATCACGTTTTTAAGCACTTGACGAGAGCGGAAATTCACTCGTTAGGTGTAGGTATACTTTAAAAACCAGTAGTGTTGGTACCAAGCAATTAAAGCCCACTGCATCGTTTAAGCCTTTTACTACCATTTATAGGTATGTCTTCGGATCCGTAAAGCTTTCAATCTCCTAAGTAAGGATATTATACGTTTGGTGAAGTAAGAAGTGTGCTCTTTTAAACTTTTTAATGCTCCAGTGAGACTTTATAGGCACCTGTTTATACTAAATACCTATCATTTTGGTATTTTCCTAAAACTCCACCGCCGCAAAATTTCTGCCAGTATGTTAAACGAAGACGTTAGGTGGCCCCAGGTACGTGTTAATTTATAGTATCCTTAGCGTTTCCTACGTATTTTTTACTGAAAAGAACTTTAGGAACCTAGTTTCGTAAAAAAAAGGTTGCAGAGTTAACAATACAAAAAATACACTTGTTATCTTAGTAAAAATAACATGAATAAATATCTAGTAATTAAAGTTTTTGTCGTTTTTTAGCGTAAATTTAAGTTTATAGGAGTCTTAGGTATACGTTTGATAATGTTGTTAAAGTTTTTCATGGCTTTTAGGGAAAAGTATTCCACATCTTTATACCTTGCGGACTTTAGGACTTTATATAGCCCGTTAATGGTTGGATAGTTGAAGAGCTAGTGTAGTTAACGTATTTCCGGCTCCGTTAAGTTTAATACTATTGCTTTCGGGATTTGAAGATAAAACTATAGGTACTTCTACTTAAGATCGAGTGAAAATCTTTAGCCGTTTTTAACCAATTCGTTTATGTCGACGTCGACATTAATTCCAAGAGTTTTCATATTTTCCAAGTAAAGAAAGAAAGGGGTAAGAGACTTAAAGATATGGAACGTAATTTCTCCTATAACAGTTTGAATTACATTTGTTTTTAGTAACGATAGTTTCTTGCTTAAGCTAAAGCCAACTTTGGCCTTACCAGCATCATAGCGATTAATTTTAGTGGCTGTAGTGTTTTCCCTCCGTAGTACTACGTACTGCGAATAGCCTCCTGTTAAATACTTTGCTGCCCCTATATCTAGTATAATACTTTGGAACGTGTGTTCAGTGTAACGATTGCGAAGGGTAAAAGTGTATAAGAGGTAAAGGACTTGGTTAAAGCAAAGGTAAATATCTTTACCACCTAAACGGTATAAAAAAGCATGGTCGGCTAATTACCAGGCCGTATCGGGAATAGTATCTTCGTGTTAATTGATTTGTTTAGGGACGTTAGTGTAGTTAATTGGCTCGTCGCCTTCGAAATTTGCGATCTAATCCAAACAGTTCTGTTTAAAAGCAATTGAGTATTAAACGTAATATATTGCCTTTTTTTTTTCGTTACTCCCGGCTAAGGGGTGCCGAGTTTATGAACAACCAGACTTGCTATAAATATAATATTTTTTACCACTATTACGACAATAGTATTGGCAGTTAACAGGTTCATCTAAATCTGAGCCTTATTAGCGCCAATATGGTTGCTATCTTAAGTTTGGGGCTAAGGTTAATAGGCCAAACCTTAGGCTTTATAGGCGCCTGTACTTGCGATCGACGTAATTAATCACTGTAAGGTCTTCTTTATCTACATAAAGGAAGTTACCAATTTAGGAGTTTATATTAAGCGAGTTTAGTATACACGTTATGACGGTGGCAAGCGAGGAGTGTAACTAGTTAAAAAAGCCTTTATATGTGGTATTTTGGCGTTATAAGGCGTATTAGAACTTGTTTACGCCCGTAACTGCTACCTGTACCTGTTCGCGAAGTGTAGCTTCGTTAACGTAGGCTTTTCTCATTACTTTTTTATATAGTATCAATTTGTTAAATATTTGATTAATGATATCCATTAGCGTTTACTCGTCTTTTTTCTTTGTTATTGTTGTAGTTTACCGCGTTGTGACCCAATTTGTGTGATATGCGCGAGGTAAACATCGTATTCGAAGTGGTCTTTTATGCTATCATAAATCTTGCAAAATGTAGTAGCTTTAGTAAGAAAGGCTAGGTAATAGTTCCTAGCGTACCTTATGAGGATTTCGGGGAATAGTAAGTGAAAAACTAAACAGAGAACCTTATCTATTTATAGATGTTGAAAAAAGGTATTGTTTCTGAGTCGAAGAAGCTGTAGAGCTTTTCACTATACTTTTTTACATCGTTTTAGATTTTGGTGAAGTTCATAAAAATCTTATAGTAATATTAACTATGTTAACAGGTTTTGGGGGAAGGTCACGATAGTTATCCTAACCTTAAGTGGTATTTTTTGGTAATTCAATCCTTAAAGTTTGAAGGTATAGTGTTAAAGGTAATTATTCGTCGCTTAGCCCGAGGGGTATAATTTTGTAGTAGAACCTATAATAGTTTTTTGCGTTAAAACAAAGGTAAATATTAAAGGGTTTTAAGGGGTTTGGCTACCAAATTTCTAAAATGCGATAGGTACTTATAGGTTTCAAAAAGCCTAACAATCTTATTTAATTAATTGTTGTAAAACATTAACATTAATATCTTTGGTTGCGTTAGCGGCCATTGCTTTACATGCCCTGCCATCGTTAAGGTCGTACTACTTGTTATCATATAAAGGTATTAAACTGACGATCAGGTTAACAGGTTTCTTATAGTTAAAGTATAAAGATGCTTAACCTAACTGAAAGTGAAAAAGAGGTCATTTAGATCTCATATAGGGGCGGTAAGGTTTTTTAACGCCTGTTCCATTAAGTCTTAGGTCTTAAGGGTATTTTTCAAGCTAAGTTCAATTAAATAAAGCTTATAAGAACTTGAAGGCGCCATTTACGTAAAATTAAATCCCTCGTTTGTTTAGTTTCAACTAAAATTTAGACTTAATCTATTTTCAGTTGTTTTTTACATATTAATTATTGAGTCGTTAAATTTTTTTTCGATGTTTTATAAAAGCATAATGAGAGTAGATGTTATTGTTGTTATCATTAATGATAAGGTATTCAATAAATTTGGTAAGTTGTTTTCCTGTTGATTTTTCATTAATATCCAACACCTAATGATCGTTGTCGTAAAACTTGGTAAAAACAGTTTCGAGCGCTTTGATTTCTTTTTTTCTGATAGGGTTAGTAATTGCTTTAAAGTGAGCGTTTACAGTATACATCTTGAGTTTTTGGCGTGTATAGGTCGTGTAGGGCGTGTAGGGCGAGGGACTTGGTGATTTTGGGCATAGAGACTTGGTGTTTTGGCGTAGAGTCGCGTGAGAACTTGGTGACTTGGCGTGAGGTCGCACGACGTGGCTTTCTTAACGCGACTAAGTGTTTTCATTTAAAGCAGCGAAATTGACGATTGAAATGGCATGGAGAGTGAAAAAGAGTAAATTAGGGCAAAGGTTTGGTGTATAGGGTAAGGTTGAAGGTTGTTTATTAGTAGTAAAGAGCGAAGGTTAAAAGTCGTTGTTGTAAGTTGTTTGGCATAGGGACTTTATCGTTTTTACATAAATAGTATCCGTAATAGTACTAACTTAGCCGTTTTCCACTTGCCGAACTTTAAAACTTCTAATAGTTAATCTTAATTTTTTTTTAAAAAGGTTAATGAAGATTTTTTGGTGTTTTTCAACAATGATACCGTTGTTTACTTCCATATTGCCGTTGGGGACTAACGTAACCCAAAAGTCTTCTATGTTTTCCTCCCGTTGGGGACTAAAGTAGTACTAATAAAAATCTTTTGTAAGAATCTTTCTTTTACTATAGCTGCCATTGTTAACGTAGAGTATAACTAGAAAATAGCTTTTTCTTCTACTTAGCTAATTTGTACTTAACTCAATAAGCACTAATTAGTGTTGTTAGGGCTTTAAACATTGAAACGTTGTCGATTAAATTAGTCGAAGTCATAATAGTATTGAGTAGTCAGATGGTGGATGTATTATTTGAGGTTTGGTAGACCGCTAGCCGGTCTGCACTGTAATTTGTATGGCCAGTTGCTTGGACCGTGCCCTAGAGTATAGTACAAAGTACTGCAATCGACTTACAACCAATGCGGTAAGTCTCCACAAAGCAATACACTCAACTTACAATTCAGTATAGTCAACTTTAATATAAGTAAAGTTGACCTACTGCACTGCATATAATACTATTCTAACAGTTTAGCCAGTTAACAAGGATATGATTTAACGGTAACCAGAAACATTTAGTAAACTATATTAACGCATACATATAAAACAAAAAGCCACCAGTGTTAGAATAGTAGTAATTGTAGTATATTAGGTCACCTTTACTTAAGTGAAAGTTCACTATACAGACTGCAAATTAAATATGTTATTTTATACGGACCTATTATATTAGCTATAAGTTAAGTATAGTATGCGCCCACTTTACACTAGGGCAAGTGCCAAGAAATTAACCATACAAATTACTGTACAGATTAGCTAGCGGTCTACTAAACCCAGAATAATACATCTACCACTTGACTATTGCAATATTATTGTTACTTCGACCAATCGAATCGACAATATTACAATATTCAAAGCTCTGAAAACAGTAATAGCAACATTCTTCCAGCATTTTTTAAACTAAAAATATAAATTATTTCACAAAATCATTATTTTTGTTTTGTTAAAATGATATTTGTTTCTATATGTATTATAAAAAAATTCCATGACCAGGACGCTTGGAGTAATCAGTTTCTTTCGATTAGTGGAATCGCGGGTATACAAAAGTCGATTAATAAGTTTAAAAAGGTATAAAATCTTGAAATCATTGAAAAACTTTTCATTATCCTTGCTATTGCCATAGTCTTTAGTAAGATTAGAAATAATAACACGTTATATTAACTTTTATTTATATGTGAACTAAAATTTCAATTTTAGTTTATTTGGAATTATTGTTTTAGCTATATGTAACGTTCAATCTACCTTATTTGGTACTATTAGTGGGAGGTTATCGAAGATTTGATTGAAACGAGTATTTCGTCCAATTTTTCAGTAACTTACTTACTAGAAATGAATAACCATAATAATGCATTGAAAATCAAATTAAGTTGTCTTAAAATTCAATGATATTAAGATTGTATATATCAAGGTAAATGGCTGTATTAATAAGGCGTTCACATACTTTTGTTGTAGATATCTTATTGAGAGGTGTTTTATTAATAACGTTTATAATAAACTTATGATTTGTTGATTCCAAGAATATAAACGGGATGTGGATTTTTAACTCAAGTTTTTTTTCAAGGCGTTTGTACATTTAGACGCGAAAGGTTACTTTATACCATAAAGATGTTGGATTAGTAGTCAATTGCAGTACAGTTGAATCAACTATACTTACAGTTAGTTGATTATACTGAATGCAAATTGACTGTAGTTTGTGGGATTCGACTGCATTCACTGCAAGTCAAGTGCAGTAGGTGCCCACATCAAAGTGGGGCACAGGCCAAATCAGTTGGCCATACAATTGAGTGTGCAGACCGGCTAGTGGTCTGCCAAACTTGAAATTAACAACTTATCAACCACTTTTAATTCAGTACCAGTTACTTTGACCACAATGATTCGATTCGAATACGATATAAAAATAAAGTTCTACCAATACTAATTAGTGCTTATTAGGTTAAGCATAGATAAGTTAGGTAGAAGAAGAAGCTATTTTTTGGTTATATTTTGCAATTGCATAAGGTAAACGAAAGATTCTTGCGAAGTACCCCCTTTTTCTGCGTCCTCTATTTACAGGTAGCAAAAAGGAAGCCTTTCCAAGTGCGTCTTCTATTTATAGGTATTCAAGAGTGCAAAAGGTATTTCCAGTACTATTGAAAACAATAATAAATTTTTATTCGAATGGTTTAAAGAGAAAACGTTAAAATTAACCGCGTGAAAGCTTTCACAATCGTTAGGTTGGTAAAATACTAAGTTAATATCATTACAGGTACTGTTAATGCGAATTACAAATCGTAAAAACTATTAATTCCTACGATCTTGAATAAACAATAACTTTAACGATTAACTTAGAACCTACCCTTTTATACCACTCCTTTCTCTACTTTACCTTTTTAAATTCGTTACGATTGTTTTTAAAGATATTGAAATTAATTTTATTATAGACCCCTTTAGGAAAAAGGCAATTCAAGCCCTCGTAACCACATTTATCAAGTACTTTGACGATAACCTTTGAATAATAGAAGTTAACAGCTATTTCACCCCCGAGTACCTTACTAATTACGTCGGATATTTCATCTTCGACGTCGATTATAACGATTGCTTTTTCAAAGTTAAAGCCTTGTTAGATTATATTGAGTTTTTGAGGAACTTGTCCTTGAATATATAGAAAATACCCGAGAAGTTAGTCAAATTGAAGTTAAGAATGAACTTATGTAAACGAGGAATTTTCCTACATTTAAAAGTTGGAAAAAACGATGACTTGGCCAAAATACTTGAGGAATGTACCATTTATTCAAATCTATAATAGATATAGGAAGGAAAAATTCAATATATCGGTAGCGATAGTATTATTTAACGTATTAAGACATGTTGTTGAAATTACAAATAAGCTTAGATAAGTTTCTGAGACCATATTGCCTAAGACTTTCAACGAGTTAGTATTATTGGCCGTAAATAATTAATTGACTTATACGCGACAAGCTCTTGAGTTTACCAGTTAATTGAGTAAAAACATTGACATACTCCTTGATACCAAGAGGATTATTACTAAATCTCTTGTAAAAACTTTGAAATTCCCATCCCTTAGGCCATTCATTTCATTTAGTTTTTATAAGAAAATTGAGGAAGAAGTAAATTTATACGCGAGACTACAGTAAGTCTAATTACTGGTTATTTCTTCTTAAACTTAGTTAATGGTAGCTATCCTGCCCACTAATACCAGTATTTTTCCTAACATTAGTCAAATGATCTAAAAGAATCCCTATGACCAGTACATTACCCTTCCTCCTCGTAATGTTCCAATGGTGGATACGGATTACGAGGCAAATATTACGTTTATTAAGATTTGGAAAGGAAGAGAGAAGTATAATAGTAAGCCGTATAATTTCTTAGACGTTAATTTACGCCCGATTTTTAACATTCATCGCTGAATAAGGGTTAAATTGCCAGAGTTTCATTCTTATTTTCCCTGTATATTTATCAATGAAGCCAGAAACTATTACTTTGAGTATTGAACGAATTGATTTGTTTTGATAAATTTATAAATCATTTAAAGGTAACTTAGAATACGATGTCAATTTTTCTTAAAACTATATAAATTGGAATATCATTCAGTGGTTTGATATATTGGATTATACGAAGGACTCGGAAAATAAGATGGAAGTTTTAAATGAGATGTTGAATAGAGTGATGTTTTCCTAATAAATAATAGGGAATGTAGGAGTTAGTCAGGGAATATTACGTTAATAAGTCCAGTAAGCCGTTGCGGGCTATAAGTAGTTTGAATACACCTTATAGTACCTCAACGTCACTTCTAGAGAGTATTTTTTTTATCTAGTAACGGTTTTCGTTTACAATTGAAATAATACGGGTACCGTATTCGATTGATATATACCCTTAAACTCCATATTTTAGTAGCGAAAATGAAAACCCTTTTTACGTGTATTACGTCGATCGTAAATAAGGAAACCTAATTATTATAGTAAATGGAAATCCCGGACATAGAGCCGTAACTAATATACTATATACGAAAAATGAATTTTAAACCAGTTAAATAAGTTTTCCCTAATTATTTAAAAGTATTGGATTTGTGGTAAATAAAGTTATTAGTTATCTCATTATATGTCTAACGAGCACAATAAAATACAGGTGAAGTATTATATGTAATTTTTTTCACCCTTATTAAGAAATACTTTAAACGCTTTAAACTTTTATATCTGAAATAAGAGCTTTTACATATTAAACGGTATAAAAAAGCGTGATCGGCGAGTTATGTCATTATTTTTAAACCAGTATCGATATTTTCGTACTAACTGATAATTTTAAATTCATTTTTGTACTCTTTAACCTCGCCACTTTTACGATTTGAAAAGCGTTTAAAGACTTAAGCCCTATATATTTATTTACCATTTGCAACTATTATATGGAATAGATTTTTTAAATGGATTATATTAAATGTTAGGGTAATATATTATTTAAAAGAAGGCTATGTTAATCAGTTACATTAGGAATAGATGTTAATATCATTACGAAAATTAACTATACGAATACCAATAAAGGCTAAGTTAGCATTGATGTTAAAAGAATGCTTTTTTACTAGAAGTAACTATTGTTATTACCGTTGTAAATCTTATTATCTTCCATATATAAAAATTCCTTAACATCTTTTTTCTTGAACTTAAAAACATAGAAAATCTCGGCGTTAATATTAACGTTGAAATTGATAAAATGATTACAGTTGAGGGCGGTTAAAGTTGTTTACTTAGTTTTTAAGATAGGTATCTTTCTTTTTACCTTTAAAGACAAACAGTAGTTGTATTAAAGTTGACGAAGTTAAAACTTCATTAATTATATTGTTGGTTTGACTATGTATCGACTAATACACTATATAAAGTTTTAAAGGTGGCTGGTCATAAAGATATGGAATTGTCAACGCTAGAGATAATTGAACGGCTTCATTATTGTTGCTCAACACATTCCCAACCTCTTTAAGGTTTAATTTCAAAATCTTCGTAAACGTATTTTACCTCAACGGTAAGCCGGTACCTCACGTTATTAACTCCGTCATAGCGTTTCACATCGTCGAATTCCTTGAAATGATTACGGTAAGGGAAATATAGGAGATATTATATACTTTATGAATTAATAAGTACCTGGGACCACTAAACTTATTAATTTATAATATCTATTGGTAGGTCTTTATCATTTTAACGTAGTCGATTCTAATTATTGTGGTCGAAGTAACTGGTGTTGCATTGAAATTGGTTGTGATGTTATTTGTTAGTTTCAAGTTCGGCAGACTGTTAGCCGGTCTGTACGTTAATTTGTATGGCTCAATGTTTTGGTATATACTTCACTTCAAAGTGGGCACCTACTGTACTGCACTTGAAATGTAGTCCTACAAACTGGAGTCACTTTGTAGTAAGTATAATTAATTAAATTGAAAATTTAGTTGACTTAATTTTCCTGTATTTGACTGCTATTTCAATACTGAAAGCTTTTTGTTTCGTGCCTATAGGCCTGAGTGGCCTTCTATCAATTGGTGATAACCTCCAAAATCTCTCATTTATTAACAAGCTAAACCCCTGTCAATTCCAATTAATCTGTACTAAAATTAATATTAATTAAAGCCTTTCGTAGCCTCTTTGTTCCGCCCTTCCAAGACTTTTTTTCCTTAACTTTCGTGTATAAGTCTTTCGCTATAAATATATACGTATTACCTACTTTATATCTACGTATCTTTTACCAGTAATTTAACTTACTAGTATTACTTCTGCCGTTATTGCTATCGTTACTATTACTCTGGTTGTTTTTAAGTTCATTAGAGTATTTTTGTTTTTCCATATTACGTATCGGGCGGTTTACGTAACCTTAAATTCATATAATTAGCGTATCAATGTTTACAAACCTTTTTAGGGCGTTATTAAGCGTATACTTGGTTATAATGTTAGCGGGGTTATCTTTTACGTTAATTTATCGGAATTTATCGATTTTTTGAGTTTCTTATGCCTCTTTTAAAGCTATTACGTTTATTATTCAATGTTTTCATTAGTCGTTCCCAGCTTTGATTGGTATCTGTTAAGGCTTTGAAAGTCTGTACATATTATTTTAGGTATCGGAGGTAGTTCTAGCTACTTAGTAATAATCTTTAATATATCGGTATTTACCATACCGATATTAAAGTTTGTTATTATATTGTATACTTTCGATACTGGTAAGGTTTTTTTTATAACTAGATACTTGACAGATATCTAGTATACGAGGTTTTAAGTGATTATGAATTTACCTTTAAACCTTTTCTTATTAACAAGTATGATAAGAAACCCTATTTACGATATAAGGTTTATATTATTGTTAAATAACCCGTTTGTTGAAATTATTAAGTTTACCTTCGTTAAATTTACAGAAACCATGTTGTTATTTTAGGTGGTTTAATTGTTATGAAATAATTTTGTTTAACCTGTTCAAGTTTTCGTATTGTAGAATTTGTACCTATGTTGTAATAGATAGGTCGTATAATGTTTCCAGTCGGTAAAGCGTAGCAATGTAAGTCGTACGAGCTTTATATTTTAGGTATGTTTTTAAGTTTTCCTTGTTGGCCTTATCGATAGTCGTTCAACAAGTTATTCGCACTTTTTATCGCAAGCGAATAAAAATGTTGTTTTTCGCATTAATACTATAAATAAAGATTAACGATTTATTAAAGTTGAGTTGTGTGTTTTTAGCCAACGTTTTAATTGGTTTATACTTCTCAAGGCCTGAATTCTCGATATTACGTTATTTTTCAGTTATAAAGTTAATATTTCAGAGGAAAATGATATCATTAGTTTGTATATTTACTATTCCGAAGTTTTTTAACTCGCGTAATTAATGGACATAGGTTAAATGTTGAAGTATTTTTATTTATCTTGTTTTCAAAGTACGCCTGGTAGGTTGAGAACTAATGGAAGTTTATTTCAGAATATTTTTATGTAGGTTTGATATAACATATTACTGTACCAGATGGAAACTTATCCTTTAGTTTTTGTGGTATTTTCAGTAATATAATTCACTAAAAATCGGGGTAGATTATGTATATGTTTACGTTATATCCCAACTATTAAGTGTCAACAAACCTTTTACTTTGACTGTTATATTGGCAGTAATTACGATGATTAAATATTAACTGATATTTTGGATTATGGAAAATTGAATAAAGACTTAGATTTCACTTTCATTACCGTATTATCAAGTGGTTAGCCATGACTTTTCGTAGGACCGGCTGGTGGTTTTTCCTTTAATTTCGTAAATTATCCTTGACTTCAAGATAATAACGTTTTATGCTTTGAATCACGTGAACATTATAAGTTAAATAATCTTTTGTATAAAAAATGCTGTTAATCTCTATCTCGTCACTTTTCTTAAAGGCTTCACCTAGTGTATTAATAATACCTTAAATACGTAATTTCAAGGTAAGATTTCTTTTAGATTTCTTTTTTATAACACCTTTACCGTTATATATACTTTTCCAAGCTTATAGTCCTTATCGCCGTTTTTTTATTTAGTTTATATCCTTTTTCAGGTGGTTTTCTACGTCGTCGACATTTTATTAGCTTATTAATAATAGGCTTGAAAAGATTGTATTAGCTTATTCGCTTGGCTCCAAAGTTGTTGACAATAGGAATTTCATTATATTTAAGTGGTATTTTATAGGTATTAACTTGTGTACTTCGAAAAGTGAGAATTCTGTTCATGATTTTAATTACTATGTTTGAATTGGTAATATTTTAAATCTTATACGGCTCATTCTATTCGCTCGGTTTTCTTTATGTAAGGACTTTATTTTAAAGGATGAGGAATAGTACTTCTGTTATTAATAGTTCGTTTCCAGTATTAAAGGTCTCATTAACCTAGCTATGTGCCAATTCTTTTTTTAGTTTCTCTAAGGCTTTGTTATATATTATAATACGGTTTTAGATGTTTGGCAATCGTAATAACTCGGTCTTTATACGTAGGTTAGCCACAAATACCAATGAACCTAGCAAAACGTTATTAGAACTCATTATATCGTTATGTTTCTTTTCTACTGTTGAAAGTCGTTCTTTTTGATTTATAAAGCTTTCAATTTCTAAGGTAAGAATATTGTAGACCTTTTGCAAAAGAAATTAAGCTTTTTCTACTTTACTAATACCTTAGTAAATCTTAACAGGGACCTGTTTACATTAAATTCCTATCCAATTTGTATTAAATTGAACTTTATCGTAGTAAAATTGGTACTAGTGCCGTAAACGAACATATTTAGTAGCCTAAAGTACATGTTAATTTACAAAGTACGTAGTAACTTTTCCGTTTTCTTTTCCGTAGTCTTCTTAAGAAATTTGACGTAATGAAAAGCCATGACGGAATTTATAACGTAAAGTATTAGCTTACCATCTAAGTAAAGTATATTAAAGAAGACTTTAAATTTAAAGTATTTGTCTTTTTTTAACGCAAATTTAAATTTCGGGTGGGTTTAAGAGTAAGTTTCATAGTAGTGGTGAAGCTATTTGATTGTCTTTAGCGATAGTAAGTTTATATTTTCGTAATGAATCACCTCAAAATCTTTGTAAAGCTTGTTAGTTGCTGGTTAATTAAACCTACAATGTAATTAATGAAGTTTCGATTTCATTAGGATAAATAACACTACCTTTGACTCTTAGATTTAAAACCATAAATGACCTTACTTAAGGTTAAGTGGAAATATTTTGCTATCCCTTACTTGAATTAATTTATTGGTTTAAATATTAAAAATAATACTGACGTTTCTTTTTAAAATATTTTCAAGGTAAAAGAAAAAAGGAGTAAAAGATTTTGAAATGTGCAAAATATCAAGATAAACAATAGTAGTAACGGCTGTTACTCCCAGTCAAGAGAGCTCTTTTTTAAGGATAAAATCGATTTTAGCTTTATTAATATCCATGGAGTCAAGTTCCGTCGCCGTATTCGTATCCTTATGCAATACAAAGTATTATCAATAGCCTTTCATTAAGTACTTTGTTGCTTTAGTATCCGATATAATACCTTCAAAAATCTGCTTCGCTTAATGATTTTTAATATTAAATAGGTGTATAAGGCTAAGGTCTTTATCATCATGTTGGATATAGGGGTTTCCATTTGTTAAGAGGTATAAAAAGGCATAGTCAGCGAGTTATTGTGTTGATTTTAGGTCGGTGTTAGTATTTTTATGCTAACTAATGACTTTAGAGTTTTCTCCTCCTCTTTTACATAATCTTCATTTAATTCTATTACGTATAGCATATAGTTATAGCTATAAGTAAATGAGAAGTATATGTTGTATATTACCTACTTTTATTTGCATTCGATAATAGTATAACGTATTCATCAGTAGCTTTATTTTCCAAAAATTCAATATTTATTCACGTTTAAGTTTGAAGTGAATTTTCTTGGATAGATTAAAGACTTCAAGGAAGAAGAATATCTTTTTCCGTACGTAGCTTAGTTACGTTCCCAGGATCTGAACTTCTATTAACTGTATTGGCCGAGCTTTCCATTTTTATGGTCGATATAATACATATAAAAGGGTTTTTTTCTGTCGTCGTTAAACTTTGGAACTTAGGGGTATATACTAGTCGAATTGAGGACTCGAGTCGTTACGGTCGCTAACAAGAAACGTAACTAGTTAAAAAAAACAGTTTACGGTATCTTCAAAGTATTAAAAGGCGTATTAAAACTTTATATGGCCCGTAACAGCTTATTGAACCTGTTAGTATAAGGTATTTTTGCTAGTTTTCATGTTAACTATTATTCATTGGAAAAGTATTAACCTATTAGGTATTTAATGATGGAGGCTTATTTTACTTTTCGTCTTTTTCTTATGATTTAATATATAGAATTCCTTAATAATATTCCAATCAGTATGGTATTGAATAAGATTAATATTGTGTTTGAAGGGGATTTCAAGGCTATCGTAGTTTTTCAAAAGGAAGAGCAATTCGTTAGGTACCAGAGGTAGTAATCCTCGGCTTAACTGGTGAAGATATTGAGAAAGAAAAAGTAAAAACTTCGCAATTTGACTTTTATTTGGCAGCAGATATTAAAAAATGGGCGTAACTTGACGTTGAGGAGGTTATATAGCTTACTGTAATACTTCTTCTTTCCTTTACAAATTTTGACGAATGTGGTAATTACCGCGTAATTCGTATTTATTATGAGAACGTATTGAAGGGAAGGGTAATATACTAGTTATACTGACCCTTTAAATCCCTCGACTTGTATTAGGGCTAGTGTTAGTATTAGTAGGCAGAATAGTTATTTTTAGTTGAATTTGGAGGGGAAAAGCTAATGGTTATTCCTATAGAAGATTCATATATAAAGCCGCTCCTTCCTTGATTTGGCTGTTGGAATTGGACGTGTTAAGGAGTTTGTGAGAATGGAACCTGAGGGTTTCTGCCGCGAGGGATTTAGTGATATTCTTTTTAATATTAAGTGGTATATAGAGGTTCTTGTTTAATTAATTGGCATACTTAGGGGCTTGCGACGCGTAAAATAATTGATTTTTTACGGCCAGTATTACTAACACGTTGAAAACCTTTTAGAAAAGGGTTTAAAAAAACTTATCTGAGATTGGTAAAAGACTTAAGAACGTGTGTTAGGGTGTTGAGGGATACTATCGTTAATAAAACCATTTTCTTTTTCCGTAGTTTTAAAGGTTTATGAAGGGTTTTCCTTGGTATCATATTCGTAAAGTAAATTTTCCAAATTACCCTTTACCCCTTTCTTTACAAGTAGGTAAACCCTTCGCCCACCTACTTTAATTTTCATTCTCGTTTTAACTTGCTCATTTTTTTTTTACACATCAATAAGGTCTATTAGTTTAATTACTCGATCAAGTAGTCGAAGGTTTTAGGTTTTTGATTATATTATTTAAGGTGAATTTTTAAAATTAAGCAGCTGATGCAATTAATTAAATACTTGGGGGTAAAGTTTTCAATAATATCGGCAAACCAAAGGTCTCTATTGTAGTACTTTGAGGAGAGGGGAAAGAGGTTTTTAATTACCTTTGTTGGTCGTGGTCGTTAATGGTGTTAGTTTTATCACGTTTTGAAACTATTGTACCAAAAATTAAAAGGTATAAAAGAAAAAGATTAGTATAAATGGTTAGGTCGTAGGTTTGCCGTAAAATTTGGTGTTATTAAAGGTCGTAGAACTTAGTAGCTTTTACGATTCATAATGGTAGTACTTATAATAGTAGTAGCCGTAAAATTACTAATTTAACTGTTTGCCAACTTATTGATTCGTTGATTTTTTAAACTTTTAGGCGGTTAATTTCTACTCTTTTACAATGAATTAATAAAGATTCATCATTGTTTTTAATAGAAATACAATCGATTACTCATAAATTGCCGCAAATCACTACATAGCTTATAAAGACCGTTCGTAAAAATCTTTCTTTTACTCTACCGCAGTTTAACGTAAAGTGCAACCGGAGGTTAGATTTTTCTTTTACATAATTTATTTATATTTAACCTTATAATTACTGATTAGTGTTAGTAGGCCTTTATCGTTATAAAATAGTCGATTTAAATTAGTGCGGTTGAAGTAACTAATGTCATATTGAAATTGGTTGTGGTGTCATTTGTTCAGTTTAAGTTCGCCAAACCGCTAGCCGATCTATACGCCAATTTGTATGGCCAAATGTTTTAGCTTATACTCTACTATAAAGTGGACATCTAATGCAATGCACTTGTAGTGTAGTCCCACAAACTACAGCCACTTTCCAGTCAGTATAATCAACTAAATTGACAATTGAGTTAACTTAACTATACTATATGTGACGGTTAATCCAATAATACCGGTATTAATTTTACTGGGACAAAAAAACGAAATTGATATTAAGTTAATGAGATTCAATGTAAATAAATTACCGTTCAGGTTTATTAAGATATTGTTGGAATAGTAGTAAATGCAGTGCAGTAGATCAACTTTACTGACTGCAAGTTGAGTGTATTGTTTTGTTTGGGCCTACTGTATTGGCTGCAAGTCAAGTACAGTATGCGCCTACTTCATACTAGGGCATGGGCCAAGCAATTGGCCGTAAAAAGTACTGCGCAGACCGGCTAACGATCTATCAAACCTAAAATAATACATCTACTATATGATTACTCCAATACTGCTGTTACTTCGACCAATCTAATCGACAACGTTGCAACGTCTATAGACCTACCAACATTGATCAGTTCTTCATAAGTTAAGCATGGGTAAGCTAAATGAAAGAAAAATCTACTTTCTGGTTACGCTTTGCAAAAAACTAAGGTAAAAGAAAAATTATTGCGAATGGCCTTTACTGGTACATCGTTTTTTTACAGTATTAAGTAAAAAGAACCTTTAGATTATATCGGTTTTTACGATAGTTTAAATATAACGATAGTATCGTTATCGAAAATACCAAGAAATCTTTACCAGATTATTTTTAAAAACCTTAAAATTGACTATTACCAATCTTAATGTTTAGCAAATTGGAAACACAGTTAAATTAGTACCATTGCGGTTACTATTATCTTAAAAACAATTAAGTCTTTACAGCCTACTACTTTCAACCTACGACCTTAATCAATAATAATAAACGAGCTTCGAACTTACCATTTACACCAAACCTTTACCCCTAATTGACTCTTTTCTCTTCCTTCACGTTAATTTAATCGTCGACTTAAACTAAAACATCAAGAATAGCTAAGTCTTACCGAAAAGTCACGTCACGCGACTTAACGGCAAGTCGTCAAGTTTCCACGTGACTTTCCACCAAAACATCAAGTCTCTACGCTCCCAAAACGCTAAGTTTACTTTAATCTATTCTACTAAGTCCTATACAAACCGGAAATTTTAAAAAACAATAGATAAAAAGAATATAAAGGTAATTAAAGCCCTCGAAATTATCTTCTCTAACTATGATGATGAATAACTCTGGATTATGGATAGTAACAAAACCTCGACTAAAACTTACCTAATGAATTACGTTAATTAGTATATCCTCAATACCGACCTTAGTAACGAATAAGGCCGTGGAGACTACGCTTTCCAAATTTTTCTTAAATTCTTTATTTACTTAAATTTTAAGATGTGGAAGATAATTCGACGTATAATTAAGGCCAAGTTAAAAAGGAAGTTATACGCTATAGTATATACATTTTTAAAAAATCCTATAAAATTGGCTTAAAATTTCTTCAAATTAGCTTCATGAAAAAGCCTACTTTAAGACACTCATCATTGAAACCTTCGAGGGAAAGGCAAAGGGGTTTAAGATATTTAATTCCATTTTACACGTTTTAAAAGACATCATATTTACCCCTAGTTAAATTAAAACTCTTGACACATTAACCATAAAAACCCTGTTAAACTATTTGATAGTTCAACAACTTTATGTTATAACGTAAATCACGCCCTTAATGGTGGCAAACCACGTGAATCAATAGCTATCAATACGGTAAAATTTATTAATATTACCTCCCTTTACCGGTCAATTAAATTATATCGTTAAGCCTTTTAAAACCTTCCAATCCCTATTAACCCTTAACCCTGTACTCAAAATCGCCAAAACTTTTAAAAACCCTTTTACAGTAAGTATAACTATATCTACGAGCCTACCACATATCCCACTATAGGATTTTACCCTTCGGGAACAAGCCAATGGAAATTACCCTTGATACTGTGGCTCGAAGGTTCTAGGCCTAAACTACAAAGAAATACCAATAAAAATGGAATAATTATTGCGACTTTCCTCTAAAATCTGTCAAAAAAGTTCATATCAATTACACTCTTTTTACAAACTTCGCTATAATATGAAATAATACAGAAAAATATGACGAGAAACTTGATAATCTTTTCAAAACGAAGATAATACCATTTCTAAACATCTGCAAGTAAATAAATATTCCCCCTTTTAGTTTTAACTTACTTTTCCCCGAAATCCTTAGAAGTTTTACTAATGAATATTATTTAACTGTCGTAAACCGAATGACTACCTTTCGCGAAATCTACGATAATATGAAAAGCTACTTCTAATATGATATCCACTTTACGCAATATTATACGGATTGAGCCACTACAAGGAAGACTACAATAATAGCTAGAGAGAAAGAAAACCAACAAATATTATAAACTAGATGCTTAATAAACTTATATTATACTAGTAAGCTAGGTGGAAGGCTTACATTAGCGAAGCTACACTTCGCGAACAGGTACATGTAGCCGTTAAGAATATTAACGAGTTTAAATACGCTTTACAACGCCTAGATACCTCTTGCGAAGACTTTTTTAGTACGTTATGATTCTCATTTATAACCGTAATAACACGTACTCCAAACATACTTAATATATACACCTAAACTGACAACTTTTATAACGTATATAAAAAAAAAACCATATGGTAGTTAATTATGTCGACCGTAAATACGGCTATAAACGCCCCCAACTTTTAAAATCTGGTTTAATAGCCATAAACTTAACGTTTTAACCACGTTGGCGCCAATAAAAGCAAGATTTAATCGGAACTATGAACCGCAAAAACTATCGTTATGATAGTAGCAAAAAAAATTAAATTCATAATAAGTCCAGCTATTACTTAATTCGTTACCTTCTTATCGAATGTAACAACAAATAGGTAATATGTCCTATCTAGTACCCCATTACATTCGGGAAAAATTACTTAGACTATATCGTAAACTTTAAGGGTAAAAAGGCTCTTCAAAGCGGCAATACCCCAAGTAAATCAAGTGACATAAAGATACTACTTCTAATGTAGTTCAATAATTATTCGAACACATCTTTTTATACTATTTTAGTGGTAAGGACCCTTATCTTTACTCTAATCAAACTTTTAACTTCGTCTATATCTTTAACATTTGCGATCGTTATGCTAAATATAGTTTTTAAGGTATTATACCAGATATATAAGTAATAAGATATTTCATAAAAGGCTGTTCATAGTATTTGGTATTATGAAGGGAAAGTATTATGACTACTTAAATTATCGTCAAAATGTTGAAAAATCTAAAGTTAGCTTCGTAATAAACAAATGAATATTTTCATTAGAGATAATATAAATCAAAACTATTTTTAGGCCAATTATAGTTTATATCTATAGATCTCATACCCCCCTTTTTTTTTTTCACGTAAAGAACACAAAAGCCCTCGTCATCAACGTTAATGTTAACACCTATAAGCTAGTTAAAAAAGGCTAAAGGTTTCTCTTTGCCTTTAAGTAGGGGCACCTGTGGTTTTATCTTTAAAACTTAAAAGTAACAGTATTGAATTTGATAGAGTAAGAGATTTGTTAACTACACCGAAGTTTGAACTAACAAGTTATTAATAAGCTATAAAAAGTCCTAAAGTCCGCAGGAAATAAAGATATAGAATACTCTTCTCAAAAAGCCATTCAAAAGCATTGTTACCACCGTCAAAAATATACTCAAGCCCCCCGAAAATTCAAATTTAAATTAAAAAAATGAAGATTTCAACTATGAGGTTTTTATTAATGTATTTTACTTCAATAACAAGCTTATTTTTTACATCGTTAACTCTGTAACCTTTTCTCCCTCAATTAAGATTTTAAAGTCTTTATCGGTAAAGGATACGTGAGAAACATCGAAAATATTATGAATTAATACAAACTTAAGTCTACCTAAAGTCGTCGTCTATGATATTAAAACCAACTTAACGGTGGTAAAGTTTCAGAAAAATACCAAATAATAGAGATTTAGTATAAATTGGTGCCTGTAAAGACCTACTAAAGTATTAAAAAGATTAAGAGGGTATATTCATTGCTTCGCCAAACGTACAATATCCTTATGACAAAGATTGAAAGCTTTACGAACCCAAAGGCACGCCTTTAAATAGTAGTGAAAGGCTTAAAAAATATTGTGGGCCCTAACGGCCCTATTCCAACACTACTGGTTTTTGGGACAAATCAATGCCTAATAAGTAAATCTCCACTCTTAGTAAATACCAAAAAGTAAGTTATAGCATATGGCAAAGTAATAAAAAAATTGCTGCAGGAATCGGGACGCCGCCAAGTCAACGACGCCCTTAATATTAGGAACGATTTTACGATAATCGACGTACTAACTTTACCATTATAAAGTAAAATCATCTTTTAACAGAAGCTAGTTGAATAGAAAGTCCTATACAAAATCTTAAATATCGCAAATTCTAAAGTAATTATCAAAACTACTAATAGCCTTATAACGTTTCGCATTAACCAGGATAAGCCTTATATTAAGGTAACAAATGATAAAAACCTTTATATAAAACAACTGAGCTAATAACATCCTCCTTCATCCGTTATCTACAAGCCAATAAAACGCTTCCGATGTTAATGACCACCGGAAAAAAGGAATATTAAAGAGGAGAAATATATACCGGGTGATATTTATAATATTACTTGGGTAAATGGGAAATAGAAAGATAACACAGACTTAATATTAAACCTTCGAACACAAAGTATAATGAAAAATTGAGGTAAACCCTTTAAAAATGATAAGGTTGAGATTAACGGTCATTCAACTCGAAAAGTTGTCCAATCCCTACCTAAAATTAATTTAAATCTTAAAAATCTGAATGTTACGATATCCAAATCGAAAATTATACAAGAGGTTAGGGAGGGGTAAGACTATGGGGCAGCCGTATGAAAAGTTACATCTAATCGCTTAAGGATATAGTAATAAAAATAAAGTTTGAATATGTACGCAATCGCTAATAATTTAGAAAAAAAGCCAAAGCTTAGTAATGAAATTTGTAAAAGTTTACTGTTAAAAACTTAAGTTAAGTCTATACTTTATAGCTGAAATATAAAGTATGTATATATATAGTTAGAAACCGATTAATAAAGGATTATCTTACTGGAGTTATTATAGGAAATACGTGTTATATACGCTTCCGAAACAGTAATACGATATATTAAGTTACTGTACAGATTAGACGAAGTAAGCGTTCCTTATTTTCTAACCCATTAATCGCATGTTTCGTTACGACTACATATAAAGTGCTCAAGTTACGACCAGTATTTACTATTAACATGAGAAAGGGATTTCGGTTAAAAATATAAACAAATTAATAATTCTCTTTTTTTGAAAACGGCCAATGTTGTAATATCGGAATAACAAGATATTGAAAACTCTAAATTCTGAAAGTAAAAGCCGGTTACAACTTTAGCGAAAAGCAGTTGACTTAACTTTAATGGATCGTTAATCCGTAAATTTAGTATTAATACCAGACTTGGTTTTCACCAAGAGGGTTAAGGATATGATTTAACTATAATCGACAAAACTAACGTAACTAAAGCGTAACAGTACTTAGAATAACGTACCCATAGCAACGATATCGTTACTTAGTAATAACCGAAAACTTTCTACAAATTATCTATTACAATACAATTACAAAATCAAACAAATAACAATATTAACTGGTTAAATAAAAGGATTTAGTCTCAAATGCTAAAATTGAACCGAAATTTTAATATAATTCCGATCAAACGATCTAATACCAAGTGAATGATTTTTACAAATAAGTTATTTGCAAATAACACCAACTTATCTTTGGACATCAGATTTTTAATAAACATCGTTAATAAAAATTTGCAAAAGGATTAGTTCAATATTATCGGTAATGAAATTTACTCAACCTCTGTTAAATACAAAAGTATCATAGAAAACGTGCTATCTTCAGAGTTTCATAGCATAATACCAAGCTTTAATATCGGTATAGCATTATAGTAAACCCTTAACAATATCACTAGGTAGTTAAAGATTCTCCTATTCCGGTTCTAATTTATACAGACTCGAGTAGCTTATTCGAATACCCTTTAAAGCTGGGATCTACCAGTGAAAAACACCTGATAATCAATGAAATAGCACTTTACGAAACTTATAAAGGCAGTGAGATTGAGGAATTCCGATGAATCGATGGAAAAAATAACCATGATAATATTATAATAAAGGCGTTGCTAAATAAGGCTTTTAAAAGGTTTGTAGACGATAAAAGCTAACGATACTAATTGTGGGCTACGTTAATATATCACCTGGCAAGGCTAAGTCACGTGCCGATAGGTAGAGATATACCGGAAAACTGGAAAATTGCTAGGAAACGAATAATAACGACCTTTTTGATTGGTATAGCTGAATTGAAAGTTTGCATAAACCTATAGGGGAAGAACCTTTTGTAGGAATCGATAAAATCGGACCTCGAAGCCATGGAGTAATGTAAGGCAAATGGGGTGAATTAATGAAAATGTGTTTAGTTTCGTATGGAAGTTAATTGTAATTAATGATATTTAGGCCAGTTAACGAGGATGCAATTAAACAGTTACCAACAAAATTGGTTAACCACATTAAAGTACATGTATAAATATAAAACACCGCTAATGTTGGAATAATAGTAATTATAATATAGTAGGTAAATTTTACTGATAGTAAAGTTGACTATACCAACTGCAAGTTAAGTGTATTGTTTTGTATATTCATACTGAATTGACTGCAAGTCAAGTATAGTATACGCCTACTTTACATTAGGGTATGAGCTAAGCAATTAACCATAAAAATTACTGCGCAGACCGGCTAACGGTCCGCCAAACCTAAAACAATACATCTACCACTTCACTACTACAATACTACTGTTATTTCGACCAATAGAATCGACAATTTTGAAACGTCTAAAGCTCTAGCAATTTGTATTAGAAAAGTATAAAAGGTCTATGCCTTTTTGAAGAGAGCTTACGATATTTTTACCTTAGAAATTAAAATCTTTATACCTTAAAAAATACAGTTTTAAATAGTTGTAACGAGAATTAACGATATTATTCACCTTCACGGTTCTATAACAACTTTGCTAATATTTAGACCCTACCTACATTTTACAATTGAATCGCTACTATTATCGAATATCTAAATGTAGGTTATATCATATAGTAAAGCCTTAAAACAACTAACAATGAAATCGATACGTTGTTAAATAAATAATTCCTTTAACATTAGGGACAAATTATCGATAATGAATATATTATCTTTTCAACTGTGAGATAAATTCTCAAGGTAACGAAAGCTAGGAAAATAGGATGGACCTTACAAAATATTAAGTTTCTCCAATTTATAGTTAAGTTTACGAAGATATTCCAAGGAGGTGCAAAATGGTATAAACAATTAAAATACTAATGAAAACTATAAAAAAATGTAAATGTCCTTTATCTAGAACTTATGTACACGATCCGTATATAGTCCATCACATAGACTTACACGTCATATCAACAAACCGCGCTCGGACCGCATCCGAGCTGGATACTAGACATCCTGTTGGGTACACAGTCACGTAACATAGAAACTTCATAGCCAATAACCTAAATCTATAATATACCCCTCCCCCTATCCCCATCATAAAAAAAGCTTCCAAAGTCGAACTTGTTATCCTACCAACTAAAAAATAGGTACGAATCGTATTCGCGTAAGGTTCGAACGGAGCACAAGTAAAAGATAAGACATATAACGTTATTAGTTACCTATAATCGCATTGTATAATGTAATAGATTAATAATATACTTACCTATTTTAGGCCGTTCGAATATATAAAAACGATTTTTACTATAGTTTATAATTCTTTTCTACTTTTCCCTTGTTCTTCATTAATTTGGTTCTTTCTTCGGCCTGGTTTTCGTTAAATCCTTTTACAGTAACTTAATATTAAACCATTATTTTCTAATTTTTACTATAATATATATTAATTTTCGTTTCTCTAGGAAAAATTCCCCTATCAATTCCCCTTTTTCCTGTAATTAGTTACGTATGAAAAGTGTTGGAAATCATTTTAAACTAGAATATAAAAGTAATGAACTATTTATTTAAATAATAAAAAAAAGTATACCACAGAAACCCAGATTTCGACTTTATATTATTTCAAACGAAAAAATGTTAAAAGGACTTTTATATAAGTTTTGAAATATCTTTCAACATTTTATACACCAATAAGCGAGCCTTAGACCAACATTTATAGCCGGGAAAACAAAAGGCGAAAGTCAAATCACCAAAGACAACTTCGCCAAAAAAATTTACTACGTTCTGGATCAAAGGGTTAAAGTATATCTAAAGAAAAGTAAACGCCCTAAATACAGTTATTGGAAAGAGAGACATCAGTGGGGAAGCCCTAAATAAAAGACAAGGCAGCTATTATCGAGGACGATCCTATGGCTAGGGACAAAATGTACCACAGTTATAGTAATATTTACGACAAGGTATACAAAGCCCCCTGGGTTTACAAAAAAGTTGTTTCGTATATGTTAAAATCGCTTATTAGTTTACTAACTACTGAATTTACGAGTAAATTCGGATTAAATCATAGTTTTAAGCCGATTATATATAGAAATACCAGATAGAAGTTAATTTTATAATATATGTAACCGAATAAGAAGGAGTAAATAATAAGCTTAACACCGATTTTTATCAATACACCGTCAGAGAACTATCTCCAAAGGCAATAATGTCTACTTAACGTCTCAAGATAACAAAACCGCCTAACGCATTTTTACAAGCCTACTAGATGCCGCTGTAATGATCACACTAAATACCCGCGAGTATATAGAAGGTGTCAGAGGGTTTATGTTATCAAGAAGGTAGCAGAGGTGCTGATTGAACAATATCGCAACCGTGCAAGTAATGATCAAAAGCCGTGAGGCTATTCTGAATATACTGAGACTGAATACTTAGATTGACAACTGAAGAGTTATGAAGGAAATACTATCTATATGGTGCTGACCGTATGCTTATATCCTTAATCCTTCATATGCCTTCAGTGCTGGATCATATTGGATCGAAACATGATCTCAATGATCCTTAGTGTGTAACCCTAACCCTAAGGTTGCTGATATAAGAGATATCCCCACCTGATGTGTTGGACATCAGGTTCTTAGTGGCTTAGCCCCATACTGGCCTGTTTTTTGACTCTCCGATGTTCTTTGGTTATAACAGCCTCTTTCCTGTATATTACAGGCCTAGATTACGTAGATGGAGTGTTTAACAGTAATATAGCGTTCTAATTCACGTTTTTAAACAGATAAGACAACAGTTTTAAGGGTATTAAACCTAATACAGGTATAACCGAAATTTTAACGGCTGGAAAACGATAATTCAACGCGTTCGTAATAAACTTCCCGAAGTTTGAGTTAAACTAAATAGGAAAATAACGAAAGGTTTTGTTTAATGAATGTAAAGCTTCGTCACTTAAAAAGATCGTTGTAGATACTCGATTAGAATCAATTAAGATTTACGAAATAAAAATAAAAATATCATTTTTACTTTTATTAGCTAATATAAATAAGTTGGGAATTGAAGTCCGAAATACGACTAACAAGTTTATGCGCGTGTCATGACCCAGACAGAGGTTGGGTCAGGAAATGGGCCAGTATGCAACTGCGCCACTGAGAAGCCTAAAGTCCAACACATCAGGCGGGGAACTTCTCTTATGTCAGCAACCCCGGACAGGGAAGAACCGACGGAACCGACAGCGACTCCAGCGGTCCAGTACTGAAGACGGTATGAAGGTACGGATATATAAGGACACGGTCATCACCACAGAGACAGTATTTCCTTCATAGCTCTTCAGTTGTCAATCTAAGTATTCAGTCTATATATCTGAATAGCCTAACAGCTAATGATCATCCTATAGCAAGAACCAACATCTTCTTGATATTACACCTTTGTTACCTCTGCTACCTTACTGCTAATATAAACCCCTAACTCCTTCTATTTACTTACGGGTATTTAGTGTGATCATTACAGCGCACTTCGAATAGCATATCCATACTGTTCCAGCTTAAATTCATCCACTTATGGTTTTTTTTCCTGAAGTACGTATAATTAAAGCTATTTACTTAATATAGCTGAAATTATAGATATTATACCGCCAATTCGGATACCCGGTTACAAAACGCCTTTTACGACTGTTTTACGTTATGGTATATACAGATATGGGAAAAAAGTACCTGAAGTTATCAAAAAGTTTTGCTAAAAATACCAGTTATACTTATAAGCTTTACAACGGTTTAATATTTTCCTTAAAAACGACGTAGGCTTTAGTTATAGGGTAACTATTAATATTATATATTTAGATAGTCAACAGGTACTTTACGTCATCGACGTGATAACATTATTTTAAGTCGCTAAGTTTACACAGAGCGTTTCGATTATAAATTATTCAAATGTTTTCGTTAACTATTAGTTAAGCGTTTATTTAGGGCCTTCGGACTGGATTAATTACGTCGCTTATACGGCCATCGACTTTACGGAAGAGCGTACCAAGGTTAGGATCGCTGGTAACTAATACAACCAGATACTAATAAAAGTACTATAGGGTGTTGGCAAGTGTAAACAGTATTATAAACCGTGTAAAAGAGTATATATGGTATTATTTAAAAATCCAAAAGGTATTAGTTTTAAGAAATTAATTTTATAAATAATGGTTAACGCTGTTAATAATATTTCCAGCACAAATAGGTTTATCCTCACGCTTTTCATTTTTAATACCTACCTCAAGATTTTTATAAACTTTATAACATCGCTAACCATAGTGTAAAAGACGAATGATGTGAAGAAAGCCATAGTAGCGTTATATTTTTACGGGTCAAAAACGAAGTTTTCAAAACGCTGGTTACAAGAAGTAGCCTACCTAAAACTGGAATTTTGAATTTACCATTATAATCCGAGGTCCTGGTTTGGAAACCTAAGGATCGATAGACTATCTCTTGAAAGATTGACGGATTTAAAGGTTATTATATACTTATTAATCTATTAAATGGTATGAATTCGTTTCGCTATATGATGGTATATAACTATAAAAGAGAAATGGATAGGAGAAGCCTAAAACTATAATCCGATTAAAACCACCGACAGGATACCCCTTAAAACAACGAACCTAAATCGCCTTTAGTTTTAACCTATTCCGCGAATCGCACTTTCAGCCCGCTTTTATTAGATGAAAGCGGCTCGTTTGTATTAATTTTACCAAGACCTCGCCGTCAAAACCACCTTTTTAACTCGAAAACTAAGAAACGCCCCGGGACTTTTATCTTAAACGGTTTTATTATTCAAAAGTAGATAGCAAACCACGAGCTTAGCCTAAAGTTTCGCTACGACGGCATTATCACTACTCTTAGTACCCAAGTCGAATAATTTACCTAAATAAAGATTTCTGTTTTGATCAATTAACGTATTTTTATTGAAACGATTCTATTTAGCGAACGCCTATATAATTTTTCCTATCCGCCTTGTTTACGAAATTGAACATAAAACCGGAAAACATTACAAAAAACCTGCCTTATTATAAAAGATTATGATGATAACGGTAAAAAATATATTATAACTTAATCGTTTGCCTTATATTGGGTTAACCACCGTTTGATGATTGTACTTGTAACCTCACTTAATATACCTTACAACCTATATAATATATTTCGTAATATTACATAAATATACAACTGATTCAAGGAACGACTAAAACGACATATTTACGTCGATATAATTATAAATCTTCAAAAACCACTTATTTAAAAAGATTTTACGTATTATGAAACCTTTTTACGGCCTTGCTAAAAAAAGGTTTTTTGGTTTAATACTTATTAAAGGTATTATACAAAACGGTTCAAAATAACCAACTTAAATTTAGACTCGTGTTTATTAGTTTCAACGGCTCGTTTTAAAGGCTTTGTATGAATTGGTATATAAAGAAGCGATACATGAACGCTATATGGCGCATATTTTTCTGTATTTAAAAATAGGAGACTTTTGGAGGCCAGTTTAAAGGCAAAATCTAAAACGTACCTGATGAAGGACCATATAATTAAATTTAACGGCGTTATTATTACTTTTCGGAACGGAATTTTAGGCCTTACGAAAAAAGAGAAGTTGGATGAAGTTACCCTTGTCGTTTTGAATAACGTAAAACGGGTCGAAGATTATAGATACTAATGTATACGTAACGCTTAAGTAACTTTCATAAAACAATCGAAAGCAAAATTTAACTTTTTGGTAGCTGCGTGATATTAAATTACCATGTTAAAGGATATATATAAAACATTGAATGAACGTCTTATATGGTAAATACAAAAATCAAAACGCGGTTTACAATTTATACCGCTAAATATACGTATTATAAATTTGATTATTTTTATCAACGGCTCCTTTGCTAATAACCATGATTATAACTCGTAAATGGGCTTCTTTTTAGTCCTCGGTAACAAAACCCCGGCTAAAAACAGCTTTAAGTTCTGTAAAAACATTATTTATTAAAGCTTAATCAAGTTTAAACGGGTTACGAAAACCGTCTTGGCCTCTGAAATGTATAGTATGATTAGGGGTTTCGATTCGGGTTTTAATATAGTAATAACGGTTAATATAATTATTTTCAACCTTAATTTACGCCTTATCCTTTTCGTTATATACAATGAATCCTTGTTGTTTTATAAATATTCAGTTAAATTAGGTATTACGAATAAAGAATTCGTAATAATCAATATTATAGCTTTAAGCGAATCGTATAAACGCCTAAAAATCGAGGAAACGTGGTAAATAGATGGAAAATCCAACTCATCGGATGCAATAACCAAGGCTATATCGAACGGAGCGTTGAAAAATTTTAAATCAATAAACTCATTATTTATTAGTATAACTAAAAAGCGTTTACGACCTGAATAAGGTTAATATATAATATCTTACATTAATATTTGTATTTTAGGTTTTTAGATCGTTCGAAATATACTATTTACACCGTTTCCGGATTTATATTATGGTCCATAACCTATATTTATACCGGCCTTACGAATCTACCCCTATTCGAATCTATTTTTTCGCGTCGCTCCTAATATATTATTACACCTTGTTATACACCTTTCGGCACTATTATATTCTTTACCTATTTACCCTTTTCAGTTGAAATTTACGACATCGTACCGATTTTCACATACTATTAACCTTTGTTTTACACACTTCAACCCTAATAAATATTTTTCTATTTACCCTTTCCTATTTATGAATATAAATCCGCACTACTTTTAATGTATTACTACTTTTGTTTTCTATATTTTAACCTTCTTTTACATTTTCATTTGTTATTAACCTTGCGATTGTATGAAAAAAGGAAATATTACTGTATAACGTATTATATTATATCTAGGTACATCGGTCCGATAATAAAGGGTAGCTAATTACTATTAGAAGAAGAGGGAAAAAACAACACCATCACGTCTCTACCATCCTTCCCATCACCCTCCCTTTTTATGCTAAAGTTACCTCAATTACCGCTATCAACGTTATCGAAGTTAACGAGAATGTAGCCCTGCACTTTAAGCCGTATACCCTTAAATAAAGGCGCGGGGAGTTCTTTACTCTTTTTACGACAACGCTAAATAATGTAGTCGAAATCGCCTACGTAGTACATACACAAGACCAATTTCTAAGCGGTAATAGTGGCCGCCGATTCCTTAATCCGCTGGTTAACACCTATTACTAATTAGTATCGGTTTATTTTAGTTATTAACAACCGCTGTTATTTTTTCGAAATGCCTCGAATATTGATTTTTTCAAAAAGTGGATTTTGAGAAGTAACGGTATCAACGAGTCGAACGATCCCTATTTTCATAGTAATCGCTAATAAACTTACTCGCGGCCGTGGAAGCGACATATGGTACGTAAGGAGTGTCTATTAGCGGCCCGGTGTTGCGGAGCCGAGTATACTATTCTAACGCCTTACGTGTTGAAAAAGCCTCGCGGCGTACTTTAGCGATATGAAGCTCGAAACGACGGAGGAGATCCGCCTTGTACTCCTTTTTTATGGAACATTAGAGGTATATAAACGGATGGATTTAGGAAATGCGAATCGCGGCGAAACTTCGTCTGGCTACATTTACGGCGCTGAGAGGTTCCCGCGGATAAAGGGGTTTTTACCCGCGAGGAAAAGTTAAGGTTTATAACCTTTGAAGCCCTCCGTTTCTCCTTTTGGAAGTTAGGGGGAAAAGGGGAGGAGAAAAGAAAAAAAATGGGAGTGAAAGCTTCGGCGGCGGTGGTAACGGAGGATAACGAGGCCGGGAAGGAGGTAGCGATGGCGGAGCATAGCGAGGCTTCGGGGGAAACGGCTATGGAAAAAATTATACCCGACGAAGGCAGGTTGTTAGTAGTAGTAGTGGTGTTAGCGGTGACGGCGACGACGGTAACAACGGCACGGCGGCGCTTCCGCGCCAAACGACGCCTTATAAACCTATTTTCATACGGAATTTATTAAAAGGTAAGGTTAGTATATGGGTTAGTCGAGTAACCTATCTATCGGAGCAGTTTCTATTGGGTAATTGAAACAAAGGTTAAGTTAAATTGAAATTTGGATTAATATTAACTTCGGGTACGCGTCTTTAAAGAGGAAAAAAAGAAGTTTTGCCTAAAACGATAACGATGTATCTTTTGATATTAACCCGAATTACATAACGACGTAATTACCCTTACATAATCACCCCTTTAACACCTACGTTATTACAACCTTGTCGGAAATAATAAAAGACGCCATTAACAACTTTATCGATACCGATTAACTATACTAATTAAGGCCTTACTATAATTACTACCGTGGTCAGAAATTACTAATTCAAACCTCCATAATTAGTACCGTAACCATACTGTTATTATAAAAGCTACTAATTCGAAACTTAATAATTGATACCATAACTAAACTATCATTATAAAAGCTATTAATTGAAACCTCTGTAATTGGTACCGTAGCCATATTATTATTACAAAAACTACTAATTTAGATCTCTACAATTTATAGCGTAATTAAACTGGCATTATATGATTACGTATACGGATTCCTTATAACTATACCATTGCTATTAGGTTATAGGTATGTAATACATAAAGAAGAAAGGAAAGATTGTCTGTATGGATATTACTATATTACCCTATAACTAGGATATATAGGCTAAATAGCAATACACTATACTGTAAAGTGGATTCCTATAAAGTGCACTGTAACGTATCACACTGTAGGCTACACTTTTGCAAGGTGTAAAGTTCATTATGCGTGGCGCGGTCTGAAAGGGGTATTCAAGTGTGTATGACAAAAGAACCACTGCCCGAATAAGAGGTTTATAATCTCCTATCCATGGCGTGCACTCTCTAGAATGCTTCTTACCAACCTATCACCTATCTTTACTACAATAGTAATGTAAAGATTGCTCTTCATTGACATTCACGTGAATAGATACCTTACCGATAAAAACGATATATAACGAACTTGAAACGCTTATTACATTATATAAATTATAAATTTAATCGAACTTTTTACTTGAATCCTTAACTTTAATGTTATAGAAATTTAACGAAATTTAATCGCCCACCTTATATTGTTTCTCCGGGCGTTGCCGACAATTTACAACTTTTCACATTGATTACTGAACGTATACTATAGCCGCTGAAACTAGCTCCGCAACCTTATAAAAATATACTAAAACTTCAAAGACCAATTCTACCAAACTAATTATCGACTTTGTATCCTAATCCAACCTGAACATAAGTAATATTTCATAGTTATTAATGAAACGATTTGCATTCAACTCGATTACCATATTTTCCCGGTCATTTCATATAAATCAATATATTAAAAGATATAATAACCAATTAAATTACAAAAAACATAACAATAATTCGTAAATATTTTGAAATCTCTTAGTTTGCCAGCTTAGTATTACCGTACACTTAAAGGAAGTATATCATCAACAAAAGTTACTCAACATTTACTAAAAAGTTTCAAATCTTTTAAAAAACACCCACCCCATCCGAACCTCAATCATTAATAATGAACATAGAAAATCCATCAAATCGATACCATATATCCCGAAAACACTTTATATATACCTCAAAAATTCTAAATCATATAATCTTTGACTTAACGAACTTAAAAAGTAGATTTGTAAAAATTCACAAATACTGCGAGCTGTCATCGATAACCAATAAATCTAGTATAAAATCAACCAAAATATGGAACTAGTAAAGATTTAGAATAAAAGAAGTCTAAAGGAGGCATTATCGTAAAATACGATAAGATTTCTTATAGTTATACTATATATATATTCGATGTAAACATCGAGTATTGACAACTACTTTCTCTTAATAGTAATTCCGTTAAAGACCCTGAACAAAATATTTTGCCCGGATACCTTGTAACGAACGAGTTCTTAGTTATTCACCAAATCTATGTCGCTAACAATTCCTTATATAATGTCCATAAATGGCTCTAGTAACGCAAAATACCCCTTTGATCGATATTATAATCCGCTATTTACATAGAATATTCGATTTTAACCGAAAAATATTTAATACCCTTGGTAATTACCAATAATTAAATTGCGTACAACAAGTTATTCTTTTTACTCTAATTTTACAACTCTGTTCAAATATTTGGCCTAAAAGTAGGGTAACCGCTCGACATTACCGAAATAGACGATACTAACTTAAATCGGACAAATAATATTATCACAACTGTTAACGACTTGTTATTCTTCAACTCGTCTTTTGAATAAATATTATTGCGATTTAATAACTAAACCTCCGTCTCAGAAAACTTATTAGTATATCTTACTGTAATATACGTTTTTATGATATACGAACTTATAGATACCAAATTTGATATAAGCATAAAATGAGCTATAAAAAAACTCGCGTAAAACATGCTTTAACCACGGGTTTATGATATAAATTACAATCTAATTCATTTAGGCTAATATCTAAGGCTATGTGTAGCTAAATTAAATGATATATCAAAAAAAAATTAAAAGTTTCGACTTTATACGCCTAATATTCCGCAATTAAATAAGATGAAAAAAAAATACTCTAATCTACTACAATTTGTCGAAATGATAAACAGGGTACGAATACTAAGCAGTTACAATAACTACGCCGTTAGGTAAGATACTACCACGAAGACCTATATATCTTGAAGAATATAATTGCTTTTCTTATTCAATACTCGTATGAAATAATGCGTAATTGGTTGAAAAATACCGTTTTTATCACTTTACAAAAAGTATCCTTTTAAAACTATCCACAAAAAATCGATTTTCATTAAATTTAGTCAGTCGGTATTTTGATATACGAATATTAAAGTTGTACCAAATACCTATTTCAACGTTTGAAAATATATTCTTGGCGATCCGTCTAAATTTACCGTATTCCCTATTTTGTAAGTTAAATAAAACATTTAGTTCATTTTGAAAAGATTACTAATAAAGTTTAGATTGAAATTTGCCGACCCTAGAAAACTCCTAGATTTCCTAAAATACAGGAAAACTTTCATCAGCGAACGGCCCAGGGTTTCTAATAATTGACTCAAATACTTACACTCGCTCTTATAATAAACCTAAAATATTTTACCTCCTTTACCTCAAACTCAATTTTATTCAAATCCAAATTTGATTCAGCGTCGTCGACAAGCCTTAAAACCTCGTAAACCTTCGCTATATAATTTTGTTTGGTACTGAAGGGGAAAAAATGAAAAGTTTTTTTTGGGTAAACCATAACAAAATTATTTAAAATATCCGTTATTAAATAATGAATATAAAGTTGAAACATGGTCAATACTACCGTTAGACTAAATAAGTTACCTCATTATTTAAACAAATTGAAAAGAATGAAAAAGCCTGTTAATTTTCTTGTACTGGAACGATTTGGATACGGTAAAACATTACCTGAACATCTAACTTTATAAAAAACATCGACTGAAATAATGAAAGCAGGTTTTTTTTTAATTAAAAAAAGGGGGGAAGTTTTATTCGATGAATTTATTGAAAACCAAGTAGTCGACGTAAAATCGTCCTGACGCCCCCTCAGTTTAAAAATGAACAATACTGGCGCCACCGCCGACAAAATACTTATTCTTATTTAACCCTTATATATCAATTTTGTAATCTAACTTCAAAATTGCGAATTTGATTACTAAATATCGAATATAAAGTCCCCTATAATTTATCTACTAAAAAAACGTCCTTGTTTGGTTTAATATAAATTTAATAATTGAATTTCTCTCTATACGGTATCAAAACGGTTACCTTTTTTTTATGAAATAAATTGTGGAAGTCTCCTTACTCGACTGAAAAACGTAATCAAATTTCCTACCCCTTTTACAACCGTTAACACCGTCGATTATTAAATCTACGTCATTTTGTAAAAGCTTATAATAAACGTTAATTAAAACTAATTAATAATAAGTTATACTATCTACTGAATCTATATCGCTAATCAAATAAAAACAGCTTGCATAACATCCTAGTTATTCCTTAACCAAAAATATAATATTATTGTATCAATTATCAACCTTCCCTAATTTTAAATTACTAGACGATTTTTGCTAACATTTGAAGTCAGTGATCACAATCGTATTCATGACATATTGAAACCCATATCCTACTTTATTTCGGTAATAATATATATTGATATGAAATTCGACTATTTATCAAAATCCATTCAACATGTTGCTATATAGGTAATACGTATACTCCGTTATAACGCTTATGTTAAACACAAATTTCGAAAATATAATAGCTATATTTACTTGAACCATAACTATTATACCAAACCTTTCGTATGATATAATAATGATTACAACAAAAATCGAACTATTATAAAGAGAAAAATGTTATTAAAAAGAATGAGGATAAAAAAAAAACCTTATTTATACTCATTTGAATTGAACCAAACTTTTTCGTATTCGATCCTACACCTACACCGATACAACCAAATAACTCTTAAATGAAATTAAGTTCAAAAGTAAAACTTCCCCCGTCTCGGATAATAGAAAACCTATATTAACGTCTTCGACTTAAACCATATATACCTATTTCGAAGGAAAACCAAAACGAAATTTATAACCTCATTTAAAGTAATTCGAAAATTTATAATATAAACAACGCCGAATAGCATGCTTAACCTAACGCTTCTCTGTTGTTACTCATATCGACCAACATCTTTAGTCCTAAAATTAAACTAAATAGGTTTATTAGAATAACAGACTGTAATTATCGCGGCTTTTTAACGAGGATATCTAAATGATATAAACCACCGTTATAACTATATCTTTATTTGGTTGCGATGTTTATACACGGCTCAATAATCATCGAATAAAACGTTATTTTAAGTTTAGCAACTTCAATTCTTTAAAAGAATCTCTTCTTTTTCTAATATAATGATATAATTAATACATTTAATGCTCAACGTCATAAATATATTCCGAATACATGAAAAAAAGAAGGGAATTGCATCGATCAGCTAGAAGCCCATTCAAACCGCTCACTTAAGCCAGTAACACTTCGAATTTAATAATGAACGATGCTTTCAAATCTGTACCATTTAGAAACAATCCTAAAAAATTGATTGAAACCTTAAACAAGCGGTTAAAGTCGCCAAAAACAACTATAATATAAATTAAAAACCTGTTCGTATCGTATATTCCCTCGTACTCTTCGGCTTCATCATACGCTCCAATAAGTTACTTAATAGCTGACGTATAATATCCATATGCGTAAAAAAGTACATACCGGCCATTCATAATCTACTCTTTAACTGTATTGAATATGAATTTTATTGTTTAACGCGTTACTATCCAAATAAAACGAATCTATCGAATTATGACTAGTTGCATCGTTTTAAGCTTTTTTTAAACGCTGGAAAACCAGCCTGAATAATCGTCAAATCGGCTTTGAATTGCTAAATATTAACAACGATCTGTATAAAATCAAATTTGAAAAATATAAAACGACCAAGTTAAGGGTGGAAATCAATTAAACGGGCTATTATATCGACTCTAACCTAAAACTCATACGACCCACGCTGTCCAAAGATCGAAATATATTAACCTAGATCAGCTCTAAAACGTTAAAAAATATATCCGAAAAGTTACAAGACTAAGTATTCGCTAACTGTGGATATTACTATATACCCTCATAGATAGTATACATAGGTATAGTAGCAGTACCCTGTATTGTAAGGTATACTCCTGCAGGGTACAAGATAACGTATCACACCGCAGGCTGCACTTTTGCAAAGCGCAAAGTGCTTCATGCATGGATCGGTCTAAAAGGAGTATTATAGAGTAATACTCTCTGGGCCGAGGGCTTATAAGCTCTCACTAATAGCGTACACCTTTGGATGCTTTTTTTTTGGCTTATATTTAATTATACTACAATAACAATTAATCTAATTACTTTTTAAAGGCCTTACATTTACGTAAATATTAAAGGCTTAAAGCCTTATCTATACTAATTAGTAACTGATTCGGTAGACTATAAATAACCTAGAAAAGGGATAAATATGGATTAAATAATTATAATAGAATACTATAACGATTTTAATTGTTTTTTTAACACTTTATTTTTATAAAGATTACACGCCAACGTATTCCAATATTGTAAAAACTAGGTAACTTTAAAAAGAACAACTTCTATACGATATTATGAATCGTTATTTAGCGTTTTATTTACTAAAATCCCCGTTACGCTATTATTAACCCTTATTTAACGCTTTAACGTACCCAAGCACTTTTTAGAAAGTGTTTTATTACGTACCAGTCCACGTAAGCCAAAACCATCAAGTTTCGAAACCTTTAGTTGAGACCTATCCAGTTTCGATGTTTAATCCGTTCCCTTAATCCAAAAGCGGTTAAGTACAAAGCAACTAAACCGATTACTCCACTAAATTGGGTAATAACATACCAATCCGAACCAACTAATCAATACTGGATTATATAACGCACGTCCCTGCAATCATACCTCTTATTTTCCCTATTCTCCTTACAATTTCTTTGCCCTGTTGACCTTATTATATTTACCCTACGTATTTTAAATTTAATTTTTATAATATTCAAGTTTTCCTAACCATATAGTTAACGTGGCGTTACTAAGCGTTGATAAAACTAATTTAAAACGTTTAAACGGTTTATAATTACTCCTTATTTGTTATTCAACATTTATTTATATTAATAAACGTTAATAAACTCTATTTTAACCATTTTAATTACTTTATTTACTTTTTATTCACTATTTATAAGACGTATTACCATAAGCGTTAAAATTCGAACGTATCCGAAATCTTATTACGGCTTGAAATTACTCATTTAAACCGTTTAAGTATTCAAAATATATACAAAAACAACCCAAAAACACCTATAGTTATAGCCTTAAAACTAATATTACTAAAGGAAGCTAACGTTAACATCGATCACTTGATCGAAAATATAGGAATTAGGAAGGCTATTATATATGAAATCGACCTGAGCCTTTGGGATAACACTATCGATTCGCCAGTTAAAGATTACGACCCATATACAGTAAATATATATATTTTAGCCGTTATATTTAGTTATTAGGAAGGGAAAGCCTAAGGACCTCTCTTATTAAATTAGACATTAGATATATGGAAAATATAAATTCTGTTACTACTAAAACTTTATAGATCTAATTACAAAGTAAAAGAATTAAGACCCTAAGAGGCAGGAATAGCCGTTTTATAAAAGCCTTATTCGAAATAATATAACTCATCGATGTATGAGACTAGGAAGATAAATATTTATACTTAACGAAATTTGTAAAATAATATTACTTTATAAAGTAAAAGAGACTGTTGTTGGAATAACGGGGATGAGGCGTAAAACGACTTGGTCTTATACCTGTACCCCAAGTTAAAAATAGAATCTCTGAGGAAGAAAAACAAATATAATCATTATCCATTATACAAGTATAATATACCCTTACGCAGGCAAATATTTTGAAATAAAACCGAATACTAAACCACTCTCCGAATACTGGAAATATCCCAATCGGCTATAATGGGGGCGGCCGAAATACCGTTAATAGCTCGATCGACTACGAAAGGATCGGCTAGAATACAGAGAACAACCGGATCCTGGAATTAACGAACGGCGTAAAACGCTAATACGTCCCTTACAGACCGATGCTTACAAATCACGACCCTTACCGCGACCTCCCACTATACTGTTTTCACACAAATAGGAGCGACTTTATAAAGTTAACTAACTTTGCTAGGTTATAAAATAGGGATAATAACTATAACGGTAAACCATAAGACAAACTTAATAATAAAATACGCGTGATGTTTAACATGTATAAAAATTAGATATTAAGTTATCTTAATTTTATATTTTTTATCGATATATTTCTTTGAATAAGTTAAAAAACGGTACAAGCATTACCTTACGTAAAAAAATATCTTTGTGAAATACTATAGCTTCCTGAAATCCCACTTCGATTCAGAAATTATTTATAAACTTTACGATAAAGATAAGACTAGTATAACCTGGAAATCCATAAAAGCCCAATAGGAAAACGTTGATAAAAACCCATAAAATCCTTACTACTTTATTAGTGAAGTTCCGAAAGTGTTAGATAACCCTCTGACCGAAATATAAAGATGATAAACTATTTATTTAATGATGAAGGCCTGTCATAAAAACCCGAATTTCGACTTTATACTTTTTAAACCGAAAAAAAAACTTAAAACCTTTTATATAAACCTTAAAATATCGTTTAAAACATTTATACGTTGATAGGAAAGTTTCGAATTAGCATTTATAACTAATAAAATTCAAGGCGACACTCAAATTACCAATATAAACTTTTCCGAAATAATTTACCATATTCTGGACCAGAGATTTAAGGCTTATCCGAGGCAAAACGAGCGCCTAAAGTATAATTACCAAGGAGTAAATCCTGGTAGTGAAAGACAGTGACGATCGTTTAGAAATGGAAAAAACGTACCAAAACTACAGTAATATTTACTAAAGGATATACAAAGCCTTATAGGTTTCTAAAAACGGTGTATCGTATGCGATCAAGTCGGTTATTGGTTTATAAACCACTCCGTTTACTAGTAAATTCGGATTAAACGATAATTTTAGGCTGAGTATAATTTTGAGGATCGAATAAAAGCGAATTTTGTAATATGCGAAACCGAATTCAAATGTATAATTAACGGTTTCCATACATACCCCTACAAAAATACATTTTGAAAAAACGACCTTAAATAAAATAATACTTAAGTGTTAGCTTACAACGATTAAAACGCCTAACGTATTTCAGCTGGCTTGTAAAATACCTTTTCTATATATATTACAGGCCTGGATCATGTAAAAGAAGTATCTTACGCTTATATAACGTTGTAATTTACCCTTTCTAATAAATATAAAACTTGGTTCCAAGGCATTATGCCTAATATTAACGTACCTGAAATCTCGACGACCGGAAAGCGATAATTCGTCATTCCTACGGCGAAATTTTCGAAGTTTAGGCTAAACTGAATAGGAGAATACCGAAAGGTTTTGTTTGGTAAAAGTAAAGTAACGTCGTTCGGAATTGTTATTGTAAATACGCGTTTCGAATCGATCAAGTTTTACGTAATAAATTTAAAAACACTGGTTTTACATTCATTAGCTAAGATAAAAAAGATCGGAATTAAGGTTCGGAATACAATTCATTAGTTCATCCGCGCCTTAAATGGTGTATTAGTACTGTTTAGGCTTAAGTTCGGCCACTTATAGTTTTTCCTGGAAATACATATAATTAAAGCTATTTATTTAATTTAATTAAAACTACGAACTTTATAACGGCGATTCGAACACCTAATTACAAAACGCCTTTTACATTTTCTTTACTATATAGGCTATATAAATGTAGGGAAAGATGTACTTAAAGCTATCGAAAAGTTCTGTTATAAATACTAGTTTTACTTAAAAGTCTTACTATGGTTTAAATTCCACTTTTAAAATAATGTTAACTTTTACTACGAAGTAATTATTAATATTATATATTTTGATAACTAACCAGTCCTCTACGTCGTTGATATGGATACATCATTTCCGGCCGCCAAATTCACATGAAGCCTTTTTATTATAAACCATTAAATCATTTTCGTTTATGATTGATTGAACGTTTACTTCGGGTTTTCAAATTGGATTACGTACGACGTCGATACAGCTTTGAATTTTACCGAATAACGTATACAATCTCAGATAACCAGTAACGAATATAAATAAATTCTAATAAAAGCTCTAAAGGTTATTGGAAAGTCTAAGCGATATTATAAACCATTAAAAAACGTATATACTATTGTTTAAAAACTAAAAGGTATCAATTTCAAAAATTCTATCCTTTAAATAACGGTTAACACCGTTAATAACTCTTTTAAGCTAAGTAAAATTATTCCTACACCTTTCGTTTTTAATACCTACCCAAGGATTTATATAAACTTTAATTTATTACTACTTACAATATAAAGGGCAAATTTGAAGCTAAGGCTATAGCAGTATTACGTTCTTTACAAGTAAAGAATAGTATATTAAAAACTTTAGTTATAAGGAATAGCCTACAAAAGGCTAGCGTGTTAAACTTATCATTATAATTTCAAGTTTTCGTTTGGAAAACGAAAGATAGATAAACTGGTCTTTAAAGGATTAACTGATTTAAAATAAATAATGTGTTCGTTAATATACTAAACGCAAAGAGTTCGCTTCGTTAGATAATGGTACGAAAATATAAAAAATAGGTGGAAAAAAAACGGCCTGAAACCGTAGGACGGGTAAAACCGCTTATAAAATATTACCTAAACGACGAATTTAAGTCGAACCTTATTTCAGCCGTACTCCTAAAACGCGGATTCAACCCGATTACGTTAAATAAAAGCGGCCTATTTACACTAAAACCGTTAAAATTTCGACGTCGAGGGCGCCCTTTCAGTTCAAAAACCAAAAAACGCTTTAAAATTTTTGTCACGAACTCCTTTATTACGTGAAATGAAATAGCAAACCGGAAGCTTAATTTATAACTCCGCCGCGAAGGTATTATTACCACCTTAAGAACCTTATTAATATAATCCACTTGAACGGAAATATTAGCCTTAATCGATTAGAGTATCTTTCATTTTAAATGTTTCAATTTAGTTATTTACGGCACCTATAGGATTTTTCCAACCCGCTTTATCTATAAAGTTAAGGACATAACCGGGAAAACTCACGAAAAAACCCGCTTAATTGTAAAAGAATATAATGACGAAGATAAGAAGGATATTATAACCTACTTACCTATATGTTAAACTTCGAAATATTATATAAGTTTCTACATAATCTAAAAAACGGCTAAAACGACGGATTTATATTGATATACCTAAAAACCTTAAGTAATAACACTAGTCTAATACGATTTTTCGTATTATGAAATTATTTTACGGCTTAGCTGAAACGGGTGTTTACTGGTATAATACCTATTAAAAATATTATAAGGAACGACTTAAGATAACTAGTTTTACCTTTAATTTGTGGTTATCAATATTAACAGCCTATTTAAAAGGTTTTATATTAATAGGTATATAAATGAACGATTCCTTGACTTTATATAACATTTGGTTTTCCGCATTAAAAAAAAAGGAAACTTTTAAAGTCTAGTTTAAAAGTTAAATTTAAAACGTACCTCATAAAAAATAACGTAATCGATTTTAATAACGTTATAACCACCCTTCAGAACGGCACTTCAAGCTCTACATAAAAGAGGCAGCTGGATAAAGTTACCTTTATTACTTAAAATAACGTAAAACAAGCCGATAAATATAAATATTAACGTATACACAACGCTTAGGTTAATTTTGTAATATAACCAAAGGTAATATTGAACCTTTCAATCGCCGCATAATACTAAACTGACCCGACAAACGATATATATAAATCGTTTAACAAACGCTTTTCGTATTAAATAAATAATTCGAAACGCTATTGAAAATTTGTGCCACTAAATATAAGTACGGTAAAAACTAATTATTTTTACTAACGGCTTTTTCTTAAATAATAACGATTATAATATACAAATAGACTTTATTTTAATTTTAGGTAACAAAATACCAGCCCGAAACGACTTTAAGTTAAAAAAAATTCTCTATTAAAGCTTTACAAAGTGTAAAAGGGTTACGCGAAACGTCTTAGCTTTCGAAATTTATAACATAGTTAAAAGCTTCGATTTGGGTATTACTATAGTAATAACGGTCCAGATAATTATTTTCAACCTTAGTTCATATTTTATCCCTTTCATTATATATATTTACTCCTTTTCGCTTTATGAGTACTTAATTTAATTAGGTACTATAAACGAAAATCGGTTAATAATGAATATTATAGTTTTACGTAAGTTATATAAACGCCGTAAAATCGAGGAAACAAGGCGAATTAATGGAAAATTCAACCCAAAAAATATGATAACTAAGAATACGTCCAACTAAGCCTTAAAAATACTTATATCGATAAGTATGTTATTTATCAAAGTGATTAAAAACGTTCAACGACCCTAATAAATTACGTAACCACTTTTTCGCTAAGTTGAATCCGTTTATCTTATATTATTTTTACCGATTTACGTTTCATCTTTATTTAAAAGGTCTATTCGCGCTCATCGCGGATTTTACTTTTATTCAATACGACCATTTGTATCGATCCACGATTTTATTTTAATTTTCATTTCATATTAACATATGGAGTCAATTCTAACATATTACTTTTTTTCTTTTATTTTATATTACGTTCATCATTTTTAAAAAAAACGGTTTTTAAAAAGTTATAAAATTATCATATAACGTATTATATGATAGCTGGGTACGCCGGCTCAGCCCGGAGGCATTTATTCTCTATTAAAGAGAAAATGAGACGTCATCGCGTCCTTATCGTCTTTCTCGTCGCCTTTTCCCTTTATGTTAACGTTATTGTTAATACCGTTAACAACGTTTTTAACGTTAGCGAAAATATAGCCTTATACCTTATTATTATACCTTTAGGTAAAAGAATAGGGAAAGGATTACCCTTTTCGTAGCAATGTGAAATAACGTCATCGAATTCGCCTACGTAATATATAAGTAGGCCCCGTTTCCAAGTGGCGACAGCGGTTATCGTTTCTCTAATACGCCGGTTAACACCTATTTATTAATTAATATCCACTTATTTTAGTTATTTACGACGATTTGTTTTGCAGATCGCCCTAAACGATATATTTTTACTAAAATAAGTCTTCAACATTCGGTTAAAAGTTAATAAAAAGCTAGTGAACACGTAATATGGCCCCGGCTTATAGCTCCAAAAATTACTGGAATGGGGGCATACAAGCAATTAGTTTGTTTGTAACGGTAGCAACGAGCCTAACGACCCCTGTTTTCGTAATAATCGCCAATAAACTTACCCGTAGCGGCGAACACGATATATGACACGTAAGGCATGTCTATTACAGGCTTAGGGCTATAGACCTAGGTACGTTACTTTAACTTTCAACGCGTTAAAAAATCTTTATGGCGTATCTTAACGATATGAAGCTCGACGAGACAAAGTAGATCCACCTCGTGTTTTTTATTTATAGAAAAAAGGGGTCAAAAATTTACAAACGAAAGGACTAGGTTATATATATTCTAATGTAATTACACTAAACTACGTTTACGGTGTAAAGGGGCCCCCACGGGTAATAAGTTTTTTACCCGTAAGGAAAAGGTAAGGTTTATAACTTTAGGGGTCCCTTACTCCTCCTCTTATAAGATAGGGAAGGGGGAGGGAAAGGGGGAGGAAGGGGGCGTGGTGGCAATGGGGCTGAGCGGTGTGGTAGTGGCGGGACTTAGCGACGTGGCGACAAGCGAAGTAGCGAGGGCGGGTGGCGTGGCGGAAATAAAAAAGATTGTATCCGATAAGGGCAGGCTATTGATTTTGGTAATAGTGGTGTTAGGAGCGGCGGTTACGACGGTTGCGGCGGTAGCGAGGCGCCGACGCTTTCGCGTCAAATGGCGCCTTGCCTTCCTATTTTTACGCGGCATCTGTTTAAGGAATAGGTTAGTATATAGGTGTCGGCTTAAGAACTACCTATTAAAGTGGTTTATTTAATTATAAAAACTAAAGGTTTAGTTACATTAAGGATTTCTATCGGCTTGAATTACGCGCCTTTTAAAGAAAAAGGAAAGAAGTTTTGCCTGGATCGATAACGATATATTTTTTTATATTGACCTAACATGTAATAACATAATTACCCCTACGGAATGACCCTTAAATAATTGATTCCTGTAATAACGACGTAATTACCTGTATCAATTACGAAAAGACGTTATTACCAATTATATCGCCCTTATTTAATTATACCAACTAGGCCCGAATTACAAACACTATCTCGGTTAAAATGTACTTATTCTAACTGAATTTAAAATATGACCTCAGCTAGACTTTGTTAATCCCAGCTGAACTTTCTAATTTGAATCTTTTACAATTAATGCGTCAATAACATTATTATTATAGAAACTTGTTAATTTTGACCTTTTGTAATGAATGTGATAATAACACTTTTACTACGGAAACTTGTTGATTTGGACTTTTTATAATTGATACGGAAATAACATTGTTATTACAAAACCTATTAATTTGGACCTTCGCAACTATAACTATATTATTACTACTAGGCTATAGGTATAGAGTTTCTAAGGAAAAAAGAAAAGATTACCTTTATGGATATTACTATATACCCTTATAAGTAGTATATATAGGGTAAGTAGCAGTGTACTGTATTGTAATGTGTACTCTTATAGGGTACACGATAACGTGTTACACTGCAGGCTGTACTTTTACAAGGTGCAAAGTGCTTCATGTATGGATTGGTTTGGAATACCTATTTTAAACCGAACGGCAATGCATTGATCGATTTTGATTGAATATACCAAACCGAACTCCAATGCGTGAATCGGTCTAAAAGAAGTATTCCAGAGTGATACGCTCTGGGTGGAGGGCTTATAAGCCCTCATCTATGGCGTACAACTCTGGATGCTTCTTCTTGACACATCTTCAATTATACTACAATACCAGTCATTCTGATTACTCTTCAAAGACCTTATGTTCACGTGAATATTATAGGCTTGAGACCTTAACAACACTAAAGACTTCTCTTTCTTAATGACGCTAAAGTTTAACGCGAAATTATTGATATCTACCATCGATTCTTTTATTATAAGGAATATCCTCTTAAAAATTAGATAAAATCACAATTATATACTGTAGTCTAACTTACGAAAGTATATCAAATAGGTGCTAAATATTATTAATAATTCAAATACTAAAAAGAACTAGAAAAGTCTATCAAAATCCTTTACATAAAACTTATATACATGGTCCATACATGGTCCATTATATAGCCTTGCATATAAGGTTTATAGACCGCGCCCAGACCGCGCTCAAGCATGGTACTGCACATCCTGTTACGTATATAGTCGCGTAACCTAAAAACTTAATGAAAAGTAGCCTAAGTCCATAATATTCTAACCTAAACGTAGTGGTTGAAACCGCTAACGGCCCCGTAACTTTATGTATAATATAGAACAAATCGTATTGAAAACCCCTTATGTTCGATAAAAATCCTTACGTTGAAGACCTTCTAGTCGAATAGATTATCTAATATAACCTTTCCGAGTCGATTGTTCATAAGCTTATGGAATGTTGACAACGTAAAAGACTATTGAAAAGCAGTATAGTTTTTTTTTTTTTTTTTTAAAAAAAAAGACTGTAATAAGGATTAAAAGTCTTGAAGGATATTCATAAAGATGTGTGTATATTTAAAAAAGGAATTTTGATCGATAACTTACCTTTAAGTTATATATTAAAGGTCTTATTAACATACGAGGTACATATTTTAAGAAAAACGACCGAGTTGAGATTAACAGTTTTTGTACATCAAAAGTCGTTTAACTTGTGCTATTAACGTAATTTGGAGGTTAAAACGTTATAAGTTTTCATCAAGGATAATAAAAGAGGTAAAGGGTAAGACTATGGACAGACGATAAAAAAAAGTTACAGCTAATCGCTGAAAGATGTTGTATTGAAAATAAAATTTAAATATTTACTTAATTGCCTACAATCTAAGAAACGAGTTGGAGTTTCATCATTATAATTACTTCTAGTGAAATTACTAGTATAAATAGTAAATTCACACTTGAGAACCGTTATATAACGAAAACGTATACGTATTTTGCCACCAATCTCCAGCGGGTTATATTACAGAAAATGCAGAAAAAACTAAAGGATAAGTATTTGACCGACACGGTAATATATTATATCTAATCTCTGTACGAAGTAGCCCAAATCAGTATCTATTGGTTTCGAACATATTAAACTCATTTTACAAATAAACTAGGTATAAAACTTTAATATTAGACGCGTATTTATTACTTATATAGAAAAAAAAAACTTTGTTCTTGTAAATATGTAAACAAATGATACTATTTTCCTCGGAAATACTGAGTTTGTAACAGCGAAACACGGTGCTATTGTAAAATCAGGCTTTTAGAAGTTCAATCCAATGAAAATATTAGCTGGGTGTATACAAATAAATTTTAATATATTATTTATTCTTATCTATGATATTAAAACAAGAGACGAATATACGTAATAGGTACATTAACCTACGTTCGAAAGGGAAAAACACGATCTTGAAAATGATTAATAAGACTGAAAAATAAAGATTACAACGATACCTGTAGAAGAGGGTCCGTACAGCTTATATTGTCACGTTATACAAACTGAAGGTATTATACGCCCTTTCTATTACAGCACAAGTAAAAAATCCACAAAACATGTACTTGAACAGGTAGAAATAGTGTATTTAATGGTTGATGAATAATTTTGAAAAAGGTATCAATATGATTTCAGTCAATTTAACGATAGCAAATTTTATAATTTTTGTGGATAGCTCTTTTCTGAACAATACCTACCTTCTGTAAAAAACTGGGGGTTTAATAATATTCGTTAATAATAAAAGGTTTAATATGTAGTTTACGATTACCATAAACCTTCTATACTAGATATCCATAAAATATAAGCGTGAAATGGAAAACTTATTTATTTTAGAGATTTATGGTTTAATAAAAGCTTTAATATTAGCATGGTAACTAATGATACGTTAATGATTATTACCAAATAGCTAAAATTACCTCGTATACTAATAGTTATGTATATGGACTCCCGAAGCCTCTATTGATATTTATTAAAGCTGGGTAAAATTAATAAGAAAAAGTTTAATGATAGATGTAATAGCTTAAAAAGAAGGATATAATGTCTAGGAAATCGATGAGTTCCAGTGGATTGGTGATAATGATAACCCTGTTGACGCTATAATTAAGGTCACGCCTAATGGCGCCCTGGAAAAGTTTGTGGATAGTAATATATTAAATATACGAATCCTGAGTTATGTAAATACTAGGCATGTGACGTTAAGTAATAAGAATATCCTAATAAACTCGAAAGCTTCCAAGGTAACAATGGTGGTGGCAATAGCAAGAGGTGAAACTATTGGAAAAAGAAACGCAAGTAGTGGCGTACAAGTGCGAAATATATACAAGCCTGTAGTATAAAAACTATGTACTTGAGGTAAGTAATAAAGGACTCAAAAATGTGGGGGGAAGAGATGTAATTGACGTTAATTTTAGTGTAATTTAACTAAAATAAATAGTGTTTGAGCTATCAATCAACGAGGGATTTTAGGGTTTTTTATGCAATTAATGGATGGATATGTTAGCATATAGGTACAAAATAAAAAAAGTCGCCAATGTTGAAATAGTAGTTAATTGCAATACAATCAATTTAACTATACTTATATTTAATTGATTTTACTGATTGCAAATTGACTGTAGTTTGTGGAATTATACTGCATTAACTGCAAGTGAAGTGCCGTAGGTTCCTATTTCAAAATTAGGTACATGCTAAAGCAGTTGCCTATATAAATTAGTTTGTAAACTTGTTAGCGATTTATCAAACTGGGAAGTTACAGCTTATAAACTGATTTTAATATAGCATTAGTTACTTAGACTATAATGATTCGAATAGACTACTTTGTAGCGATAAACATCTACTCATGAATGACGCATAATTTAAATGATTTTCAGTGAGGTATTTGTTTAAAATATGATAGGTTAAATAATTGTGGTAGGAACTATAATACCTAGTTTCCAAATGTAGTCATTTTTCAACTGGTATAAAATCTTTAACACGTGTATTTATAACTGGTACTCTAGTAATAATAATGGAAAGAGAAAAAAGTCTTTGTGTAAAAATATATTATAGGTGTAACCACTGGCCTTTTTCTCCTAAACTTTGCGAAAGGAAATCATTGTATATACTAACGTCAACATAACCCCTGAAACTACTAATCGAAAGACTTAAAGGGTTTATACTAATAGTACATCACTGTTTAACTATGAGATAAACCTATAATAAATATGGATTATATTACGATTACGACTTTTGCAAAGATTGAGAGAAGTAAAGAGAAATATAACGATAAGCGGTATAACCTCCTCAATGTTAAGTTACGATTATTATTTAACATTAAAAGTTAGATTAGAATTGAGTTACTAGGTTTCCACTCGTTATTTTCAAATATCTCTACCAGAAAAATTGACAAATTTTATATCCGGTAATTAATGAATTACTAGTTGTCTCGGAAGATTTATGATGATTTTTATCAGTATAATCTTTATACGTCAACGTAAGAAAACGAAAATATTTATAATAGTAAGATTGATAGTATTGATGATATATAGATGCAAAAGGGAGAAGAGGTATCCAGAGAGTGTACGACTTAAGTGAAAGCTTATAAGCTTTCTCCCTTAGCATGATACTCTACTATATACTTTGCCGACATCCCTCCTAGGGCGTGGCAAGTTATTATTCACTTTACAAAAGTACTTTTTACAACGTAATACGTTATTATATACTACTCTATTGGTAAGCCTTAGACGTTGCAAAGTTGTCGATTCGATTGGTCGAAGTAACAGTAGTATTACGTGGTCATATGGTGGATGTATTGTTCTAGGTTTGGCAGACTGCTAGCCGGTCTGCACTGTAATTTGTATAGCCAATTGCTTGGCCCATTCCCGAGAGTGAAGTGCAGCGTACTTCACTAGACTTATAACCAATGAGGTAAGTCTCTATAAAGCAATACACTCAACTTACAGTTCAATACAGTCAACTTTACTATAAGTAAAGCTGACCTACTGCACTGCATGTAATACTATTCCAACACCTCAATGTATTCCTCTACACATACTAACTATAAGGATATCTACTAATATTTACACAAACAATCATTTATTATTTATTAAGGAGCTCTATATCTATAATTCAATCATAACAATATAATTAGTTTAAGCCCATTAATTAGTTATTTAATGGTAATAGTAGTGTAGGCATTGGTAGGTTATTTTGAAAGGTTAGTAATCCTTGTAAAGGTATGATTGTAAAGGTATAATTATAAAGGTGTGATTTTTAATGTTACGCGTCCTAGAATTAGTATAAAAAAGGTATATCGCTATCGGTTCAAGTGAAAATTCTTTTATTTTTTCCTTAACGAAGCGTAATCACTTGTAAAGTAAACCCCTCATCAGTTATTCGGCGCTCGCATGCCTAAATAATCAATTTATAATCAGCTATTCAGCGCTTTTACATGGATTAATTACTTGATTAATTATTTTTACTACGTTTCCTGTTGCCTTTAAAAGTTTCAATTTTAAATAGAATATCGCTTAGGAACCGTTTTTAAAGTCGTCGTTTGGTGCGCCAACAACACCGAGCCGATGTCGCTGCAGCCGTCGCACACCGCTCTATTAACATTAGCACCGCCAACACCAGTAACATGTCATTTATCTCCGCCTTTATTTTTTGTTCGCCAGCCTCCTCCGAAACCACGACAACCTTTTTTCCCTTTTCCCTTTTCCTTTATCTTTCCTTTCCTCATCCCCTAAAATTAAAAACGGGGGTTTTTTAATGTTATAAACCTTACCCTTTTACCACGAGTAAAAACTTCACCTTTATCCGCAACGTTTTTTTGCTGTCATAAGTATAACATTAATGAGTTGTAACGCGATACGTAATATTTAATCTTTTAATCCCTATTTTAATCATATTAACTTTATTTAAACGAAGCCGAAATAGCGGAACAAGGCCGCCAGATAAAATCGTGGTTCGTTAGGATGAATCGTAAGGTAATTTTCAATGTTTAAAGCGTTGAAATGCCGTATTTAGATAAACGTACCTTACTCTTTAATAAATACCCTTTATGTATTGTATATTGCATTCGTTACTGCGGGTACATTCATTAGTAAATACTGTTGAAATAGAGTCGTTTCGTCCCAATATTACTGTTATAAGCAAAGACGAAACGGATATACCCCCATATCGGTAGTATTAAAGCTATTTGATATATCCTTATTACTCGCCTACCGTTCTTTCAGTAAGTCACCCACTTTTCTAATAGGTAATTCGAAGTTGGATCATTTGTAATTCACTTTTTAACGTGTTTTTCAGGACTTCTCTAATTAATAACCACTCTTTTAATACGTCGTTTGGGGCTTCTTTACTTAACATCTACTTCTTCCATCCGTTGTTTATGACTAACTTAATTTGTATCCACTTTTTTAATACTTGGAATAAAATTATGGTTAATTTTTCGTCAGATACTAATTAGTAGCCAACGGAAACGGCGACCAATATTACTGCCTGGTAAGCGGGCTTATATATGTATTATATGGGTAAGTTGAATGGCGTTTTCGCGCGTCATCGTTTAAAACGCGATCTTACCCCTCGCTTCTTGCTAAAAGTTATATGACCTAAGGCGTGGAGGGCGCCCAGCCCTCCTCGGAGTGAAGATACCAATAGCGGCATCGACAATAGCGGTAGCATTTACTATGATAACGGCGACGACGAGAACGATGATAATGATAACAATGTTATTGGTTTCCTCTTTCTCTCGCTGTTTAACAGCTCTTAACTGCCTTATTTCCATATTCCGCCGGTGAAACAAACTAATATACAAATAGTGTTGGTAGATCTTTATCATTGCAATGTAATCGATTCGAATCACTATGGTCGAAGTAACTGGTATTGCATTGAAATTAGTTGTAATTGATGAGTTGTAAGTTCTCAGTTTAGTAGACCGCTAGCTGGTTTACACAATAATTTATATAGCCCAACGCTTTAGGTTGTGCACTACTTTAAAGTAGGTACCTACTACATTACACTTGTAATCAATGCAGTTTAATCCCACAAACTTCAGTCAATTTTAAATTAGTACAATTAACTAACTATAAGTATAATTAACTTGACTATACTATATTCAACTGCTGTTGCAACACCAACGGCTTTTTATTTTAGACATATACGCTAACTTAGTTCACCATTAATTGGTAACAACCTCTGAAATTCCTCCTTAATTAATAAACTGTACCCCTATAAATCCCGATTCATTTACACTGAAATCGAAATTAATTCCAGCCCTTCATTCCATATTTCCGAGCCCTCCATTCCTCAACTCCCGTACACATGTCTTTCGTCATAAACCTATACGTATTACATATTCCACCACTTACTTACCTTTTACTAATAGTTTAACCTACTAATATTATTACCACTATTATTGATGTCGTTAAAATCCTTTAGTAATATTTTAGTTAGTTAAGATACTCCTATCCTTCTATATTATATTCCGGAAGATTAATGTAATCCTTAATTCGTTGGGTTAATGTATCAATATTTACAACCCTTTTCAAAGAGTTATCAAGTGTAGACTTAGTTAAAAAGTTGATAGTGTTATATTTACCATCAATTTACCGGAATTTATTAGGCTCCCAGGCTTCGTATATTTCCCCTAAGGGTATTACGTCTATTATTTAACGTTTTTAATTAGTTGTACCTAATTTAGATAAATAGTTATAAAAGTTTCGGAACTCTATACATATCATTACAAATATTCAATATATTTATAGTTATTTGGTAAAAATCCTTAACATATCGTTAGTTACTATACTAATATTCAAGCTCATTATTATACCATAAACCTCCAATACCAATAAACTTTGTATTATATGTTTATATTTAGCGAATGTTTAGTATACGATGTTTCTGGTAAACGTAAACTGATTTTAAAACTTTTTCTAGTTAACGAATATTATAAAACACCCAATTTATAATACGAAGTTGATATTGTTAATGTATAATCTGTTTGTAAAGATTATTAACTTCGACATCGGTAAGTTTACCTAAATTGTATGAATACTTTTCTCAAATGATTTAATCAATATTAAACTTTTTTATTTAGCCTGTTAAAGCTTTCGTTTTATAGGTTTTATATTTATGTCGTAAAAAATAGGTCGTATGATGCCTTCGGTTAATATAGTGTAGTAATGTAGGCTATATAGACCCTTTACTCTAAGTATCGTTATAATTTTACCTTATAGGCCTTGTTAGTAGTCTTCAAGCTTGTGGTTTTCATTTTTTTGGTGTTAGCTAATATACGTGTTATTAGTATTTTAAATTCTCATACTATAAATACAAGTTAACGATATATTAAAATGAAGTTATATTCCCTTTATTGAAGTTTCGATCGGTTTACACTTTCAAAAGCCTAAATTTTCAATAATATGTTATTTCACCGTCAGAAACCTGATATTTCCTATAAAAAAAGAAATCATTAATTTATATACCTACGATACCAAAATCTTTGCCCTTCGTAATTAATACACCCAAGTTAAACGTTCAGGGCTTTATATCCAGCTAATTTCAAAAGTATACCTAGTACGTTAAAAACTAATAAATGCTTACTTCTGCTAATCTTGAAGAATATTTAACACAATATATTATCTTATCGACCAAAAACGTATCTTCTTTCTATTCGGTAATTTTGATAATATAATCTGCTGAAAATCGATAGTAGAGTATTTATATTCTTTCATTATATCCCAGCTATTAAATATAAACTCATCGCTTATGTCAATAGTTCAATTAGCAATAATTATGAAGATTAAACGTTAATGAATCTTTTGAATTATAAAACATTAAGTAAAGATTTATTTCTCAGATATATTACCTTATCTTGAAGGAAATAAACGTGATTTCACGTACCGCAGGTTCGGAATGTTACCGCTAACTTTGTATATTATACTCGATTTTAAAATAGCATCATCTTAGCTTTAAAATGACGTTAAAATTACAAATTACATAAACCCTCATATAAAAAATGCCGTTAATCTACACTTAATCGCTTTTTTTTAAAAGCCTTGCCCAATATATTAATAATTACTTTAATTTAAACCTTAAGGGCAAATTTTGCGTTAAACTTCCTTTTCTAAAATATCTAAGCCATTATATATATCTTTTCAAGCCTATTGTCCTCGTAGCCATTCTCTCTTTGAGTTTATATTCGATTTTTGTATAGTTTTAGACGTCGTCAACATTCTATTAGCTTATTAATAATCGGTTCGGCAAGATTATATTAACTTATCTGCGTAACTCGCAAATTATTGATTTTGAAATCTTTATTTAATTTGAAAGGTCGCAATAAGGCCGTTGTTGGAATAGTATTACATATAGTATAGTAGGTCAACTTTACTATAAGTAAAGTTGACTGTACTGCAAGTTAAGTGTATTGCTTTGTGTGGACTTACCGCATTGGGTGTAAGTTGAGTGCAGTAAACTTCTCTTTACCCTAGGGCACGGGCAAAGCAATTGACCATACAAATTACAGTGCAGACCAGCTAGAGGTCTGCCAAACCTAGAACAAGATATTCACCATCTGACTACTGCAATACTACTGTTACTTCAACCAATCGAATCGATAACGTTGCAACGTCTAAGGCCTATCAACAGATTTTTTATTGAATTCCTTTAAGGTTTTTTTTATGCCAAAATATGTTATTAGATATTTAACGACAATAACGACTCAATCGTAATTTATTTGTGGATCCCAAATAACAACAAAGGTAATATAAGACTATGAAGGCTAATAATATCATTAAATTCTTTTTCCTCAATTTTAAGCCGTGTTTGTTAAATTTGTAAAACCTTTCATTTCCAAGTTGAGGATATCGTAAACCTTTCGTAAAAGATTTGTAACTTCTTTTAACCCTATAAATACCATAATAAATGTTAATGAAAACTTATTTATACTGAATTTCCATTAACTAAAAATTGACTTGAAATTTTACTGTAATATAATTGATACCGGCATCGTAAATTATCACGTTTCACGTCTTCAAATACATATAAATTTCTAAAATGCGTCATAACTTTTATTTTTCCTTTACCGTAATGATTTAAAAAAATTATCATTGTAAAAAGCCATAACGAAGTTAATAATGTAAAGTATTAACTTGATCTTTAGGTAAAACATGTTTATCAAAACTTAAAAGTTAAAGTTTTAATCTTCTTTAAACATAAACTTGAATCTTGAAAGGGTTTAACAGTATATTTAAGAGTAATATTAAAATCATTCAATCAACCTTAATGTTTGCAAGCCTATATATTCGTAACCGACTATTTTTAAAACCTTATAAAGCATGTTAATCGTTTGGTATTTAAACTTACAATATAATTAACAAGTTTTAATTCTGTTTAGCTTAATACAACTATTTATCAACCTTGGAGATAAAATAAAAAATATACTCAATTGATGATTAATAAAAACCTTTCACTAACTTTAATTTAAATAAATATTTTAGTTTTAACGTCAACGTTAACTCCAAGCTTTTTAATTTTTTAAGGAAAAGAAGGAAATGGATAAGGGAATTCAAAATATGCAAAACAATAACGCTAACGATAGTTATAACAGTCGTCGATTCTAGTAAAAATAGTGTTTTTAAGTTAAAGCTAACTTTTACCCTACTAATATCCGTATAATTAAGTTCCGTAATAATATTAGTATTCCTTTATAACGCGATGCATTACGAATAGTGTTCTATTAAATATCTTTGCCACCTCAGTATCTAGCATAATATTTTAAAATACTTGTTTCTCGTAACGGTCGCAAATAATAAACAGGTACGTAAGGTTAAAGTTTTTGTTGTTAAAGTGGCGATAAGGGTTTTTACTGGTTAAGAGGTATAGTAAAACGTAATCAACTATTTATTACGTTTCTTTTCAACAGATACTAATATTTTCGTATTAACCGATATATTGAAACTTATTTTCTTCTCCTTTACCTTATTTTGTTTTAAATTCCTTAATATAATTATAGTAATATGATTTGGAGGTAATAAGATATGGGTAGTTATACAATACCTATTACTTATAATACTTAGCCGAAAAATCACGAATCGACTAATAACTGGATTCACTATAAGTACAATTTTCTTTTCATTCAATGTAAATTTGTATAGTTAACTTAAAGATATTCAAGAAGAGGAATATCATTTTCTGTTTATTACTTAGTAGTTATGGCCTCAGGTACAAACCTTTCGTTAACCGTATTAGTAGCTCCTTTCGTATTTACGGTCGATGTAATACGCTAAAAATGGTTTTTTTCGTCTTCGTTAAACTCCAAAGCTTATGGGTATATACCAATTAAATTCGGGACTCGAGTCATTTCAATTGTAGACGAAATACGTAATTAGATAAAAAAATCCTTTACAAGTGGCGTCCAAGTATTGTAAAGCGTATTTGAACTGTTTATAATACATAATAATCTAATTAACCTATTAACGTAATATACACTCGCCAACTTTAATATTACCCATTACTTCTTAACAAAATATCAGCCTACTCAACATTTAATTAACGATATCCATTTTATTTTCTTTTTTCTTTTAATTCAATATATAGAATTACCTAGTAATATTCCAATCGGTATAATACTGGGCCAGATTAATATTGTATTTAAAATAACCTTTAAAAACATTCTAGATTTTACGAAAAAAGAACAATTCGTTGGGTACTAAAGTTAATAATCCTTGGTGTAACCGGTAAAGATATTAGAAAATAATGGGTAAAAACCTAGGAATTTTATCTTTATTAAACGATTAATATTAAAATATGGACGCAAATTAATATTAAGGAGGTTATACAGCTTACCATTATACTTCTTTTTTATTTCCCAAATCTTAACGAACGTGGTAATTGCCATATAATCTGTATTTATTATAAGGATATTTTAAAGGGTAAAAGTAATACATTAATCGTAAGAACCCCTTCAATCTCTCAACCGGTATTAAGGATAAGATCAATAGGCAGGATAATTATCTTTAACTAAATTTAAAGGGAAATTTCTAGTAGTCGTGCCTATAGTAAACTTACATATAAAGGCGCTCCTTTCTTAGTTTAAATACAGAAATTACACGTAGTGAGAAACTTGAAGAAAACGAACTTAAGGGTATCCGCCGCAGAGGACTTAGTAATAATCTTCTAGATATTGAAAGGTACGTTAAAGATCTTATTGAATTAATTACCAAACTTCAAAGCTTAGGGCGTATAAATTTAATAATTTTCACGACTGGTAGCATTCAACTCTTAATTTTGGGCGATAATGTTGAAAACCCTTTTCTGAACTTAAATACATCTTTATAAACGCGTTTAAAGGCTTTAAAGGATATTTTTGTTGACAATCCCTTCCTCTTTAGCTTCATCTTCGAATATCTATTAAAGATCCTTATAGGTAATGCATTCATAAAGCTCGTCTGCTAAATTATCATTTTCCCCTATATTCGTCGGTAGATAAACCCCCCTGTTTACCTAATTTAATTTTCATCGTTGTTTTATCCTACCTATCCGCTATTTTCCATATATTTAGGGTCAATTCGTTCAAGTACTCGTAAAAATCGTCGAAAAAGTCGAGTCTTTAGTTAAATTCGGTAAAGTTTCAACCGAAAATAAAACGGCCAATATAACTAGTTAATTATTTGCGGGGGACGTTTTTGATAGCATTAGTAAATGAAAGGTCTTCATTGTCATACTTTCCGAAAATCACGCCAAATTTTATAATTACTTCCATTCTCAAAGAATTAATAACAACATTAATTTCAATGCATTTTTAAGCATTTGTAATAAATATTAAGAAGTGTAGTGGAAAAAATAATGTAAAGTAGTAAATTATAAGTTTAATATTAAACTTGGCATTTATTAAAAATCGTAAATTGTAATCGTTTACACAATTTAAAATTTAAAATAATGATACCCATAAAACAATATCCTTAATAATATTCATTAAATTGTTTAACAACTTACTAACTTCATTATACTTAAAACTTTTTATAGTAAATTTAAACACCTTTAAAATCAATAAATATGCTTTACTATTGTTTATAACGCTACAGTCGCTATTTATAAACTGCTTTAAATAACTACACAGCCTATAAATATTCCATTTTTACTGTCGCAAATAACTACAGAATGTTAAGGAGCTTTTCGCAAAAAACTTTCCTTTACCTTACCAAGGCAAAATATAACAACCGGAAAACAACTTCTTCTTTTACTTAGCCAATCTATGCTTAACCTAATAAGCACTAATCAGTATTGGTAGGCTTTGATCGTTATAACATAGTCGATTAGAATCACTGAGGTCGAAGTAACTAGTGCTGCATTGAAATTGGTTCTGGTTGACAAATTGTAAGTTCTAAGTTTGGCAGACCGCTTGCCGGTCTGCACACTAATTTATATGGCCAAACGATTTATCCTATACCCCACTTTGAAGTGGACACCCACTGCACGACACTTGCAGTCAGTCCAGTCAAATCCTACAAACTATAGTCAATTTAAAGTCAGTATAATCAACTCATTGGTGAGTATAGTTAACTTGACTATACTGCATTTGACTGCTATTCCAACAAATATCTACATAATAAAATTGCATTTCAAAAGAAATCTTTATACAACGTAAATGATAAATATTATATACAAGAAGTGATAAGTTGCCAGTAAAGCTAAAAATAGCAAATGTAAAAAGTGATAGTGTATTAGTAAAGTGGTAAATAATAAACGTAAAAAGTAGAAACATAGTATTAGAGCGGAAAATTGCTTATTCATAAAGTAGAATACGTAATGTAAGCGAAGAATGATAAATCTAGGGCGTAAAATACAAAAAAAAAACATTTCCTTTTAGGGTTAGGTTACGTAATCTATTTAACGATATCGATAAAAGGAATAATAATAAAAACAAGTTCTTTCAATACACTATCCGAAACGCCCTTTTTTGACTTCGCTTTCAATTCACTATTCAGATCTCTCTACTTTGGATTCGCTTTCAATTCGCTATTCGGAACGCTCCCTTTTAAACTTCACCGACTTAATACTCGTATATAGGGTTAGTTTTCATAATTAGTAGACTTTAATTCTTAGTTTCACTATGTTCAAAAACATTTTATAATTAAAGTTATTAGAAAACCAATGTGGCAAATAGTTGCGGTATAAGTTGTAATACCTGGCTATCAATTTATAAGATTTATATAATTTTCATCTTCTTTTATACTCTATTTCGAAACGCTTTTACACTTATTTATTTCTGGATCACCTTCTTCCCCTTTTCTAACGCCTTTATTGCAATACGGAAAGTTGTTTTTTATATATACCTTAGAAGCGCTGCAGAATTTTATATGATCATCGGAAACGTCATCTCTCTTATTAAGTACGCTTTAATCTTAGTCCGGAAGGTCATCTCTTATATAATTTTTTTCAAGCGCTTCCACTTTTTATATATCCACTGGAAGCGTTGTATTCTTCTTTTAGGCCATCTTTAGCATGGTTAAAAGAAGGCCTATATTTTATGGCGTTGCCCATATACTTCTTAAAAACGCCGTTTTCCTTCTTTAAAACTCTTTTTTTGCGGTTTAAAAAGCCATCTCTTATGTATTTCTCGTAAGCGCCTACCCCTTTGCCTAGGACGCTTTTAACTTTACCAAGAGTTACTTTTCTTAACTTGGAAATAGATGTTATCGTGGATACCAAATTCCTCCTTCGTCGGGTAGCGCGATATACTATTAGTGGAAGATGACTTTTGCAGCCCTTTCTCCTTTTGAGTTCGAGTGAAAGATAATCCTTGCAGCCCTTCCCCCTTTCAAGCTTAAGTGGGAAATAATGAGTTCAGCTCTTCCTTCTTTAGCGTCTGAGTAGAGGATAATACTTTGAGACCTTATTCTTCTTGAAATCGAGCGCCGGATAACCCTTGAAGTCCCTACCTCTTTTGATGCTTAGTGGAGCATAGACCATCCTCCTTAGAAACTCGAGAAGAGGGTGATCTTTGTGATACTTACTTTTTTTTAACTCGAGTGTTGGATGACCCTTACTGTCCTTTCGTCTTTTGCAGTCGAGTAGAGAATAATCTTTACGGTGATTTCTTCTTTTGAACTCGAGTGGAGAATTATGCTTTCGGCTCTTCATCTTTTTAAGTTCGAGCTCCAGATGACTTTTGCTGTAAGTTTTTAACGAGCCGTTTCTTAATCTCCACCAACTATTATCCTTCCACAAAGTTCATATTCAACACCTTTTCGTTGGTTTAATATGGTATTTTATAGGATTAAGTTATGGAAACTAACACTTTTACAATACGACCGTATTTATGACCGGGTGTATTAATATATCCGCTCTGTAATTGTATCTGTAATACTTTTAAGATTAAAGTATATATCGTAAGTCACATTTTTTAACATTAAATCCTTAAAATCCTTTCAGGAATCGTAGAATGAATCGAGACTAAAAACTTTTACATCCTAATAGTAAAAAAATATGTTTTCAACCTATATATTTTAACCCTAAGAGTTAAAGTGTTTTTACCGGTACTTTGATTCTATTATCCCATAAGTTTAAATTAATGAGATTTAAAACACTTTTACAAAGCTTTGTATATTCGAAAAGCAGATTTATATTCTTATGGGCTTTATGTAGAGTTATTTTTAGTTAAGCTATGACAACCGGAATGCGAAATGTATAAAAGAGCTTTAAAAGTTGATATAAACGCTTTGAATACCCTACAAGCTATTTTAGTCGCTTTCTAAATGTATTGGAACGTTGTAAAAGCTATTGTGGTACAACAATTAAGACTTGGGTAGAATTGAAAAAAATTGTTTAAAGGGGCTTCAAAATTAAACGGTGAAAAAAGCGTATGATACATCGATAAAATATAAATAAAATGTGATAACGTGTTTCAAATGATACGTTTAGAGCTTGCTAGTACGAATGAAATATAAATAAATTGTGATTAAAATTAGTTAATCGTTCCAAACTAGTTGTTTAGCGTTTAAATTAGTAAACTCAAACGTTGTAAGTAATAACTTAAAAACAAGCATTATGTGGTAAAGCGAACGAGTGGAAAGAGTTGGGTATTCGAAGTGAGGAATTAGTGGGAAGGTTGAAATGGTATGAGAGAGCGAGTTGAGATGGTATGAGAGCGCCAGGTGTTGCTTTAGACGTTTCTAGTGTTTTGAGTAAGCGCTTAGAAAGCTGTCTTATGCGTTTTCAAAATGTATCGAAACGCTTTCAAAGGTGTTTCGAGCGCTTGTTTTGTTTTGAGTAAATGATTAGAAAGATTTTTTAAGGGCTTAAGATAAAGGTAGGAGCGCTTTAAAAGTTGTTTTAATCGTTTTCAAAGTATACGTAAACAGTTTAAATATTGTGTTTTAGTCGGATAGGTTTTAGCGAAAGGGTCCGAGAATTAATGGCTTATATAGCCGATACATATTAAAACGCTTTTCAAAAAGTGCCCAGATACTTCCAAAACGCTAACTAATTTAACGAGTAACATAACATGACTTTTAGTAGTTAAAGAGCATTAACCGAATGAATAATATCGTATTAAATTTGTACTTTTTAAAGTTACTTCAGGTTTTACCATTTTTTCACATTTTCACATTTTTTTGTAAATTGTAATATAAAATTTCGAAACAATTAAAACCGTGACATTATTCTGTTGTAGGTATTTAAACAAGATTCGTTTTTTTTCCCTCAACTATTTATAGTTGATCATATTGGTTTTTAATTTGCATTAAAAGATCTTTATACGTTAACATATAAAAGTATAGTATTTAGAATAGTAAAATTAATAGTATTGATAATAGATAGATACAACAGAGAGAAAGGGCATCTAGGGAGTGTACGACTCAAGTGAAAGCTTATAAACTCTCACTTAGAATGTGACACTTTATCATACACTTTGCCAACATCTCTCAGAGTGCTTTCTGCAGCGTAACACGCTACCACGCAGTCCTCAAACGTAGTCTCCTACGCTTGCTAACTATGGTGATATCTAATAATATCTAAAATTTCAAAAGTTACTTCAAACACCATATCAACCTCGCCTAATACTACACAAACTATAATGGTATTAAGTGATTATATATATTAGAAGATAATGAATGGTTGAAAATAGGATCAATATTTTTAATAAAATGATTAATAAGTTAATATTTTCCTGGAAAATAATAAGGAAAATAAATTTTGGTTAAAGCATACTAGTGTAGTAAATCCTCTAGGTTGATACAAGATATAAAAGGTTTAAATACGCCCTATAATTCCCCAACGCCACCTATAAAAGCTTTTCTAACTAGTTATAATCCTCGCTTACAACTATAATGACATATGTATCAAGCTTAACTAATATATACCTATAAACTTACGACTTTAACAACTATAATAAAAACTCCGCCTACGCTTATTATATCGATTATAAGTACGGTAAGCTTAGGCAATACGGTTAACAAAAGATATAAATTTAAAAGTTTATAAGGTAATATACATAAATAAGAGAATATTTCTCTTTGTTGAAGTCTTTAAGTTCATTACCAAAAATCCTTTAAACCAGAAAAAGTTGCTTAATTTATATCAAACAAAATGATCAGTTAACGCATTACATCACTACCAAATATCAATCTAAACAGGTTATATATTATATTTAATACCCCTTTAGTTTTAGCTGGAAATATATTCAACGCGTTGAATACTTTACAGGTTTAGAGATACAAAATAAGGAAAATAGGCCTAAAGTTATTGGTTGACATGAAGATACTGGTCCTAGCCTTGTAATAACGTAATAAATCGCCAACCACGCCTTTTTATACTATGTGACAGGTAAAAGCCCCTATCATTGTTATGATGATAAAAATCCTGACCCTATACACTTATTTAACATTTGAAATCGTTATACGAAATAAGTCTTTTAAAGTATTATACCAGATACTAAGGTAGCACGCTACTTAAATAAAGGCTATAAGAATATCTGTTCCGGGCCGGGAACGTTGAGCAGGTCTAGGTGTCGGTACGCGACTTAGAAGACGTTGGATTTTTCAATCAATCAATCAATCAATCAATCCGTAAACAACAAGCAACGAAGTTCCAGAAGCCCGCAACGACAACTCAGGAAACGTCACTGGCTGCACCCAACCCTGTCAGGATAATCAGTACACGCAACCTGTCCGCTATGTCCTGCCCCGAAATAAACAAGAGAACCAACCACCCATCCAAGATTGAGAAATCCACAAGCCTTGTGGGCTTAGCTGCCTTGAGTCTCTACCCAAAATGACGCGGCTTAGGAACGTCATCTGGCTGCCACCGACCCTGTCAGGATAACCAGCACACGCAACCTGTCCGCTATGTCCTGCCCCGAAACAAACAAGAGACCCAACCACCCACCCAAGGATAAGCAATCCACAAGCCTTGTGGGCTTACCTGCCTTTATGCGCTGTCCAAATGGACGGGGCTTAGGAACGTCACCTGGCTGGCCCCGACCCTGTCAGGATAACCAGTACACGCAGCCTAGCCCGCCTTGGATTCTCCAAAGGAGGCCCCGATCGATGTGTACGAACCGTCGCTGGCTGCCCCCGACCCTGTCAGGATGGCCAGTACACGGAATTCCACATCGGTCTACCTCGTCTGGCTGTCTGTCCTGTCCCTGAACGCGGTGCGGAGGCGGGGTACGAACGAGCCGTTTACTGGCTAGACACAGTCTGGGCGGCTTGCTCCCCACGCCGCCGGCCTGCCAACGTGGCGGCCCGCGTCAGAGTTCTGCACCTTCAAGTCGACATGCGACACCCTCAACTCTCGGGAGAAAGGCCCCAGAGTGTCCGAAATCTCGCCTTGGCCCTGATCTTGGTGCTGTTGGCCTTGAGCTTGGTGTTGTTAGCCGCGGGCTCGACAATGTTGGTGGTGGCAGACGACCGCTGACGCCTCGACCTGCCGGCGGCAGGCTCGGTAGCCTGTCGTTTCGTCCCATAGGCCTGCAAGCCTTGCAGGTCGAGCCGGCCGCGCACCCCGAGCTGGAACAGCTGAGCGTCCTTCCCCGACAGCTGGCGGCGCCGTGCGCGGGTGATCCGGGGTGTGCGGGTTGCGATCTCCCCCAACGGCAGCGTTGTCGGTCCCCGTCTTCTCATCAAGCTTCCTTCTCTTGGCCCCTGACGCTCGGCGTCCCGGTGGCTGAGCGTCCAGTGCCTCGGAATGACGGGCCTCGTCGTGACCGGACCTCCTCTTCCTCGTACTGCTGGATGCGGCGCTGGCTAGCGACAGTCGGCCTTGCGCATCTGTTCTCCTCCTTTCGGGGCCCACTTGTGCCTGTTCGTGGGCGACCTGTAGGTCGTTAAAGTGAACCATCTTCCTCTTGGAGCTCTATGTGCTTGGTCCTGCCCGGGGAACGCCCGAGGTCGTATCCGTTCTCGATCTCTTGGCCGGCGGTTCAAGGGGGCCGTCTTCGGCTGGAGACTTGCTCCGCTTGCGCGCCGATGGCGACCCTGGAACTGGACTGGTGGCCCACTGTGAATGCATGTATTCAATGCCTTCGCGACGACCTCTGGGGTCTTAACTGTCGGGCCCCGGTTCGTGTTCGCTGAGATCGACGTCAAAGGGGTCTTGACTGTCGAGCGCCGAATCGTCGTCGCTGACTTCACCTCGGGCTGTACGGGCCATATATGAGTTGAAGAATTCGATGTCTTCGGGACGACCTCTGGGGTCTTGATTCACGGACCACGCGTCGTAGTCGCTGATTTCACTGACGGATTTTCCGGGCGGGTACACGACCTGTGGCCACGACACGGGGTTAGGAAGATCCCTAGGTTCTGCCAACCCGTTCTCGATCCGGATGCGCCGTTCAATATAAGCGACCGTCTCCGCTGCAACCTCTTCATTGTATCCTTCGTCGCTGTCCGTGGAAAGCAATCGCGCTTCTTTTGGCCTGTAATTTTCATCGAGGACGCGCTGACGCTCTGCGTCTCGGTGGGCTATGAATCTTTCACAATAGTCACTCAAAGTCTCATTGGGTCGCAGAGGAGAAAAGGGCCCTTAAAGGCCAACAATGAATTGGGTTAATGCATCAGCCATGGAGAAGGCAGACAGGTTGTTGCTTCTGCTGCTGATGAGGATGATGGAATATATTGTTGTTGTTGATGATGATATTGATGATGGATCATGTTGTAGAATGGATCGGGGTTTTTAGTCAGTTGCAAAGCCGGGGTATCGGGGTATCCGTCAGAAATGGCGAAAAAGGTGGGTCCCCCGCCTCCCCCCCCCCCCCCTTTTTTTTTATCTTTTTTTCTTTTCTCCCAGTGAAAGTGAAAATTTCTGCCGCAACGGAAAAGGGGTCAGCACTTCTACGCAGTACTCTTCCTTGCTCTCACCACCGCCTGCGTAGCACATGTGTTGTGAGCGGCCCCAGCCTGCAGGGTCACATGGTCTGTGCACCCCCAGGCAACGTAGGCTAGCCTGCAGAAGTTGACCTTCCTGCTAGTTTGCTCCTGCAACACCATCAATACAGGTCACATTTGCCCTACAGATGGTATCGCCATGGCCTCACATGATGAATTAGTGGTGACCCTGCTAGCGATTTGACAGGTGTGAGAACTTGGTGCACTGCCCCACCTGAAACCTTGGTACGTTTGGGGCCTATTTTTTTTCATAGTAGTACCACAGGCAAAGTACCTCAGGGAAACCTGGTTAGCGTCATCAGTGAATGTGCACCAAAAATATCGATACGTAATAGTAGAGGTTGAACGATATGCGAGGTTTTGCCTCTCACGCTTGCAAATGTATATTTCAGTACGAAGCACGTACATACAACGTATTTCTGACGCTGTTGTGCCTACTTTTGTCTTTGTACCTGTTTCCATTCCCTTCACAGTTGTAAGTTCTGATATTTAAGTCAGTTGCTTTGTGTGTATGGGGACCACATTGAATGAGACACCTGATTTGATGTGAACTGCCTTGTATCTCTGCCTTATATCTCTGCGACTTGTGGTTACTTTATTTTTGTCTTGACCAATATGGAAGGCTCGGGCTCAGATTCAGGAAGCAAAGCTGGGGCGGATTGTTAAGTCGACATGTGGTGCCACCTGCCTGGCAGCCAGGTGTAACTACCAAAGCAGCTACACTATGAGATTGTGTAATTGGTGTATTCTTCTGTACTCATTCCCTATCCAGAGAGATGCTGCAGCAAGCCAGAATGGTTGGTGCGACCTGTCAAGTGCCACTTAAGCAAGCACCCGCAGCACAGCCAGCCGCTGAGACAAACTGTAACAAGGCACAGAGCCCTAGATCCTGATTTTCTCATATATCATTCTGAGATGGGCACCAGCGTGAATTGGATGGGCTGTGGGCTGGGTTTTGTCCATGGCCAGAAGTTGATGATTGCCGCCAAAGTCGAGTCAAAAGATCCACCACTTCAGTGGGAGGATTGGGACTACTTCTCACTTTGGACACCAACACCTAGGATGCAATATCCCATTTACGACCTGAGCAAAATTCTGGATAGCTTCTTCACGCCAGCAACGAAGGTCCCACTGCTTTGATGAAGGCCAACACCATTTAGGGAACCCCATCACAACAAGGTCATCAACATACAGTCATGCAAGATGGCCAACATCTACATATCCAACGGCACCTGCTATACGGGCCAAGGCAGCCAAACGGAGGACATGATCCCCTGCGGCAATGCATATTTCGGCCATGTGGCCTGCTGTCAGGCCAGCGACATTTGCTACACCAGCAGCGTCTGCTGGAACGGCCGATTTGGCACCACATACGTGACAGGATGCACAGATTCAGAGTACAGCGCAGACGTCTGCCCTGAAAAATTCGGCGATGGCGGTGAGTGAGCAGTCAAAGCACTTCCCCTTCCTCCCTGCCCCCCA
>JASMMZ010000002.1:25346727-25583547 GCA_038502455.1 Anisogramma anomala
GCTGGACGGCCACGGCCGGTGCGCCGGCGACGTGGGCCCCGCGCCGCCGGCGGGGGGTCCGGCCCACAGGGCGGCTATCGCCGACGCGAGCCACGGCCACCCGGGGGCCGGGCGCGGCAGCCGCGGCCGCGGCCAGCAGCTCGGCGGGGCGGCGGCCTACGAGCTGGATGCCCCGCATGGCCCGGCTGAATTGTCTGCTTGAGTCGGCTGGGGGGAGGAGGTGCGCGGGGGCTTGTTCATAAATTATGGCCGGGCAAAATATCAACGAAGGTCTCGGGCATCTTTCCATGGGTTCTGAATGGGGCTAGAGGTAGTACCAGTACATATTGCCATTTCGTCAGCTTTGAGCCTGGTGATTCGAACACAGGCTAATGAATTCGGACATCGGGGGGCCAGTTCCTGGATAGGAAGACGAGGTTGCCGTCTACTTATGTCTGAGCATCAACCTGGACATCGAGGCTCTTAGATAGTGGTCAAGTGAGACCTCCATGGTGTTTCCAAAGGTTTCCGTCAACAGCTGTCACGCGTGGCAAGGGTAGAATTGTACAATATTATAAAGTTGTGTATGCTTCGGCTTTCCGTGAGCATATCCCAGGACCCAAAGTTCAGGTTTGGGGTTTGGAATGTCATACTCAGATTTCCATGAGGAATCGAAGTGAGAGGCATGACTGACAGTGATCTGTTTAACCCTGCTGTGGAGGCAGGAATTTGATCAAGTTCACACTCTCATATCCAGGGATTTACAGTATAGCTTGCTTTCCTGCCCAGCTAGCATTGCGGCTATTGGTAGTGCGTAGGTGTGGTGGCAGGTGCGATACGGTGACCTCCGTATATTTAGTCAAACTTCGTCACCTCAGAGGTAATCAGTTGGCTTTCTGTCAACAACATCAATGTTCCGGCGACACCCCTAGCTTTACTTCATAACATACATGTCGGTTAGATGAACTTCAATTATAATTTCATGTCATTTATTGACCTCACACAAATGAATAAACGATGAACCATTCAATATTTCGAAAAAAGGTTGTTATTTTGGAACAGTAGTAATTGCAGTGCAGTAGGTCAACTTTACTTACAGTTTACAGTAAAGCTGACTATAGTGACTGCAAGTTGAGTGTATTGTCTTGTGGATTGACCGTATTGACTGCAAGTCAAGTACAGTATGCGCCTACTTCACACAAGGGCACGGGCCAAGCAATTGGGCATATAAATTAGTGTGCAGACCGGCTAGCGGTTGGTAGCATGGAGGATCGAGATGCATGCCAAGCATGACTTACACTAATGAAATAGCTACCCGGGGTCATGGGAAGCATGTCTGAAGGATAAGGGGGATCCGCGGGCACTAGATAAACTTAAATAACAAACAACAATACGATTCGCCTCCCACCCAAATCTTCCCCAAATTCCTCACATTCTCCATGCTTCAACGGTCTGCCCAACTTAGAATAATATATTCACCACTTAAAACATGGAATACTACTGTTACTTCGACCGATTCAAATTGATACCGTTGCAACGTCTAAGATCCTACCAATACTGATCAGTGCTAATTAGGTTAAGCACAGATTTGCTTAGTAGAAAAAAAGGATATTTTCTAGTTGTTACGCTTCAAATAAAATCAAGGTGGAGGGAAAGCTTTTGCGAAAGGCTTCTACGTAATACGCTAGTCTAAAACGGCAGTAAGTAGAGAAGATTTTTTTGATTGCAACAGTCCAAAACGGCAATTTAGGGGTGGTAATGGTATAGTTATTGAAAACACTAAAAAATCTTTACAAGATTTTTTTTGAATACAAGCGTTGAGATTAACTGCTAAAAGTTTTAGAGATTGTCAAGTTGGTTAACAGCTAAGTCAGTGCTATTATGTGTGTTACTATTGCAACAATTAAGTTTTATAGCTTTAAAACATTAAACATTTGATAATAAACAACATTCAATCCTATTTCCTATATAAAATTAACCTTTAATATCAAGTTTTCGAATTATACTACTTTCCCCCCTCCCTTTATATTACAATCGTCAATTTACTTGTTAAAATAGTTACTCTAAGCGAAAACACCAAAAAATGCCAAGTTATGCTAAAAAAAGCTATGTCGCGTAACTGTATATCAAATCACCAAGTCCCTAACGACTTTACAACAAAACACTAAATCTCCACGTCCCCTTGTTCAAATCAAAATTTCAAAATAACATTCGGGTAAAATAAATAAAGGTAATAAAGGTTTTCGGGTTGTTTCGGCAACTACAACAACAAATAACTTTAGATTAAGGATGTTAACGATTTTTCGATTAACAAACACCTGACTAATTACGTTGGCTAGTATATTCTCGATACAGACGTTGGTGAAAACTTTGGCTATGGCTAACGCGCCTTCTAAAACTTTCGTGGTGTTTCTGGCTATTGGACTATTAATATATGAAAATCGATTGATTGCACCATTAAAACTAAACTAAAGGCAAAGGTCAATAGGTGTATAATTTATATGTCAAAAAAGGCTTAAAAGTGCTGGCGGAAACATTTTTTAAGTTTGTGCAACTTGAAGATTGCCCTTAAGATTCTTGATTTATAACACATAAGGAAAAGGTAAAAACGTTGAAAATCTTTAACGACTTTATATATGTTTTAAGGGGCCATCTCCTAATTTCCAATTAAGTTAAACCTCTTAGGATAAGGAATCTGCTAATCTATTCAGCAGCCCAGCACCTTCATATGATAACGCGGAGTATATCTTTGGTGGCAGTAGAGCGTGTAAAGTAGTGGCTGTCAATGCGGTAAAACGAATTGATGTTGGCGTTATCTACTAATTGATTGAAAAAAACCGTGAAATCTCCTAGAACCTTTCTTACAACCAAGTTTCTTTTACTCTTTAAAACTTTTTTTTAAAATAATCAGATTACTCAAATTTCTCAAGGGTTTCCCTAAAACCGTCAAGTCTTTCAAACCGAAGTTTTTGATGATAGATAAACATACATACGCAAAGCTATTATATGTCTTATTATAGGATTTTACTTCTTAGGTAAGGCGATTAGAAATTAACACTATTATCGTAACTCAAAGGCTTTAAAGTTTAATTTAACGGTAGAAAATACTATCAACTATTGGAACGATTATTGTAATTTTCTTTCCAAACTTGTTCAAATAGTCAATATCAATTATAAATTCTTTACGGACTTTACAAGAATTTGAAACGATGTAGAAAAGTATGATAGGAAGCTCTATAACCTATTCAATACGAAAATGATGCCTTTTTGAATATTTGTATATAAATAAAGGTCTTTTTTAGGTTTTACTTATTGTTTCATGGAGTTATCATAATGTATGATGAGGATTAGTATCTAATTTTCCTAACGAAAGTAAAAACGTTCCGAGAAATTTACGACAATATAAAAAGCCATTTCGAATACGACATTTACCTTATATAATACTATATGAATTGAGTTACAACGTAGTGAATGATAATAATGGCTAAAAAGAAAGAGAATGAATCGTTAATAGATGTTTTCAACTACATATTTAACAAGTTGATGTTATGCTAGTAAGTAATAAGAATGACCTACGCATTTCGCGAATAGGTACAGGTAGCTATTACGGGCGTTAGCGAGTTTGAATAAGCCTTACAACGTTTAGATGCTATTTGTGAAAGCTTGTTTAGCTAATTATAGTTCATGTTTACGATTATAATAGCTTGTACACCAAATTCAGTCGGTATATATCCTCAAATTGATAACTTTAAGGATCGGAATAAAGGATATTATATAATGATATATTATATTAATTGTATATATCGGTGGCTTTAACTTTCAAAATCTGAACTAAGGTTTTCGGATTAGAAGTTACAATTACAGTTATATTGGCGTTAACAACGAGGGTAAACCTTCAGTGGACCTGTTTACCATATGAATTATCGTTGTAATAGTAGTAAAAATTATTGGATTTATCGTAAATCCATTTATTAGTTATTTCGCCACTTTCAGGTTAAACGTTATAAATAATAGGTGATATATTATATTTAATAATTCAATGCTTTCGGGAAAGACTACCTTAACTACATCGTGAACTACTATGATAAAAAGGCTATGAATGATGATGATATACCTAAGTATGTTAAATTGTAAAAGTATTAAGTCAAAGCTGTCTCTTAAGGCTGTTGGATACTATTTTTCATAATCGATGAAGGGAAGGAGATAGAAAGTACTGTTAAAGAGTTGCTACGGATTATGGAAAAGGGGTAGCTCGATCACGTAATAAGTATAAGAGTATATCTACAAATAGCTCCAGAGTATTGTAGGAGTATGAAAACCGCCAGGGCTAGATCTCTGGTGATTACTAGTTTAGGCACTAGCCTGTAACATTATCTTCAACATATACTTATCCCTGTAAGCCCCCTCCCCCCCCCCCCGCTTTGTTATTAACTTGCCTACTATTAATAATAACTTATGTAAGTAAAGTTTCCTACTATTTATGAATGGTAGAATGGCGGCTTTTAAATGGCGCAGTAGCTGGAGAATAAAATTCAATTCACTAACGGGTTGAACGGAAAAGCCTATCGTTATCTTCGGTCAAGTTTTAATAGGATTTGAAAGCGTTGAAAGCCGCGGTGTTTGAAAAGATTACAAGCTGTTTTCAAGTGAGGTGTATATAATTCACCTAGTTAATTAAGACCTATCGTTTTGGGGGGTTATTAATACGAAAGCGGTTTACATAACGCTTATTTCGAGTTCGTAAAATGCTTTCAACACAAAATTTAGATTCAGTTTCATTATCGTTTTATATAATATCGATATCAGGTAGTAAATAGCCGCTGACTTATTAGTTTGCAAATAGGTCACAAACGGCTCGTATAAGTTAGTCGACGTAAAATTAGAGGTGTTTCCTATTCAGAAAATTAAATTTAACAACGTAAAAAATATACGATATAAATATTACAATATTCACTATAAAGATAACCTACTTTCTTCTCAAAATAAATTCATATTATGGTTTTTAAATAAAAGGTAAACATTATCGTCGACCAAAAACCGTTTCGAGGGAAAATATTAGTTATTGGCGGTTTTTTATACGTTATCACATAGCCGATATTACCATTTGTGCGAATTTTATAACGTCGTAAATACGTTGAACGAAGGCTTTAACCCTTGCACGTGGTTTCGTAGCTGGAATAAATGGATGTTGTATATATTATATAGAATCAACATAATAGTTATGTGTTATAAAGAAGTGGTTAATATTAATATTAATTGTAATTTTTATCATTTAGAGATAATTGATAACCCTATATTCAATGGTTTTAATTCAATTGGGTGTAAATAACGAAAAAATATAGGTATGTTAAAAATTTCAATTCGATTATTCGAAAATAGTATTCGTCTCAGGGTGGAATACAGCATTCCAAAGTTATTTTACTCCCATTAAATTGAAAAACAATTTTCAAAACCCATTAGTTTAATTCAAAACCTCGATATTTAATAATAATACGAGAAACTCTTTAAAATCGTAAATAGAAATTTAGAAATCGCTTTCCGTAAAACTTAATGTTTATAATATGTATTACTTTTAAAGTAACAGATTTATTTATATGATCTGTAATGATTATGAGGCAACTTAGATTAATAGTTGATTTTGAAAAAACAAGTGACTACAAGATCTATTCAAAGTTTATTACAAAGCTATTCAGAAACTAATTAGGATATAAATAGTTGTTTCCAACAACATACCTAATTAATTGTTTTTTTATAACGATTTCAATTCCGGTAGAAACGTCGAACCATATGATATAACCTGTGTGAAAATATATTACAAATAAAATTACAATAATAATGTCGTAATCCGGTTAACAATTAAATATTGAATGGTATATAATTTAAATTCACGTGGTAATGAACGTTTTGTAAAAAGGAACCTGAGTACGATAACAAAATCATAAAATATTGTCGTCGTTTACTGAAAATTTAGAAAAAAGAAACTAAAATATTAGGGTATAGTTCATATTAATATCGGTAAGAAAACTTAGATTCCCTATACGTCTTATGCAAATAAAATGTGCGTAAATTACGTTCCGCGTAATCATAGAGTATCAATTGTTATTGAGTTCAACTTTACTAGAGAATTTATAATCCTGCGGAATATATTCCAAACGATCATAAGAGGGAAAATATATATACTCTGAAACAGCGTAAAAACCCATATTTACGACGTAGGAGTTATAATTTAAGGTATTGAAAATGGTGATCGAAGAGGCCTTTGGAAATATGCTGGTTTCATCAAAATAGTATATCGGGTAATATGTAATTGTCCTCTTTATTTTAAATAATACAAAAAGGAATTTAGAAAGTCGTTTCTATTAACAAATTTGTCAATTGAAAAGTCGTCGACTGGTTAAAAAGTAATTTGAATTTTCATCATTCATAAATATAATAATTGTGTGGGTTGTTTTTTAATGTTTTGTGTTTTATACTCTTCAATAACTGATAATTCCTAATATTTCCTTATTGTGAATATCGTAATTATATTCAGTAAACAATCAAAAAAGAAAATACTACGTTATGAGGCGTAGATTATTATAATTATCCCTTTGAAGTAAATAGTATTTTAAGATTCAACTAGAATAATAGGAGTTTAAAAGGGCTTTCCATTTAGGGTTACAGAATGTGAAAACTGAGTTAAAGGGAAAGGAAAGTTTGCGACGTTTCAAACCAACTTATTACTTATGCCCCTAACGAAAAGCGGTGCCCTTTTAAATTAAACGAATTTAGGGGCCAACAATCATGAATTAATTTCTAATGAATTACCTATAAAAATTGATAATGTCGAGAAATTCCCGTACCCCTAATATTTACTTAAAAGCCGTCTATTTTCGAACAACACATAGCTTTTCCGAGTTTATATATACTTCGATTTTTGTTTCGATAACAAATTCCAAATACATAATTTTTTGAAAAAAATCCCAAAGCAGAAATCTGCGTAAAATATTGAAGAAGCCTATATATCCTGATTTGTTTTTGAGTGTTTGAGTTGATTTTAAATTGGCCTATAAAGTTGGTTAAGTATTTTAAATCAATTCAGTATCGACGATTTTCATTTAGGGTTTTTCATAGTAGTATTAAGCGAAGAGAGATTCAAGTTCTTCCGTAGCTTTTATTTTTGAGTTTTCTAGTGTCATTTGACTTTTTTCACTAGAAAATTGACGTTAGTTTAAGCGGGGTAGAGATTGAGCAGTTTTGGTATAGAATAGCATAACGTGGTTATTTGACGCGATTTGGCGAATTTTTTTTTGTATGATCAGCGAGTTCAGTTGTTTATGACTTGGTAATTTTGTGATAAGGGAATAAATTCCACAATTTAATGGTGTGAATAAATATTGGAATAAAAGGAGGAGTAAAATTTACAGGTTTTTCATCGTTGATCTCTCTATTTAAAGTATGTGTTTTAGAATAATTTGAAATTATAATAGCAGCGACTTAACTGTTTTACAATTGTAAGGATCTTTATAAGTTGGTAACCATTTTTTAACGATTTGAAACGTTTAGCGGTTGATTTGAATGGTTTCCTTTTAAAAAAAAGAATGATTCAATTTTTTTCCCCCAGTATTGTTAATAGTGATACCGTCATAACCTTGAAATTTTCATTGAAACTGCATAAATTTCGAGATCTTTCCTACTTATTACTATAAATACCGGTGTAGTTTGTAAAACCATTTTGCAAAAGTTGTTAATTTACTTAACAAATGCAAAGTATAATAAAAAGTCTTCTGTTTTTTTGGCCCAATGTATTTGGGCTCAATCTAACAATCACTAATCAATTTTAGTAAGTGTTTAAATGTTATATAGTTGTCGGTTCAAAGTAGAGTCAAAGCACTATTCGTATTTCGAAGGTCTAGTGGTATATTCTTATTTCTTTTATATTCGGCCAACTGTTTGCCAGTCTATAAACTACTTTATATTAGAGATTTCTTCGCTCGAACCTCATTAAATCGGGCACTCTATCAAAATTGACTTGTAGTCAGTGCTGTCAACTTTGACTATACTGTACTTGGATGTTATTACAACATTTCATTTAATAATCGTTCATCAAAGATTGAAATCACCCGTATAATATTTTATAACGTCAGGATTATTCATTTACAATATAAATACGCAAGAGGTGGTATAAAACACCGTTTGAGATATGGTATTTCTTACTTCAACGTCGAGGAGCATTCTTGGACTTCACAACCCATACAACAATACTTGACGTTATATAATTTATGATTTGATTAATTGATATTAGTTTTCAATAAAATAAGGAAAACAAACATTATATATTAGTAAGTTTAATTATACAATAAGTGTGGATATTACTATATAACCTCATAGATAGTATACATAAGCCTAGTAGGAGTGCACTGTATTACTGGGTGCACTCCTACAAAGTGTACGATAACGTGTAACGCTGCAGGTTGCACTCTTGTAAGACGTAAAGTGCATCATGCATGGAGCGGTCTGAAATAGGCATTCCAGACCATACGGTAATACATGGAGTGGTCTGAAATGGATATTTCAGAGCGAACGGCAAAAAGTCTACTGCCTAGATAGAAGATATATAACCTCTTATCCGTGGGGTGCCCTCTTTAAAATACTTCTTTTTAATTTATTAAATCTTTCATTATCATAATACTAATCTAACGATTACTCTTGAACTTACCCATTTCACATCAATAGGCTTTGGACTTTACCGATACTAATGAGTAGCCGATCTGGTCAACTATAAATAACTTAGGAAAAAAGAAATAAATATAAGTTGAATACCTTTAGCGGAATGTTATAATGGTTTAAACTATTTGTATTCCAAAATTACAGTTTTATACGAATTACACGAGATATTTATAAAATGATAAAAGATAAGTAACTTTAAAAATCATGACTATAGTACGATATTACTAACCATTATTTGGCGCTTAATTTACCAAAAGCCTTGTTACGCTATTATTAACCTTTATTTGGCGTTTTTATGTACCCGATAAATGTTTGGAGAGCGTCCTATCACGTACCAGACCACGTAAGTCAAAACTATTAAGTTTCGAAACCCTTCGTTAAAACCCGTCCTATTTGAAATCGATAATCTACATCGCTCGTAAAATACAGGATCAGTTACGAATATAATATCTAAACCGCTTGCTTAATTCAAAAGAGGTTAAGAATACGCCATCCGAACCGTTTACTTCACCAAGAGCGGTTACGATACACTAATCCGGACCGCTTACCAAACCTGAACCAAGATACACACTATACCTTCCAACACTTACACTTCCTTTACTCTATTCGCCTTTCCACGTTCGCTTTTTATGTTTTAAGTTCTCTCACGTTCGACCCAAATATTTCAAGTTTAGCCTTTACGACATTGGAGTTTTTTCCAGTCGATTAGCTGGTATAACATTACCAAATACTAATAAAACTAACTTGAATCGCCTAATTAGTCTATAATCACGTTTTAGTTACGTATTGTTCGAAATTTATTTACACTAGCAAGCAGTAGTAGCTTTACTCCAACCGCTTTGATTATCTCATTTACTTTGTATTTACCGAACCACCCTGAAATTTGAAATTTGAATGTATCCAAATTTAACTACGGCGCAAAATTACCAATTTAGGTTGCTTTAACGTACCAGGTACACGTAGAAACAACCACCCCTAATAGCCTCAAAACACTTACAGCCATGACTCCAAGACTAACAACACTGGAGAAAACTAGCTTTTACTTCAATCTTTTGGTTGACCATATGGGAATTAGAAAAGCTATAATACAAGAAATTGATCTGCGCCTTTGGGACAATATTATCAATACACAAGTTAAGGAACTCAACCCATACACAGCAAACATTTATATCTTAACTGTTATTTTTCGCTACTAGGAGGAGAAAACCCAAGGACCTGATTTATTGGATAACTTTCATAAAAGATTTTCATACTGAACGTTGGGTATATGGTAAACAGTAATCCCTTTTACTACCAAAGCCTTACGAATTCAACTGCGGAGTGAAGGCATTAATACCTTAACAAGAAAAAATAGCCGCCTTATAAAACCCTGTTAAAAACAATACAAATTAACGACTTGCTAAACTAAAAGGATAAAGATAGGTATTATACGGAATTTATAAAAAGATATTACCTAATAGATTACAAGAGATAATTAATAAGGTATAAAAGGACGAAACGGCAAAGGATATAACAAAACGCGAAATCTTAAAAGAAAAAAGGTCTAGATACATGTTCCGGGTCGCAACTACCAAAGAAGAAAGATCTGGATATACATTTCGGGTTGCAGCCTTAAAACGATAGAGAGTTACAAAAGAAGGAAGAAAAGAAAGGTCTAAATACGCAATCCAAACCGCGACCTTAGGAGAAAGAAGGTTTGGATACGTGTTCTGGGCCGTAATTCCAAAATAAAAAAGGCCTAGATATACAGTCTAGGCCGCAGCCTTAAAAAAAAGAGGGCTACAAAAAGAAGAAGGGAAGAAGAGTTTGGATACGTATTCTTAGCCGCGTCCTTAAGAAAATGAAGAACCAGGTACACAATCCGGGCTATATCTTTAAGAAAAAAAAAGGGCTAAATACAAAATCCAAGCCGTACCCTTAGGAAAAGGGAGCTTTAAATACGTAATTTCAAATCGCTTACAAAACTCAGGAGCGGTTCTGAATATGGCATTCATACCGCTCAAAAAATTCAATAGCGGTTACGATTATAATACCCACACCGTTCGCACCAATAGGAACGGCTACAAGACAATAATCTGAACTACTACTTTAAGAGGATAAATAGCCAGATGCTTTATACGCGACTAAGTTCTAACACCGTAATAAGTACACTTCTGTTAACATAAAGCTCTTTGAAAGCTGTATTAAAGCCATATCTACGAAAGTAAACCAATTAAGAAGTTTAAAACGGCCCGAAATACACCATTCACACCACTCCCTAATTTTACTTTTATTTAACCCCACTATTTCGCGCCGCTCCCAATATTATATCACTTTTTGTTTTACACGCCTCGATTTGAAAGACTTTCCTATTTTTTTATTTTTCTGTTTGAATCTACCAAATCAAACCGATTCTTATATATTACTTCTCTTCATTTTATATATTTCAAATGACATTTGTGACTTATAAACGATTGTTTTATAGAAAGCTATAACATTACTATATAGCGTACTAAACTATAGCCGGGCACGCCGGCCTAGCCCGAGGGGTAGCTATCCACTACTAAAGGGAAAGAACGATGCCGTCACATCCCTATTATCCTCTCTACCTCTCTCCCCCTTTATACTAGCATTACTGCCTTCACTACCTTCGACGCCACTGGCGCCAACGAGGATATAGCCCTACGCTTTAAGTTACATACTCTTAGGCAAAGACGTAAGGTAGTCTTCACTCTCTTCGCGACGGCGCGCAATAATATCGTTAAACTCGCCTATGTAATATATATGCAAGCCCCGTTTTCAGGCAGAAATAATGGCTATCGACTTTTTAGTCTACCAGTTAACACCTATTACGAATTAACATCGGTTTATTTTGTTTATTTGCGACCGCAGTTATCTTTCAAAGCATTACGAATATTTTATTTCTTATAAAGGAAAATTTTAAAATAGGTTAAAACTTATTATAAATCTGGCAAGCGCGTAATACGGCCTTATTCTACGACTCTAAAACTAATGGAAAGGGGGTGCATCCGTTACCAGTCTGCTCGTAACAGTAGCAACGGGTCGAACGCCCTTCGCTTCCGTAATAGACGTCAATTATTACAGGCTAGTGCCTAACTAGTATTACCAGGGATCCAACCCTAGTAGTTCTACATGCTCTTACATTTCTCTGAAGCAGGGAGGAAGCCGTATGGAACATGCTTCCACACGTTACGTGACCAGGGGTTGCATTTTCTTAGCTTTATAATAGCTCTCTAGTAGTAACTTTTCCTTTCCTTTTTTATCGAGGTTTATAGATAAAATCCGACCGCCCTTGGGAGATAGCCCTAGCTTTCGTCCCTTTTATATATAAACTTCGATTTTTTTTGACGGTGTTTTAGCTGATTATTAGTAGTTTTAGCTTAGAGTTATGTCTTCATCTTTCGACCTACTGAGTCTGAATCTTTAGGTCCTAAAGTAATTAATCGATGCGCGCGTTAGGAAGTAAATTTAAAAAGCGTTAACGGCCTAGCATAATTACCTTACGGCTTAATAAAAACGTTTCATTAACACCCTATATATAAAATTTATTGAGCGAAACTAAGTTATCACCATACTGTTTCTTACGGAGGACCGCGCTAGCTTTTTAAACGACGAAAATTTAAACTTTTTAAACTTCGACTACAATATCGGCGCTCTTTCTAACGGGTTTCAACAACTGAAACCCAAAACTATTAATTAGTCGGTGAAGTTTTCCGATATTAAATTACGATTTTCGATATAGAAAATTACGATAATATATAAATTACATCGAAACCGAAACTTATCTGTATTAGAAAAGATTACTTTTACGTTATCTTTTAATAGTTCAAGGGCCCAGAAAAAATCGCTATAAAAAGTTATTATACTCGCGGAGGCGACGGCGGTACTAACGACTTCAATGCTTTTATAACTATGTTTTATGCTTACTATTACAACTCTAATGCGGTTAAAGTAGTAATCGTTCAGCTTACAAATATAAAATAAAAAGCTCGCGAACTATTTAACTTTTCTTTTAACGTTTAAAAAGCTCTATCTACAAAAGTTAATGATATAGCCTAGAAATCCACTGCTAAATTTACTATCTTAAATAGAGTTATTAACGATATACTTGCTAATAAATTATTCCCCCTTACCATACCCGCAGATTATAACGAATAGGTCGTTCGCGCCCAACTTATCGATAAAAGCTTTCATAATCTTCGTGTTCGTTATGGCGGTACTGGTACTATTACTATTAAGAGCATTTCATGTGGTGGAAATAATAGCGGCAACGCACCCGTTCGGAATAATTAGGGCGATGTTATTATAACCGGCGTAAACATTTTTAGAGCTGCTCTTAAGTGACGCGTTGCCTGGGTTAACCACTCGGAACTTTTCGACCGTAAAAACTTCGGGTTATACTTACGTTACGACGCGAATAGCCACCGTATCCATATCTACCTGTAGGATCTAGCATAACGCCCGAACGACATTAATGCTAAAGCCGTTATAAAAATTTATTTTACTTTAGCCGAAGATTTTATCGACTTTAAGGGGGGGGAAACATAACTTTTATGTATAGTTGCGTAAAAGAGTGAATAAGATTTTAATTCGACCCAGTAACTTTATTTTAACTTTTAAACAACTTCCCGTTTAAAGTAAATTAACTTTATAATTTTATTCGTTTTATTTACGTTTTAGTAAACATAAGTTATGAATGTTATAACGTTATAAATAAATAGCTTACCGATCAATTAAAGTTACCACGCTATTTCATTTTACCACAACAACTCGGCGAAGTTACTTACTACGTTCCTGATTCTTCCCTACGACCCATTTGCTTTATAACATTTTTAAAATTGACCTCCATAAATACCATTACCGAATATAAGCCTATATTGTCCCCTCTTTTTAATATAACATTATTTTAGCGAAGTTTTCAATAAAATACTAACAAATGATTTCCGACATTTCTAAATATATATCATTTTTAGAACGAGCCGGTAACTATCGAGTTTAGGAGCGGAGATTTGCGCCCGTTTAGAAAAAGCCGAAAGGGGTCGACGTTGCTACATTTCACATCATTTTACGAAAAACCTGCTGGGACCGAACCGCTATTATGCAATTCGCCGCCGTCTCCATCGAAGATATTACCAAAGTACTTGCTCCAAAACAACTTGTTTCCGTTTAGAACAAACTCCCCGCCGACCTTAAAGAATTCGCCCCCTTGTTCAATAAGACCCTTAATGATAAGCTAACCCTTTAACTTTTGGGAGCAAATTATGAAATCGTTTTTCGTATCGATAACCCAGTCTTATCCTTAAAAGTCCTATAGGGTCTTTTATTTGATATGTTACGTAAGGAGCTCTTTATATTACATAAAAAGTTAACCAAACTATTCAATTAGAGTTATATTCGAACGAGTAGCTTTTTAATGGGTGCCTCCATACTTTTCATTAAAACCCTTAGAGGTAGATTAAGTTTTTGTATTAATTACCGCCGGCTTAATTACATGACGAAGGAAGATCATTACCTACTTCCTAATATTTAAAAACTGTTCGCGAATATCTTATAAGTTAAGTAATCAATCAAGCTGAATATTAAAACCGTATCTTTAAGTTTGGTATTTACTAGGGAAACGAATAAAAGACTATATTTCGTATATATTTTGCATTTTTTGAATAGCTCATAATTTTTCCGGCTTTTTAGGTCCCCCGTTACCTGTTAACGGTATATTCATAATTCGATACGCCTTTTCTCGATATTTTTCCCTCCGTTTACCTCAATAATATTCTCGTTTATTTCAACGGTATTTTAGATAATTATATAACTCAAATTGAATGAATCCTCAACATTATAAACATCGCTTAATTTAATGTAAATATTTCGAAATACGAGTTCGACGTTTTAAAAATTAAGTACCTGAGATTATTTATCGAGGTTAACGACATAGTACATAGGGATTTAAAGAAGTTACGCTTTATCCAAGAATAAGCAGCTTTCACGTTGGTTTTAAAAGTATAAGGGTTTTTTGAATTCGCAAATTTTTACCGGTATTTTATTTACGACTATTCGATGATTATTAAACTATTATTTCGGCTAACCCGTAAAATCACCTTATTTCTTTAGGCGCCTGAGGAAAAAGCTGTTTTCCAACAGCCCAAACTTAGCTTATTTTCCGAATCCGTATTCACCTAATATAAATTTAACAGTGATACTCTTTTAAAAGGCGATTATTCTGGTTAAGCTTTAAAAATCTTTTTCTTTTAAAGCGAAGACCACGGTAACCTACGCTTAATAACGTATTACTCCTATCCTCCGTCTCCCGCCGAATATAATTACGAAATCCACGACAAAACCTTATTTAGAATTATAAATTATTTAAAAATATGAAACGCGAAGCTCCGGCATTTGTTATACCCGTTTACGATTTTGAAAAATTATAAAAATTTTAAGTACTCTATAACTATACGACAGCTTTCCGAATGATAAGTCCGCTGGTTTAAAGGCCTTTCACAATTCCGTTTTCAATTAATTTACAATAAAACGGAAAATTATATGCGGCTCAATACATTATTATGACGAAACTAAGATAATTTTAAAGGCTTTTCTGATTTACGTCTTTTAAAACGAAAATTACAATTGTTACGTTCCGAATAGTCTATTTACAAGCCAATTTCACATATATATATATTTCGGTTCATAGTTCCAGCGAGTTCATCCCGAAAATCCGTAAACTTTATGCTAACGTTAACCTTTGAATCTATTAAAATGTTTTTGTTGTATACTATATTACTTACCCTTAATTAATATACGCGATACGTATAGGCGACCAATATTTCCCAGTAAATATCCATACCAACAACGACCGTATGTTAAAGGTTTTGATTTTAGAATGTTTAATAAACGATGATAGAGTTTTACGATTTCGCGACCGTATTAAGATAACTATTTATGAAATGCTCACTACTGCGTTAATTGAAGTTATTTATAATTTACCTTTTACTGGTTATCTGGGCCGAAACGTTATTATTATTATTCTTTTTAAAACTTAGTTTTAGCCCGGCTTATATCGCGTAATCCGCCGTTTTTACAGTAACTACAATATTAATAAGCATATAACCTATTGGAAATACAATTAGAAAGGACTTCTCAAACCCCTTCCTATTTTCTAACGGTTTTAAAACGAGCTTTTTGTTAACTTTATAGTTAATTTACTCTGAAAACTTATTAGAGACACATGTTACCTCATAATTATTACAGATCGCCTAAGGCCATCACCTTCTAATTTATAATCACTATAAATACCAAAGCTTATATGAAACGGTTTTTGAATGACTATTAGAAATTTTATAAGTTTTCCCGAACGCTAATTAACCACCGTGGTTCAAATTGGACCGGTGTGTTTTAAAAAAAACTTTACGACCTAATTGGGGTAAAACAAAGCTTAAATACCGCTTTTAACCCCGAAACCAACAGCGTAACCGAACGTGTAAGTTGAAAAATCTTAAAGTAATTACGTTCCTTAGTTGTTTACATTTAACTAGACTTAATCCGTTTACTACCTGGTTGTTAATTAGCGTTAAATAATAAGAATATGACTATTATTATTATAACCCAGTTTTTATAACTACGGTTACCACTTTGATTTTATATAAACAGTATAACTTTTTTCGTTCCGGTTACGATATTACGGGTAAAAGCCGAAAACTTCATTTAACGTATTCGCGAGATTGAGGAATTCGTATAAGCCGTAGTAACGACTACCTAAAAACGTATAAATAAAGCCACTAATGAGTAGCGTTCCTCCTTAAGACGTTTCTGAGTTAGCAACAACATTTAGATTTTTTTTTAAAAAAAAAATTAAACAAATTTTCCAAAAATTTAAGTTTACTTTACGATAAGTACTGATTAACGCGTATAATCGATTTCCATATTAATAAACTCGACGTACGTGGCGGGATACATACTCGATTTAATATAAATGAATTAGTACGAGCAGCTTTAAATCCGATTTTCAATTAATAAATTCGAAACTTTTAACCCTAATCTGTAAATGTTGTCGGCGACAATATCAAAACGGAACAGGAGTACCACGTCGAAAGTATATTACGAGACTATAATAAACCTTACGTTGGAGGTACCTAACTTTATAACTTACTGAAACAACAGGTTTTAGTTAAATAGGTAGATTATATATACCTAACGTGAAAGTTGCTTTTGATCTAATTCAATACCTTAACACTTAATACCTTCGAGTCGCGTTACGAATTAGCTAGATATAACGACGAGCCTTTACGTATAACGCGTAAGCGGGTTTAACATTTACAATTTATTTTACGAAACGGAACAGTATATAAGCCTTTAACGAATAGGTAATAAATTAACGTATTAGTACTGATACGGACAGAAAGTTAAATGAAGACGACTAAGCCTATTTAAATATATCCTCGAAATTCTGTTTTCATTCCCTACCTAATAGCTTTTTTCCCATCTAGACTAGCTGGCTTAACTTGACGTTTATACGACCTAATTTGGCATTGATACACTTCGAAACCTTAATAAGCTTTTATATCGTTTTTAACGACGTTCCTTAACTGTTAGTTAACCGCGTTCTCTATTTTTTTACCTTATTACGAAGAACTTACTTAAATATTACGTTTCTTATTTATTATCTGGATAGCCTGTAGGCTACTAAAGTGTACGGAGGTAGCGAGGATGAAACCCGCCCCGCCCTGGGTATTAACTTTCTATTACGTAATACGACGTATCTTTATAGCCTTTTTTATAATAATTATCTAGGTATATACGCTTTTTGACCGCTTGTTAATACTAATAGAGCGACTTATAAAAACCTAAACTTACTACGGTCCTAAAAGTTAAACGCCAAATACGTTTCGGATAACTCCTTTACAGCCACGTTTATGTTAGGATTTAAATTTAGAGGCATATGAGAATAGCTAAATCTACGGCCTGTGGTCATGACGGAGCAAAAACGATACCGAATACCAGTATTTAACCGCGTATTAGTAGTTCCCTCGCAGCTATTTGGATTACTTACCTTCGGTTTTTTAACAAAATTTCCTCGAGTTATACGATATCCTGTAAACGTACTTGAAACACGTTTATTTCCACGACCTGTTAGGATACATCTTAATAACTCTTTGGATAAGGAAATTTATACTTGTTAACAAGGGCTAAATAACTCGAAGCAAGTAATTTACATTTCTTATAAACTTATCGACTTTACTAACGAGTTGGGGATTTAATATTAAATTAAATAAGGCGTAAAAGAATATTTAGCATTATAATTTTCATAGAGGAAAAGATTACAATAACAATATTACACGGAGGGTTAAAGGTTAAATGTTAAAGAAAAAGGAAAACATTTGTTTTGAAATTAGAGTTTAGGGACTATTTATAAAGTAGGGGGGCGCTGTGGTACCTTCTACGTAAAGTTCCAGTCTAATACATTTTACACGACACCACAACGTTCTGAAAGACGCGTTTACTTTTCTTTATACTTACCACATCATGCCACAAAAAAGGGGGGGGAGGGGGGGGGATCTTTAGGGGTTATGTTACAGGCTAGTGCCTAGCTGGCATTACTGGGGATCCAACCCTAGTAGTTTTACACGCTTTTAAGCTACTTTCGAGGAGGGAGGAAGCCGCATAGGATACGATTCCACAAGTTACATGACCGGAGGCTACACCATCTTAGCTCTACAGTAGCTCTCTAGCAGAGACTTTTCCTTTCCTTCTTCATCGAGGTTTATAGACAAAATCCGACAAGCTTTGGTCGACAGCCCTGGATTTCGTCCCCTTTACATCAATAAACTTTCCTGCGGCCGTAAACGCAACATATAGCATAGAGGGTGTATCCATTAGCGGCTGGAGGCTATAGATTTGAGTACGCTGTTTAAACGCCTTACGAATTAAAAAAGCCTCGCGGCTTATCCTAACGATATGGAGCTCGAGGTAGTGAAACAGGTTTATCTCGTGCTTCTTTTCTAAATAATGTTAAAATTGTTAAGCAGATAGACTTAATATATTCAAACCTTGACGTAATAGGATTAGGTTATGTTTATGGTACAAAAGGGCACCCGCGAGTAAGAAGGTTATTACCTGCAGGGAAAGGATAAGGTTTATAACCTTAAGAACCCCTTACTCCTCCGTCCAAAAGCTAGGAAAAGGGGAGGGAAAAGGGGGAGAGAAAAGGGTGGCGCTAGCGGCGGCGGCGGACGGCGAGGTAACGGCGACATCGGGGCTTGGCAAAGCCGTAGGCGTGGCGGCGACGGGCTAGGTAGCAGTTATTGACGAGATTTTACCCGATAAGGGCGGATTACTAATAGTAGCGGCGGCAGCTATAGCCGTGGCAGCGCGTCGATATTTTCGCGCCAAACAGTGCTTAACCGTTTTATTTTTATGCGATATCTAATTAAAGGAAAGATCAGTATATCGGTGTTAGTTAAATAACCTACTTATTAAAGCGCCTGGGTTTAATCAAATGAAATAAAGGTTAATTTAGTATAGAGACTTATATTAGCTTTAAATACGCGTCTTTAAAGGAAAAAAAAATGCTTAAACCAATAATGATATATCTTTTTATACCAACCTAACACGTAATTACGTCATTATCTTGACGTAATCACCCTAATGTAATTACCCCTAACTAAAACTACAAAAGACTCTATCACTAACTATATTGCTACCATTTAGTTACACTAACTAGAGCCGAACTACAATTACTACCGTGGCTAAACCTTACCAATTTCAACCGAATTACAATTACTACCGCCGACAAAACTTACTAATTCGAACCTTTGCAATTAATACCTTAACCACACTATCATTATAGGGCTATGTATAAGAAATCGATAAAAACTACACTATCGTTACTAAGCTATTTGTATATAAGAAAAAAAAGAAAAGATTGTTTATGTGGATATTACTATATACTCTTATAAATAGTATACATAAGTCTAGTGGCAGTGTACTATATTGTAGGGTGTACTCCTACAGAATGCACGATAACGTGTCACACTATAGGCTGTACTCTTGCAAGACGCAAAGTGCATTATATATGGAGCGGTATAAAATAGCTATTCAAAACCTCATGGTAATACATGGAGCGGATTGGAATGGGAATTCTCAAGCGAACGGCAAAAGGGCCACTACTCGGATGGAAGGTATATAACCTCACATCCGTGAGGTGCCCTCTCTAGAATACTTCTTCTTAATCTTTTATATCTTTTATTACTATAATACCAATATAATGATTACTTTTCTACATATCCATTTCACGTGAACAGGTTTTAGACCTTACCAACAATAAGGTATTAGGTATTTAAGAAAGATAAAGTTATAAAAGTTATAATACATGTTAAAATGAAATTGTATGGAAAGAAATTAGAAAGCAGGTTTTTAAATTTTTTATTATATGTTGTAGATTAAGTATTTTGAGTCTTAAACTATAATAAGATCATGGTAGATAATACTAGATATCACTATAGTTAGCAAACATGGGGAATTATGTGAAGGGAGTGTATGGTAGAGTGTTACACCTTATGGAGCACGTTAACAGAGTTCTTGGTAGAGTGACACGCCTCAAGTGAGAGCTTAAAAGCTCATATCTGACGCAGACACTCTCCAGTTGTTTCTTCTCCGTCCTGCATCTATTATATTTCTACTACTATACTTTGAATACTATACTATCATCATCATACGTTGATATAAAAACCTAACCGATAGTCTTTCATCTATTCGCTTTTTACAGAAAATTTTATTTTCTGACTTGATATTTTATATCTTAATATTTACGAATTTAACTTTGAATTCAACTATCCCAAGCGAAAACGAGGTTACTTATACGTGAATATAATTTGGTCGATGTGATGAAATATTTGTAAGGTTTGATATTACCGGTTGGTAATCGATTTCAAAGTCCAACACAAAAACATATTATCCATCAAATCTGGTTTGCATTTGAAAGGTTTTTTTTAACATACTTAATAAATTGAGGATCTAAAAAAACCCGATTTATAATTCAAGATTTTCATATAATATCATCAATATTTGAAATAAGTCATAATTAAAGTCTTTGTTAAACTAGTACTTCATGCAGTATAGTAAGTCAACTTTACTTACAGTAAAGTTGACTATACTAAACTGCAAGTTGAGTGTATTGCTTTGTGTAGACTTATCCCATTAGGTGCAAGTTGAGTGCAGTACGCTGCACTTCATCCTAGGGCACGGGCCAAGCAATTGGCCATACAAATTACAGTGGAGAACGGCTAACAGTCTGCAAAACCTAAAATAATAAATCCAACACTTGACTAATGCAATACTACTGTTACTTCAACCAATCGAATCGACAACGTTGCAAATATCTAAGGCCTTACTAACACTGATTAGTGCTTCTAAGGTTAAGTATAGATTAGCTAAGTAGAAAAAGAAGCTACTTTCTGATTACGATTTTTAAAAGACTAAGGTAGAGGGAAGGTTCTTGCGAAGGGCCTCTATTTCTGCGTCGGTTTTCACGGAAGTAAGTAGAGAAGACTTCTAGGCTGTGTCGGTTTTAACGGCAGCATAAAGGTAGCGTTGGTATCACCATTGAAAACACCAAGAAATCTTTACCATACCTTTCTTAAAGATGTTGAGATAGAATATTAGAAGTCTTAAAGTTCGGCAAATTAACAAACGGCTAATTTAGTACTACTACGAGTGCTATTAATACAAAAACGATTGAGTCCCACGGCTAAATAACTAGAATCAACAATCTTCGACCTTACTCTTTATATCAAAGCTTTGCCCCTACTTCAAACTTTTCCCTTTACCTACGCCAATTTAATCGCCAAGATCGCTGTCCTAAGCAAAAACACCAATAATAGTTAAGTCACGCCAAGAAGGCTACGTTACGCAACCCAAAAGCCTATTCACCAAGTTCCCACGCAACTTTATGCCAAGACACTAAGTCCCTACGCTCAAGATCACCAAGTACCTTATCTTACGCATCCTACATGTTTTATACAAGCTAAACCACTAAGATGGCTCCAAGTTAGGAATACTTAAAAAGATTTAAAACCCTCGAAATAGTTTTTGTCAACTACTACGATGAATAGCTCTAAATTATAAATGTTAACAAAATCTTGACTAAAGCTTACCCAACCAACTACATTAGCTAGTACATTATGGACGTGGATCTCAGTAACGAATACAGCCGCAGCACCCACGTTTTTCAAAACTTTCGCGAATTATTTAACCATTAGACTTTTAATATGTAAAAGATAATTTAATGCAAGGTTAAAGCTAGGCTAAAAAGAGAGGTTACGCGCCGTAACATTTAAATTCCTAAACAAAACCGTTAGAATCAGCGAAAACTTTTTTTAAACTAACCTAATGAAAAGACTCACCTTAAAGCCCTCATCCTTAAAATATTCAAAAAAAGGAAAAGTCGTTTAAGAATCTTAACGCCTATATATACGCTTTAGGAAACCTCACCTCTACCCTTAATTAAGTTAAGCTTTTTTATGTGCCGGCGATATGAAACCTGTTAACCTCTTCGATAAATTATTACTTTTACGTAATAACGTAGAATACGCCTTTAGCGATGGCAAAACGCGTAAAGTAAAAGCCGCTCACGCGGCTAAAAGTATCATCGTTAATATTTTACACCAGTTAATTAAATAAAATCATCATGCATTCGAAAACCTTTAAGTGCTTATCGCACACTAGCAATTTAATCGGCAAGCCCTTCAAAAACTTTCCCCTTTTAGGTTTGCCTATACACGATATTCTATTATAGGTTCTATTATAGAACTTTGACCCTCGGATTAGGCCACAGGTAATTATCTTCAATACTACATTTCGGAAATTTCAAAATTTAAAGTATTAGTAAATATTAATTAATATTAGGTTGATTATTGCGACCTACCCCTAAAACCTATTAAGATAGTTAATATTGATTACCAGCTCCTTATAAACTTCTCTAAAATTTAACACAACATAGAAAAGTATAAAGAAAAGCTTTAAAACCTTTTCGACATTAAATTATACCCTTTAAAAACATTCATAAGTAGATAGAGGTTCCTCTTTTAGGTTTTTACTTACTATTTTCCAAAATCTTGATAAGGTTCGCTAAAAACTACTACCTAATCTTTCTTGCCTAAGCTATTACGTTTGGCGAGATTTTTAACGGTATAAAAGGTTTTTTTGAATACGATATCTACCTAATACAGTATTATATAAAGTAGACTACTACAAGGTAAAAAAAGATAGTAACTAAGAAAAGAGAGAAGGAAATACCGATAAATATACTTAATTAGATAATCGACAAATTAATATTATGTCAAAAAGTAATAGGAAAAGTCTACGTTAATGAAGCTATACTTCACAAATAAGTACAAGTAACAGTTACGAGCGTTAACGAATGCGAATACGCCGTATAACGCCCGGATACCACTTGCGAAAATTTTTTTAGCTAGTTAAGTTGATATCTTACCATTATAGTAACGTATATACCCTTAAATCGGCAACTTTCCTAACGTAAATAAAAAAATCTTATGATAGTTAATTAGGTTAACCGTAAGTACATCTACAAACGCTTATAACGTTTAATGTATGGCCTACAGGCTACAAATTAAAGTTAATAACCACGTTAACTCTAATAAAGCCAAAATTTAAGCGGACCTATTAACTGTAAGTACTATCGTTATAATAGTAGTAAAAGACGTTAAATTTGTAATAAGTTTGATTTCTAGTTCATTCGACATCCCCCTATCGAGCGAAACAATAAAGAGATAATATAATACATCTAGTACTTTACTACCTCTAAATAGAATAACTTTGATTAAATCGCAAACTTTAAGAGCGACAAGCCAATTGGAAGCGATAATAGCCCTAAGCTAATTAAATAGCATAAAAATATTGCTCCTAAAGAAGCTTAGTAATTGTTCGACCATATATTTTTATACTGTTCAAGTGGTAAAAACCTTTACATTTAAATTAATTAAGACTTTAACCCCTTACACACCTATAATATTTGCTATCGTTATGCAGGCCACACGTCTCAAGGTATTATACCAGATATAGGGGCAACAAGGTACTTAATCAGAGGCTATTCAAAGTATGGAACACTACGGAAGAAAAGCATTACAACTACTAAGATTGATCGTTACGATACTGGTAAGGCTTAAATCGGTCTTAAACCAGGAAAATAACTATATTTACTATGGATAACGGTAGTTAAAACTATTATAGGAGTAATTACGTTCTATATCTTTAAGTCTTCTACTCCTTTCCTTCTTTACTTAAAGGATATAAAAACCCTTGGTGGTAACATCGACGTTAACATAAACGAACTAGTTAAAAACGTCTAAAGGTTTCTCCTTGCCTTTGAGTAAGGGTACCTATGGTTTTATCATTAAAACTCGGAAGTAATAGCATTCAACATAAGGAAGCCGGATATACATTAATTATACCAGCGCTTTAACCACCAAGCTATTAACAGGATGTAAAAAGACTTAAAGTCAGTAAGGTATAAAAACATAGAATATTTTACCCTAGAAGTTATTAAATGATTTTGTTACTACTGTTAAATGTATACCTACGCCTCCCGGATATTTAAATTTATATTTAAAGACTACAAGGATTTTGATTAAAAGATTTTTGTCGATATATTTTACTTTAATAACAAGGTTATTTTTTACATTGTTGATTTCGAAACCTTTTTTTACGGGGTTAAGTTTTTAAAATCCCTTTGAGAAAAGGATACGTAGGAAACGCTAAAGATACTGTGGACTGACACTTAACTGGGTTTATTTAATGACGTTGTTTACGATACCGGTACCAACTTTACAGTGGCGGAATTTTAAAAAAATGCCAAGATAATGGGTATCCAGTGCAAGTGGGTACCTGTAAAAGTTCATTAAGTATTAAAAAGGTTAGAATGGCATATGCCCTACTTTTTCAAACGTATAATAACCTTACATTGGAAATTAAAAGCTTTACAGATCTAGAGACACGTCTATAAATAGAGGTAAAAGACCTAAACAATATTATGGGCCCTAATGGTTTAGTATTAATATTATTGGGTTTTAAAACGTACCCACGCCTAACGTATGAATCTCTGACCTTAAAAAGTACTTGACAACGTGTTATAGCCTATGAAAAATCCTTAAGGAAACTACGAAAGGAATCGACACGCCGCCGGGCTAATAATACCTTAAATATAAAAAACAACGACTTAATAATCGACGTACTTACTTTGCTATTGCAAAGGAAGTTCTCGTGTAACGAAAGCCGGACAAATGGGAAGGCTCGTACAAGATATTAAGTATCGCGAACTCCGAACTAGTTATTAAAACTGCTAATAGTTTGATATTTTTCCGACCTACTTAGGTTACACCTTACATTAAGGTTATTAAAGATAAAAACCCTTAGGCCAAACGACTAAGATAATACAAACTTTCTTAACCCGTTATCGATAAATAAATGAAACGCCGCAGATACGAACGAGCCTGGAAAAAATATTAGAAAAAGGAAAAATATATACCGAGCGGTATCTACAATAATATTTAGGTAAACAGGAAAGAAAAGAATAACGAAAACATAAAACTAAACCTCCGAGCGCAAAGTATTATTGAAGCCTTCGATAAATATTTCGAAAAAAAAATAATAAAGTTGAAATTAACGGTCTATTAACTCGAGGGGTTATATAATTCGTATCGAAAACCGATTTTAATCTTTAAAACCTAAAAATCATGATTTTTAAATCGAGGATTATATACGAAGTTAAAGGTAAAATTTTTGGGCGATTGTACGAAAAATCAAGCTTGATCGTTTAAGGATACGATAATAAAAGTAAGGACTGGACTTTTACGTAGTCGCAAGCGATTTAAAAGATGGATTAACGTTTAGTAGTCGTTTTAACAACAAGTTTATTTGTTAAAACTAAAGGCAAGTCTACCCTTAATAGCTGAAATATAATTTCAACCTATACGTAATTAGCAATGCATTCATAATGGATCGTACAATTAAAGTTGATATAGGAATTACGTATTATCTACGCCCTAAAAACGGTAATACGATATATTAAACTATTATACGGACTGGTTAAACCAGGTGGTTTCAAAATTTTAATCTATTAATCGCACTTTAAATCACGACTAACAATAAAGTTTTCAACGTACTACCCGTATTTATTAATAGCGTAGGAAATAAACTACAGCGTAATAGGTATATAAATGAACAATACATTTTTTGTTGGAACAGATAGCTTTATAAAATTAAAATAACATGCGATTCAAAACCTTAAATTATCAAATTATCAGCCGGTAACGATGTTAACGAAAGAGTAATTAACTTAACTTTAATAAATCGTTAATACGTATACTTAATGTTGATATTAAATTTAATTTCTACCAGAAAGTTTAAGGCACTATCCTAGCTATAATCGTTAAAATTAATGTAGCTAAAACCTAACGGTATTTGGAGTAACGTGCCTGTGGTAGCTAGATTACCACCTTATGCCAACCGGAGGTATTATACAATCTATCTATCGTGATAAAAATATGAAAGCTAATGGATAAGAACTTCAACTGGTTGAATGAAATCCTTGAATAAAAAATACGAAACCTGGATCGAGTGATCAATATAGTTTTAATCAACCTGTTAAAAACTAAGTTAATAATCTTTACAAACGAGTCCTTTACAAATAACACCAACTTATCTTTACATATCGGCTTTCTAATAACCCTAGTTAAAGAAAACGAGTGGGACAACCAGTTTAGTCATATTGGCACCCTAATTTACTAAACCTCCATCAAATATCAAAGGATTACACGAAGCGTACTAAATAGCTTCAGGGGTCTACGGCATAATAGCGGGTTTTAACAAAGGTATAATATTATGGAAGACCCTTAACATTATCACCAAACAACGAAAGATTCCTCTTATCCTGATGGTAATTTATACCAATTTGAAAAGTCTTTTCCAATGCCTTTTAAAGCGCGGAACCACTAATGAAAAACGCCCGATAATTGATACAATAATACTCTATAAAGCTTAATAAGGGAGGGAGATTAAGGAATTCAGATGTATTAATGGTAAAAATAATCTCGTAAATACTATAACAAAAACAATATCAAATAAGGCCTTAGAAAGGTATATAAATAGCAATAGCCTGACTATACGTATCGAGGGCTACGTTAATAGGTTGTCTGGCAAGCCAAAATCACGTTCCGGCAACCAGAGATGTACTGGTAGAACGGAAAACTACTATGGAAGTAAAGGCTACAATAATGATCTATTTAATTAGCACGGTTAAAGTGGAGATTTACAAAAGCCTGTGGCGGAAGAACTTTTTGTAGGAGTTAATAAACTCGAACTTCAGAGTAACAGAGCAATGAAAGGTCAAATGGGGTTAATTTGCACGCAATTGGGTATAATTCAGTATAGAAGTAAACTGGAATTGACAGGAGTCTAGCCAGATGACAAGGGGGCAATTTAGTGGTGACCGGAAAACATTGGTCAACCACATTGGCGTACGCTCACAAACTAAAAAGCCGCCAGTATTGGAATAGTATTACATGCACTGCAGTAGCTCAACTTTACTTACAGTAAAGTTGACTATACTTAAATGCAAGTTGAGTGAATTGCTTTGTCTAGACTTACCCCATTGGGTATAAGTTGAGTGCAATACGCTGCACTTCACCCTAGGGCACTGGCCAAGCAATTGGCTATACAAATTACAGTGCAGACCGGCTAGCGATTTGCCAAATCTAGAACAATACATCGATCACTTGATCAAAGCAATACTACTATTACAACGACCAATCGAATCGACAACGTTATAACGATCTAAGGCTCAACAAATAGTTTTTTGGATTTCAAAGTTTTTATCAATGATTGGTATCCATTAACTATTGAAAATAAAACCGATTCAATGTATTTTCTCCCACTTTTCAATATTAATATTGGCATAGAAGACGATGTATTTCCTATGTAAACTTGTTTATCTTGCAATGAAGTATTAAATTTACATTGAAGTGTTGTAATATTATCGTAATCCAAAACGATTTCTTAAGTTGACTAAAAATGATTCGTGTCGAATAATTTCCTTGGATCAAAAAAATAGAATTTCATTGGATCTTTCATCTTTATTATGTTTTGATGCTTTCATAAAAAAGGGCATACAACAATGGAAGCATTTCTAATGAATTTTCAACAAAAGATACAAAGTCTCATAAATATTGAAATATTCGGAAATATAGGGATATCCGACTTTTCAATGATAATTATGATATATTGTAAATTTATTCAGATATAGTTTATATTTTGAAATGAAAAAAAGTAACATTTAGCACGTAAAATAACTTCACCTATTCATGTCAACGTATATCACGGCATCCGAACACTATTCCATAATAAATCTCAATCGTTTATCATGGTTTTCGTGCGTTATGAAATTGATTTAACTATGATTAAGATAGACAATTGCGTTAATATAAAAGAAGAATGGGCTATTAATATCGATATATAATAGGAAGATATCACATATATATCGGGTAACTCTAATAACATAACAAAATACTTGTAAAATTCATAACTTTTTCTACAACCCATGTTTTTGTTGTTGTTCTTTGGTTATACTAATGAAATAAAAATTATCAATTAACTCTTTTTTCAAGAAATGTTTTTCTTATGAGATTCAAAACTCATTTTCAATACTAGTATTAATGTTGAGGAATGACATATTTAATTTATTGTAATATTAAATAATATATATATAATGAAAGTAGATTATTTATGTTGGGATTCTTAGAATAGCAGTATTTGCATTTCAGTATATGAACTTTATTTACAGTAAAGTTGACTATAATGACTGCAAGTTTAGTGTATTATTTTGTGCGGGCCTACTGTATTGACTGCAGAGTAAGTACTGTATGCCCCCACTTCACACTAGGACACAAACCAAGCAATTGGTTATATAAATTACTGTGCAGACTGGCTAGCGGTCTGCCAAACCTAGAACAACACATCTAGAATCTAACTACTGAAAAATACTGTTACTTCGACTAATCGAATAGACATCATTGCAACATCTAAAGGCCTATTGATAGGCAAGGCCTACCAACACTGATTAGTAATTATTAGGTTAAGGACAAATAATCTAAGAAGAAGAAAAAACTACTTTTCGGTTACGCTCTACGTTAATAACGGCTGCTAAGGTAAAGGAAAGATTTTTTTCGAAGGGCTTTTACTATTATGTTAATATTTACAGCAATAAGTAAAGAAAACCTTTGGGTTATGCCAGTTTTGACGGCAGTTTAAAAGTAGCGATGGTAACGCTATAAAAAACACCGAAAAATCTTTACAGATCCTTTTGAAAAAGCGTTAAGATTGACTGCTAAAAATCTTAAATCTTCAATTTGGAAAACGGCAAAGTTAGTATTACTACGGGTGTTATTACTTCAAAAACGACTAAATCCCACGCTTTTTAACTTTTAACCTTCGTCCTTCACTAATAACAACAAACGACACTCGACCTTATCCTCTTTATCAAACCTTTACCTTTACTTTTTTTCTCTTTCGCCTACGCCAATTCAATCTTTAAGTTCATTGATTTAAGCGAAAACATAAAAAAACGGCAAGTCATGCCAAAAAAGCCGCGTCGCGCGACCTAACGCTAAGTTGTCAAGCTTCCACGCAACTTTACACTAAAACACTAAGCTTCTATGCTTAAAGATTACTAAGTACTTCATCCTATACACCTTATACGCCTATCAAGTCCTAAGCCACCTATAATCGAAAGATAGCCCCTTTTCTAAACCTTTAGAAAGGGATTGAAACCCTCGGATCACTCTTTTCAAAGTAGTACAATAAAAACCTTTAGGGGCTAGATGTTAACAAAAACTCAACCGAATGACATCTAGTCAACTTCGTCAGCTACTTTATGGCTAAGCAAAACTACGGCGAAGAACTTAATAGCGGCAAACGTGCTTTCCGAAAACTTCGTAAGTTTTTAGACGACTGAACTACTAATATATGAAAGAAAATCTAAAAAAAAATGTTAATTCTATATTAAAGGCAGAACTCGAGCGAGGAGGGATTTACGGGCTAGAAAAAGGCTTTACTAAGTTGAAAGGGACCCTTTTCAACCTAGCTTAACTTAAGAAATACCCCTAAGACCTACACCCTAAAGAAAAGGGTATTAAAGAACCTTAACGCCCCTATACGCGATTTAGGGGACCTTCTATTCATCCTTAATTAAGTAAATCCTCTTGACGTGTTAACGATAAAAAATCCGTTAACCTTCTCGGCAGTTTAGTGCCACTACGTGGAAACGCGGAGTATTCTTTTAGTGATGGTAGAGCATGTAAAGTAACGGCCGCCCACGCGGCCAAAGGTATTAACGTTGGCGCTTTACACTAGTTCATTAAGAAAGATCCTCAAATCCCCCAAAACCTTTAAGCCCCTATTGCCCCCTAGCTTTTTAATCTTTAAAACTCCCAAAAGCCCTTTTATAGTAAGTTTGCCTATATAAGTAAGCTTACTATAAGTTTTACCATGAGATTTTACCTCTCGAGCCAGGCGACTAGCAATTACCCTTAACATCGTATTTCGGCGGCTTTAAGCTTTGAATTACCTGGAAATACCAACGAAGATTCGGATAACTCTTGCGACCTGCCCCTAACTCCTGTTCAAATGGTTAACATTAATTACAAATTCCTTACGCACTTCGCAAAAATAAAATAAAAACATAAAAAAGTAAAACAGAAAGTCTTACAACCTCCTCAACAAGAATATAATGCCTCTTTTAAACATTTAAAAGTAGATAAAGGTTTCTCTTTCTAGTTTTCAATTACTATTTCCCGGAATTTTCATAGGGCACGCCACAGAATATTACCTAACCTTCCTAACCCGAATAATCACCTTTCGTGAAGTTTATAATAATATAAAGATTCATTTCGAACACAACGTCCACCTTACCTAATACCATACAAACTGGGCTACCACATGGCGGGACACGATAATAACGAAGACGAAAGAGGAGGAAACACCAATAAATGTGTTTAACTAAATACTTAACAAGTTAATATTGTACCAACAAGCAATGAGAAAAGCTTACATTGGCGAAGCTATACTTAGCGAGTAGGTACGGATAGTAGTTATGGTCGTTAACGGGTTCGAATACACTTTATAACACCTAAATACCACTTGCGAAGGCTTTTTTACTAGTTACGTTCCTTGCTTATAACTGTAATAACGCGTATACCAAAATCGCTCGGTATATACCCTTAAGTTAGAAACTTCCCTAACGTAAATAATAAAAACCTTACGGTATTCAATTACGTCGATCGCAAGTATGGTTATAGGCGCCTTTAACGTTTAAAGTCTGGCATATCGACTACAGATTGAAGGCACAAGCCATGTTAGCGCTAATAAAGCCAAGATTTAAACGAACTTGTTAACAGTAAATATTATCGTTGTAATAGAGATAAAAGATATTAGATTTATAGCTAGTCTGGATATTAATTGATTCGGCAGCATTTGGCCGAGCGAAACAATGAAATTTAATATACTAAATCTAATACCCTACCACTTTTAAATGGGATTACTTAAATTAAATCGTAAACTTGGAAGGCGACTAGCCAATTAACGGCGACAATACCCGTAAGTAAATTGGATAATATAAAAATACTACTCCTAACGCGGCTTAATAACTAGCCGACTACGTTTTATTATATCGTTTGGGTGGTAAAAATCCTAACCTTTACCCAAATTAAACTTATAACACATTATATACCTTTAATACTCATGATAGTTACGCGGACTATACGTTTTAAGGCATTATACCAGATATAGGGGTAATAAATTACCTAACAAGAGGCTATTCGTAATACGTGGCATTACGGAGGGAAAGTACTATTACTACTAAAATCAATCCTTACGATGCTGGCAAAGCCAAAATTGGCTTCGGACTAGATAAACAACTATTGTTACTAGGGATGACGGTAGTTTAAATTCTTATAGAGCCGATTACGTCTCATATCTTTAAGTATCTTAAGCATTTTATTCTTTTTTTGGGATATATAAAAACCCTTAACGTTAGCATTGATGTTAAAACAAACGGGCTAGTTAAAAACGGTAGAGGTTTCCTCTTTCCTTTAAATGATAGCACCTATAGTTTTATTTTTAAGGCCCTAAAGCAGTGGTGTTAAACCTAAAGGAGCTGGAGATACGTTAATTACACTAGCGTTTTAATTACCTAGCCGTTAACAGGATATATAAAATCATGAAGTCTGTGGAGCATAAAAATGTGAAATATTTTGCCCTAAAATCCATTAAAAAACTTTACCATTACTGCTTAATGTATGTCTTAGCCCACCGAAAAATTAAGTTTATATTTAAAAACGACAAGAACTTTAATTCTATGATTTTCGTCGATATATTTTACTTAGATAATAAGCCTTTTTTCTACGTCTTTAATTTCGCAACATCTTTTTACGAAACCAAGTTCCTAAAATTTCTTTCGGCAAAAGTCACGTAGAAAGCGTGAAGGATATTATGGATTAACACGTACTTAGGCCCACCTAAAGTCGTTATCCACGATGTTAGCACCAACTTTATGCCGGCGAAGTTTTAAAAAATTCTAAAAGAATAGATATCTAATGTAAATAAGTGTTTATAAAGGCCTATTAAAGTATCGAAAAGGTTAAAAGAGCATACTCCCTATTTCGAAAAACCTATAATATCCTTATATTGGAGATCAGAAACTTTACGAATCCGGGAACACGTCTTGAAATGGCGGTAAAGGGCCTATATAAAACCTTAAGGATCGCTAAATTTGAAGTAATTATTAAAATTACTAATGGTTTTGTATATTTTCAGATTATCTAGGTTAAGCTTTATGTTAAGGCTCATACCTGTAAAAATTCTGAAGCTAAACGATCAAGCGAATACAAACCTCCTTTACTCGTTAATGATAAGCTTATAAAATGCTGCCGGCATGAACGACCCCCGAAAAGAAGAAATTTAAAGGAGAAGGAATATATACCAGGTCTTATCTATAATACTGTCTAGGTAAGTAGAAAAGAGAAGGATAACAAAAACTTAATATTAAAGCATCGAGCGAAAGATATTATTAAGACTTTCGGCAGACCTTTTGAATAAAGCGATAAAGTGAAGATTAATAACCTACTAACCAGAATAGTTATAAAATTTGTGTTAAAAGCTGATTTCAACCTTTAAAACTCAAACGTTACGATTTTTAAATCTAAGATTATTTAAGAGGCGAAAGATAAGACTACCGGGCGGCTATACGAAAAATCACGTCCAATCGCTTAAGGATATGGTAATCAAGGCAAAACTTAGATTTTGACGTAGTCGCCAACAATCCAAAAAATCAACTAATACTTAGTAGTCGTTTTTGCACCAAGTTTTCTGGCCAAAATAAAAAGCAAGTTTACGCTTAATAGCTGAGATATAACGTAAACCTATACGTAATTAGCAACCGACCTATAACGGACCGTATTACTAGAACTGTCATAGGAATTACGGTTTATCTACCTTTTAAAAACGGTAATACGATGCATTAAGTTTTTCTACGGATTGGTTAAAGTTAATGTCCATTGGTTTTCAATTCATTAGTTGTATTTTAAATCACAGTTAAATATTAGTTTTTTAGTATACGACCCGTACCTACTAGTAACGTAAGATAAAAACTTTAACCCTATAGGTTTACAAACTAACGATACCCTTCTTGTAGGAACAAAAAGCTTTGTAGCATCGAAATAAAATACAATTAAGGACTTTAAGTTCTAAAATTACAAGCTGGTAATAATGCGGGCAAAAGGTAATCAACTTAACTTTAACGTATCATTAATTTATTTACTTGGTATTAATACTAACCTTAGGTTTCACTAAAAGGGCCAAGGTACTAATTTGGCTACAATCGATAAGACTAACGTAGTCAAGGTCTAACAGTACCTGGAATAACATACCCGTGACATGTTATGACCCAACATCTGCAGGGCGCACCAGCGGCGGCCCCGCAGCAGATAACAAAGGAAATCGGTTGGACACAGCCTCTCGGCAGGCACCAGGGATCCACAACAGACACACCGTACACAAGGGTTAGGGTCAGCATGGTGTGAGACTCGATGGACTCGGTATCGAGCCAGTCGAGCCTACACTGAAGACGTATGAAGGCGCGGATATATAAGGACACTTTCATTACCAAGATAGATAGTATTTCCTTCATAGCTCTTCAGTTGTCAATCTAAGTATTCAGTCTACCCTGAATAGCCTCACGGCTTCTGATCATCACTCGCACGAACACAGTCTTGATATTGCACCTTTTGTTACCTCTGCTACCTTACTGTTAACATAAACCCTCTGACACCTTCTACATACTCACGGGTATTTAGTGTGATCATTACATGACAGTTATATTGCTATCTTATGTTGACTGGAGGCCTCTTATAGCGTTTCTATTACAGTGCAAATATAAAATCTAACAGTTAACAACTTTAAACGGCTTAACAAAAGGATTAAATGAAAAATACGAAATCTGGACCAAGGACTTAATATGGTCATAATCGACCTGTCGAGGGCTGAGTTAATAATCTTTACGAATAGATTTTCTACCAATATTACCGACTATTCTCTAAGAATCGGCTTTTTGATTACCCTCATCAATCAATATAGACGGGAAAACCAATTTAACATTTTCGGCAACCAAATCCACTAATAATTTGTCGAATATAAAGTAATTTTACGAAACGTAATGGTTTAAGAAGTCAAAGTTATAATGGCAGGCTTTAATATAGGCATAGAACTATAGGAAACCCTTAACGTTATTACTAGATAGCTGAAAATTACTCAAATACCGGTGATAATCTATACCGAATCGAGTAACCCATTCGAATACCTTTCGAAACTCGGAAACACTAGCGAAAAACGCCTGATAATCGACGTAATGGCACTCTACAAAGCCTACGAAGGAAGGTAAATTGAGGAGATCCGATAGATTAACGGCAAAAAAAAAATCCCACTAATATTATGACGAAGGCATCGCTGAACAAAGCCCTTAAAGAGTTTTTAAACAGTAATAGGCTAATCATACATATTAAGGGCTAAGTTAATAGGCCGCCCGGCAAGCTCAAGTTACGTAAAGACGGTTAAGGATATACCAGTAAAGTGGAAGATTGCCTGGGGATTAATGATGCTAATTTATTTAATTAGAACGGCTAAAGTATAGGACTACATAAGTCTGTAGCGAAAGAACTTTTTATAGAAGTCGATAAAGTTGGACCTCGGAGCTGTAAGACAACTAACGGCAATTGGGGTTAATTTGCATACAAATAGGTACATTTTAATACGGAGGTTAGTTAAAATTAATAGGGGTCTAGCTTATTGACGAATTTACGGTTTAGAGCTGACCAAAAATGATTGGTTTAATATAGTAGCATAAGCTTACAACCTAAAAAGCCGCTAATATTAGAATATTAGTACTTAGAATATAATAGATCAACTTTACTTACAGCAAAGTTGACTATACTTACTGCAAGTTTGGTATATTGTTTTCTACGAGCTTACTTGATTAGCTACAAAGTAAGTACAGCATGCTCTAAGTTCACACTAGGACACAGGCCAAATAATGGGCCATTAAAATTAATGTACAGACTGAATAGCAGTCTGACAAACCTAAACCAATACATGCACTATCTGATTACTGCAATACTACTATTACTTCGAACAATCGAATCGATAACGTTGCAACATCTAAGAGCCTATTGATAGTGAAGACCTACCAACAAGAATGAATATAATTGTTTTGCCGGTTAAAACTTTGGGCAATCAAATTCTTGCGTAAAATAACTGTTTGTGGTGGTATTCTTTTAACATTTGAAATTAGTTGTTTCAACATGATTAAACAGGGAGTTATAAAGATATTTTCCTCCATTCGATTGAATTATTTTTTCAATAATCATTTTATTGAAAGTATTTTGAAACCCGTTTATTGAAAATAGAATATACAATGTTTAATAAATGCGAAAAATATTAGGTATGTTTTGGTTATAGCTTTTAGGTTTTCATTTTTTATAGATGAACTATACTCAGCTCTTATAACATTAACATTATATTTTGCTTTAGGTTATGAACTTTATTCATATCAATACTATAATTGTATTATTCAGAATAAAGTAACGGTTATTAACCATATAGTATTAATGAATTCGGTTAAATACTACATGATTTTGATTTATCATTATTTTTATATCTTTTATCCTGTTCGATTCTAACGAAATTCGGAAAATATGTCGGGTAATTTAAATACTTTTATTATATCGTCATTGTAATCCAATGACGATATCAATAAAACATAAATCAAGGTGACTTATATAAATCCATTATTGACATTGTTACATCGAAAATGTCCATAAAACTCACTATTATATGACGTAAAATTTCTGTCACTTATTTAATAAAGAAAAATTAGACCTAATGAATTTAATTCAAGATTAAATATCGATAATTGTTTCGATACAAATTATATTCACTTTAAGTAAACGAATTTTCCTTAGATACACCAAAGTATATATATTAGGAAGTTGATTTTCCTTCAAGTTATGAAGTCGAAAGTATGTCAATTCTTCTAAGGTGCCATTATGTTCAGTGTCCATTGTTATTCAATAACATAAATTCTGAACGAAGTAATTACTTCACCCTTACCAGTCTTGAAAACCGAAAATTAAAATTTAACAGTTGTGGGATTCAATGAATTTTTATATTCCGCAATATTCAAAATTCTTTTACTACTTTTATTCCCACAAAATGAATTTTCAAATTTCTTTCACCTCATTCAATGCCTCATTTCACAAATAATTTGAAAATTCTTAATAATATTCAAACGTATCATTGAAACAATATCTAACCCTAAAATTTTGGCTTGAAGATATCGTTGTATTTCAAACTACAACAAAAACATTTGAGTTTTATTACTACTTCTATTATGTTTTTAAATTTCGGTAACGAGCATGAAAATATATCGAAACTTTCAGGAAAAAAATAAATCGAAACGTCCTTTCAATTTGAATATCAAAGCCTTGAAAGTAAAATAACTTATGAAAATAATTACATTAAAACTAAAGCATCCAAACCATTGAATTATTATAAATTAAATTCTTTAGCACTCTCCTTCTCATACTCACGGTTTATTCCTTTTTCATATGATAAGAGTTTTATTGTATTTGAGAATTAATTCAATAGGATTTATATACTGTGGAAAATTCATTTATTTATTGATTTTGTTTCTTTGGGTGACCAAATAGATATTTTTCAATAGGTTCATTTCGGTTTGAAATTATTACACGATACAATGAAGGTCGATAATATTAATTTTACCCTATAATTGTTTTAAAGAGTTTGAAATCGAAGGTTTCTAATTTCTTGGTTTGAAAAAGGTCTACGTTAAACCCTATATTTTAAGAATATTTTCTATATATACCTCGACATAAGTCTCAATACATGTTGTCATGACACGACTGAAAATATTCATTGTATTCGAAAAAGTTATTCAGTATTTGGCAAAGGGTTTTTTTAGTGAATAACAATATAGTTATAATTCAATCAATTTAAATAACAATAGACCACTAAGTAGATTATGATGAAAACTATACTTTATAATTTATTTATCAAATCTTATTAATCATTAAAATTGAAATTCATTACATAGACATCCTGTTGAATTCAATTGTATATGTCTTCCTTTTAATTCATATAAATATATTCAACTTGAAAGCTCATTATTATGAAAGGAGTTGATAGCTCACCTTTGGAGATGTTATTATGATAGTGGTTTAAACGCCAGAAATAAGTACCTTAGTTGATAGGCTTTGGATATCATGTAGGGCTTTATTTGCAATAACAACTTTAAAGGTCTTAATTGTTGATACTATTTTAAAAAAAATCAAGAAATCAAATTTTTTATATACTGAAAAATGTTAGGTACATGATTAGTAACCTACAAACTACTGAATAATCAACTCAATACACGAAAAATTGAGACTTATTATTGAATGATCAGGAATCAGCAGTCAATTTTATTTAAAAAGAGGTAACTACTTATTAGCATGGTGGAACCTTTCGTCCAAAAACCAATTCAATGGGTATAGTATTCTGGAAGGTTTCTCATAACCTCCCTACGTACTCTAACTACATGGCTAATCCTGAAGAGGCATTAATAGCCTTGTTCATGTCACGCCTTGGTTATTGACTAATCAATAAAAGGCTTCTAATGCCTCTTGAGTACCGGCTCTGTAGACAGAAACCTCAAGGGGTTATGAGAAATCTTTGAAAATACTAGACCTACTAAAGTAATCCGATAACAAACGTTTTTTTTTTTTTCTACCTATAAGTAGTTAACTCTTTTTTAATAGAAATGAATGCTAATTTTTAAGACTTTCAAACCCACTTCAAATTTTACGTGAATTGAATTAATGATAAGGACTTGTGTTGGTAATTAGTTCTTTTATTTTACTTTTTTTGGTACATAATATTTCCAATTCTTTTTTAACCTACATAATATAATGCCTAAAAGTAAGACATTAAGAGGTGTTATTATTCGTGAGACACAAGTTTTGATTTTAAGCCTATCGATTACTATTGATAAATCTTTATTTTTGCAACGTAGTTGATTCGAATCTCTGGTCGAAGTAACTGGTGTATTGCATTGAAAGTGGTGATGTGTTTCTTCTAAGTTTGGTAGACTGCTAGCCGGTTTGCACACCAACTTGTATGGACAAGTGCTTGACCTTAGCCCATGCCATACTGTGAATTGGACACTGCACTATACTTAACTTTCAGTTAGTACAGTTAACTTGCAATTGGTATCATCAGTTGACTCTACTGAAATTGACTGCTATTTTTACATTAGTAACTTTTTGTTTTTATATATACGTTCCAATATAATCAACCAACAATCAACAGTATCTATAGAATTTTCTCCTATGCTTATCGGCGCTACTAGACCAATTGATGTTCATTTCAAATCCAAATTTCTTTTTAATTACAAATTTCCACTCCGTAATTCCAAACATCAACTTCTTTCATCGTTGCACGTAAGTCCATCGTCACAAAATAATACTTTACTAATCATGTACCTTTTACCAATAGGTTGGGCTTTGCTTTTTATATACACTACCTTGATCGTCATTTAGTCTACTAAAATATATTTATTATTTTTCATTACGAGTTAGGTGTACCGGGCGGTCCACATATCCCGTTATACATACAGTTAACTCGTTACTATTTACAAACCTTTCCAAGCCGCTATTAGGTGTAGCTTTAGTTATAATATCAGCGGTCTTTTTTTTGTCTTTGATACACCTACATTAGTCAATTTCTTGAACTTAGTATATCTCACCCAATGTCATTACATTCATTCTCAAACGTTTTTCATTAGTGAAACTGAGCTTAAAAAGGCACTCGTAATGATTTCAGAAGTTAGTACAAACAACTTCACCTTACATTAATTTTCTTGGCGTGAGTGCTCAGACCACGTTGTTAGGAAAGGTATACGGCTTACACGGTAAACGCTAACAGTGCCTACCTTCAGGGAAAAAAAATTAAGTTCAAGCGTTTTAAAAATATCACTTTACTCGCCTTCTATTTCACCATACATTTTTAATCGTCTTTATTACCACTTGATTTTTTTTGGTGCCCTCGTTTAGGCTATGGAGATCGTCTTCGACCCGGCGTACCTCCTGGCAGCGGTGCATCTAGAGAACGGCTTTCATAAGCGACGATTCTGTTCCTTGTCACTTATGCTAACGTGGTCATTTATACCTGTTCTACGGTATAATGAAGGTCTATTTCTACGTTTACAGCCCTCTTACGGCTCTTTTGTACGGTTGTACATATCACGTACCGGCGCCCTACCCGTTTAACGGGCCTCTCGACATCAATTTGGGCAGCCTTAACTGCGTACAGAATACCTTTCTTGGCATACCACCCACTTAGTGGTACACGTTTTTCTACTTTTTTTTTGCATTTCATTGGGTTAGCGGCCCATAGTAAAAGGATGGCTCACTGTAAGAGTTGTGAAGCATATCTTCCCCCTCGAGCGCGTGCTTTCGACCCGGGTATATGTATTTTATCGTGTTTTTCAATCTCTTACGACTGTTATCTTATCTTTGACGCGAGTAAGTGTCGAACGGGGACAGTTACAACCGCATATCCTTTCCCAGCTCATGTTACAGTTTTCATGTTCGAATAATAATAAAGGTCTTTAAATTATAAGGTACATTAAGGTTTTGATTAGAAGGTTGACTTGGGATTCGGATTTTGGTGAAAGGTTTTACTTACTCTAGGGATTTTGTTTTATGAGCAGAGGTCATAAGTGAATGATGTAAATCACGGGACTTTTCTGTATTGCTGGTATCATGGGTTAGATCCTTTTTCGAAGTAACTAGTAGTAGGTTCCTTCTTTCATGTGGCATGTGGATAAAAGTATACAAATGTTGTCCATATTTGTAATCCGGGTAGGTTTATGGTATGAAGTGAGGACCTATACGGTTGATATAAAGCCCCATCGCGTTGAACAATTACGTGAAACACATTGTTCGAAAATTGGCCACAAGTGAGTTAAATAAGTCTCTTATTTTATATATTTATCTTTTGTAGTACAGGCTTAGAAAGAAGTATCTTCATTTGTAAGGGTTTATTCATCAAGCTGTAGGGTAAGGTTTGGAAACGGGGAATTTTGAATAGGGTGGTTGTTGTAAGGTAGGAATATCTACGTTACGAGCATTCCCACCAGAATTTGTACATGTTTCAAAATGGCGAGGGTCGCATTATACCAGCTAAATAGTAGGCACATCCTGGTGATAGTAAGTTACAAAAGAACCNCCCCTCCCAAAAAATAATAATAATACAGGAAGTAGAAATAATTCCAACTGTTTGATGATAATGCTTAATGTATCGCCGGCCAATATGCTGATATCGAATCCTATTTTATTGTGTTGTAAACTTGAAATGCTAATACGCTCCGTTTTATAAGGTTGAGACGTAATGATTATCTAGTATAAAAGGTTACTAGTAATCGTTAATTATCTATCGGATTTATTTTCGTTATTGAACATTATATGAAATCCACGAAAAAAACATTAGGACGGCGTTGTCATCAATTAAAACGTTCGTAAATATTGTTAACTTCACTATAATTGAATTTACGAATATAATATTAATTACATCATTTTAATCATTCAGTTGTTATCATATACGTTGATTTCGCCTATTAAAATATTTATTCGAAAGGTTTAAATCTGAGTCAAAACCAATATATTGTAAAATACCTCTGGTTAGAACAACGTAATGATGTAGGCTGTTAGAGTTCTTTTCTCAATGCAACCTTACGATCTTATATTGTTAGCCTTATCAATTTTTGTCAGATAGGTAGCTTGCTTTTTTCGGTGTAAGCTATGGTACGTATCACAGCCGTTTTCAATACCGTAGATACGGATCAACGGTTATTTAAAATATAATTACATTCCTTGAACCAACCTTTTAATTAGCTTACACTGCTCAAGTTCTCAATTCTCAATAAAACATTTTTTTCACTACAAATCTAGTGATACCTAGGCAAAGTATATCGTTCATTTGCATATCAATGATACCGAAGTTTTTACCCTCCATTATCAATAAACTTAAGTTCAACTTTAATGGTTTTATACTTAATCTAGTCTTCAAAGGTATTTAATAAGTTGACAATTAATGAGAGTTTGTTGTTGCTAGTCTATTCAAAGGTTTGACATAACGTATAATTCTTTTAGTAAAAAACTTTCCTAGTAGCTGCTGTAACAATTCCAGCAATATAATCCATTAAAAATCTGTAGCGGATTATGTATACAATTACATAATATCGCGAATATTAAATATGAACTCACCACTTGCGCCAGAAGTAAAACTGGCAGTATTTTCTGCGACTAGTCGTTGGCTAATTTCTGAATTGTAGGAGATTAAAGAAAATTCCAGCCTTTGACTTTACGACTATATTCTTAAGCGATCCGCCTTAAATAGTTATGAAGTCGATATATGGTCTTCCGTTTGACCTTATAAACTATCCTCGAATTGAAAAACATTATATCTTACCATTAAAGTCATAATGATAACGCAAGTTCAGCCACACAATAAGTGAAGAGGCTATGAATCTCAACTCGGTTGTTTTACGTAAAATGCCTACGCAACGTATTAATAATACCTTTAACACGCAGTTTAATGGTTGGTTTTCTATAATACTTTTTTTTGTGATAGTCATGTTGTAGTATATGCTCTGTTGAGTTTGTATTTCTTATCGCTATCATATTTTTTAATTATATATCTATCTCGTCCATGGTCTTCCACGCTGTCGTCGTTTCATAAGCTTATGAAAAATCGAGTGAGAAAGACTATATAATCTAATTCATTCGGCTTAAAAGTTTTCACCGTTAAAGGATTTTTTTATACGGCTTGACCTATATAATACACAATGTAATAAAACTATTAACGGTTTCAACTATGACGTATGTGTTTGTGATACTTAATATCTTATAATATTCAACGCATTTTTCTGGCAATCTTTATTTAAATATTATTTTTCAAAGTGGTAAAAAATTAATATTTGTTATTTATTGTCCGTTTTTAGTATTAATAGCATCGTTAATCTGTCGTTATACGAATTCGTCCCTCAGTTTATTTAGGGCGTTTTTATAACTTATAACATTTTTTAGGAAGTATTTATGTTCGTATAGTAGATGAGACAACGTATTGTTGAATCAGTTGTAGTAATTGAAGATGAAAGATGAATAATCCAGGTTGATGTAGAGCCTAGTAGAGCTGAACATGTAAGATACGACAGGTACAGGCACTTGCCTTCTCCATACTATGTACCAGTCCTTAATCTTCATCATAAGTATGTCCGTAACCCTACCTAAATACAACATGTGCCTAGGGTCAAAAGGAAACGTAATTTTATTATTGAATGAGATGCAAGAAGCGAGACGCGGGACATGAGACCCCTTTTAATGTAAGTTCTTTTAGTAGGCATCGATAAGATCTTTGCAATGATCCATATCGTCTTCAGCCTTTCATTTTTCGTCTTTACCTATGTATTTCTTTCAACGAACCAAGTATTAAATCTGGTTCCCTACTTGATGAAGACGGTTCAAACGCTCATCTATAAGCTTTTTAAACTCTTATTCGTCTTTTCAAAAGCTTTTCAATACTGTATTAGCCTGGGAAGCTAAAGTACCCGTACAAAGGGATTATACTCGGGATTGTAATAGGATAACAAATATAAAACGTTGACTATAGGGTGGACTCATAAATTAACAGTAAAATAAAATATCTACGCCAGATATTTTGCACGTTTTACCATAGTATCAGGGTCCAATATGGATGGTGTCAACTTTCCCTGCCAATATAAAGACTTCTGGGTCTTTTTATACGTAGCTATATACGATAGTCGATATTAAACTTTAATCACATGTTACTTTTATTATAGTGACGCTTAAACTTAGAAATTGTTATATCTATAATAAACTAAGAATTTTAGCATACATATTTATTTTTAAAACTTATTTTTGGTGGTTGTAGGCGAAAGGAAATTAATTAATTATGAAAGCTGTTATCGATAATATTTTTCATTGTTATTATCCTGAATTCGTTTGGTTTTATGCTTCAATGCTAATGAATGCGTTTTTCGCTTTTAGAAAAACTCAGAAAATTATGTGAATTAAGGTACCATAAGTTGTAAAAACCTAACGTATATATATATCTCCAATGCCATGAAATTTATAAAAAATATCAGATTTTCCAATTCTTACGTGCGTTGAATAATGGAGGAAAGCCCGAGCCCATTAATATAAGAACCGACTAGTTTTACAAACTGGAATCCTATATAGAACTTTTCGACTAACAATAAAACTACGATTTTAACAAAAAGAGAAAATGTTTATGCCTAATATGTCTCATATTCCACGAAACTATTCTAAAATTAATTATATAATCGATAAATTCTTGGTAAAAAAAAATGATACGACTTTATTATATAATTATAAAACGTTTAGGCGTAGGTTAACCAATATTTTAAATCTCATAAACAAAACTATCGGTAAGGTTTCTGCTTCTTCACATGAACATAAAAAAGTAGAATAGTAATCGTAAGATTGGTATCATAGTAAGTAAAAGTAGATAAATATTAGGAAAAAGCATTCAGAGAGTACACGCCACAGATGGGAGGTTATAAACCTCTCATCCGAGCAGGGGCACTTTTCCATACACTCTGAAACAACCCTTCTAGACCGCGCCATATATGATACACTTTGCAAGAGTGAAGCCTATAGCGTAACACGTTATCGTGCACTCTGCACGAGTACATCTTGCAGTATATTTCACTGCCATTTGACTTACGTGCACGAACTATAAGGATATATAATAATATCCACAAAACCCTTATTATATTCCAGGATATGATAACAAACAAAAGTTAAAATATTTTCATAATTGAAATGAATAAAAAGCTAACAACGATTTCATAACGTCAACTAACAAAATATAATTAGTTTTCCGTAAAAAATCGATAAAATGTATTTAAAACCCCAATGATCATTATGTATCGCATATTCATTTCGAAACTGAACGTTAAAAACTATATGACTTTTGTCAACGTCATATAATTTCCTCTCAACAATGAAGACATAGAAGGCGAAAGATAAAATATAATCTATGTATTCTATACGGTCTTTCTTATACAGATTATCGAACTATTATTCAAACAAAACCTTATTACAGCGTGGGAAAAAGAATCAATATCTGTTATGTTTACACTTTTACCAACTTTTAATAAAAGAAATCTTTATTATTTACTCAAAAAGTAATTCAACGAATCTCTAATTGTTGGAATAGTACTATATGGAGTGCAGTAAGTCAACTTTACCTACAGTAAAGTTGATTGTACTGCAAGGTAAGTGTATTGCTTTGTGTGGACTTATTGAATTGGGTGTAAGTCGAGTGCAGTACACTGCACTTCACTCAAAGGCACGGGCCAAGCAATTGACCATACAAATTACAGTGAGGACCGGCTAAAGGTCTGCCAAACCTAGAATAATACATCCACCACTTGACCAATAAAATACTACTGTTACTTTGACCAATCGAATCGACAATGTTGCAACAATCTAAGGCCCTACCAACACTGATTAGTACTTATTTAGTTAAGTATAGATTAGCAAAGTAGAAGAAAAAGCTACTTTCCAGATGTTACTCTCTGAATTATCGTTAGGGTAAAGGAAAGATTTTTTCGGAAGGCCTTTATTAGTACTACGCTAGTCTACAATAGCAGGAAAACAGAGAAGACTTTTTGGGTTACGTCAGTCTACAACGGCAATTTAGAAGTAAGCGACAGTATTGCTATTGAAAAAACCAAGAAATATTTATTGATCTTTCATAAAAACGTTGAGATTAACTGTCAGAAGTCTTAAAGTTCGGTAAGTTGGCGAACGGCTTAGTCAATATTACTACGGCTGCTATTACTGAAAGAAAAACGACTAAGTCTCCACGCCAAACAACCTATAACAACAAACGATTTTCAACCTTACCCTTTACACTAAACCTTTGCCCTTACTTTACTCTTTTTACTTCCCACACGTTAATTTAATCGCTAAGATCACTGTGCCAAGCGAAAAAAACAAGAATCATCAAGTCGTGTCAAGAAAGTCACGTCACGCGACTTCATACTGAATCAACAAGTTCCCACGCAACTTTACGCCAAAACACCAAGTCCTTACGCTCAAAGCTTACCAAGCCCCTCGCTTTACGCGTCTACCAAGCCCTACACAGGACAAAACCTTAAGATGTCTATGTTATAACCCAAGGACCAACTGTAGACCATGAAACAGGTCAGCAGCCAGCTGCGCCATCAGAAGCTTAATGTCCAACACATCAAGCGGGGATATCTCTTATGTAAGGACCCAGGGTTAGGGTTGGGACCGCAAGGACCGAAGAGCGGTTCAGTCGATACTACATAGGACCGCAGGAAGCGACCAACGACTTCAGCGGTCCAGTACTGAAGACGGTATGAAGGCACGAATATATAAGGACACGGTCATCATCACATAGATAGTATTTCCTTCATAGATCTTCAGTTGTCAATCTAAGTATTCTGTCTACACACCTGAATAGCCTAACGGCTAGTGATCATTCTACAGCACGAACAAACATCTTCTTGATATTGCACCTTTGTTACCTCTGCTACCTTACTGCTAACATAAACCCCCTGACACTTTCTATTTACTCACGGGTATTTAGTGTGATCATTACAGTCTACCATCAGCGCTTACTTTAAAGTCATTACTGACCCTATAACTCAAGAAGTAATTGGGGCATTTGGAGTTGCTTTTACCAAATATTACAACTATGTTCTTTGGGGGGAAGACGTTAATGAAGACTTAACCGAAAAACACCTGGTTAATTTTGTCGGTTACTATATCGTTAAGTACTCTAATACTAACGACTGTAACCACACTTTTATCAACTTTCGTGATCCTTTTGACGATTAAATTATAAACATGTAAACTTTAGTTTCAAAAAGTGTAAAAAAGGAAAATCAAAGCAAAACCTAAATAGCAAGGAGTTTATTTGCTAATTTAAGGCAATGAAAAATTGGCATAAGAACTTTTTGAATTAGCTTAGCTTGAAGAATGCCCTTAAAACCTACAGCCTATGGGAAAGGCTGTCGAAAAACCTTAATGCCCCCATACACGATTTAGGGGACCTCCCCTTTACCCTTAGCTAAGTTAAGCCTCTTTACGTGCTCACAACGAGGAACCTATTAACCTGTTTAGTAACCCAACACTTTTATATAACAATGTGGAGTACACCCTTAGCGGTGGCAAAGAACGGGAAGTAAAGACCGTCAACGCAGATAAAGGTATTAATATTAACGCTTTACAATAGTTAATTAAGTAAGATCATTAGGTTTCCCAAAACCTTTAAGTACATATCCCCCCCTAGTAATTTAATCAATAAGCCCCTTGAACCCCTTTCCTCTTTAGGTTTGCTTATATACGAAAGCCTAATACAAGTCTTATCATAAGACTTCACCTTTTGGTCTAGGTGACCGGCATTTACTCTCAACACCGTACCTCGAAAAATCTAATGCTTAAATTTCCAAGAAATATCAATTAAGTTTGTGATAATTATCGTGACCTACCTCTAAGACCTATCAAAATGGTTAACATTAATTAAAAACTACTTACAAACTTTGATTAGATTTGAAACGACGCGGAAAGGTATAACGGGAAGCCCTATAACCTCCTTGATATTAAGATGATGCCGTTTTTAAATATCTGTAAGTGGATGACGGTTTTTCCTTTAGGTTTTAATTTACTGTTTCCCGGAATCCTTACAGGGTACGTCAAGTACTATTACCCCACCTTTCTTACCCGAGCTATCACATTTCGCGAGATTTAAAACGGAATAAAGGGCTACTTCGAATATGACATCCACTTTATGGAATATCACACGTATTGGGCCCCCATAAAGTGGGCAACGATAATAGTTAAAAAAAAAAAAGAAATAAACAACGATAAATGTGATTAATCAGATAATTAATAAATCAATATTATGTTATAAAATAATGAGAAAAGTCTACGTTAGCGAAGCCACATTTTGCGAGCAGATACGGGCAGCAGTTACGGGCGTCAACGAGTTCAAATACGCTTTACAAGGCCTAGATACCACCTATGAAGGATTTTTTGACCAGTTACGTTCCTCGTTTGCCACTATAATAACGTTTATACCAAATTCGCTTAGTATATACCCCTAATCCGAAAACTTCGTTAATGTGGATAAAGAAAACCTTACGGTGGTTAATTACATCGACCGAAAAAAACGGCTACGGGCGCCTTTAACATCTAAGGTCTAGCCCATCAGCTTTATGCTAAAGGCAATAGCTACGTTGGTGCTAATATGGCCAAGATTTATATAAGCCTGCTAACCGTAAGTATTATCGACATAATAGTGATAAAAAATGTTAAATCTGTAGTAAGTTTGATTACTAGTTAATTCGATACCCCCCCACCTAGAGAAATAACATGAAGGTACTATATTACATCTAGTACACTACCATCTTTAAACAGGACTTCTTAAATTAAATCGCAGATTTGGAGGGCAACGAACCAACTAAGGGTGATAATAGCCTTCAGTAGATTAAGTAGTATAAAAATACTACGTCTAAGGCGGTCTAGTAACTAGCAGACTACGCCTTTCTATACCGCCTGAATAGTAAATATTTTTACATTTGTTTTAACTAAGGCCCTTACCACGTATACACCTTTAATATTCGCGATCGTTACATAAACCACATGTTTTTAGGTATTATACCAGATAAAAAGGCAGTAAAGTGCTTAATAGGGGGCTATTCGCAATACGTAGCATTATGGAGGTAAAATATTACAGTTATTGGAATTTACTATTACGATGTTGGCAAGGTTAAAAGTAGCTTCAGACTCGGTGAAAAACTATCGTTAATAAGGACAACAGTAATTTAAAATATTTTGGAGGCAATTACGTTCCACATCTTTAAATCTCTTTCTTCTTTCCTTCTTTATTTAAAGGATATAAAGACTTTTAGTATTAACGTCGAGGTTGACGTTAACGAGCTGGTTAAAAAAAGCTTAAGGCTTTACTTTACCTTTCAGTAGGGGTACCTATAGTTTTATTTTTAAGGCCCAGAAATAGTGGTATTGAACATAACGGAGCCAGAGATACTTTAAATATACTGGCGTTTTAATTATCTAGCCGTTAATAAGCTATATAAAGTTATAAGGTCCTTGAGGCATAAAGAATTGGAATACTTTACCCTTAAAGCTTTAAAAAAAATTTTACCACCACAGTCAAATATGCCCCTAAGCTCCCCAGAAATTTAAGTTTATACTAAAAATGATAAAGACTTTAACTATAAGGTCTTTGTCGATGTGTTTTACCTGGATAACAAGACTATCCTTTACGTCATTAATTCAGCAACCTCTTTCTATAAGGTTAAGTTTTTAAAGTCTTGTTATGACACGAACTGCAGTTGGATCCTCTGACGCTGCATGTTCCTCACTACGCTTACAAAGCACATTTCCCATGTACGGCACGGCAATTGGACAACGGATGACTCAGCAGAAGTCACGTGACCTGGATCACTTGGATCACCTGGATCACCGGCTCACTTGGATCACTTGGATCACCACCAGTGATCCCGCAAACCTCATACTGGAGCACCCCCAGTATGGGTACCAACTGAAGGAACTAGATATAAGGACATGGTCATCACCACCTTAGATAGCTTCATTAGATAGYTCTTCAGTTGTCAATCTAAGTATTCAGTCTACACACCTGAATAGCCTAACGGCTTCTGATCATCACTCGAACACAGTCTTGATATTGCACCTTTGTTACCTCTGCTACCTTACTGCTAACATAAACCCTCTGAACACCTTCTACATACTCACGGGTATTTAGTGTGATCATTACAAGTCTATTTCGGCAAGGGTTGTATGAAAAACGTTAAGGATGTTATGGATTAATACATACTTTGATTGACTTAACATCGTCGTTCACGATACCGGTGATAACTTTACAGCGGTGAAATTTTAAGAAAATACCAAGATAATAGGTATCTAGTGTAAACAGGTACCTGTTATGGCCTAATAAAGCATTACAAAGGTTAAGAGGACACACGTTCTACTTCTTCAAACGTACAATATCCTTACGTTAGAAATTAAAAACTTTACAGATCCGGAGGCACGCTTAAAAATGGTGGTAAAAGGGTTAAACGACACTATGAGCCTTAACGACTTAGTGTTAACTTTACTGGTCTTTAAAGCGTACCCACGCCTAACAAGTAAATCCCCGCCCTTAGCAGGTACTTGGAAACGTATTATGGCCTACGGAAAAGCTTTAAGGTAACTTCGAAGGGAATCGGCACGCCGCCATGTTAATAATGCTTTTAACACCAGAAACGAACATTTAATAATAGACGTATTGAATTTACCGATACGAAATGAAGTCTTTATATGGCGAACGCCGGGGAAATGGGAAAGTCCGTATAAAATATTAAGTATTACGAATTCTAAAGTAATTATTTAAACTATTCAATGTCTTATATCATTTTAAATTACTTAGGTCACTCCTTATACCAGAGTTACTAACTATAAAAACCCTTAAGTCAAACGACCAAGCTAATACAAACCTCCCTTACCCATTATTAACAAGCCAATAAAAAGCTTCTGGTGCATACAACCCCTAAAGGAGAAGAACATTAAAGAGGAGGAATATACATCGGTTAGTACTTACAATACTACTTGGGTAAATAGAAAAAAAAAGATAATAAAGACTTTCTATTAAAGCTCCGAGCGTAAGGGATTATCAAAATCTTTTAGAAACCATTTAAGAAAAGTGATAAGATCGAAATTAATGGCTTGTTAAATTGAGGGGTTATATAATTCCTACCGAAAACCGATTTTAATCTTTAAGACATAAACGTTACGATTTTTAAGTTGGGGATTATTTACGTTGTTAAAGGTAAGACTATGGGGTGTCCGTACGAAAAGTTACGTCTCATCGCCTAAGGATACGATGATAAAGGTAAAGATTGAATCCTTACTTAGTCTCTAACGATTTAAAAGATTAGCTAACGTTTAATAGTCTCTTTAATAACAAGTTTGCTAATTAATATTAAAGGAAAGTTTACGTTTGATATCATTAATATAACATAAACCTATACATAATGAACAACGGATTGATAATGAATGGTACTGTTAAAACTACCATAAAAACTAAGTGCTATTAATCCTTTAAAAAAGGTAATACGATATATTACACCAGTATGTGGATTAGTTAAAACATGCGTTTATTGGTTTTTAACTTACTCATTGTACTTTAAATCACAGATGGTGATAAAGTCTTTAACGTATGGTCCTTATTTGCCAATAACGTAAAAGAGGGTCATTAGCATGGTAGATATACGAATGAAAGATAATCTTTTCGTCGAAACTGCCGGCTTTTTAATACTAAAATAACAGGCGATTAAATACTCTAAGTTTTGAAATTGCAAGTCCGTGGCGATGTCAATGGAGGGCAGCTGACTTAACATTAATAAATCGTTAATCGGCATACTTGGTGTTAATACCGGCCTTGATTTTCGTCAAAAGGATCAGGGTACTATTTTAGCTATAATCAACAAGATTGATATAGCTAAAGTTTAACAGTATTTGAAACAGCGTATTCGGAGCAGCTATATTGCTATCCTATGCGAACCGAAGGTATTATACGCTCTATTTATCGCCGTCTAAATACGAAAGCCAACGGATAAGGTCTTGGACCGGCTAAATAAAAGGTTCGAGTAGAAAATACAAATTTGGACCAAGAGATTAATATGGTTTTAATCAACTTGTCGAAAGCAAAATTAATAGTTTTTACAGATGGATCCTTTGTGAACAACACCAACTTATCTTTAAAAATTGGCTTTCCAATAACCTCCGTCAACGAAAATAGGAGGAAAGACTAATTTAGTACTATCGGCAGCTTGATCCACTAAACCTCCGTCAAATATAAGAGGATTACACGAAGTGTATTAACTTCAGAAGTTTACGGCATAATAACGAGTTTTAGCGTAGACATGACACTAAAGGAAACCCTTAACATTATTATCAGATAACTTAAGATTCCTCCTATTCCGGTGGTAATCTATACCGATTCGAAAAGCCTCTTAGAATGCCTTTTAAAACTCGAAATTACCAACGAAAAAGGCCTGATAATCGACGGAATAATACCCCATAAAGCCGAAGAAGGGAGGAAAATTAAAGAATTCAGATAAATTAACGGTCAAGACTATCCCATTAATACCATGACAAAGGCTGTACCTGATAAGGTTTTGAAAAGGCTGGTAGATAGTAATAAGCTAACTATATGTATTGAAAGTTACGTTAATAGGCCGCTTGGCAAGTACAAGTTACATGTTAGCAACCGAGGATATACCAGTAGACTGAAAGACTACTAAGGAAGTAAAGACTACGATAATGACCCATTTAATCAACATGGCTAAAGTGGAAATCTGCAAAGGCTTATGGCGGAAAAACTTTTTGTAGAAGTTAATAAGCTCGAAATTCGAAGCAACGAAGAAATTAAGGTTAAATGGGGTCAATTTTCATGTAATTGGGTGTAATTCAGTATGGAAGTCAATTGAAATTGACAGGGGGTAGGAAAGTTGATGAGGCTACTGGTAAGCACTAACCGGAAAAGATTAGTCAACCACACTAGTGTGTACGCATTAACTAAAAAGCCGCCAGTGTTGGAATAGTACTACATATAGTGCTGTAGGTTTACTTTACTTATAGTAAAGTTAACTGTACTGCAAGTTAAGTATATAGCTTTATGTGGACTTATTGCATTAGGCGTAAGTCGAGTGTAGTATGCTACACTTCACTTTAAGGTACAGACCAAGCAATTGACTACAAATTACAGTGCAGACTGGCTAGCTATCTGCCAAACCTAGGACAATACATCCACCACTTGACCAATGCAATATTACTGTTACTTCAACCAATCGAATCGACAACGTTGCAACGATCTAAGGCCCTACCGATACTAATATTATTAAATATTTCGTAATTCTTCGCAAATTTTAGCAAATGTATTAGCGTTAGTGATACATGTGATTTTAATATGTACGACATACTTAATGTTTAAAATAGACGTATTATCCGGCGATTTTATGCTGAGTATTGTAGAAAAGACTTTGACGAAAGGCTTATTACATTGCTTAATGAAATTGGGATTTTGCATCATTTATGCAAGGTGTCGTTCGAATTTGGTACGATTTTGAATTAAATCGGCAATTATATTTGGAAATTGTGTGTTAAACTAAGGGTTAACGAAATCCAGTCACACAAGAGGAAACTACGTTTTTTTTTACGGCTTAAGTGGTATAATAATCCAACCTAAACTTGGCTTCCATAAGTAGAATCTCGCAGCTTAAGTCGTTGGTAGCGACAGAAGCCATTGAATAAATCCCCATAACCTCACACGTAGGCTGCATAGTCTCGGATACCAAATATCCAATTCCTGCGACCTATATAAATACATGTAAAACATTATTCCAATCAATATAAAAGAAAGTAGTATCTCTATATCTTTTTATAATTTTGAAACGTGAATATCTTAAAATAAAACTATAACATCAATCAAGTAATATACTTAAATAACATAGAAGTTTATCATAATTATAACATCATTTAATTCGTATAAATATGAGTCCATTAATATAAATGAACGTTTTTTCTGTAGTTCCGCGTATTGAATAGAAAAATGAACTATTTTCTCTAGTAATATGATACTATCGGTGATTTTAGTGAAATTTTTACTCATTATTTGTTTCAAAACAGAATTATAAACAATGAATAACACCTCGAAATGGATTTTTTAAAAAATTGTAACATTTTAGACATACAGATATCAGCTTTACAGGGTTTGAACTAGTAAATAAATAACAGAACACCAGTATTCAAACGATCTACAATTTAAAATTCAATTGTTTCCTTGAAAACCCTAAGTATATGATCATATTGATAGCCAAAGATTATAACGCTTGAACGAACATTAGTGATAATATTTCATAAAATATACTAAAAAGCTTAAAATCGTTTAGCATTCGTTTCATGAAACGTCAAATTTAATATGATCGAAGAAATATTTTTCTGACTATATTTTAACAACAAGGTTATTAGATTTACTGATATCTAGGTATGAGGTTTCGTTTGGGTTTGAAAACTAGTCATGTTGACTACCTAAAGAAAGCAATAACCGCTTATAACAATAGCGACTTCCTCGTTTACTAGTTTGGTTTCAATAATTTCAAAATTCTTGGTATGTAGTGTGATATCTTATGAATTGCTATCCCGAGAAAGACGGTTTATGTATCTAATACTTCTCTTTATATCCCGTAAAAAAAAGGTTTCCATTTGTTAACAAAGGTCTAAAATTTTCAAACAAAACTTTACACGAATTACAAACTTTACTACAACTCACGTAAGCCCGCTTATTGAGAGAATTAAGGTTATCCATTATAAAGCCTACCTTACTCGTTTGGAAATGTAAAAAGAAACGATCAGACTCGCTCCAGTTAGAATAATCAACATTTTCTTTCTTCAACCGCTTTCTTCGCGCCGCGTGCAGAGAAAATCATCGCTATCGCGCCGGTAACCCGTACGGTCACCGAGAAAATTATTATAACGACCTTTGCGGTCATGATCCTCGCGTTTATTGCGAAGTATACGTTTTCCGCGGTCGCGATCATCGCGAATATCGCGAATATCGCCTTTATCACGGTTGCGGCGGTAACTGCTTCTATCCTAGTTTATATTATACCTCTTGTTTTCCCCATAAAAATTTGTTTCCTCATACTGATGTTCTTTTTATAAATATTACAAATCTTACTTTTTACAGGCATCACTAACAACAAGTTTTTAATAGTAGTATCTACTATCAGTAATAGCAAGTAACATAGTTTTAAACTCCTTAATTTGATGTCTTTGTTCTTCAGTGTTTATTTGCGGTTAAGCGAAGGAAAACTTTGCCCAATACATAGGTTAAATCATATCCATATATGGATTGTGAAGTCACATACAATAGTATTATAACGGTAGAAAGTACCAATGACTCATATATACCGAAGTTTAGTTTAAATATGCTTACGAAATCTATATTTGTTATCTATAAAGTCTCAATAAAGTAAATATCAATATTCTAAATCTCTTCGTAACACAACTCTGATCCATCTGAAAACATTTTGTCAAAGTACTTATAATAGCTTTAAAACATTGACAACTCAGATTCAGGCGCTCCTTATTGAACATCTCAATACTTAATAAAGAATACCTGTATCTTATGAAACGATATTCAATATTAAAATAATTCGATCTCTTACATTGGAGTTAATTTTAATAAAACTTTTTAAATCAAGTTCAAAACTTGATACATCGGTAGAACTCACATTGCGACCTCTTATAACGATATATATATCGAAGGAATTATAATAATAAGAATTATATATACCGATTTATTTACGCTTTAGGCGACGAAAGTCGTTTAAGGCTGAAGATTATATAACAGCCATGCCCCGATCGTTATAGCTACGCTAACGATCTGGTTCAATCTTACAACAACGTTTTGAATTACGATAACGCTTGAGGTGACGCTAAAGATGTTTAAGTCTAGACTAAAAATTCTTAAAACTATGCTAGCACCGTCTACAATCGTGTGTAAGGATATTAAAACGACCTGTAGTAATGATTTGGTTATCATCGATTTATTATTACAAGTTTATATTAATATTATTTAAACACTCACTAATCTTCGAGCTTATTACAGCTATTTTCTCCTGTAAACGCTTGTTTTACTTGGGCATTACCTATTTCTTGAGTTATAGGTTTGCGGATTGTGGGTTTACAGCTTATACAGAAGTTTAACGCGTGTAAAAGCCAAAAGTAGTTGCTAAAAAAAGAACGTATGGTAAAGGTATTCAAAATAAAATGGTAGGATTGAAAACAGTTTTAGTAAGTTGCGAGGTAAAGTCAGACACCTTTATCATAGCGGAATGATGGAGAGTTATATATAGTTACGGAGGCGAGGGTTGCGGCGTAACTGGATTGATACCTAAAATAAATAATTTACGCTTGATTATAAAGTAGGCACTATACAGTAACTTTACGGCGGCGGCGTGAGTATAGTAAGGAAGAGGTTGAGATAGAAAAAGATTGTCAAGTTGAAAAGCAGCGAAGTTGGCCGTAGTTGGTAGGTAGGATTGTACTGAGAATGGTGAGACTGTTAATACACTTCTTTTTTTGGCTTTTGAGACTAGTAAGAGATAATATCTAGTGTCTTGAAGCTTTAGTTTACAGCTACCAATTGTTGGTAGATTTATAGGAACAATATATTTTTCTCAAACAGTTGTAAATTTTGACTATATAAGAGGAAGAAACTATAATTAGGATCTTAATAAAGCTGATAATGTGGTATATAGGGTCACGGACACGTACCTACCCCAAATTGATGTTTACTAGTATTAGCTGTAAGTATAACATCAACCTCATCAATTGCGTCCGTACCATCGAAGTCTATAACACGTTTAATATATTTCTTGTCAAAGGTGAAGATGTACTAGGAATCATATATCACTTATTTCGATGGACGTTCGTCAATTGTGTGAAGTATTAATAAACAGAATTGTTTACGTAAGATTCAGAACTTGTTAATGTTTTTTTAATGAGGAAACTTGCGACGATTGCATAAATTTAAGTCCAAATATTCTTTTCACTCGCGTTGTCATAAAATCATCCGATTTAAATATTTTTATTACACTAGATGTTTCGGTCTAATATATATATAATCGATACAATAAATTAATTCGGGGATTGGGTCTTTATTCTAATCAAAGAAGTCATAAGTTTAGGGGTACCTACTAATTATATTTCACAATAGTACCATTATCATCGTAGGAAAAAGACGTAGTTTCCCCATAAAAACCCTTATAGGTAACTTTAAGACAATAAAAGATATATTAACAAATTTCATACGCTATGAAAACCTCACGCACTTGCTAGCAAAATATGTTTTTTACAACTCCTACATCTACTATTAATCACTAGCAAAACATGAGCTTATGTAACATTTAATTGAATATAATTTTTTTAGCTTCCAACTTTGCATCGTATTCCAATATATATAATCACTCAATTATGTTTCAATTTGAATTATGTTAAGAAAACTTAGAATTGTATTCGAAATGACTTTTGAGACCGTCGTAAATCTCTCAAAACGAGACGCAATTCGTTAAGTAACGAAATTGATAGTTTTCAGCTTAGTCAGTAAGGGTATTAGTAAATAACAACAGTGAACCTAATACCTCCATCCTGATTAAACAATAAATATGAAAAGAAATAACAACTTAACATTTAGGAAATTATATAGTTTATTATCATATTGTTCTTTACTTCGCCAATCTTTATAAAAGTTGTAATCTCTATGTAATCTGTATCCATAAGAGCTACATATTGAGGGGGAAGAGTGGTATATTGATCGTAGGGCTCATCTGGACCTTAGAATCATTAGTACTATTATTAGAGGATAGGATAATTACTTTTGGCGGAGTTTAAAAGGAAAGAGCCAGTCGTTATACCTATTAAAAGTTATTACCCAAAGTTGCTCCGTCTCTATTATTAGGGTTGATACTATTGGCGAACCTGTTAGAACTAAACGTGTTAGGGGATTTTTTAAGGATTTTCATAGATTTGGTGATACTTTTACTGGAATTAAGGATTGTTTTATTAAGTATTTTAATAGTATTGTGGTTTTCAATCAACTAATTGGAAATCATAAGGGGTTTCTATATAAAAATCAATTGAAGAAGTTTCCTCATTTCTAATGAAAATAGCGTGTTGCAATACTTTAGCAAAAAGGGTTTGACAAAATTATCTGAGCTGGATATCGAATAGAGCTTTACAATCTTGTGTTTGGGCGTTTACAACCGCTATTATTATTGCTAAATATATATTTTCTTTAGCCTTAGCCTAGCTAATCTATGGTTTTGTTTATAGATGCATAAATATAATGGTTTTTAACAAGGGTTTTTCTATTATCAAGAAGAAAGATGCTATATTATCAAATTTTAATCCTGAATCATACTTTCATTACCTTTATAACTTTTTACAATATAGCTAACAGCCAATAATTGAATAATTCAAAAAAAAAAAAAATAGGATAAAACTTAAGTGTATCATGAACTAACTTGTTAACGTCGAACATGAAAATAAATAATATGACAGAATTCATTAAATATTCCTCCAGTGATATTTGGATACAGTCTTCAAATTATAGTTCGTCACTATACCTTTGAAGCAAGATATGTCAAAGACCTTTTGTGGCTTTTTTTGGTACGTCCGTTCGATATCTCATTGTTTCAATTAAATTTAGAGAACTTATTCCTCAAATTTTTTCATTTGGATTAAGGAAATAGTTAGTTAAAATGGTATAAATTTATCATTTCTTCGTTGTTATAAAATTATGGCCGTTTTCGATTGACTGAACTATTTTTGAACTTTGGAAATATATTATTAACTAAAATCTTGTAACTTAAAGCTTGTGAAGAATTGAAGAACTTATGACTTTTAACGGTCAATATCAACTCTTTAGTTTAAATATCATTTGATAGTCTTTTTTCGATAGTCTAACGATACAATCGCCACTTATTGATACCTGTAAACCGAAGCGCACCTCAAAACATTCAATTTTGTTACCTGTAAATAGTGGCTTAACAGCTGGAGCACTTCAAAAGAATCTTTACTTTATGTTAATACTTTAGCAAGATAGAACAACTGGAAAGTCATTTCTATTTTTTACGTAAATTTTCTGTGCTTAAATCAACAATATATAATTAATGTTATTAGGCCTTTGTTGTTACAACATTGTAGATTCAAATTTCTGGTCGAAGGAACTGGTATATGTCATTGAAACTGTTGATGTGTTTCTCCTAAGTGCGGATAATTACTAGCTGGTCTGCACAGTAACTTGCATAAGAAACTGCATTTCCCATCTCCTACATTGAATTGGCCACTACACCACAATTTAATTGCATTCAGTACAGTCAACTTATAAGGTGTACAGTTACTTGACTGTACTGCAATTGACTGATATCCAACAATAAAAATATTTAAATCGTAAGTCCAAGCTACTAATTCTTAGGAAGCCATCAAAAGGGATGGGTTGATTTATTTCACAAAGGTAAGTTTGTAAACCTAAGATACCAATATAAGTCAACAAGATTGAGTAAAAAAGAAATAAAGAAGAACTTCGGGACCATGAATTTTATTATTGATTAATGAAATTATTGTAATGATCAACCACAACATGAAATTTTTATGCTAGTATCCTAAGGTTATGTGATGACTGAAATCAAGAAAATGATGATAACAATATATTAAAGAATCAAATGATAATTTCGAAACGAGAACTTTTCAATTTCCATTATTTTACCAGTTTAATTCCTTAGGCTTATTTCTTTTATAATAGTTCCATATTTAATTCATTCACTTCAATGAAAATATTCTATAAATTGAATTATATCTGAACTGATTCCAGTGAAATTTGGTCGATATCTCAATACTTGAAAAAACTTTCTCAAAACCTAATGAAAACATTAAGAAAACAGAAAGGATTACGTTACACTTGAAATCAAAATTATAGCTTGAAGCTAAAATTAAAGTATGAGATATTGTTTTAATAATATGTTTATACTTACTTAGCAACTGTAACGGGACTAGGCTGGAGCTTTTGCTGAGGATGGTTGGATAATGTCTATAATCTTCGATGAAGAAGAAATAGAGTCCCCTGTTTAAAAGCTATTATTGAGATATCAATAAGGAGTATCTTGGTTACATAGTTGATTATGTGGTGTGTGAATGTTTAGGAATATCTTGGAAGCGATCTAAGAGTTTGGTAATTGTTAGTATTGGATTCCTAGCGACAATTAACTTAGGTAGTAACCTGTAATATCACTCCCTGTTTACTGGCGGTCCTTTTTTCACAAGTTGTAAGAGGTGCCTATCGGTTGTGAAACGCCTTAGTATTTTATGAAAGGTGTCGCAATATGTTATTTTTTTTTGTAATGGCGGGCCACCTATGTTTGAGGGATATCAAATACCGTGGTAAAATGTCAAAGGTATCATTATATCATAGAGTGCTTTGGTATATCGTGGAAGGTTCTAACGTTAGTTTAGTTAGTATTCCTCATCTGTTTTATAAATAGCCTCCTTTAGAGTGTTACAAATGTAAACCTTTCCCATTAATAACAACCATTTTGAACCCGGTATTAGGCTTAGATATAACACTCAATCCTCTTTAACTAGTTTCCGTAACTTATTCCACCGGTAAAATAAACGTGAGTATGGTTATGACTATTAATAAAGCTATTTAAAATATAAATTTCTCCGTTTTGTAGAGATTGTTACACCGTTAACTAATTTATAATTTACTCATATAAACCTTATTTGAGAGTACCTAAATGATACGCACAGGGGAACATAGTTCGAATACATTTATCATATAGTATGAAACCCTTGAAAGTTCTGTTAGGAAATTGAGGTTCAATCGTAAAATATGTAATGGTGGTTAATAATAAGTTGACAAGTCGTTAAATACTGGTGAGCGATGTTAAATTTATGTTTTTGAGCAATTATATAAAGTTTTGATTAACATATACTTTTTTAAACTTGAACCTAGATATGAACGTGGTCGCGAAGGAATCATTCAAAGTTTATTTCGCATTTACCATTCAGGATCGAAGTAAACAACATGGTTGCTAAGTGAGTCCTTTATCATCCATAAGTAACTCCATTAAATAAAAATTTAAGTGGTCGTTAAAAAAAAAGTAAAAACATTCATATTTGTTGTAATATAAAGTTAATACATGTATCAGTAATTTCATTTCATCGAATTCCGTTTATTCAGGTGGTTTTTGTATTGTTTAGTCTTTTAGCAAGGAGTACAAGAGTTGAGTAAGTAAGGTATTTTGGTTCGTAACATGTATTTAACGGTTAATGAAGGATTGAAATTTCAATTTGATATTATTAAGGGGTTTATTCAGGATATTAAAAGTATCAACGGAAATTTAGATAAGTTAGTGAGTATGGAGAATGAGTTGTTGGTAGTGAAGGGTTTGGATTTGGATTTTGATGATTATATTGGCGAGTACAAGCAGATGATCGAGTTATTTCGCGGTTGTAATAACCGTAAGAATGATAGAAATTTGGTTTTTATATTGGGTATTAATGAATTAATTGCATTAAAGTAATTTAGCAGTTAGTAATAATTAGAATTCAGCCTATTTATGGGTTTAACAAGACAGTTCATTATAATTGTTGGCCGAATCGTAACGGAATTTAAAGGTATTAAAAGTCGCGATGTTGAAGAAGTTTTAAGGTAGTTTCTTATTTGGGTGGACGTAACTCATTCATTTAACTGATTTTTATGGTTATGTTTAGTTTCAAATTATAGGGTGATTTATTTGAGGTTTAGTTCGGGTTTGTAGAATATTTTCTATAAAATACTTAGGTTTGGTTTCACCATCGTCACTAAAAATATCGAAAGCGGGCGGCTTATAATTACAATTCGGCTAATTTAGAATCGGGTCGGTAGTGGCTCGGACGAACTGTCCAACATAAAAACGGGGGTATTTCTTACCCTAAATATGAAATCTGTACACGTGGAAATCAATAATACGTAGAATATTAGACTTGTTATACAACTTACCTAGTCTTTAAAGAAATTTAATTTGGCTTATTGTTTTTAATTTCGAATCGTTTAGATAATAGGCGCTGCTTTTTGAAGAATTTCATTTTATGTTGTTATATATCCTGCATTACAGTTTGTACCTATTTCGTAATATTGAGAATAATTTAAACGAAGTTTTCAATTTTTAGGCGCTGATTTATAACCAGGATAATCAAAAGTTTGATGGGTTGTATAAAATCAATGTAATAGTTATACTTTATAAATAATAAGTTAATAATCATAATGGTAATATATTCATCATTTAACGCTGATTAATGTTCAATTAATCAGCGATTTTAGTCAAATTGGATATAACTGACGTAAAAATATAGATACGTTAAAACTTTAGAGTGGTTTATTCGGTGGCGCTACTAGTTTCAAAGTGTAATACAGTGTTTAGAAGTCATTTTACTCGTGTTAAATTGCAATGGAGAGTTGAACAATCATTTGTTCAATTTGAATCCCAATTACTAACAATAGCATATACGACCCGTAAAATTGTTTATAATAACTTAGGAATCGTTTTCAGTATGCTTTGGAATTCAAAATTTCTATTTATTTCATGGTAAAACTTTATTTTAAGTGATTAGTAATAATTATAAAGTAAAATAGGTCGTTGGTTTTTTCTTCAGGAATTTCGATTACAAAGTCAATAGATAACTCGTTTCAAATCTGGTTAAGAACCAGTAAAGGTTTAAAAGGTATTTTTCAGAGATATATTTAATAAAATATAAGTGCATAAATAATACAATAACAATAAAACCGTCGAAAAATACAGTATAACCCATGTGACAAATTCGATTTGACTAGTATAAAGATCGTGACGTCGCAGCTCTTGTAGTTAGTAATAAGCGAATCGTATATAGTGTGATTTAATGTGATGGTAAGTGGTTTGTAATCATAAACCCATACCACGATTATGGAAACGTTAAATTCTTTTATTATTTACCATATATTTTGAAATAGAAACCTTCAATTCCTGGTCTTTGTTGAGAAAGATTTCGGCGGAAACCCCACGAATATTTATACATATTGTATGAACTAGGCGGAGGTAAGTAACGTTTCAGATAATAACGGCGTCTGAGTCGTTTGAAACGTCATTATTGGTAGAGAGTTTGTAACCTTTAGGGATAAATTTTCCGGCAATGTTTAGCCGGTAAATATGCGAGTTCAGAAGTAGCGAAAAAGTAATTTATTCGGAGAAAAGGAACCGTCATTTGCTGCCTAGATGGTAAGTTGAAAAAATTCTTTCAGGATGTCTTTTTTTGTTTGTGATAGTGTATCGGGTCGTGTGTGATCCTATTTTTTTATTGTAAACTAATTTCAAACGTAACTGGTTAAGACGTTTTGACTAGCGAATTTACTTTTAAATAAACCGTCTTATCATTATTGTTATATATTACTTGGGGGTACATACATGGATGGAAAAGGAGGAAGGCACCGGCACCTGACTTTACATCTGGCTACTTTATGCTCAGCTCCGCTGAGCTTCGCTATAGTTTTATTTTCTTCCTATTCTATTGTAAAAATACTACACTATTTTAACGTTACGTTACAGCCTTACACGCGTACCAACAATTGATAGCTATAAGCCAAAGAGCTTCAAAATACCAAACCTACCTTTTAACAGTCTAAATAAGACAAAACGAAAGGAGCGTTACCAGTTTCGCCATTTTGGCAAGAACAAAAACAACAACCCCCCGCCCTGCCAAACTTTTCATTTTTATTTCTACTCTTTAACTTTACGATTATTAACCTTTTCCCCATCAACAACCATTCCCTCTCCTTACCTATTCCATCTTCCTCTTTTCATTATTACCGTCGTCGGTATCATCCTTTCCGCCGTCAATCCGCAGTAGCTAAGTTTACCACCGTCACTGCCGTTACCTTTCGCTGTTACCGCTGACTACTATAACTTCCTTTTTAATTTCCCCCGCTATGCCGCTGCCATTTACTATAGTCTCTCCAGCGCCGCTATGACTTTTATTGTCGCCATAGCTGCCATTATCCTTGCCGTTTCTGCCGTCGTCCTCACCGCTACTATTACTGTCCTTATCATAATCGCTATTAGTTTCTCTTCTATCCTTATTATCTTGCCAACATCTTATCACCGATAATCAAACGTAAATTATATAGTTTAAGTATTCCCTCCCAATCAACGCTCCATCGCATTTGTGGCAAGCCTTAAATAGTTATCCCTTAGTCTTTAAGAGAAAAAGCACCTACCTTTACCACTTTTTCCTTATTAGCCTTTTTTTCGTCTACACCAACTACTCTATCAAAAATTACCCAGTTATAGATACCTTTTTCGGCTCATGTTTATACATTTTGTTCTCTTTTTCGCCCGTTGTTCATAGGATAGATTTAATACCTGAATAGGCTAAACATTTATAAGAAACAATTACTATTATGGTTAAAAAGAATGTGAAATTTAACAAACATCTTAATACTATTAATACGCGCCTTTAATAACATATTATAAATAATTAAATAACTATAACTAATTGCTTTAACGCCTTTACCCATAACTGAAAGCGAAAACTTAGGCCTCACCAAAGTAACGAACATCTTTATAGCTCTAAGCGTCCTGATCGCGGTTTAAATCGCCCACCCCATCTTTGTAGCCTTAATAGGAGCCTACTAGCTACCCAATCATTCAATAGTAATAATACGTATAGTATGAAACATAAGGAAATTATGATCGAAAACCCCAAATATCCTAATCCTTTTTATATAGGTATAATTACTATTGATAAATATATCGTTTTTATAAATGTTGAATGTTTGTAGGCTATTCTTGAAAGTTTTACCAAGTTTAATCTAAATACCGAAAATTATATCATCTCTATATTGAAAAACTTTTGTAGAGATTAGTAATACTTGGGTAAAAAATAGGATTACCTTACAAAAAACGAATACGTCTTATCAACGAGGGCTTAAAAGTAGTTATAAATAATTTTACGAACCGTTTTCGAATTAACCTTAGCCAAATTATTCAAAATTTTCATAAACTAACTTTTACCTTACGAGATTTCATAAAAGACAAATATAGTCTTCATAAACAACTTTGAACTAAGTTAAAGTAGGTATAAGTTATAGGCATTTTCAATCGAAAAAAGAAAAAACTGGTATAAAGTTATTATCTATCTTTAGGCACTTTGCAACTTTCTTATTTAGCATAATTAACAGGTCTCTAATCATAAGTAAATTTTATAGGAATACATAACTCAAATCGAAAAAGATAAAACTATTTTGCTAATGATTGCAAACCATCGATACCATTTATATAAGCTTATTATTAAAGAAGGATGAGAGAAATAAGACTCGCGTACGTTTTAGGGAAAAAAAATAGAATATATAAAGAAAAAAAGAAGTATAAAAAGAATTTCGGCAAATGTGGCTATCGTGTTCGCGACTGCGAGTATTGGTTGCGCGAAGTCAGTAAGAAGCCGAAACATTTCGACGATAATCGCTGCGGCGACTGCAATAGTTGTCGCTAAGATAGTAATAGCCGCCGCGACCACAACCGGTACCACGATCGCAACTGCCGACGTAAACAAGTAAACAATATTTAATTTAACTTGAAAATGAACTATTTAAACCAAAACAATACTAAATCCTCCTATTAGTAGTAAATGAGTAAAGTGAGTTTTATAAACATAACCACCGGTCTCGTTACGCGGCTAAACTTTCGCACCTATATCAATTATAAGTATAAGTACGACTTTTGTAATATACTTTTCAAATATTGAAAACTTTTCCCCAAAAAAAGGATATTATCTTTATGAGGTATAAAACGTAAAATCCGGTATATAGAGATTAAGATATTTTCTAGCATGAAAATTGCTAACTTTATACGAAATCTGGACGTTATTATAGTGAAAAACGTTTACTAGGAAGGAAATACAACTATAGAATACTTTCGTTTCATTTAGAAAAATATTCGTACCATGTTATCCAACCTAAATTATATATTTTACCTGAATATAAAAGCTTATTAAAATCTCATTACCAAATCGTAACTTAATAAATACTTTTCTAATTATAACAAAATTCTCATTTCGTTAAGCAAACCTTTTTTCGGTATTATAAAACTCTTCGTAGGGTTTACCACCAAATCTCGTTAGTTATTTAAAACTAATATTATAAGTTGAATGATATACCTAATTTACTTGATGAAATCGTGAAAGCGTAAATTATCAAACACCTAAACATATATACCTTAATTTAGATCAATCAGTTTAAGCCCTATAAAATCGATATTTTTATATTTAAAAATATCGTTCACTCTCAAAATAGTTACTTTGATGTTCCTTTTACTATTTACAAATAGTTTACGAATATAATGGTTTAAAAAGAACTTAACAAAGCCATTAATAATATTATTATATTGAGATAAACCACTTATTTACGAATTAAGTTTATGGATTCTCTTTTAAAAAAGATTTTTTTTATTTACTGTCTAATATCTGTACGCGTTAAATACTATTGTAAATTTTACTATGGCTGACATTGTTTAAATTTAAACCCTACGAATATACCAATTACAATTTCTCAATATACATACCAAAGCATTATTACAGAATGCAAGAAAATCACCCACTTGTTTATAATCTGGGACAAAGCCGTCAAGGTATTGATATAGGTTGCCGAGGTGGGTAATATATTATTTAGAATTATGTAACTAACTCTCGAGGTAATTAGTAAACATTATGTAATATTTATTATCACTAATACGATAGGTTCACCTAAAACACTATTTATATGATCGACTTTCAAATTGGATTCCTACACAACCAAGATAATGAATAAAACGTAATTTCGTCCCCTTTTAAAGATTTTGATTAATCCGTAGTTTGATATACTATTTCTTAACTCGGTTGCTGTCCTTATTTAAAACTTTTAAAAAATACCCAAAAAATGCTCGAAAATAAAATCTCGCAAAACAATAAGATAAACCTTATTTTAAAGAATTTCCGCTTTCTTTCGACGTTAAAACTCCCGACAATATCCTAAAACTTAAGATTTAATATGAAGTAAACGTTTATTTTATGAACGCTTTGAATATATATAGACTGGTAAAACTTTACGATAAATTCGCCAACGTATAACAAGACTTCTAACCTATTAATTTCTCAGTTAATTCAATAACAAGGGTACCATCAATCGAAATATAACAGAAAGTAAATCTGAATCGTTACCTACACTCAATTTCACATGTAAACAAGATTTTTTTAACGAATATTTTTATAACCTTTCCGTTGAAATTCGTATAAAATATATGAACGATAGATCTCTATTTACCCTGCTAATTTTCATTATATTAAAAAATTATGCAACGTTGAAAAATCTTGTATTATAAGTAACCTTATAATTTTTAACAAATAGGTGAAATTAAACAATGAACTTTTACCTGAACAGGTAAACGTTATCGACTTTATAAAACGAATTAAATATATTTCAATGGAATACATTATTTAATTCTTGTTATAACTCCTCTTATAACCAAAATTTAAAGATCATTTAACCTTTATGAGCTGCCAAGATCTCGGACGTAAAATAATTACCTTTATAAGATTAAAAAACTCACCAACCTTTACTTGAAGATTTATGAATCGTATTTTTAAGCTTTACCACGTATTTGATCGCGTATTTATAGATAATATCATCATTTCTTCGCATAATTTAGAAAAATACCAAAACCAGTTGACCTACATCCTAATATTTTTTACAAAAGTCTGAGTTTCATTATTTTTATATAGGTTATACATAGGTTTTTAATCTAGAAAATTATTAGGTCTTTTTGCAATAACTTTAGTTTATGTACCACTACGAATTTTACATAGACTCTTGAGTAAATCTCCTTTATTACCTCCCTTAAAGCTTTGCAAACCTAATTAGACGTAGAGGGGTTTCACCGCCCAAAAATACCCTGCTTCACCTAATTATCGAAAATATTACAAAAACTAAAAACGTATTTTCTAATCATAAGTCGTAAAACTGTCCGAATAGTAAATGATAACTATATAAAGAAAATATATTACATTTCAACTACGAAAGTATCTTTTACTAATTAGGGAAAAGAGTTATTTACTACCTTACAAAATTACGTATATAAGAATTTACGATTATATTCCGCTTACCCTACTCGGCTACTATTTTCATAGGTTAACGGAAATTTTGAAAATGGTTTCAACATTATATCATTTTAATTAAAACCTAGATACGTAGGAAAACGAGAAAATAATATAACCATTATTGTTATTTAACTTTTAATATTTATATGAATACTTTACTAGAGCAAGATTAAATTACAGATTATCGGAATATAAGATAGTATACATCGTCTGGATATATAAACGACTTAGGACTACTTGAATAAGCAATTTATATCCCATTATCGTTTTTAACGGTTACGAATACACTATAGGAGTTATAAGCCGAACACCTTTTAATATAGCTATTACTAATGAAGTAAGTAAGCGCCTTAATAACATAAATATTTACTTAAACCTAAATAGTTTAGATATAATATTTTTCAAACGGTTTAATTTACTTCTGAATACGCTTTTACGTCTTTTAACTCGCGTTATCAAAATAATTCCAAATGATAAATCAGATACCTATATTCGACCCAACCTTCGATAATTTTCACGTAATACCTAATTCAGTTAACCTTGCCTTCCTTATTACTACGGTTACATTACAGAATGAAATATGCTTCAAATTTTAAATAGCTTTCAAAAAAAGGCAATTCCATGAGTTATTATAACTAACCTTATAAAAGACCATAAAAACTTAAAAGTAGTAAACTTGATGAAAGTTAGCCATCCTTTTCGCTTAGTAAACCGCCTTCTTTACAACAAAAACTAAATAGGGCATAAACGCATGGTAATTCCTACTCATCTTATTTAAAAGAATTTTCAAAATAATTACGATAACAAACACCACTTCAAGTCAAAATATATAATAATCATCCTGAAAAAAATTATATTTTCGCTTGAAAAAATAGAAAAATAATATCTTTATTATTCTCTCTACGCTTAAACACGTAACGATAATCAAAAGCTAGTAAGTAGTTTTCGCCCAATTTAGACTTTTCAAAAGCCTTTATATACTTTATACATAAACTTTATCATCGATTTTTCAAGTGTTTTTTAACCTCTACACCGTAAGCGCTATATATTTATAAAAGGTTGAACTTAATTATGCCTATGACTTGTAATACTCTCAAACGTACTTTTTTCCTTTCAAGCTACAATATATACATATCCGTATATTGGTCCGCAATTTTGTACCGTTATTCATCAGTTTAAGATTAACTTTATCCGAAAAAATTTATCTCGAACCGCGACATAAAGATTTTGACTTTTTTCAACAAGCTTTGTAAAAAGTCATTAATACTAAATTGAAAAAGAAAAAACAATATATCACCCTCAAAGAAGGAAAAAAAATTGAAAAGAAATGTGCAATTGAATTTACCGTTTAATATCGCGTCGCCGAATATTAAAAATAACTATAAACCAAATATAACCCCATTTTTCAATAAAACATTAATAACGTATATTTTCAAGTTATAAACGTTAATCCTTACGAACTTTCATTTGCTTTTACTTACGTATTCTAATAAAATACTTAAATATTACATTATTTCAACGATAAACTAAAATCCGTTCTATAAGGATATATTTACTTTAATATACGCAATTTACTATAAATAAAATACCTACCGCAACTAAATATCGCTATAATAAAAATTACCGTTAAATGAAATTTAACGTTGAAAATAAAGTTTCGCTATGTATAGGAAAGGCTTACAAACCTCTATATAATTGAGGAAATTGACGCCGTCTAACCGAGGTCCTGATATAATGGTAAAACGTATAAGCCATTAAATATATACGTTGAATTTTCCTGTTTACTTACGAATTTATCCTATCGTTAACATTTAACATTTTACTGCTTATAATAAGCCTAAAGATATTTTTTTCCATCGTATACCTCCACCTCTTACATTAGTACCGTATTAAAATATCTTTAAAAGGATAAATAAAAAATCGAAAAAATCGTGGATAAACGCCTCAATTATCGTCTTCGTAGAGAAAGTCAAATTTAATATTTAGGTCATCAATACAGTTATACCTCAAAAGATGATAAGTAAAAGGCTGTAAAGAAATTGAAACATTGCAGGAAACTAATCGAGGCATACAAAAAGAGTTTTCGTAAGTAAGCTATTTCGCGCCTCGCGTTTCACGTCTCGCGTTTCACATCTCGCCTCTCGCTTCTCGCTCTCCTTTTATCATATATATTAGCAATAAAGACATTTCCCTTTATTTTGGTCCTGGAGACTTGCTTTAAATTACCTAGGAAGTATATACATGGATGGAAAAGGAGGAAAGCACTGGTATGAACCCTGGCACCTATCTGTGTATCTGGCTACTACATACTCAGCTCTGCCGAGCTTCACTCTAGTTCTAGCTTTTTCCTCTTCCATCTTCAGAATACTATACTATTTCAACATTAAGTTGCTTCCCTATACACGTAACAACAATTATGAAATATTTTAAGTTTTCATAATCCTTAAAAATGTTACCAGGTAAGCTGTGTTACAAAGCTTCGTATTATATCTTTTTAAATAGTTTATAATTTTCAAACTTTCTTGTAAAAAAATTTGTGATTATATCTAGCTGGATATAAAAAACGAAAACAATATTTTATCAGATTGATGGTTCTCTAGTTATTAATTTATGGTAAATAACTGCTCAATGTTTATGCAAAGTAATCGAATTTCAAAAAGACTTTTCATTCGTGGTTTTATTAGGTTGAAACGGGTTTTGCATAAAATGATAATTTAAGTCGTTTAAATGTAGCCTTTTCTTTGTGTCCTCAACAAAATGATACCCCCTTAATAATTATCTCAATTGATTCGACGGGTATTATAAAGCGATTTCAAATACATTAGCAGTAAAAGTTAAAGAATCCAAAAACTTTTCATACTACCAACATAAATGAGGGAATCGACTACTCTCAGATAACATATAGATATTCGTAATTTATATGTCTTCCAATCCTAGCTTTAATCATACGCTCTTAATACTTGGTCGTCAAATGTTAAACTCAAATTTAAACATATTAAGGTTTTTTTAACGATGTTTAATGGTTTTAATACCCGTTTAAATTCAATGTTATAGTCGTTCAAGGGATTAGGTCAATTTATTTATATATAGTAAAGGTAAGTGGAAGAAAAAAAAGTCGAAAAATAGTTGTCAAGAGTCTTTTATATATCATCAAAAGGTTTTCGGTATATCGCAGAGACTGAAAGGGGTAACAAACTGTTCAAAAAGCTGAAAACAGATACGAAATATGGTTTTCCGTTCGTCATCTTCCTTAATGAAAAACTTAAAAAAACGGCTTTAATGTCGAATTTAATACATCATTGAACCCATGAAGTGATGGTTAAAGTGTTTAATAAGGAAAAAATGGTACTGGTTAGCTTTTTTAATGGTGTTAAATCTTTCGTAGTCGACATAAAAATGAAGAACATCTCCGGATTTCTTGACCAAAATCACAGAGTCATCCGTTAAGAAAATATTAGCTGGAATATATCCGTAGTCTAAAAATTCAGTTATTGTTTTCCGTAATATCAAAGGATTTCAACATAACATATTGTATAATATACATGAAGTTAATTTCAAAAATTGGCTTTAGTTATTGTTTTTAAAAAATATATACAATCGGCTTCTTCATGGTATAAAGGCAACTTGTCTCTGAGGCTTTAAACTAATACATGTTTAAATTCTTTTAAACCGTCTGAGAGTTTATCGTCGATGATCGAAATTTGTTTCGAGGGCAATGTCTTATTAATACCTCAAAAACAATTGATATAAGCCGCGTAATAACGGCTTAAACCTTGCAGATTTATTGGAATATAGCATAGTAAACGGTAACATTAATATTCTTAGGTAGTTGTTGTTTTGATGCGAACCTTCATTTCTATACGTGGTGGTAACCTATTCGTTCCAAAAGTAGAATATATTTCAGAACAACGTAGGTCACTTACTTGTGTTTTATCCAAAGTTTACTTCAAATTACATTTTATCATAGATTAAAAATGAAATTCGCTTAAATATGGTGTTGATACCAAATTAAATTAACGTTTAAATTTCTTTTTGTAACTTACCATCACCGGGCACTGCTCACTATAATGCCAGTATACTACAACCATAGCTGTTGCAAACTAAGTACAAATGTCGGCGGAAAGGCTCGCAACCTAAGTTTCCTCACCTTATAAAAACTACGAAACTATTCAAAATTCGCCGTTCATACGCTGTACCTCATAATATGTTAAACGAACCACCTAATTCTTAATCATACGCCTATATAAGATTAAAATGTATCCTTACACATGTAAAAAGTTTCCGAACAATGTGTTACACATAATTGTGAAATTCCGATGAGATTCTATATCGACTATATGGGTCCTCACTTGATAGAATAAACCCAAGCGTATTAAAAATTCGAATCGCATTTATATAAATTTATCCATATATCATACGAAAAGAGACTACACACCATTAGGTATTTCGAATTGATTTACAATATACTATACCTATAATACAACAAAATACCTTAATTGTTGCCTATAAAACACAATTGTTTGATAAAAACCGTTTTTTGAAAAACGGAACCCCTAAATCAATCTGTTAAATAAGGCTTTAACATACTCTGTAGTTTAAAGACCCGTAATATTGTTCTCACGTAAAAATTTTAGCTTGAGACGGGCTATCATATTCGCCGTAACAGTTTCCATTCGACATATACTCATATCGAAGATTTAACAATGGTCCTAGAAGAGTTGAAGAATATGTAAAATACATGTACTCTGGTCGAAAGCCCGTCAAATTGGATAAGATACACTTTGCAAGTTGTATGGCAAGCCATCTTTTTACCACGGGCCTCAAACCAAAGGAGCGTAAATAAATAAAAGTAGGTATACCACTAAGCTGGTGATGTGCCAAGAAAAGGTTTTTATAGATAGCGAAAGTTATCTCAAGTAAATTCGAAGGCGAAAGCCCAGTAAAACTGGCAGGGCACTGATGTGGGTGATGACGTATGATAAATGAATGAATAAATAAAGCCTTGATATGTAGGCATTGATAGTAAAAGTCTTTGAAACCTTTAAGTAGAAAACTATATTTTGTTTGTACTGTAGTACAAGTTAAGAACAATGGTATAAATGACAAGATACGAAATCGTTATTTATAGGGGCTATTTTCTGGATGTACCGTTGTGCAGACGGTGCGCCGGGTAGACGACAATCTTTATGGCTAAAAAGGGGTATTCGGAAAAGATTTAAGTAGTGGTAAAGTCGGTTAGCGATGTTGTGGTAGAAAAGAGGGTATGTGTTGGTAGGCCTTAGACGTTGCAACGTTGTCGATTCGATTGATCGAAGTAACAGGAGTATTGCAGTAGTCAGATGGTAGATATATTGTTCTAGGTTTGGCAGACCGCTAGCCGATCTGCACTGTAAATTGTATGGCCAAGTGCTTGGCCCATACCCTAGAGTGAAGTGCAGCATACTGCACTCAACTTACACCCAATGCGGTAAGTCCGCACAAAGCAATACACTTGTAGTACGGTCAACTTTACTTAGAGTAGAGTTGACCTACTACACTGTATGCAATACCATTGAAATACTGTTCTAATACTGGCGGCTTTTTGTTTTTGTTCCTACACGCCAGCGTGGCTTGCTATTAATTGATAGCAGCCTCTGAAATCTCTCCTCAGTCTACAAGCTAAACTCTTGTTAATTTTAATTAATCTGTATGTAAAACAACCTCAAATACAGCCCTTTGTAGCCTTTTTTCTCCACCCCTTCGAGGCCTTCGTTTCTCAAATCCCGTGTACAGATCCTTCGCTACAGATCTGCGCAAATCAAGTACACTACTACTTAAATACTTTTTACCAGTAATTTAAACTATTGCCATCATTACTATTGCCACTACTGCCATCGTTACCATTGCCACCATTACCCTGGCAGTCTTTTGATTTTTCGGAGTAACCTTAATCCTTTATATCATATGTTGAGAGGTCCACGTATCCCTCGATTCGTATGGTTAACGTATTGCTATTTACAAAACTTTTCAGGGCGTTATTAGGTGTGGCCTTAGTTATAATATCGGTAGAGTTATTTTTGCCGTTGATTTACCGGAATTCATCAACTTCCCGGGTTTTGTATGCCTTCTTTAACGCTATTACGTCTATCATTAGGCGTTTTTTATTGATTATGCCTAATTTTAATAGGTATTCGTAACGGCTTCGGGAATCGATATACACTATTATTGGTATTAGTAGTAAAACTAGTTATTTGATGTCAATCTTTCATATGCTTTTAGTTACCATATCAATATTAAAGTTTGTTATTATATCATGAACTTTAGAGATTAGTACATTTCGAGTTAAACGTTTATAGTTAATAGAGACCTAATATACAATGTTTCTGGTAATCTTAAACTACTTTTTGAATTTGATCTCGTTAACGAATATTATTAGGAAGCCGATTTACGATATTAAGTTAGTATTATTAGCAAATAACCCATCCGTAAGGATTATTAGCTTCGCTTTCGTTAAATTTATTAAGATTATGTTAATTCTTTCTTCCACGTGATCTATTTATTACTAAATCCGCCCATTTAATCTGTTAAAGTTTTTATTTTATGGGTCCTATGCTTGTGTCGTAATGGAAAGGTCGTACGATGTTTTCGGTTAACATAAAGTAGCGATGTAGGCCATACAGGCCCTTTGTTTTAGGTATTTTTGTACTTTGTCCTCGTTAGTCTTATCGATTGTTTTTAGGCTTGTGGCTTGCCTTTTTGGTATATTCTAATATAAGTGTCCTTTTTAGCCTTAATATTATATATATATAGAGTAATAATTCGTTAAAGTTAAGTTATGTATCCTTAACTAACATTTTAATTGACTTATACTTTCAAAAGCTTAACTTTTCGATAGCACGTTATTTTGCCATTATAAATATAGTATCTCCAAGGAAAAAGGTATCGTTAATTTATATATCTACTTTACTAAATTCTTTGCTTTTTTTAATTAATAGGTGCGGTTTGATTGTTAAAGTCTTTATGTTTATCCTGTTTTTAAAGTATATTTAGTACGTTAAAAATTAAAAAGTGAAAGCTTTAGTTAATCTGTATAAAGGCTTAATACAGTGTATTATCTTATTAATCAGAAACTTAACCCTTAATTTTTGTGGTAATTTTAATAGTATAATTCGTTAACAATTGGTGATAGATTTCGTGTACATTTACAAGATATCTAGGTTATTCAGTATAAATTAACCCTTTATGTTAGCAGTTAAACTGGTAGTAATAGTAACGATTAAACGTTGGCTAATTTTCCAAATTGTAGGAGATTAAGTGAGTATTTAGTTTTTAATTCTATTGCAGTATTCTTGGGCTACTAGCCGTAACTTTTCGTAAGGTCGGTTCGTGGTCTTACTTTTTATTTGGTAAATTATTTTCGACTTAAGTATAGTGATATTTTAGCCTTTGAATTACGTTAACAGTATAAACTGTATTACTCCCCGTAACAAAAAGCTATTGATTTCTATTTAGTTACTTTTATTCCCAAAGGTTCACCTGGTATATTAACAATTCCTTCGGTACGTAGCTTAAGGGTATTTTTTTTGTTCAACTTTTCCTTCTAAGATACTTACGCCGTTATATATGTTTTACTAGGTTCATAATCTTTATTTTCATCTTTTATAGTGTGTATCCTACTTTTGAATGGTTTTCCGCGCTGTCGGCGTTTTATTGGTTTATTAACAGTAGGCTTAGGAGGGTTATATTAATTCATTCGCTCGGTTCGGAGGTCTTCGACGTTAGGATTTTTATTATATTGAAGGTTTTTTTTATACGGTTTAATTTATGTGGCTAGGAAAGCTATGGGATCATTAACAATTTTAATCACCACGTTTAAATTAATGATATTTAAGATCTTATATAGCCTTTTTTATTTTCCCGAATTGCGTTACGTATGGATTTTACTTTCAAGGGAGAGTAAAAGTATATTTATTGTTAACGGTCCGTTTTTGATGTTAAGGGTATCATTAATCTGGCGGCGTGTTGATTCCTTTTTTAGTTCCTTTAACATTTTGTTATATATTATAGTACGATTTTAGGTACTTAACGAAGGTAGTAACTTGAATATTATACATAGGTAGGCTTTAAATACCAGTAAAGTTCGTATAAGTCCGTTGAGGCCAATAGTATCGTTAAGACCTTTTACCGCTATTTAAAGCTGTATCTTTGAACTTGTAAAACTTTCGATTTCTAATGTCAAGATATCGTCGGCCTTTTGTAGGAATACGTATACCCTTTTAACCTTACCAATACTTTAATAAGCTTTTACAGGGGTTTATTTATACTGAATCCCTATTAACTTTATATTAACCTAAAACTTTATCGTAGTAAAGTTGGTATTCGTATCGTACATGAGAATGTTTGATAAATTAAGGGACGTATTAATTTATAAATCACATAGTATTTTCTATGTTTTCTTTGTCATAATAGTTTTAAGTAATTCAACCACGTTAAAAGCCATAACAGAGTCCACGACGTATATTACTAATTTACCGTTTAAATAAAATACGTTTACAAAAATTTCTGAGTTAAAGTTTTAATCTTTTTTAAACGTAAATTTAAACCTTAACGGGGTTTGGAAGTATTTTTGATAGTGGTGGTAAAAGGGTTTAACTACTTTTAGTGCTGGTAAATCTACATCTTTGTTATCTATTGATTTTAAAACTTTATAAATCCTGTTAGCTATTAGGTGGTTAAACCTACGATATAGTTAACGAAATTTTTCCTTTATTAAGTTTAACACTATGACCTCTAGTTTTGAAAGATAAAATTAAAAATGCCTTTATTTAAGGCTAAGTATGAGTCTTTTTCCGGCCATAACATGTATTAGTTTATTAATTGAAACATCAAAGTTAACTTTGAGGTTTTTTATATTTTTAAGGTAAACAAGAAAAGTGGTAAGGGATTTTAAGATATGGAAAATAATAGAGCTAATAATAGTCTTTACTATTGTCGATCCTAATAAAGATTTTTTTTTCTTAGGGTTAAAGCCAACTTTAGCTTTGTTAGTATCCGCGTGGTTAAGTTTCGTAACAATATCTATATCTCTTCGTAATACGATATGCTACGAATAGCCTTTTATTAAGTACCATGTTGCGTTTGTTTCCGGTATAATCCTTTAAAAGACTTTTTTCACATATAGGTTTTGAATAGGAAAGAGGTTTATAGGGTTAGGGTTTTTATCATTATGATGGCGATAAATGTTTTTACCTGTAAGGCGGTATAAAAATACGTAGTCAGTTAGTTATTATGTGGCTTCCGGGCTAATATCGGTATTAACGTTAGTATTTTCGTGACAGCCGGTAACCTTCGACCTATTTTACTTTTTTTGACTTTCCTTCCTTTAAATTACGTAACAAATTCCATATAATACCATTTTCAGGTAAAAGGGTATTACGTATAGTATATTACCTGTTTTTCGTTACGTTTCACAGTAGTGTAGCGTGTTAATTGATAGTTTTGTTTACTGTCAATCTAATATTTCATGGCGTTTAAATTAAACCTATTTAGCCGATTTTAAACCTTTGAGAAAGGTGAATACCCTTGTCCATAGATAAAGGTTCGGACCCTTTATAAACCGTATTTTCCGGGTTGTCCGTACCGTCGATTAATATAACGCGAATTAGAAGGATTTTTTTTGTTATTAAATTCCAGAGTTTTTAAGTATATATCGATCGATCCGAAGACTCGAATAGTTAGGGTCGCTAGTGAGGAACGTAATTAGCTAAAAAAAAAACCTTTGTAGGTAGTATTCAAGTATTACAAGGAGTATTCGAATTTTTAATAACTCGTAATTATTTGTCGGATTTAATAACGTAGAGTGCCTTGATTAGTTTTTACTTTTCCTATTTCCTATTGGTAAAGTATTATCGTATTAAGCATTTAATTTAGAAAGTTTATCTTGCTTTTCGACTTTTTTTTTGTAGTTTAATATGTAGGATTATTTGATAATATTTTAGTCCGTTTAATAGTAGGTAAGATTAATGTTGTATTTAAAGTAGCTTTCTATATTATTATAGATTTCGCGAAAAAAATGTAAAGTTTGTTAGGTATCGAACGTAGTAGTTTTTAATTTAGCCAGTAAAGATATTGGGAAATAACGAGTGAAAACCTAGCAGCTTAACTTTTATTTAGCGGAAAATGTTGAAGAATAGGCGTAAATTAACGTCGAAGAGTGTAATGATCACACTAAATACCCGCGAGTATATAGAAGGTGTCAAAGGGTTTATGTTATCAAGAAGGTAGCAGAGGTGCTGATTGAACAATATCGCAACCATGCAAGTAATGATCAAAAGCCGTGAGGCTATTCAGAATATACTGAGACTGAATACTTAGATTGACAACTAAAGATTTATGAAGGAAATACTATCTATGTGGTGCTGACCATGTCCTTATACCATATGGCCTTCATACCATCTTCAGTACTGAGGCTCACCGGTGCTCACTGAGGCTCAGTAAGTACTTGTGATCTGGATAACCCTAACCCTGGAGTATTGCTTAGTCTGGTGCTAAAAAAGAGATGTTCTTCGCCTAATTTGTTGAACATCAGGCTCTCGGTAGCTTAGCTGTATGCTGGCCTGTTTCCTGACCCGCCAACGTGCTTGGGTCATAACAAAGAGGTTATGAAGCTTACAATTATACTTTTTTTTCCTTTTTAGATCTTAACGAACGTAGTGATTATCGTAAAATCCAAAAATTTTATAGGGATACGTCAAGGGGAAAGTGTAATATATTCGTCGTAATCTTCACTTAACTGGAGAAAAGATTAGGATTATTACTGGTATTTATAGGTAGGATAGTTACCTTTAGCTAAGTTTGGAAGGAAAAAGCCAGCTGTCGTTCCTACAGTAGTCTCTCGTATAAAGTCGGTTTTTCTTTAATTTGGCTATTAAAACTAGATGCGTTAAAAAGCTTGGGGAAAATGGGTCTGGTGGTGTCCGTCGTGGAAAGGTTAGCGATAATCTTTTTGGTGTTAAGGGGTTCGGCGAGTCTTTTATCTAATCAATTTATAGATTTAAGGGTTTGAAGGGTGTAGATTTATCGATTTTTTTGGGTAGGTGTTTACGAATGTGTATATAGTCATTGTAAATTACTATTATTAATAACCTCTTTGTTTTTGACCAAGGTTTATTAAGGGTCTTCATTCGTGACGTACTTGTAGAGTACGTCGGCGAGGTTATCGTTTTTACCGACTTTTAAAGGTAATGAAATTTCTTGTTGGCGTAAGTTAGCCTTAAACTTAATTTTTACCGATTTTTCAATATTTTTTATATGTATTTATACTTCAGTCCCTAAACATCTCGATATTATCGTAAAAAACTTTAATACTTATGCTTTTATCATTGTAAGCGACGTTAAGGATAAAGTAGCCGACGTAATTGGTAAGGTGTTCGGGGGTAAAGTCTTAAATGGCTTCAGTAAACCAAAGTTTTTCGACGTATTTTTTTTTTTTCGAAGTTACTACCGAGAGCCTTAATTGCCTCTTTTTTGGCAGTATTGGTGACAGCTTTAAACTAAGCATTGTCGAAAGCCATTTTAGAGTTTTAATTAATGAAAGCCTTAGTGGTTAACTTGATAATCTGGGGCGTAGGGACTAGGCAATTCGGGGCGTATAAATTTGGCGATTTAACATAAAGTTGCACGATGTAACTTTTTTAACGCGACTTAGTAATTCCTCATGTTTTCGCATTAAATAACGAACTTAACGATCAAAATGACTTGAAAAGTGAAAAAATATAAAATTTAGGCAGAGATTTGGTGTAAAGGGTAAAGTTGAAAGTCGTTGTTAGTGGTAAAGATCGAAGGTTATTATTTTGGCGTAGGTACTTAATTAGTTTTCTTATAGTAGTAACACCCGTAGTAATACTAACTTCGCCGTTTACCAACTTTTCGTACGTTAAGACTTTTAACAGTTAATCTTAACGTTTTAAAAAAAAAAATCTGTAAAGACGTTTTATTGTTTTCGATAACGATACCGTTATTTATTTATAAATTACCATAAAAAATCGACGTGACTTAAAAGTCTTTTTTACTAATTGCCGTGAAAAACCGACGTAATAATAGAGGCTCTTCGTAAGAATCCTCCCTTTACCTTCCGTAATTACAAAACGTAACAGGAAAGTAACTTCTTTTTTTCCTTATCTAATCTGTGCTTAACCTAATAAACACTGATTAGTATTGGTAAGCCTTAGACGTTACAACGTTGTCGATTCGATTTAGTCGAAGTAACAGGTATATTACAGTAGTGAGATAATAGATATATTATTCTAGGTTTAGCAGACCGCTAGCCGGTTTGTACTGTAAATTGTATAGTCAAGTGTTTGGCTAATGCTCTAAAGTGAAGTGCAGTGTACTGCACTCAACTTATGCCCAATGCAGTAAGTCCGCACAAAGCAATACACTTGCAATATGGTCAACTTTACTTACAGTAGAGTTGACCTACTGCATTGCATGCAATACCATTGCAATACTGTTCCAACAGTATGTGAAGTGATGGTGTTAAAAGCGACTAGACTTGAAATTTTTTCTTGAACGTTGGCACTGTTAGAGTTTAGAGTGTAGGGTCTGTACTTTTCTTAACAAGATGGTCCGTGCACCCATTCCAAGAAAGTTGATGTAAGGTCGAAAATGCGTTGAAATAGGTTAAAACGGATACTAATCGTAAACTGGTAACGGCGACGTGTCATGTATTTTCGTTAATTGGTCGAAATGAAATAGAAATACACGGTAATTATAATAGGAGGGTAAATTACTTAATAATCACGTTATAATATTTACAGTCTACATATATTGAAGCGTTGAGAAATGTGAGTGGTACGTTATCGTGCACTCTTGTAAAAGTGCATTCTAAAGCGTAGCCGCATATTCACTATAGGGATATATGATGATATGCATAATACCCGTGTATCCTGCACAATTTCTTGAAATATATATTTCGTGTAATGATTACAAAGATTGATCGATTTCATGGAGTTAGAGGTTGAGTTATCATAACAATAATAAAGGTCGTTATCCATTATACAATGGAAAATAAAGTGGTCGAGTAATCGCTTAGTTGTTTTTGAAATAATATTTTTGGATTTCGAGATTTAATTAAACGCTATTCTTTATCGTTCAATATGATCTCTTTTTCTTAATATATTGATTACAAATATTGATGAAGTGTAGTGAGTTAGGAGTTGAATTATCATCACAATAATCAAGGTCTTCATCTTTTATACCATGCAAAAAGGTTTGATCAGGCAATCACTCAGTTACTTTTAGAATAATATTGTTTGATTGCAAGATTTAATTCAATGATGTATTTATTATTAAACATGATCTCTTTTTCTTCATTTACGTCAAAATGTAAATAAATATTTTTCCAAATCAATAAGATATTTAATATGATATATTATCTAATTTTTATAACATTTAGTCAGGGTGTAGTAAACTCATGAATAATCCAACTTAATACAATTATAATATTTTCATTACTATTGCAACAATAATTTCTAAGATTATTGTATCTCATTAAGCTTTATATTCGTGGTGATTAACAGTATATCTTCAAATAAATTAGCTTATGTCTAGGTTTTTAGTTTTTGGATAGAAAGTACTTCTGGTTGATATCATATATAATTAAAGGACCCAAATCGTTTTAGTTGCAATAACTATCAGCTTAAGAAAACATACTAGCTACACTTAATATTCGTACGATCTCAGTGGTCAATGAGGATCGCAATTAGATAAAAAAGCTTTTATAGGTACTATTTAGGCTTTGTAAGTCGTATTAAAACCATTTAACGCTTATGATAAGTTCTTGGATCTACTCGTGCAACGTAACTTTTCTAATGTACGCTATCTCCATTAATAAGTGGTAAACCATCAACTTGTCAAATATATAATTCACAACATTTAAGAGTATTTTATCCTTTTTTTGAACCATTGATGTCATCTAGCATATTGTAATAAATCCGTAAAATACAAATTAAGGTACATATCGTTTCAAAATAAACATTCATTTCGTTATAAATTTTATCAAAGTTATGTATATTAGTTGGGAGGGGTCAATAGTAATACATTAAGTGTTCTATAAGACCATTGAAAGAAATAAATGAATATACCAGAGGTTGGATCTCTAGCTATATATAAATATAAAGAAATGAAATTATTTAGTATTAAACAAATCATAAGGTTTCCTTTCATACTTCCTGATGTCACTATAAATTTTAACGAGGTTTATGAAACATTTATAATTAATGTTTATTACTTCAACCTATTCAGGGGGTCAATTACGATAATTGTTCGAATCGTTGATACTTCTTCTTATACTCAACCCAAGTTTTCAATCTTTCAAGTCCCAGTGAAAAGGGTTGTTGTGAATAGCTTAAGCTAACGGGTAAAATCCTTGAATAAGTCCTATAATAAGCTTTCATGTATATTCGTATCTTGTTTTCAAATGATGATAATCTAGCAGATTTCAAAGCTTTTTCTTGGTCGCACTCCGATCAGCCTTACTTCCTTAACTATCTTGATAATTACCCTGGTATTATTAACAATTTCCATCTTTTAAACTATAAATTGCGTTCATATTTATTTAGTGAATTGAGTTAATGATAACTACTTTAAGCGCTATTTTTTCGCTAAGCGCGGACTTTCCACTATGATAAATAGAGGTTCAACTAACAATTAATTTCACAGATTTTTTACTACTGAATTAAAAAATAGATTTAAATTTTTAGTTTATTTAGAAATTAAGTAGTGGTCTTTCGCAACATATATAAACACGTTAATTATAGCTGGCAATACCTTTGCCTTTTTCTATGAAGGGACTAAGCTAAAGCTATTGCTTAAAGTTGTCGGATACTGTCTCTAATCTTTTATGAAAAGAGAGAGAAGACACATCTACTATTAGGCTACTATAGAGCTATTATAATGTAGAGCTTCCTAGTTATATGACTGGACATATATCAAAGATATGGCAAGGAGAATAGTAAGAGCATTATAATAATATGGGAATCGCTAGGGATAAATCTATGGCGACCATTATAATAAGCAACAGCTTGTGAAATTTTCTTCAAGGTTTTGATATTAAATATTTTAAGGGTAATATTCTATTTATACTATTTTGAAAGGAATTTCTGCCAATCCGTTTTTGGTTTTACTCAAGATAAACGTTCTCCGCGTACAAAATTCTAACTTTAACTTAATATAAACTATTTTTTTTTTTTTTTTTTTATACATGAATAGTTTCATTGTTAAAAAACATACTGAAATCTGAAAATGTATCAACACCGCAACCGAACTGATCACCAATATCTAACTTGAAGATGTACTAGCTGAAGAACTTAGTTCAATATTCTTCTGCACCGGTTTAGTTAATGTTTCTATTCTAAAGTTCTTTATTATAGTACTTAGTGAAAAAGGGACTCGAAGGTCTTGATAACCTTTAATGTTATGTTTACAGCTGTCATATTAATGTTTTGGCTGGATGATTAACGGCAATTTAGATAAGAACAGAGGCCTAAAGATTTGAATACGATTTTATGTGACGAATTGTTACTATTTAACCCTTTTATATTTAAAATAAACGTATTTATTGTTACATCGTTGCAGTCTTATTATTTTGATTATATATTTTATCATTTTGATATTTTTCTAGAAAACTCAGGGGTTTTGATTTTTGTCGCTTAACATGAAGATTTGAATGTATTGAATTAGTGATTTATAGATTTTGAACAATCAGTCTAAAGTCCTTCTTCAAAAACAGTTTCATTAAGATATTTCAATCATGTTAAAGTAATACCATTACAAATTCCTGATTATAGTAAAGAAAGAAGCATTCTACAAAGTCTTCCCTATTCATTGCCGTGAAAACTAACGTATTTTGTAAAGGAATTTCGTAAAAATATTTCCTCTACTTTGAAATTTGATAAAGCGTAAACAAAAACTAACTTCTTTTTCTATCAAGCTCATCTGTACTTAGCCTATAATCAAATAAGGATCAGTATTAATAAGTTTTTAGACGTTATTACGTTTCATGATTCGAATCTTGGTCAAAGAAATAAGTAGTATTTATAAAGCTAGGTAGTGAATGGTTGTTACTTTTAAGTTTGATAGACTGCTAGTTGGTTTTCACACTACTTTGTATTGGAAATTTATTGGCCTATATTCCATTTTCAATTGGGTACTCTACTGGAATTAAATTGCAGTCAATACAATCATCTTGATATCAGTACAGTCAACTTAACTGTATTGAAATTATTTGTTATCCGAATATAAGAGGTACTTAATTCGAGTTTTACTTTAGGCTTTAAAATTGTTGAATACGTGGAGGAATATAAGCAACATTATTAAAATAAATTGTTATGAATGTAATCAAAAGGGTTATTACTTAATTAATCATCTGTGGCCGAAATACAAAAAGTTTGGAAAAGTATTAACTTTCGAATAAAAAAAGGAATTTTGATGTAACAGTGACTAGGAAGAATAAAGATCCTTCTAATCTAGTAACCACAAAGAAAATCAAGTCTTTAAAATAAATACCTTGATTTTCTCAAAACTAATTTAATTCCTTCGAGGAAAATTTGTTCGTGGCAAAGTTAATATAAATATGTAATTTTATCTCAATTTCATTTGTTATGATTTCGTAGTAATATATGTAATTAAAGTTGTACTTTACATAATAGTAAATCTTCGAGAATTTTTTTATATCTAAATATCAATAGTATGTCTTATTAGGAATCTTTAATCATATTCCACTAATATGATTATATGATTACAATGAATAAATATTATATATCTGTGTTGGTATGGCTTTAGACGTTGCAATGTTGTCGATTCAATCGGTCGAAAAATCAGTAGTATTACGTGATCAAGTGATGAATGTATTGTTCTAGGTTTGGCAAACCGCTAGCCGGTCTGCATAGTAATTTGTATGGCCCATTTATTAGCCTGTGCCCTAGTGTGAAGTGGGCGCATACTATACTTGACTTGCAACTAATACAGTAGGCCTACACAAAATAATACACTCAACTTGCAGTCATTATAGTTAACTTTATTGTAAGTAAAGTTGAACTACTACACTACACTTACTACTATTCTAATACTAGCAGATTTTTTAGTTTGTACGCGTACGCCAGTGTAGTTAACTAATCTTTCCCAGTAAGCACCAAACTACAACCTCATTAACTGACCAGACCCCTATTAATTCCAACTAAATTTGAGATCGAATTATATCCATTTGCATTAAAATTTAACCCTAATTTCCGTTAATTGCCCCACGGCTCCGAGGTCCGACTTTAATCGATTCCCACAAAAGGTTCTCTAGCTACAGGTCTATACAAGCTTCCACTTTAGCCATGCCAATTAAACAAGTCGCTATCATTAGTGTCCTAGTAGTCTTTCCGTTCTCCATCATATTCTTAACCGCTGTTGCATAATCAAGGCTTGCCGAGCGGCCTATTAACGTAACTTTCGATACGTATAATTAGCTTGTTACTGTTTATAAACCTTTTAAAAGCCATATTTGGTAATACCTTTGTTATAGTATTAGTAGGATTATATTTTCCGCTAAATCACCAGAACTCCTTAATTTCCCTTCCTTTGTGAGCTTTACGGTGTGTTATTACATCGATTATTATGAGTTTTTCGCTAATGATTCCAAACTTAAAAAGGCATTCGAATAGGTTTTTCGAGTTGGTATAAATTCACACAGAGATAGGAAAAATCTTTAACTAACTAGTAATTACGTTCCAGGTTTTCTATATCACTATAACAATATTAAAGCCTGCCATTATACCGTAGACCTTTAAAGTTAACTCGCTTCGTATAATCCTTTTATACTTAGCAAATATTGAATAAATTAGGTTACTGACAATAATAAATTGGTCCTCTTGCTTATCCTTATCCACAAGGGTTATTAGGAAGCCGATTTATAAGGATACGTTAGTATTTTCTATAAAAAGCCTATATGTAAAGCTTATCAATTTGACCCTCAACAAGTCGATTAAAACTGTAATGATCACCCTGAATACCCGCGAGTATATAGAAGGTGTCAGAGGGTTTATGTTATCAAGAAGGTAGCAGAGGTGCTGAGTGAACAATATCGCAACCGTGCAAGTAATAATCAAAAGCCGTGAGGCTATTTAGAATACACTGAGACTGAATACTTATATTGACAACTGAAGAGCTATGAAGTAAATACTATCTATGTAGTGATGGCTGTGTCCTTATATCCTATGGGCTTCATACCATCTTCAGTACTGAGGCTCACCGGTGCTCACTAAGGCTCACCGGTGCTCACTGAGGCTCACCGGTGCTCACTGAGGCTCACCGGTACTCAATGAGGCTCATCGGTGCTCACTGAGGCTCACCGAGAGATGTTCCCCGCCTGATATGTTGGACTTCAGACTCTCGGTAAATCAGCTACATGCTGGCCTATTTCCTGACCCACCAACGTGCTTAGGTCATAACAAAAACCATATTAATCTCTCGGTCCAGTTTTCGCATCTGCCACTCAAACCTTTTATTCAGTCGATCAAAGTCGTTATATATTAGATTTTATGCTTATATCGCAATGAATAAGTCTTAAGAAGCTTTCGGTTGGTATAGATGGTAATATAACTGTAACGGGCTCGCTATTTCATATACACTTAGGCCTTAATTACGTTAGTCTTATCTATTATAGCGAAGTTAATACCTTATTCCTAATAACGAAACTAAGGTTATCATTAATACAAAGTATACGGATTAACGACTCGTTAAGGTCAAGTTCATTACACTTTACTCACGTTGTAAATAACTTATAAATTTAAAACTTCAGGTCCTTAATCGCATATTATTTCGATATTCCAAAACGAGACGTTTTAACGAAGAGGGTGTCGTTGGTTTATTTTTATATTAAGCTAAAGTTTTCTTTTTAAATTACTAATAAGTACGGGCTGTATATTGAAAAATTTATACCTGATCGTAATTTAAAATGTAATTAAAATATTGAAAACTATTAACGTTTACTTGAACTAATTCGTATAAAAGCTTAATATATCGTATTACCGTTTCGAAAGACAAATAAACCGTAATTACTATGGAAATTCCAATAGTATAATCCGCTGTAAATTTATTACTAACTATATATCAGTTTACGTTATATCTGAGCTACTTAACGTAAACCTGATATGAGAAAGACCACTGAACGCTAGCTAATTTTTTGAATAATTAGTGCTTACGTAAGGATTTAATATATATCTTTATTATTATATCCTGAAATGATTAAACATATTTTTTCGTACAGTTGCCCTGTAGTCTTACCCTTAACCTCATAAATAAATTTCGACTTAAAAATCGTAACATCTAGGTTTTAAAGGTTAAAGTTGGCCTTCGATTCGAATTATACGACTCCTAGAGTTAATAGACCATTAATCATGACCCAATTGCTTTCTTTCAAAGGTTTGCCGAAGGTTTTAATAATACCTTATACTCGAATCTTTAGAACTAAGTCTTCTTTATCCTTCTCTTTCTTACTTACCCAAATAGTATTGTAAATACGGTCTGGTATAATTTTTTTCTTTTAACATTCCTTTTCTTTAACATTACTTTTCTTTAGAGGTCGTCCGAACCGGTAGCGTTTCATCGGCTTATTGATTATAAGTAAAGAAGGCAAATGTTAATTCGGTCGTTTAACTTAAGGGTATTTACCGTTAGTAACTATAATATAAAACTTAACCTAAATGATATGAAACGTTACAAAACTTTTAACAGTTTTAACAACTACTTTAAAGTTACTGATATTGAAAGTCTTATATAAACCCTCCTATTTACCTGGCTCCCGCGACACGAAGACATTACTTTATAACATAAAAGTAAATACATCGATAATAGTGAAGCCGTTTCTGGTATTAATGGTATCGTTAACTTAACAACGTACCAATTCCTTCTGCAGTTACTTTAATACTTTAACGTAAGCCACAACTCGTTTCTAGGTACTTATTAATAGCGGAGATTTACTTATCAGGCGTAGGTACGCTCCAAAACCCAACAGTATTAAAATTAGGTTATCAAATCCCACAATACCATTCAGACCCTTTACCGCCATCTAAAGACGTGCCTCCGGATTCGTAAAGCTTCCAATCTCCAACATAAAAATATTATATACTCAGAGGAATAGTAGGTGTACCTTTTTAACCTTCACAATACTCCAATAGGCCTTTAAAAGCACCTATTTACACTAAATTCCCATCATTTTAGCATTTACCCAAAACTTTACCACCGCAAAGTTGGTACCGGTATCGTAAATAACGTCGTCAACTAAACCTAAATACGTATTATTTTACAGTATCCTTAATGTTTCCCACGTATTTTTTACCGAAAAGGACTTCAAAAACTTAGCTCCGTAAAGAAAGATTACGGAGTTAACGACGTAAAAAACAGGCTTATTATCCAAGTAAAACATACTAATAAAAAACTTATAGTTAAAGTTCTTGTCGTTTTTTAGTGTAAACTTAAATTTTCGAAAAGCTTAAACCTAAATTTAACAATAGTCATAAAACCAAGGTAACATATTTTATATTTCTATATCTTACGGATTTTGAAACTTGATTTTACTTATTAACGCCTGGATAACTAATATGCAGGTGTAATTAGCATATACCTGGCTTCATCAAGTTTCATACAACTATTTTAAGTCTGTAAAAATGAAACTATAAGTACCCCCACTAAAAAACAAAAGGAAACTTTTGACTGTTTCTAACCAGTTTGTTGGCATTAATATTAACATTAACGCCGAGGTTTTTTTTATTTTTCTAGTAAAAAATAACAGTAGTAAGAGATATGAAGGTATCAAATGTAATTAGCTTAATAATAGTTTAAACTACCGTTATCCTAATAACGTGAATTATTCGCCTAATCCAAAACTAACTTTAGCTTCATTAGTATCATAATGACTAACTTTAATAACGGTAGTACTTTCCCTTCGTAATATTATGTACTATGAGTATCCTGCTATTAAGTACTTTACTATCAATGTATCTAATATAATACCTTAAAACGTATAATTCGTGTAATAATCGGCAAAGTTAAAGGTATATAAAAGATTAAGTGCTTAATCAAGGCAAAGGTAAAGGTTTTCAACACCCAAAAGGTATAAAAAAACGTATTTAGCTAATTATTAAGCCGCGTTAAAAGATATATCATTATATCACTTAATATACTTAAAGGTATTATCGCTATTGATTAGCTCATCACCTTTCAAGTTTAAGATTTAATCTAGGTAATCCTATTGAAAATTATTGGGTATTAAATGTAATACATTACCGTTTTGTTATTTCATTTGATGGGGAGGGGACTAACAGTTAAATTTTATACAAATTCAATTTCTTTTACCATTATTACGATGATAGTTCTTATGCTTAATAGGTCCGCTTAAATCTTAACCCTATTAGCACTAACATAACTATTATCTTCAGTTTGAAATCGATATCCTAGATCTTAAGCGTTAAAGGCGCACATAGCCGTACTTACGATCGACTGAATAACCACTATAAAGTTTTCTTTATTTAAGTTCAGGAAATTACTGACTTAGGGGTATATACTAAACGAGTTTGTTATACTAGCTATTATAATTACAAGCGAAAAGTGTAGTTGGCTAAAAGAGCCTTCGTAAGTGGTATCTAATCGTTATAAGGCGTATTCGAACTCGTTAACGCTCGTAACAACTACCCGTACCTATGATCGAAGTATAGCTTCGCTAGAGTAAGCCTTTTACATTATTTACTAGTATAATATTAACGTGCCAAGCATTTGGTTTAATATATCGATTAGTATTTCATCCTCTTTTTTCTTTGTTATTATTGTAATCCACCTCGTAGTGACCCAATTTATATAGTATTAGGTAAGATAGACGTTGTATTTAAAGTAACTTTTTATATTATCATAAACTTTATGAAAAGTGATTACTTAGGTTAAAAAGATTAGGTAGTAATTCCTAGCGTACTCTTTTAATATTCCGAAGAATAGTAAGTAAAAACCAAAAGAAAGAATCTCTATCTACTTACAAATATTTAAAAAGGTTATTATTTTCGTTTTTAAGAGGTTATAAGGCTTTCCATTTTACGTTTTTATATCGTTTCAAATCTTGGCGAAGTGTTGTAATGATCATACTAAATACCCGTGAGTATATAGAAGGTGTTAGGAGGTTTATGTTATCAAGAAGGTAGTAGAGGTGCTAAGTGAACAATATCGCAACCATGCAAGTGATGATCAAAAGCCGTGAGGCTATTCAGAATATACTGAGACTGAATACTTAGATTAACAACTGAAGAGCTATGAAGGAAATACTATCTATGTGGTGCTGACCATGTCCTTATATCCTTAATCCTTCATATGCCTTCAGTGCTGGATCATGTTGGATCGAAACATGATTCCAATGATCCTGGATCTGTTGGATCGAAACATGATCTCAATGATCCTTAGTGCGTAACCCTAGCCCTAAGGTTGCTGACATAAGAGATATCCCCACCTGATGTGTTAGACATCAGGTTCTTAGTCGCTTAGCCCCATACTGGCCTATTTTCTAACCCTCCAATGTTCTTGGGTTATAACAAGTGTGTAAGGAACTTGCAATCAATTTTAACTATCTTAACAGGCTTTTGGGGTAGGTTGTGATAGTTATTCCAATTTTTATTAGTATTTCCAGGAAATTTAAGCCTTACAACCTACAAAGTATGATATTATTGGTAATTACTAGTCGCTTAATCGGAGGGATAGAATCCTATGGTAAAACACATAATAGATTCGCGCATGTAGTCAAACCTATCATGTAAAGGCTTTTAAAGGGTTTAGCGATGAAAGGCCTAGAGTGAAATGGTAGTTTAAAGATTTTAAGGAACTTAACGATCTTACTTAATTAACTGGTATAAAGCATCGACGTTAACCCTTTTAATGCATTAACAACCGTTACTTCGCAAGCTTTGCCTCCGCTAAGGACATACTCCACGCTATAATATGAAGGAGTTATACTACTAAGAAAGTCAGCCGGTTTCTTCTCGTTAACGCGTTAAGTGGTTTAACTTAGCCAAAGGAAAAGTGAAGGTCCCCTAGACCGCATGTAAGGACACTAAGGTTTTCTAATACGCTTTACTGTAGGTTGTAGGGTTTAAAGGTATTTTTTAAGTTGAGTTCATTTAAAAAGGCTTTCTGTTAATTTGGTAAAGTTCATTTTAATACATAAATCTTTCGTCGTTCAAGTTTTGCCTTTAACTTTAACTTAACACCCTTTTAAGCTTTCTTCCAAATATTAATAATCCAGTCGTCAAAAACGTAGCAAAAGTCATGAAAATCGCGGTCACCGCAGTTAAGGTTTTTTCTGCCGTTTTGTTTAACAATATAGTAGCCAACGAAGTTAGCTAAGTGCCTTTCTATTGAGTCTTCGACATCTTGCCCCTCAAGGTTTTTATCGTACTGCTTTAAAAAAAAGGGATCTGAGGGCTTTAATCCCTTTTTAAAATTCTTGGAGATGTATTGTTTTCAGGTTTTAGGTGGCTTGGAACTTGGTGGACGAGAGACTTGGTAATCTTTAAACGTGAAATCACGTATGAACTTGGAAACTAAGCGTTAGGTCGCGCAACGTGGTTTTCTTAACGAAACTTGATGTTTTCGCTTGAGGAAACAATCTTAACAATTAAAATGGTATAGAGGAAGAGAAAAAAGTGAAATAAGAGCAAATGTGTGGTGTAAAGGATAAGGGCGAAAGTCGTTTGTTATTAAAAGTAAAGGGCGAAGGTTATTTGTTATAGGCTGTATAACTTAGTCGTTTTTGGAATAGTAATACCCGTAGTAATTCTAACTTAACCATTTACCAACTTGCTGAACTTTAAGGCTTTTAATAGTCAATTTTAACATCTTAAACAAAAATTCGTAAAGATTTTTTGGTGTTTTCAATAGCGATACTATCGCTACCTCTAGTTTTTTTTACGTACTGCCGTAAAGACTAACATAGTGGTAAAGGTCTTTCATAAAAATCTTTCCTGTACTCTAACCGACATTTTTAACGTAAACCGTAACCGGAAAGTAAATTCTTCTTTCACTTAACTTATCTTTGCTTAACCTAATGAGCACTAATCAGTGTTGGTAAGTCTTCAGACGTTGCAATGTTGTCGATTCGATTGGTCGAAAAAACAGTAGTATTATGTGGTCAAATAGTGAATGTATTGTTCTAGGTTTGATAGACTGCTAGCCGGTCTGCGTAGTAATTTTTATAGTTAATTGCTTGGCTCATACCCTAGTGGAAGTGAGCGCATACTGTACTTAACTTGTAGGCAATACAATAAGCCTATACAAAACAATACACTCAACTTTCAGTCAGTATAGCTTACTTTACTGCAAGTAAAGTTGACCTCCTGCACTGCAATTACTACTATTTTAACAATATATTTATATAAAATAAAATCTATTTATATAAAAGAAAATCTATTTTTATTTATAAGAAATACCTGGAATTCAACAAATGAGAATAATAATGAAGTTGGAAACGAATGAGTAGTATTCCACTGAATATATTAGGAAAGTGTAGGTAATAACTATTACTTTTTTCCGCATATTTTCGAGAAGGAATGGTTTTTTTAATTAATCAGGGTTAAAATATGAGGTAAATTGAAACAATAAAGTTAATTATGTTTCAAATATTTGAGGCTTAAAATAAGAGAAACTCATTAGTTATAATAATAAAATCTCCTTAATTTGGAAATGTTTGTAAGAAATTATATCTTGTATTTTATAAAACAAGTGTAAAAATACTACTACAAAAAATAGTAACAAATCATAAGATTAAATTATAGGATGGAAAAATAATATTATAACTCCCTATTTAATTTTCTTCTTCAAATAAAGTTCAAATGTTAAAGGAGTACTTTTAAAAGCAGTTCGCATATATGAAAATTTCATTTAACAATAGCTTAACAGGCGTACCTATTCTATTTGTTACCAATATTAATGAAATATTTCGACCATATATCAATTGTCGTATGTCTAATGAACTTACGGTCAAAACCCGATATTTTTAACTATTTATGTCAAAGATTATGAATCGACCTTACAGAATAAATATTTTCTTCGAAATAAATTTAACCAACGTTTATTATTGAATTTGTATTACCGGCAAAAACGAAATCATAATAGTTTTTAACATAAGATATTAATATTATAAATATTTAGTTATATCAATAGGCCTTGCCTGTATTCATAGGCTTTTAAACATAATATTGTCGATTCGAATCGTAGTCGAAGTAACAGTAGTATTGTAATAGTCAAGAGGTGGATGTATTGTTTTATGTTTAACAGACCGCTAGCCGGTCTGCACACTAATTTGTATGGCTAATTGCCTAGCCCGTGCCCTAGTCGAAAGTGGGCACACACTACACTTACTTGACTTATAGTCAACCCACAAATAACACAGTCAACTTATAGTCGGCACAATTAACTTACTGATAGTATAGTTGACCTGACTGTACTGCAATTGACTACTGTTCCAACAGGTTATTTGAATCAGGTTAACTGTTGGAACAATGTCGACTGCTATTTTTAGCAGGTCAATTGCAGTGGTTGACAACAGTTGATTGCAGTGGCTATAGGTCAATTGTGCTGTGCCCAATTCAGTGTAGGGCACGGGCCAAGCAATTGGCCATACAAATTATTGTGCAGACCGGCTAGCGGTTTGCAGAACCTAGACGAACAACACACCACTTTCAATGCAAACACCAATTACTTCGGCCAGATATTCGAATTGGCTACATTGCAACGATAAAGATCTACTAACACTGATCAGTGCTTATTAGGTGAAGCAAAGATAAGCTACGTAGAAGAAAAAGCTACTTTCCGTTTGTTACGCTTTGTCTAGGCAAGGTAGAGGGAAGGTTTTTACGAAGTGCCCCTACGAACCTGCGTCAGTTTTCGCAGCAGCAAGTAGGGAGAGCTTTTGAATTTCGTTGGTTTTCGTGGTAGTTTAGAAGTGGCGACGGTATCGCCTGACCATGGAGACATCTTTGTTGAACCAGTTTCGAACCTCAAACGTTAAGATTGACCGTCCAAAGTCTCAAGGAGCCATCATCAATTTTGTTAAGATGCCTGAAGTTGGCGAACGGCCAAGTCGCTACTGAAAACCGTGAAATCCAAGACCCCTCTAGCGATAAACGACAAACAACACCAAGTTTACAACTGCCCTCATCAATCTTTGCCTATCTCAAGATCTTCAATTGAGCACGCAACCGCCAAGATATCTGCCGAAAACGCCAAATTGGACGCTATTACCAACGACGCCAGAAAGGAGCAAACACTTTAATAACAACCTATGGTTCACGGATGTCGACACAACCTCTACTTTGGGCCACCTGCCAAACTGCATTGGTCACTTCATCCTCGACTCGGACTTAACGGGACTTAACAAAGGATCTATTGCCCCCGACGACTTCTACGAATAATTTAATAAGTGGACCTTCGCCATGTGGAAAAAAGCGGACAAAGAAGCTAAGACCAGGTTAAAGACTGAATTGTATAACCGAGAAATCAACCTTCCAGCCAGAAAAGGGAAGAAAGGCAACCTGGCAAACGTACTTTATGAGTGTGCCACGGATAAAGATCCTCAATGGATATATGAGTACAAGGGCAAAGGCGTCACTGGCGACAGCGCTCCTCAACACCTCTACACAGGTTCCTAAGGTCCTGTTCCAAACTCTGCTCAGAATCCTCAAGTCTATCAGTCTAGGGAGCCAACAACTTAACAGACCGCCAGCGAAGACCCTGAGGACGCGACGGCGCGTCAGCAACCAAAGCCTTCAAATCTCCGACAAGACCCAGTAACCTTCGATAATTCTCAAAACGAAAACCTTTTTGAGTACCTGACAGCCACCGAAAACCCCCCTGAAGACGCTCCTGAAAACCCTCCTGGTAACCCCAACTTCGAAGACCCCCCAAATCTCCTTTGAAACTACCCCTCTAAGATCTTTAAGAGGCTAGGAAGGTGCCTGGACTAGAGGTTGAACAAGAGGCTGAGACAGGAGCAACAGGCGCAACAGGCGCCATAGGCCCAGCAGGCCCGGCAAGCCCGACAAAACCCTCAAGACGCTGTTCAAAACACTACCCGACAAGATCCTCAAGATGGCTAAAAAGCAAAGGTACAAGACAAGAAGAAGGCTGGTCAAGATACTACGAAAAAGGCCCGGCAATCCCAACAAGTCTGGCAGGATCCCGAGAGGCAACTGCCAGTCACACGGTCGATAATTACCTGTCAAGGTCAAGATACGAACTCCAAAGTTGTCAGTTGAGTAAAACGCTGCGTATACACGACACGGAACGTGAACAGGCAGGGGTTCCTTGGCAAACTGGAAGACTGTACAGATTCGTAATGCTGATGTTTATGGCGGAGGACTTGTATACGGGAATGAAGGAAGTCGGTGCCTGGAGTTGTGGGTTGGAAGCCTTTAATTGGAGTATAATTTGGATACGAACCAAACGGTGATAAATCAAGTAATGCCCGCCGAGGACTACAGGAACTTCCGCTGTTACCGTTAATTTGTAATCGGATACACTGGCACGCACGTATAAAACAAAAAGTCGCAAGTGTTAAAATGACATCAATTCTTAATTTTAACAGATTTATCACAATAGTTTATAACAATCAATTACGGTACTTACAAGATAGTTATACCATGCTAAATTTAGTGTAAGATACAGGTTAAGTAACTGCCTTTATAAACTAGTGTATAAACCGGCTAATAGTTTGCTAAACTTAAAAGAACAACACATTACTTTCAATGTAAATACCAGTTACTTTGACCAGAGATTCGAATCGATTACATTGCAACAATAAATGCCTACCAACATGTGATGAAGATAAAGAGCTAATTTAAAACTATTTGTAAAAGTTACAGGGTTGGTTACGTACAAGTTTGTGATGTTGATATTTATGATGGAGAATTTGCGTGTGGGAATCATTCGGAGGAAGTTGATGCCTAAAGTTGCAGGTTAGAGGCTTGGAATTGAAGTATGATTCGGGTAGGAAACGAACTGGGATATATGGAGCAATACCAGCCAAAAATAGGAAGAACTTCCGCTGTTACCGTTCATTAGTAATTAGGAACATTAGCATGTACACACAAAACAAAAAGTCGCCCGTGTTGGAATAATATTGACTGCTATTTTTAGGTGGACAATTACAGTGGTTGACAACAGTTGATTGCAGTGACTATAGGTCAATTGTGCTGTGCCCAAATCAGTGTGGGGCACGGGCCAAGCAATTGCGCATAAAAACTAGTGTGTAAACTAGCTAGCGGTCTGCCAAACTTAGAAGAATAACACACCACTTTCAAAGCAAAATACTAGTTACTTTGAACAGAGATTCGAATCGACTACGATGCAACAATAAAGGCCTACCAACATTAACTAATACTTCGATAATATTTTAGAGTTAGGTGTCAAAAGTATTAGCCGAATGTATTAACGTTTTCGTGTCAATTTATTTCAATAATATCTTGATTCATTTTTGAAACCCATGAGAAATATAGAAATATTTGAAAGTTGTTGTGAAATATATTTCAAAATGTCGACTTATACGTTCTTGTAAATCAGTGGGTTTTGTTTTACATATAAATCGAAGTTATCGAGATTTTTCGTAGCTTGAAACGGTGTTTACATAAATTTAAAACGTGTTAAAATGATTGCCGAACAACTAGTTATATAAACATTTTTGAATACTGAAGTGTTTTTGGGGTATAAGGAATTTTTATTGAAAATTTAGTGAAAACTTACTCATTACTACCTACTCGTCAACACGAAACTTCTTAGAGATAGTGAAAGAAAAACAGGCAATTTAATCGTTTAACCTTTAGGAAAATACTTGGTACGAATTGCTTTAAACAAGCTTAAAAACCTTTTTAAATAATATTATTTCTATAACACTATAGTTGTATTTTATCTATTCATTGATAGATGAATATGTTTATTCAAGTTATAAGTGATATTTTTAGCTAATATTAATAATGAAGCGGTGGCAGGTAGCATTTAATTGCTTTTATTTTTGGAAAGTGGCCGGATATCATGATCGTACAGTTAATTTATAATTGAGAAATGTTCAAAATTATTACCCGCTTCAAATAATGTTATATAACTAACAAAGTTTAATATACCTAATTTTCTTCTTTTTGAATTATATGAATTTAGAATCCTTCACAAAAAAGATAATAAAATACAACATAAATTTAATATTCAATATAATTAGTCGACATCAACCTCAAAATCGATTTTAAACTATAGTTATAGAATCCGGCCAATAATTCATCGTATCAACCCAAATTTTTCTAGCGAAAACGAATTAGTTTTCATTTAATTTAGTCGATTTTGAATCCAAATTATTTGATATAATAATACGAAACGTTGAGGTAATAAAACCCAAATTCTGTTTATTAACGGCTGATTTTATTACTTTATAGAAGTACAGTATATTAAGTTTAAACGTATAGCGTATTTGAAAAAGTAGAGAAAACTTTTTACTAAATTTTTATATTTAGTGTCATCAAAAATGTTTTTTTGTATTATTTCATCCATTTTTTGAAGGTTTGATTCTATATTTGATAATTAAATCCAATGTTAGAACAGCAGTCAATTGCAGTACAGCTGAGTCAACTCTACTCAATATTAGTTTGCTATATTTACAAACAAGTTGACTATATTAACCGCAAGTTAAATACGGTGGAGTGGGAAATTCAATATAGGGCACAGGATAAGCAGTTGGCCATATAGCTTAGTATGCAGACCGGCTAGTGGTTTGCCAAATTTAGAAGTAATACATCACTACATTCAATGCAATAAATTAGTTACTTCGACCATGATTTGAATGGATTGCTTTGTAATTATAAAAGCTTATTTACACTGGTTATTTTTTTTTTGGTTGAATATATATAAACCTAGTAGAAGAAGAAGTTACTTTCCGGTTATGCTTTGGTTTGAATAAGGTAGAGAAAAGATTTTTGCAGAGTATTTCTATTAGTTATGCAATTCTTCGCGGTAGTAAGTAGTAAGAGTTTATAAGCGCCTATAGTATACCCAAACGATTAATATATCTTTATTGACTTTATCTCGAAAAACAAGCGTTATGCCTAACCACTTCAAAATTTTTATTTTTTTAAGTTGTTTAAGTTTTGAAGCCTTCAAATCAAGAAGCGATTCGCAAAGTTTTTAAGTTACCATTCTTGGTAAATAGTCAAGTCGTTACTAACGCTATTATTACGAGTCATGAATCATAAACCGTCAAGTTTTCAGACCCCTTAAAATAAATTACAATAACTTATCCGGTTATACTAATTCTTACATTCACTATAAGATTGTTTATTTAGTACGTAATTAAACTTCATAATTGTTGCCGATAACTTTGGATGAATATCCTGAATGGCTCCAATAGGAATAAAATAATAAAAATCATCAGATTTATGATCGTTCAATACTACGACAATAACTTATGATAAACAGATATCGATGAAGACTTTACTCCCTAGTAACTCACTACTTACATCGGCTACTTTATCCTCGACTTAGATCTAATAGAATTCGATCTAAGACTTGATGCATTCGACGATTTCTGCGAATAGTGTCATGAGTAAACCCTATAGATATGAAAAACAATTGATAGGCAAGTTTAGACAAAGCTGAAAGTCTAATTACAAAAAAAAGTAATCTATTTTGCGACAAAAGAAGAGAGAAAGATAGTAATCTGGAAAACCTATTATACAAATGCGTTATAGACAAGGATCCTCAATGGATACATAAAGATAAATAAAAATATATTGTTGAAGCTAGCATTTTTTAATACCCTGATACACAATCATAAGGATATATTTAAGATTTTTTCTAAATGAGTTCTTTAAACCATTTTAAACAAGGACCTTGACGCGTTACTATTACTTGAAAAGATGAAGATTTATTTGATTGGAATGTGGAAAGTCCTTAAATCCATCAGGCTATTAAATAGTGACTCTAATAGAAAGCTTATTTATACTAGTAAGATTATTATCAATTTTATGGAAATCTTGAAAAAGTTTTTTAGTACTCCTAAAGCCTTTCATACTACCTCTACTACGTTTAGTATTAACAAGTTAATTAGTATAGTTTAATAGGTAATAAGAAATATTATATGCGAATTTAATATTGTCATAATTACTGGCGTTTTCTAACAATTTCTGTTAGAGGAATTTATCTTGCCTACCAATACCAATATTAGCATCTTTAGTCAAAAGATCAAAATGTGATGAATGATTGGTATAAAAGAATTTCCCCTCCACATATTATTATGGTAGATACGGAATATATAGTGATTATAACTTGCGTAAAGATTTATGGCAATAACGAAAATTATAAGGGTAGGTTATTTAACTTATTGGATCTTGATTTACCACTATTTTTCAATCTTTTCCGTTAAATAAAAATTAGGCTACTAGGTTTCCACTCGTTATCTTGTAGTGATCCACCGGTAAAGCTGAAGATTGTTACCTTTATTAATCAATGAATTATGTGTTGTTCCGGGAGATTTACAATGGTTTCAAAGGTCATTTCGAATAAAATGTTAATATCGACTAGTATCACACGAATTCCAATATTATCAAGTGGTTGTATATATTGAAGTACAAAAAGGGTTCAAAAACCAAAATAAACCTTTTCAATTCAATACTTGATAGGCTGATGTTATGCCAACAAATAATACAAAATCTGGCAGTTGAAAAGCTCATACTATGCGTTTAAGTTCATTAGGATTCACGGGACATAAAGAGTGTAAATATGTTATACAGTACCCTAGCGCTACTTATAAGTGCTTTTTTCAGCTAATTAAGATTCTCGTTTACGACCATTATGACACGGGTACTAAAAATAACCGATATATATACTTAAATTCACATCTTTTCCGATTAGGACTATGATGAAAATCTTGTGCTTACCTATGATATCGACCGTAAGTACGGGAGGTTAGGGCAGTTTGGTTAGCCAAAGAACTTGAATTGGAGGTTTAAATAGTGATGTACGTGAAGAGAAGCATACTTTAACTGGAATTCAAATTACCCGGTCAGTTTCTTCATTTAATTAGTGTTAAAAAGCAATAAATTTGTGGTAAATGATATTTTTCAGTCAATACATTATATGGCTTATGAATGCCAATTGAAGCTAATGATACTCTATACTTAGTACACTGTTCAACCTAATTCAAAATATATTAAACGCGTTGTAAACTTTTAAAGTAAGAAAGAAAAAGAAGAGAAAAAAACATTTTAAATGATTATTTGGTATGAAGATACCAACTCCAGAATTAAATCATCAAAGTAACCAACTAACTAAGCTTTCATGTATTGCTTAACTTATGAAAATTCTTATCATAATTATAACAAGAACGATTTCGGATTCAAGTATTTGTTTATTATTCGCGATGGTTACCCGAGATAGATTTCTACAAGGATTATACCAGAAATTAGGGTAACAATTGAAACCAAAGTCAATTGCAGTATAGTTAAGTCAACTAATCTTACATTTAGTTGATTATACTGGCTTTAAATAGACTGTAGTTTGTGGGATTGACTGCATTAACTGCAAGTTAAGTGTAGTAGGTACCTACTTCAGGTTAGGGTATAGGCCAAGCAATTGCCTACAAATTAGTATGCAGAATAAGTAGTGGTCTGCCAAACTTAGAATTGACAAATCAGTACTTTTAATACAATGCATCATTTACTTCGATTACGATTCGAATTAACTATATTGCAACGATAAAGGTCTATCAACAGTAATGCAATATCAACTGGGAGGCTGTTCGTAATGCGTTGTATCATACAGAAATATTGATATTATGACAAAACTTAATTATAGGGATACTGGTAAAGCTAAAATTGGATTTAGTGTTAAATAGAAATTTTCATTTTTCATGTCAAATATTGTAATTAGAGTCGTTATACCTGTTGATTTTGACATTTTAATACTCTATTATCATTTTCTTTTTTGCCTAAAAATATTAAACTCGTAGACATTACCATTGATATTTGTATTAACTAATTGATTTAATTTCATAGTCAAAGGTTTTTATTAAATTTATGACGTGAATACTAATAATTTTATCATTAAGAATTAGAGTTTATATTACTAAACTTAACGATAGCGAAAAGTATTTAACTTAATTAAAAATGTAGTTAACCTATAACTAATAGGTTATTAAAAGTTAATAAGGCAACTAGTCATAAAAATAGATACTTATTCGTATTAAAAGAGATTGAAAGGATTTGTTACTATCACTAAATGCATTTCTAAACTCCTTTTAGATTGAAGTTTACGTTAACGAAAGATCAAAATTTCAACTTTGAAGTTTCTTTTAACGTGTTTCACTTCAATAATAAGCTTATAATTTACATGGATAATTCTGAAACGACGATTTACGACGTTCAAAGTCTCAGAACTATTGTGGCAAAAACAATATTAGAGCCCTTACATACAGTATAGATTGAGACGTATATGAAATCTTCAAGCGTACTAATTTATCATATAAGCATTAATTTTACTTTGATGAAAAAAAACTTAATATTGAATTGATAGGAATCAAATGTAGATAAGTTTTTATCAAATATCATTAGGGTATCGGGAATGTTGAATGGATATAAACGCTTCTATACGAAGTTTATAATATATTTATATTGAAAATAAGCTGTTTTATAAATTCGGGTGTAAGCTAATATATAGCACTAGAAGGTTTAAATCTTGTTAATACTGCCAATAGTTTAATATCAAATTCACCAGTGTCTGGCACCTTGCAACATATTACAATTTAATTATCACAATTGTTAAATACTTAAAATAAGGCTATCGTATATATCAAAACTTTAAAGGAATAAAGAAATAAATTTATACAATGTTGAATTGAAAACAAATTCAATACCAAAAACTTACCATCTATTATGAACGAAATATCTTTATTTTTATTGAAGTTAAATTCTTAAGTGAAGATAGTTATACAAATGTAATGGACCATATAAAATCTTGAATATCTCAAATCCAACCGTAATGGTTTAACCCGTCAGTAATCTTATGATTTTTCGTATTATGTAGGTTCAATTGTTCAAAAGACCCCGTAAATTCAATTATAAGTTAAACAAATTGAATTTAAGAACTAAACATTTCCGAATCTAGTGTAAATAAATTCATGCAACGATGAAGGCATAATAAACTATTCTAAAGGAGGATACATCGTAACAAAAAGATCGTAATAAGAATTACAAACCTAGAAAACCATGAATAACTGAATTAATTTTTCAAAAAGAAAAGTTTGATTACAAATTAGGCTTTAGGGTACTTATGAAAGCATAATTAATACACCCGGTTATATAATTAGAGAAAGCAACGAAGTTGAAATTAATATCTTTTTTCATCCGTAATGTGGTACAATTGACACCATTGGAAAAATTCAAGTGGAAAGACGTAATTATTTATGAGTAAAGAAACGTTTATGAAATTGAAGAGAAATTATTACTCGGCTACATGAAAAATTAAATTTAACTGTTTGATAATACGATGATAAACGTAAAAATTATTTTTCAATTGACAGTTTATGATTGAGAAAATTAAGTAGAATTTAATTGTCATCATGATTCTTATTTCTATTACTGGAGAAAGCAGTAAGTTCACCCCTAATCGACGTAATATGAAGTAAAAGTATAAGCAATTGATCATCAATTTTCTAAGAACTATATTAATGAAGTTTCCTAAGAAACTAAGGAATATATCTTTTATCGAAACAGATATATGTTGTATCAAACTAGTTTATGAACTAGTCAAAATTTATATTATTAGTTTGTAACGTATTGGATGTATTTGTAAATTACGTTGGATATAATAACTTTAATGTTTTAATTATACCAGTTAACTTCGTAAGTTATTTTCTTTGTATCGTTGGAATGTAAATTAACGATTTACTTCGTCTGATAACTACAGATTTCATACCAACGAAACAACGTGCAATTCAGGATTCAGGCCTGTAAAAGTATAATCCAATTAAGTCGTTAACTAAATGTTTACAACTGCATTTTCAAGAATCGTTAATCCGTATTCAAAGTATCAAAAACAACTGTAATAGGAACATTAACTTATGCTGAAAACAGTAAATTATAAGTTTGACTAAGATTGAGAAAACCATGGAAGTGTAATTTTAATTATATTTCTATAAAATGGTTCAATTAGCTTATATTACTATGCTATATCAGCCAAAATATAATATAATCTATCGGTCATAGTATAAGTTTCAAATTGATCAAAAAAGAACTTTATTAGGGTAAATAAACTTAGATAATAGTGATTAAATAATTTGAACGAATGTATTAATATGGTATCTATAGATTCAACAACGAAAAAGTTGGAAATATTTACAAACAGATACTTTGAAAAGAATTTTTACTTTACCTTCCAGATTGAATTTTTGATCATACTTGATAATTAAGAGAAATTTAACGAACAATTTATGATTACTGGTAACCTCATAGACTAAATAACAATTAATTATGAATGGTTAGCAAAAATCGTCGTAATATATAAGATTCAAGGAATGATAATAGAATTCAACATTAATATAATAATCTACGTTATATTAAAGATTATTAACACACAGTTGTAATCACTTCTAGTACCTATTATCGGGAGTATTCACTCCTCAAACCATAAAAAATGACTTTCTAATCTTTAAAAATAAATAAAAAGCTTTCAATAATGAAGGTAGTAATATTAAGGGAAGCATAAAAGGTGCAAAAGATTTATGGGTTTTTAAAAATTAAAGGAAAAGATAATTCAATTAACTCTATTACTAAAACAATGACTAAATAACGTACTAGAAAGGTTTGAAAAGAATAATAGGTTAATTATACAAACTATGAAATATATGATTAGTTGATACATAACTTAAAGAAAGAGATATGCAAAGAAAACTTAGAGGACTACTAGGGAAGTAAATAGAAAAATCGTACCTAGATATATTGGTAAAAGTTACAGGATTACTAAGACCTAAGTATGTAACGAAAGAATTATATATGTGAATAAAAACAGTTTTTTACTAGAATTTTGGAGTGGATAATTGCAATTAAAGTGTAATTTGAGTACAAACAAGGTTGGTATTGGTGAGAGTATTGCTGGCAAGAATGTGAAAATTTTCCCGATTACGTTTAATTAGTAATCGATTATATTAGCGCTTAGGTATGGAATAAAAAGGCGCTAGTAAAAAAATAACAGTTAATGGCCATATAGTTAAGTTAATTGTAATGACTGTAATTTTACTATATTAACTTCAAGACAAGTACGATAGAGTAACCAATTGAATATAGGGCATAGACTAAGCAGGTTTTTATTCATATTAGTATGTACACTAGCTAGCAGTATGTCAGACTTAGAATTAACACATCAATACCTTTAATTCAATACACTAGTAACTTCGACCACGATTCGAATCGACTATGTTGCAATGATAAATGCCTACTAATATTGAATGTATTTTTATCAGTTTTTTTTTTTCTGATTTCTCTATTCAATTGTTAAAATTATCAAAAAACGTAGATTGTACAATTGCGAATATTTTGGAACAACTTGAAACTATTATCTATATACAAAACTATTTAAATGTGAAGTAATGCATTTAAAAAGTCTCACATATGAAAGTTTGTATATATTCGTCTCTAATCAATGGAATTTGAACAAGTAAACATTACGCAAGTTTCATCATTTTCAAATGAAAAGTGATTAACTTTAACATCTAATATGACAGATCATTAGATTATTCCATTATTGAAAAATATTCTCAAAGATATACGGAATCGCATTAAAATTTACCGAATATATCAATAGGGATTCTTATTAGTTCTTGAGTAATACATTAAAAAATGAGTATTCAGTAAACTGTCAAATTTTATGATGTATGTTTTTCTGAAAAGATACCGAAAGGGAATTATATATATGATTTTGTTTATCGCAAATCGGTTTCACCAAATGAAAGTGTGGTACTAGTTACTGAAACAATTAAAGTTATAATTTTAAGCTATTTTATAGATAATTTAAACGTTAATTATACATACTAGATAAAACATTTTTGAGTGTAGGAGTTATTTTCGCATGTAAACTTCGATGATATCAAGAAAACGATCCATAAACTAGAAATTTTCCGAAAAATTCCAAATAAAAATAACTACTTGAATAATATGAATGGATGAAATTTAAAAATACTATTTTATATATTTCTTCGATAATACAATATTTAACAAGACTTCAACAACACCAACAACTCATTTATTCATAATTTATCAATAGAAACAAATCAAATCATATCCTCTTTTATTTAATTTCAGATATTCGCTATGATTTCTTAGAATTCATGAAAAATGAAACCAAACATAACTCGCAAGAGCTGTCATTTTGTCGGGCAGGAAAAACATTTGAATAGTTGATAACCATCTCGAAAAGTTGAACTAATTAAAAAAAATTTGAGACCAAGTTTGAAATGAAGTAGAATACATATTGAATATTATTGCACGATGATACAAAAGACAAATTTGATATAAAATCATCAGTACTTCTTGAATTGAATGAATGACATTTATAAAACCCACGGAAACAATAGTCCAAATATATTAAACTATGTTGCAGTACCATAGGAATCTGTAAATAAACTATAAGTAAGAATTGGAAGACGAATGTAAAAATTTATCATTTTTCCACGTACCTACATTTAAATCATTGAAGGTTTGCTTTAGTGAACAACTGTAAAATCAAATACCAAATATATGGAAACACGAAAATAAAAAATAGGAATGAGAAATTAATACATCTAAGAACTGTGGGAACAGTAGTAAATTACTATAGAAGCAAGTTGATTATTGGATACCTATTTAAATTTTGGTAGGAGCTAAGCTTTAAACCATAAAAATCAGGGTGTAAGCAGGCTAGCATCTGGTTATAGTCCAAACTATAATGGATATCCAAGTCGGTACCAAATGGTGTTATTAATTGAGCTACTTATAAATATTAGGGAAATGTAAAACAGCTTTCAACGTATAGTATAAATGTGTAGTTTGTTGCTTATTTCGCTACATAAGCCTTGCGAATCGCATCAAAACCGGGTGTGCACCGAGTACGGTTCGTACGCCGTATATATAACGTTTGTTATGTGAATTGTCAAGCAACCTTTAAACTAAAGAATTCATTTCTTGGGTTTGTGATTTAACCTTTATTTGTAACGAAAACTTACTGTTTACAAATGGGTTACGCGTTGGTATTGAGCTTGATACAAATTGTATAACGTTATATCGGAACCGTCAATGTACTTGTATCCACCCGATTACATTATAAACTCATTCTAATATATATCGTGAGCCCTTAATTTTTCCTCTCATTTTTTTCGCAACTATTTTTCCCTTCAATTAATATTTAAATGTTTGTTACCTCTTTTTTATCAACCACTACTATTATTTTTACTTGATTATATCAGATATATTTAAAATATTTGAAATTAGTTATATTTTTATAGAAACCTTTGATAGCCAAAACGAGTCATCATATAAATCGGGTGGTATATTTCCCCATTACTATCCTGTAGTTAGTAGGTTATATATAGATCGCTCACATTATAGTCGATTTCCTCGTTTTAGGTAATAATAACAACGAAGGATAGCTATCATCTAAATAGGCTTAAGACGCTTGTATGCCTTGTATTGACTTTTTATTTAACTTTGGTGTCCGGTTAGCGTACGAGAGCATTTGTTGCAAGTAGTGTTACCAAATTTGTCGAATGGTACACCGTAAGGTAAAAAATAGTTTTCTCGTTTTGCGTAGGTTTATAATAAGTTGTGTACGCATATTAACTTCTATATAGTAACTTTATGAAACGTATTTAATGATTTTATCTTCAGGTCTGTCTAATTTTTTTTACCAGTGTCTCTTTAACTTAGAGCGATGGCTATATCGTGGCCTTAATCCATAAAAGGGTTGGAAGCCTTCTGGGTCACCGTTTTACATTTAATCTCACTTTCACCGATTTTTTCAGTAAGTTCGCCTGTTTACGCGATATTAAGCGCGTTTTATCTGTTCCGACAATCTTGTGGATTTAGGCTACGACATCGTGAATTATTTGGCCACATCTCATACTTTTAATACTTCTTTTCGCTCATTTCTCTCTCAATCGTAATTTCTACCGATCTAGTTATTACACATTAAGAAAATCGTATCCTAGCTAGTATTTTATTCTCTCTTATCTTTCTTTATTTTGTTTATGTCTTTGGCTACAGCGACGGAGAGATTGGTTAAAGCGACGCTGTAGTATAGGTTTTTATATTAATGACTAATATTAGCTACAGCTTGTACATCGTTACGTTCAATGTTTAAAACCTAACTGTAAAATTTCTACCTTTGTCCTGCAATTCATTTATTAATTGATGGTAGGAGTATATCGATTATGTTGATAGGGAGCGGGTTGATAGCCGGGTCAATGTTAATCGTGTCCTATAAGTTTAAATCGACGTGTTACATTGCCTTATCAACCGTCTGAATAAGTCTCTAAATCATAATATTTTTTGCCGTTTGGTCCAGTTTAAACTACAAGGCACGAGTTCTTGGAGCTTTTAATATTACTGGCCTTTTCGCCTGTCCAACACCGACAGTGGAGATAATGTTTTATATAAATACTTATATACTACTCATTTTGCAGTCGAACTAAGGTACCAAGGTAACCGGAAATTAAAATCCTGATTTTACTTAGGATAAAATTAAAAGTAAATAGAAAGTAGTAATGAAAATATTTCCCTTTATAAATATTTTACACTAACTTTGGTAGGATAACAACATGTATAATGTTGGGGTTTTTAACTATTTATAGAGTTTATATTAGAACTTAAGGTTATTTGTTATGACCCAACATCTGCAGGGCGTACCAGCGGCGGCCCCGCAGCAGATAACGAAGGAAATCGGTTGGACACAGCCTCTCGGCAGGCACCAGGGATCCACAACAGACACACCGTACACAAGGGTTAGGGTCAGCATGGTGTGAGACTCGATGGACTCGGTATCGAGCCAGTCGAGCCTACACTGAAGACGTATGAAGGCGCGGATATATAAGGACACTTTCATTACCAAGATAGATAGTATTTCCTTCATAGCTCTTCAGTTGTCAATCTAAGTATTCAGTCTACCCTGAATAGCCTCACGGCTTCTGATCATCACTCGCACGAATACAGTCTTGATATTGCACCTTTTGTTACCTCTGCTACCTTACTGCTAACATAAACCCTCTGAACACCTTCTACATACTCACGGGTATTTAGTGTGATCATTACATTATTGTAAATTTTCGCGTCTCCATATTTAATCATAACTTAGTTAACGTTGTTATATATTGGTAATTTTTGAATAATTTCTGGTTAGATTCATTGTATCTTTTCTACTTACTTAAAATAAAACCTATATCCCCTCGTCTTATTGTAGCATTTAAGATGTTTTTGATTTCTAATTTCTTATACTGCTTGTACGTATCGTTTTCGATCATGAAGACTAGGTTGAAATAGTTTTCAAGCAATATTTGGAAGGGAATAGGATTTGAAATTACGTATTCGATTATTTTTATATGAAACTTGGAATATTCACTTGAAATACTAATTATAATATTCATCAGGTTCGGAATTCTAACAACTTGATATCAATTGTGAATTTAACACAATTTTCAACTTGAGCGATTTGTCATGATATTGCGTAAATTAAATGAAATTTAGTCGTTAATCTGATATTGTTTTAGTAGTCGTTTTCGTCGATTCGTTTTATTTTTTATTTTTAATTGAACTTAAATTATTATAACTTTAGCAAACTTTGTATCTTTATACAATTAAGCAAGAAATTTCATTAATTACCCCATCAAATTAGTTTAGGATCTTGTATCGCTGTTAATTTTGAGAGTCCAGGATATTTCGTATCGTTTTATCATTTTATTCGTATTAAGCTCGTGTATTATTGATTTGAGGTCACTAAGTATAAATTGGCACGACAGCTGGTGTAATACTTCGTTTAATTACGTAAAGATTTCCATAATCCGTCAATAGTCTTAGACTTTATGAGATCTGTTGTGTAATTTTATCTATTCAAATATAATACATTAACAATAAAAGTCATCAAATTTATATCAAAGAACATGGGGTCGTTCACAATACATTTATCTTATAAAATATACCATTGTTTATCATAAGCGAAAGGAAGTCAGGAAATTTGGACTATATATTACACTAAGGTATTGTATATGCCATGGCTATTATGGAATATATTTTCTTCACTGAATTATATTTTTGAATTTGATTTAAAATACTTCTATAGGTACTGCGGGTTCTTATTTGTGAAATATAAATGAAATATACGTTTGATTAAGATATGTAACTAATTATAACATGGAATGGGTAACGGTTGAAGGGGCTTTTATTATCAATTATAACGGAGCTGTAAGTTAATTTACTTTATATATATTCGATGAACCCGTCAAAATATTCGCGATCAATTTATATGAGTGGTTGTTCGGTTCAAGCATTTGAAAAAAAAGATTTTAGTTGGTGTTTTATTGTTATTAAATTATATCTTAATTATATAATTCTCAACATTAACCGGATTTAATTCGATAATTATAAAGGATTATAGTATAGTAAATATTTTTTTCGGATACATATTGAAATCGACGATTTATATTGTGTAGATATGTTTAATGTGGAATCACTGTGATCTTTCTTTAATTGTTTATAATTGAGTAATATATAATTAGTTATTTTTTATATCTTGGTTTTATGATTTTCTTTCAATATTTGGTCCGAATATTAAATAACCGTTTGGTGTCAAGAATGTGTATAGAGCGGGTATGTTTTAGGTTCGCTACGCGGCCATAGTCAGCAATACTTCCCCATTTTTTCGAATTTTCTTGTGAATCCAACTTCTCATGACATGATAACTGTGTTCCTAGTTCGATAAATTTATCCGCTTGATCTATCATCATATATGTTTTTTAATATATAGATTAACATTCGACATATTTCTCCTAAAAATTGAAATATATCAAAATACTCACAACCGATGTTTCTTGGTTTTGGGTTAGTTTCATAACTCGTGAGTTAAATTAGTGAAGCGGGATTCATTCTTAACGGGTTGTTCATAAAAAAGGTAGTTAAATACTGATTATGTTTCGGGTTGGCAAGCCTAATGTTCCGGAAATGAAAGAGGTAAAGCAAAGTACTTAAACCATTTATAATCGATATAAAATGGTAAAAGTGGTATGGATACTATGTAATGGTAGTAATTACGCATTAAGGAAATATATCAACGCGAAGAGTTTCTTATTTTGGATCGTATAATTACGTTCCACATCTGATAAACCTACTAAGTAATAAACAATTAGGTTCAAAATCTCGTCCTTTTTTTTATTGCTAAAGTGAATCTTTTGCCGCTATTTTTGAACAATTAATCTTCATGAGTGTTGGTCCATCGGGTTTTGAATATCCCAAAATTAAATAGGTAACCAGAATATTTTTAATTTTTGAAAAGCTTGTTCTACTTTGAAATTTCATATTAACTAAATTTATTATTCTATAAACTGATTAATTAATTGGTGAAATCGGAAAAAATGTTGATTAAATCACAATCGAAGTTTTCAAAATCTTGGAAACTTTGTACTTTTCATAAAATAAGGAGAACTTTCAATCTTAGATGACCTATATCTTCTCGGAATCGTTATAGATAACTATCTTCATTTATATAATAAAGCTAAATATTGAATATTTTTATTACGAAGCCAAATTTGCTGATACCACATTTCAATTCGGCTGTTTGAAGTTCTTATTATACCTGGAAAATCTTCATTATATTGTTTTATACAGATTCAGAATGAAAAATGTAAAGATCGGCTTCATAAATTGTGAAAGACCTACACAAATTATTTGTAATTGAATTATTAATATAATATTGGGATATTTTCAACACCCTGTAAAAATCACAGTCACTATTGAGTTATACAAGTAAAATCCAATAAATTCTAAAATTTACAAATTTCTTTTTCTCAGGTGCGATCTTTATATAATGAGAGGTAATCTGCATATCTAATTTCATTATTTATGATAATTTATATACTGCGTATAAAGTTTTACTTTCATCAAAAGCAGAGAAAACAGATGCTTCTCGGAAAATGATTTCAAGGCTCTGTAATTCCTTTGAAACTATAATATTCCTCCTGGTTGAAAAATTAGGAACACCGACACTATAATTAACATGTAATTCGCTCGTAATCAAGCCTTATCTATTGGTTTGAGGATTAGATTTCTATGTCTAAAAGTTTCATTTCCTTGTATCTAATACAATGAACCTTAAGGTATATTTGGAAACAAGTTATATTTCTTTGGTTTCATACGGATATCATTCTTGAATTTCTCCCGATATAGGGACAAAGTTGACGCCTGTTTCTTATTAAATAAATTGCGGAACTTTATTTACTCAAAGGAAAGAAGAACCTAATATTCCTCCGTATTTCTAATCAGTAGGGTCGTTAATTCTTACATCCGGGTTATTTCAGGAAAATTAGTTGTTAAAACTGATTACAGCTGGTTCTAATATACTTAACTATGTATTATATCCGAGTTTCAAATATAATAAATATCCGTCTTATTATTTTATGTTTTATTACTTTCGAAAACATATATATATTACGTTAATAATCAATTTTTGTCTATCTCTAACTGTGAACTCATTCTTCCTAATATTTATAGTTTTTTTCATCTTCTTCTTATATCTCACTATCATTAAGCAGTACGTTCTATAAGGTGTGATACTTGCTTCTTCAAAATAATCTTGTAGATACTGGCGGGAGCGATCGTAACCCGAGTCTTCTAAGAGCTTGTACAGGTATTATAGCCTCTGAGCCATCCTTTTTAGCAAGAGCTTAGGGTGCTCTATGGTTCAAAAACCTGTAGGCGTGTGAACTGTAACCCTGGTCGGATCGAGAAACACGGCCTAGTATGTCCCTTCCCGGCGCATAATTGCGCCAGAGATACAACTATATAGACTCTTAAGACAAATACCATTTAAAACAAATATGCTAAAAAATAGCTCATAACAAAAAACGATGGTGAATCGCATCTCAGTTCCGTGTGCTGTTGAGCCCCATGATTGAGAGTAATTTTTTAATATTGTATCTATCATATATTTAAAACGATTACTTTTGCAGATTAGGAAATAATATATGTTAGTTTAAAGTTAAATATTTATTTATATTCATTCAAAAAAAATTCATCAAACGATTTATCTACTCCATCATCAATTCAATAGTATTTTCGAATTAAAAATAAAAAAGTCGGTTTTATTTCCATTTTAGTCGTTATATTGAAGCCTTATTTGCAACTCCATGACAATCATAACTAAAATCCACCTGGATATCTAGAATACAAACGCTATTCAAAACGTAAAGATAAAGAACGAAGTTTCATTCATAAATATTTCAATTCAATCAAACTTTCTTTTATTTGATTTCATAATTATTTAGGGTAGGTCATACGATTTCTAGGTACGATTGAGTATAGCAGGGAGGTTTTTGTTATAGAGTTAGGCCATTGGCTATTGAATCTATAGGTTACATAACTGTTCCCATAACGAGATGTACAATTCCCAGCCCGAACGCGGCCCGGGCGCGGTCCGGGCGCGGTCTATAGGCATCACGTGCGAGGGCACGTGACGGGCTGTATACGGAACATGCATATAAGTCCTGTACTAAGGACCACTGTAGCCTCTTCTAGTTTTCCGCTGCACCTTAATTGTTAACTCTATTTCGCACCTATTTAGCATACCATCGTAGGTCTAACCATAAGAGTTTTGCTTCTTGTTGAGAGATTAACGTTTACCTTTTCGAACTGGATTACCTGATTTTGGATTGAGTCGGCAGATAAATAGATATTACATTCACATTCAAATTTATTCAATAATTTATAATAAAAATAACATTTGATATCTTTTGATCTTAATATTCATTCGCTTACACCTAAGTCGCCCTATATTATTATTTATAACTTCAGATTTATCGAGATTATTATTCGCATGAAAATGAGGTATAGTTAACCCATCAATGTTGTTGACCGTAAGTGACCAAATTTCGAGTTAAAATATGAATGATATAGGCGTTTATTATACCTGTATTAATATTTAGCTATGACGACTAGATGAGTATCAATAATAAACGTCCATAATGTTGTTTTGAATTTAAAAACATCAATCAATTTTAAGATTCACGGTATTTGATAGTTTACAACATATTTAGTTTATATTAGAAGAGGAGTAATTATAGCGCAGTAGGTAAACTTTACTTACAGGAAAGTTGAATTTACTGACTGCAAGTTGAGTTCATTGTTATATGAGCCTAATGTATTGGCTGCAAGTTAAGTACAGTATACTTCCACTTCACAATAGGGCACGGGCCAAGAAATTTAACATACAAATTACTATTCAGACCGGCTAGCGGTCTGCCAAATCTAGAACAATACATCGATCACTTGACCATACAATACTACTATTACTTCGACCAATCGAATCGACAACGTTGTAACGTCTAAAGCTCTACCAACAATAATCAGTGTTTATTTAGTTAAATATAGATTAGCTAAGTAGAAAAAAAGTTACTTCCTTGTTACGCTTTTTGAAAGACCAAGGTAAAGAAAATATTTTTTCGAAAGGCCTTTACTACTGCGTTGATTTTCACGGTAATAAGTAGAGAAGACCCCTAAGTTGCGCTGGTTTTTACGACAACTTAAAGGTAGCGATGGTATTGTTATCTAAAACACTAAGAAATCTTTACATATTCTTTTTGAAAACGTTAAGATTAACTGTTCAAAGTCTTAAAGTTCGGCAAGTTGGCAAACTACTTAGTTATTACTATTACGGTTACCACTACTACAAAGACAACTAAGTCCTACAGCCTATAAACAAATAATGTTCGACCTTTACCAACAACAATAAAAGATCTTCAACCTTACCCTTTACACCAAACCTTTGCCCCTACTTTATTTTTTCTCTTTCCTTACGTTAATTTCATCTTTAAGATCGTTATTCTAATCGTAAATATTAAATCGCGTTAAGAAAGCAATGTTGCGAGATCTAACGATAAGTCGACAAGTTTCTACGCGACTTTACATCAAAATACTAAACCCCTACGCCCAAAGATTACAAAGTTTCTTACCCTACACCTCCTACATAAGCCAAAACTCCACGATAGTACTAATTTAATAATATATGAAGGTAGTTAAGCTCTCGAAACTGTCTTCACTAACCATTTCGATAAATGACTTTAGATGACGGATGTTAATCAAAACTGGACCAAGACTTATCTAACAAATGATATTGGCTAATATATCCTTGACGTGGACCTCGGTAACGATTCCGGTCGTATCGTTTGCGCCTTTTAAGACTTCCGTGGAATTTTTAATGAATATATACTTAGTATATGGAAGATAATCTAATATACAGTTAAAGCCAAGTTGAAAAAGGAAGTTACTCGCCGTGGTATTTAAATTCTAGAAAAAAATTCATTGGGATTAGCCGAAACCTTTTTCAAACTAGCTTAATAAAAAGACCCCCTTTAAATTTCTAACTTTCAAACTCCCGAGGGAAAAGCAAAGGCGTTAAAAACCTTTAACACCCCTATACACGTTTCAGAGAACCTCCCCTTTATCTCTAGTTAAGTTAAGCCTCTTAACATGGTAACTATGAGGAACCTGTTAATTTACTCAGCAGTCTATTATCTTTACGTAACAACGCGGAGTATGTATTTAATATTAGTAAAACGTACGAAGCAGTAATTGCCCACACGATAAGTATTAACTTTGGTACCCTTTACCAATTAATTAAGCAAGATCGCCAATTGCCTTAGCACTGTATAATTCCTATAACCTCGTAGCCCTTTAATTAAAATTGCCAAGTCCCCTCAAAGCTTTTTCATAGCAGGTTTGCCTATACATACGAGCCCATTATGGGTCCTATTACAGGACTTTACCCCTTAGGACAGGCGACTGGCAATTACATTTAATACCATAGCTAGGAAATCTTAAAGTCTAAATTATAACGAAATACTAATAAGGATTATGACAACTATTACGGCCTTCCCTGAAGATCTGTTAAGATGGTTAACATTAATTACAAACTTTTTACGGACTTCGCTAAGATTCAAAACTATGTGGAAAAAGCACAAAGGTAAGCCTTAGTATCTTTTTGATACGAAATTAATTCTCTTTTTAAACATCTTCAAATGTATAAAGATTCCTCTTTCTGGTTTTTACTCACTATTTTCCGGAATCTTTACAAGGAATGTCAAGGATTATAACCTCACTTTTTTAATACGAAAAACCACCTTTTTCGAAGTTTACGATAATATAAAGAGCTACTTTGAATACGACTTCTACTTTGCCTAATATGATACAGATTGAGCTACTACGAGGTAGACGACGATAATGGCCAGGGGAGGGGGGGGGGGGGGGAAGGAGGAAATACCAATAGATATGTTAAATTAGATACTTAATAAGCTAATAATATACTAATAGGCAATATGCAAGGCCTATTGTAGAGAAACCTCATTTCACGAGCAGGTACGGACAGCAGTTACGGGTGTTGATAAGTTTAAATACGCCCTATAACATCTAGATACTACCTGCAAAGGCTTTTTGAGTTAATTTCGCTTTTAGCTTGTAATTGTGATAACTCGTATACCAAAATCGCTTGATATATAGCTCTAAGTTGGGAGCTTTACTGATGTAGATAAAGAAGACTTTGTGGTGGTTAATTACGTCAACCAAAAGTATGGTTATAGGTGTTTTTAACGCCTAAAATCTGGCCTAACGGCTTGATATTGAACGTAATAGCCATGTTAGCGCTAATAAGGCTAAAACTTGAGCGGATGTGTTGATTGTAAGAATTATCGTTGTAATAGTGGTAAAAGATATTGAATTTGTAGAAAGTCTAGCGATTGGTTAAATCGCTACCCCCTTATCAAACGAAATAACAAAAAGTTAATATATTATATTTAATACTCTATTACTTTCGAACAGAATTACTTAGATTATTTTGTAAACTTCGAGGTTGATAAGGCCATCAATGGTAATAATACTCCTGAGTACATTAAACAATGTAAAACCACTATTCTTAACGCGGTTTTATAATTAGCCAACCACATTTTATTCTACCGTTTAGGTATTGCAAACACTTAACTTTACCTTAACAAAACCACTAACCTCTTATAAACTTTTAACCTTCGCGATCGTTACATAAACTATAAATTTAAAGAAATTATATTAGATACATAGGTAATAAGGTACTTAATAAGAGGCTATTCGTAATAAGTAGCGTTGCGGATGGAGAGTATTACGACTACTAAAATCAATCATTCGATATTATTAAATCCAAAGTTAACGTCATATAAATTAAGTAACTATTGTTATTTGAGATAACGGTACTTTAAACTATTATGAGATTAATTACATTTTACATCTTCAAATTTCTTACCTCATTCCTTATTTATTTAGAGGATATGAAGACTCTTAGTATTAACGTTGAAGTTAACGTCGACGAACTGATTAAGAATGGCTAAATATTTTCCCTCGATTTTAAGTGAATTCATTTATAGTTTTATCTTTAATTCTTAAAAGTCGTTATATTAAATTTAACGAAGTTAGAAATACCTTAACTATATCGGCGTTTTAACTATACACTTATTAAGAGTATAACCAAATTATAAAGCTCATAAGGCATAAAGATACAAAATGCTTTGTTTTAGAAGCTATTCAAAAGCTTTATTACTATTACTAAATGTATAACCAATCCCTTAAAAGATTTAGGTTTACATTAAAAGACAACAAAACTTTGAATTGTAAAGTTTGTATTAATATGTTTTACTCAAATAATAAACCTAGTTTTTATATCGTTGACTTCGTAACCTTTCTTAATAAAATTGAGTTTCTAAAGTTCTTATTAGCAACAAATACATGGAAAGCGTTATGGATGTTATGGATTAATACGTATTTAGACCCATTTGACGTCGTCGTTTACGATATTAGTACCAATTTTGCGGCGACGAAGTTTCAGAAAAATGTCCAAATGATGGGAATTTAGTATAAATAGATGCTTATAAAGGTTTACAAAAGCATTAGCAAGGCTAAAATGGTATACATACTATTTTACCAAGTGTATAATATCTTTACACTAGAAATTGAAAGCTTTAAGAATCTAAAGGCAAGTTTTTAAATAGCGGTTAAGGGAAAAAACTATATTTTGGGCCCTGATGGCTTAGTACTGATGTAAATGGTCTTTGGAGTGTACCTACACCTGATAAGTAAATCGCCAACATTAGTAATTACTTAGAAGTGAATTGTAACCTAAAGCAAAATATTGAGGGAACTGCGAAAAGAATCGACACATCAACAATTTAACGAAGCCGTTAATACCAATAATAGTCCTATGATAATCGACGTATTTTCTTTGCTTTTATAAAATAAAATACTCGTGTAATAGAAACCGGGTAAAAAGAAAAACTTATATAAAATCTCAAGTATAGCCAACTTTAAAATGATTGTTAAAACTGATAACGACTCCGTAACATTTCGTTACCCAGGTTAAGCCTTATATTAGAATAATGAACGATAAAGAATCTTCAATTCAACGAGTCAATTAATGCAAACCTTTTTCACCCATTATTAACAAACAGATAAAACGACGTTGACGCGGATGATCACTGAAGAAAAGATATGTTAAAAAGGAGGAATATACATCGAGTTGTATCTATAATACTACTTAGGTAAGTAGGAAAGAGCAGGATAACAAAAACTTGGTATTGAAACTTCGAGTATAAAGCGTTATCAAAACCTTAGGTAGACCATTTAAGGAAAGTCATAGGATCGAAATTAACGGCCTATCAATTCGAAAAATTGTATAATACAAATATCACGATCTTAAAGTCGAGGATCAACCACGAGGTTAAAGGTGAAACCATGGGGCGGCCGTATGAAAGATTACGCCTAATCGTTTCATGATACGGTAATGAAGGTAAAACCCGTATCCTTACGTAATCTTCAACAATTGAAAATATTACTTAACGTTTGGTAATCGTTTTAGTAACAAGTTTATTAGTTAAGATCAAAGGTAAGTTTACGTTTAATAGCCGAGATATAACGTAAGTATATATATAGTTAGCAATCGACTTATAACGGATTATCTTATTAAAGTTTCTACAGGAATTACTTACCGTTTACCTTTTAGGGACGGTAATACAATATATTAAGTCGCTATACAGATTATCCGTAACAGGCTTTCATTAGTTTCCAATCTACTAATCGTTCTATAAGTTTGAGCTAAGTATAACGTTTTTAATATGCGATTTATACTTATTTATAATGGAAAAGGAGGATTTAGGCTTGGTAGGTATATAAACTAACGATACATTTTTTTGTCGGAACGAATGGCTTTAAGATATCAAATAAACAGCGATTAAGAACTTTAAGCTCTATAATTACAAGTCGGTTACTATTTAGCGGAAGATAACTAAATTAAATTTAACATATCATTAATTCGTATATTTAGTATTAATATTAGCCTTAGATTTCGCTGAAAGAGCTAAGACATTGATTTAACTACAATCGACAAAATTAATGTGATAAAAACCTCACGGTAACAAGAATATCGCACCCATAGTAATTACATTATTACCTTGTGTTAACTGAAAGCTTTTTACAACCTATTTATTACGGTATAAGTATAGGGCTTAACCGAATGAAACTTGAACCAGCTAAATAAGAGGCTTAAGTAGTAAATTCGGAATATAGACCGAAGGATGAATATAGTTTCGATTGACTTGTCGAAAGCTAAGTTAATAATCTTTATAGATAAATGCTTTGCAAATAAAAACGACTTGTCTTTATAAATCGGCTTTCTAATAACCCTCGTTAATAAAGACAAGTAATAGAATTAGTTCAATATCATTCACAACCTAAATCATTAAACCTTTATTAAATATAAGAGGACTATACGAAGCGTGCTAGCTTTAGAGATTTACAATATGATAACAGATTTCAATTCAAACATGTTAATATGAGAAACCCTTAATGTTATTACCAAGTAGTTAAAGATTTATCCTATCATGGTAGTGATTTGTACCAATTTATAAAGCCTATTCGAATACCTTTCGAAACTCGAAACTACTAGTACAAAACACCTGATAATTAACGTGATAGTACTCTGAGAAGCTTACAAAGGTAAAGAGATTGAGGAATTTCGGTAGATTAATGAGAAAGACAATCCTGTGAATATTATAACGAAAGTATCGCCGAATGATGCTGTTGAAAGGTTCATAGATAGTAATATGTTAACTATACATATTGAGGGATACTTCTATATGCTGCCCAGTAAAACCAAATTATATAGCAGCAGTCAAATATATATTACCAAATTGGAAAACTACTAGGGGACTAACGATATCGACTTACTGAATTGGCACGACTAAATTGAAAGTTTTGTATAAGGTTATAGGTAAAGAACTTTTTGTATGAATTAATAAAGTCGAACCTTTGAGCCGTAAGGTAATTAAGGGTAAATGGGGTTAATTTAAGTGGAAATGGGTAAAATTTGATATGAAAGCTAACTGGAATTGATAAAGATCTAGCCAGTTAACGAGGTCGCAATTTAATGGCTACCGGAAAATATTGGTGAAATACACTAGCGTATACGCATATACTAAACAGCCCCTAGTGTTGGAATAGTAGTAATTGCAGTGCAAAAGGCCAACTTTACGTACAGTAAAGTTGACTATATTGATTTAAAATGAAGTGTATTGTTGTGCGAGCCAATTGTATTACCTACAAGTTAAGTACAGTATGCGCCCACTTTATACTAAGGCATGGGTTAAGAAATTAGCTATTCAAATTACTTCCTAAACCGGCTAGCGATTTGTTAAACCTAGAACAATACATCCACTACTTGACTACGTAATACTATTGTTATTTCGACCAATCGAATCGACAATATTGTAAGGTCTAAATCCCTACTAACAATATAGTTAATATCTATCGTGATATTTTTTATCTCAGATACACGGATAAACACATTATGGTGAGTAGTTATATTAAACGGTTAAAATCTAATTGAAGTTACTGGTTTGTACCAATATTTCCAATTCAATAATTAAAAACATTTACAAGTCCTTATCGTTTATAAATAGTTCTTTAGGATGAAATAACGTTCAATTTCCACGACATATGTTACCAGATATAATTTCTATGAAATTGAAAAAAATCGAATATATTATAAAATGTAATTTTTTCTCCATTTTTTTAATTTACCAGCATTTCTATTTTCTCATTCAAATCATAATATCCTTATATATGAAAAACATATATTATTTTCAACTTATGAAACTTTATTTGATTTGAAAATAAATTCGATTGTTGAATGCGTTGGAATCTAAACAGAAATGGAAACGTTCGATTTTCGTTCATTATTTCGTTTGCTTCTGTTTTAAAATATTATTTCGATATAATTACATATGCCTTTGTTGGTAAGCGGTCACACTGTAAGGTGCACTCTTGTAGAGAGCATGATAACGTGTCACGCTATAAGGGACACTCTTTTAAAGAGCATGTTAGTTCACCACACCTCAAAAAAGACATTAGCAAAATGTACGGTAGATTGCTACGCTCCAGGTAAAACCTTATAAGCTCTAATCTAAGGCATGAACTCTCTGGATGTTTCTTCTCTCTTCCAACTATTTATTATTAATATCACCAATTTTACGATTATTTTTCTATTCCTTTATATTTACGTATATAGACAAAGACCTTACCAGCACTAATTAATAGCCGACTTAGTAGATTATAAAAAGCCCAACAAAAAAGAAACAAACCTAGTTGAATACCTATAAAGGGATTCTATAGCGGTTCTAACTATTCCGTACTTTACCACTACGGTGTACCTGAAATACAGAAGTGTGAAAGATCATGGGAGCGCTTTTGAAACCCAAAGCGTAAAAAGACTATAAGACTTGTATTGATTTTGAAAATGATAACCTTAATATGATATCATCAATTCAGTTGGTACCCTATTTACTAGCATCCCTATCAAGTTATCCTTCAACTCAGTTAGCGCTTTAAACATATTCAAATGATTTTAATGAGCGTATTATTACGTATTTGTCACGTTAGTGCTAAGGTTTCCAACCCTTTCATTGGTATATATTCACTTAAAACGAAATTTTCAAACTGTCTAAATACAATTCGAAAACAATTAAAACAAGTTTTATAACGCTTTAATAAACTCTAAAAGCTTTTAAACCAGCTATTTATGCGCTTTTACAATTATATTAAGCCTTGAAAGTAGTATCCAAAGCGCCTATATTGAAATACATCAAACTCCAATAACACCTTTCGAAACATTACAGCACATTTCGCGAAAACATTAAACATAGTATTTGAAACGTTTAACACACTATCTCAACTTACCTTTGCACACCATCTTCACCCTTACACACTAGTTTCCTATTTGGAATACTTTAATTTTACCTAGTTCGCTTAATATTGTACGATTCATGTAAATCATTATTTATGACATTTAAATTTACTAATTATTTAGTCAATGTAACATTTATACAATATTAAATAACTAGTTCAAAACGTTTAACGAGTTGGTTGTTATTCTATATTCAAATTTTCTCTATGTTAGTAACCGTTAGACACTTTATTTAGAAAATTATAACACACTTTATTTACTTTTTTATTTAAATATTATACGTTTTCATTTGAACCGTTCCCCTTCATACACTTTTATTTGTTATCTTATTTTAAGACCCCTTTGAATGTAGTATTATAAGCGAATACGAATTACGACCACTACACTATAATAATTTTTCCAGCGCTCTGGAAATCATAAAAAGCGCCTAAACTTGTTTTTTGAACGCTCTGACATATGTCGCACTTTCTTAACTAATGATTTAATAACGGAAAATATAGAAAAAGCCAGAGAATATATGGATCATTCATTCGAAAATACTTCTTTTCGTAAAAGTGTTTTGAATTATTTAGATCTTAAATTTTAAGGTGACGGAATTGAGGTGTTAATATATAATTTCAATCTTTATACGGGAAATATATATGTTGCAAATAAGATTCTCAACTATTGTAACGGAGGTATTGAAAGATGCAACTTATTCGATGATTTTCGAAAGTATTTTACAAATTGGACGCTGAATACATAGCATATAGTAGACGGTATAATTTCGAGGATACTAGGTAGACAATTGCGGAGTAAAGGAATTAATACGACCGGTGGTAATAATAGTTATATCGCATAAGCAATCACTACAACGGCCTAGTTTACCCAAATTCCAAAATGAATCGACGATGAAGTAATAAATTTGAAATTTGTGAAGGGATATTGGTTCAAAAAGCATAAGAACCGATGTTTTTAGATAACTGATAAGGGTGAATAAAAAAAGACATCGTAAATACAGGGTGTAAGGCGTTTAACAGAGCTAAATGTAAGCCGCAAAGAATTGACGGAGCTTAAGGAATGGACGGAAGAGGAGGAAAGGCTACGAAGGTTATTTACTACTTGAGTCGAATACAAACCTTTGTTGAAACATACTTTTGAAGAGATACAAACCAGTTCATTTCACGAATATATTTAACACCTTTTCCGGTTACATTAAAAGTGCCCGTAATAAAGAATTAAACGCTTTCAAAAACGATATAAGCAGCAATAAACAATAATACGAGTCTTATAGCCTAACGTCTATAAACTACGACCCTGACTACGACCTTTTACTACACTGATTTCCCATTAATAGAAATGACTTTACAAAACTTACGAACTTTGTTAGGCTATGTAATAAAGACAAAATCTATAGTGGCGAACACTGTAACATCCTTAATAATGAAATCCATATAATGTTAAACCCTTGTAAAAAAAAACTAGATATAAAACCTTTCCAATTTTATATTATTTTACTCGATATACTCAGTATATGAGTTAGTAATAAGTATATTTACGATTTAATAATAGTCAATATGTTTGTAAAATTTGATAACTACTTAGAAATGTATATCGATATAGAAATTAAATATAAACTTTACGATAGATATTAAATGGGTATTATTTTGAAGTCTATTAGAAATCAACGTAAAAACATCGATAAAACTGTATGAAAATTGTTTATCACCCTATTTATAAAGTTTTTATAGTATTAGGCGGTTATGAAACCAAAGTATAAGGGCGAAAAATTTTTATTTGAGTGGTTATAAAAGTATATCGTGGAAATACGGACTCTAATCGTATGGTTTTTTAACTAGAGAGGGACTTGAAGGCTTTTTATAAAAGTTTTGAAACTTTATTCAAGACTTCGATGCACCGATAGGCGAGCTTTAGATTAGTATTTGTAACCGGTAAGGCCAAATACGAGAGCACGTAAACTACAATAGCAGACTTCGTCGAAATAATTTATTAAGTTTTAAATGGACGATTTAAAATGTTTTCAAGGTGTAAGAAATATGAAAGCTTCAAATACGGTTATAAGGGCAACAAATATTAGAGGGAAGACCACAGAAATTGAATATGAAGCGGTTACTAACGAAAACGCCTCTATCACTAAGTATGAAGCTTATTATATATATTACATTTCCTACATGAAAGTATACGAGACTTTACAGGTTTTCAAAAACGATGTATTATATTTTATTAGACAATTCATTAATTTAATATTCTCTGTACGAGTAAATTCAGGTTAAACGATAATGTTAGGTCGATTACCTAACTAAATATTAAACGAAAGTTAATTATGTAGCGTATATAACCGATTGCAAATACATAAAAAAGGATTTCAACGCTTACCCTTACGATTATAATTTTGGAAAAATCGACTCGGAGGAAGATAAGATTTACATGATAATCTAAAATTAGGAGATATACCAATAAGTATTTACGAGTCTCTAAGATATCTTTTTTCTGAATAGTGTAGGTCTGGATAGCGAAAGCGTTGTATTGAACGTTTACATGGCGTCGTAATTTACACAGATTAATAGTTATAACAACCGGTTTCAGGGTATTTTACTAAAAACCTATGTAACAAAAATCATGATTGCTGGAAAACGATAATTCGATGTTTTCGCAATAAAGTTTTCCAAGTTTTAATTCAACTGGATTAGAAAATACTAGATAGTTTCATTCGGTTAAGGTAATACATTTTTATTTGGTATAGTAGTAGTAAGTATATGATCTGGTCTATTTTAGGCTTACATTATAGAGTTTTAAATACCATTTTTATTATTATGAGTTGACGTAAATAAGCATAAAATTGAGATTCAAAATATAATTCACCAAATATTCTGCATTTCGGATAGTGTATTTGTACCGTTTCATTTAAGGTTTAAATAATTATTTTTTCTCAAGAGGCTCCTATAATCAAATCCGTTAACTTGATACATCACAAATTACGAATATTGTACTGACGATTTGGATACCTGGTTTCGGAACGCCGTTTGCGGTTCCTTTACATGATAGGTTATGCGGATGTGGGAAAATGAACCCTGAAATTTATCGAAAATGTTTGTTACGAATGCTAGTTGTACTTATAGGTTCTACGGCGGTTGAAATTCAGCCTTAAAAATGATGTGAACTTGAGTTACGAGGTTATTGTGGATATAATATACCTTAAAAAATAACCTGTCTTTTACGTTGTCGACTCCGCCACATCATTCCAGGCCGCGAAATTCATGCGAAGCGTTTCCGCTACAGATTTATGGAATGCGCTAGTAGACTACTGGACGAACGTCTATCTTGGGCCTTTAAATTGGATTACCCATTATGTTGGGATAGATTTCGTCTCGACTAAATAGCGAATCAAGGCTAAAATTTCCAGGAATGAATACAGGCAAACATCGGTAAAGCCGCTTTAGGGTATCAGAAAATATAAGCTACATTTCAGACTATTGAAAAAAAACATATGCGGTATTGTTTGAAGAATGAAAGGGTATAAGTACTAAGGAATTAATCCTGTAAATAGTAGTAAACGTCGTAAATAATACTTTTAGCCCGAGTGGTCTGATTCTAATACTTCTTGTATTTGATATTTATTCTATATTTTATACAGATTTCGTACTATTCAAAGTAACAGTATGAAGATCAAATGCTGTTGCAAAAGTTATAGTAGTATTACTTTTCCTACTGACTAGGGATATTGTTTCGAAGTATTGGTAACAAGAAACTTTCTACGTAAAATTGGCGTTTTAGATCTATAATTACAGTTTAAAGTTCTGGTTTGAAAAAAAAAGACGAATTCACAAGCCTTTAAAGAATTAATTGGTTTAAAGTATACGATGCATTTTTAGACTAACTAAGCGGTACGAATTTATTTTGCTAGATGATAATACGAGAATATAAAAAGGAAAATGTGAAAGAGGACAGCCTGAAAGCGTAATCCAACAAATGGCACTAATTATTCTACTCCTATGATAATTAATACAGACTTTAACCTAAATTTACATACCTATAGGATACCTCTTTATAACCTCTGCCACCTTACAATACATTATACTCTATATTATCTGAGCTGGTATTACGCTGTTGAGGGCGTTTACTTGGATTGAAAAACAAAAAAAAAGTTTTAAAACCTTTATTATGGATTTTTTTCGTTATTTAAAGAAAGAAAGCGGACCGTAATTTAAACATGATACCTTGCAGTGAAGGCGTAATTATATCTCTAGGTAGCTCTTTGAAGGAGTTAACTTATAAGAAAATTTCTATCTTAATTAAATAGGGCGTTTTTTGCTTTAAGAGATTAAATCCAGCTATTTACTGCAATTATAGCATTTTTTCTATTCATTTAATTTATAAGGTAAATAATAGGACCGAAATATTTTAAAAAAAGACTCGCTTGGTGGTTAAAAGGCGTGATAACGTTGTAAAAAAAGGGCATTATAATTTACTTGCCTATTTCATAACGAGCGAGCTACTGTTTCATCTTAGTATTTTCCGTCTCTCTGTATATTCCTCAGGACTTTTGATTTAAGTTTCGAGATATTATAAAAGTTTATATACAATTAAAAAAATAGATAATGTATTTACGCCTATATAACTATAAATTTTGGAAAACATCATGTATTTGAGAAGATTTTACGTATTTTAAAGTCATTTTATAGTCTTATTAAAGTTGGAGTGTATTGGTAGAATACCTATTGAAGGAATCATAAAAATCATTATTAAATGATTTACTCGACCTATAACTTATTTTATTAATTGTAATATTGTGTTTGGATAAAGTTTACCCTGATTAATTTAATGAATATAGAACGAGCTAACGTACATAAATATCAACAGGTACATAAAGTTTAGGTTATATAGGTCTTATAATTGAAATCAATGTTTAACTTTTTATTGTTATATAATGTTATATAAACCCGTTACATAATGTATATGAAGAGATTAAGCAACACCTCAAGTGGTAAATCAGCAATTCGAAAAACGTCCTCTAATTTATTCCACTCGATATATATATAACAAAGCTTTTTGTTTTTATTAATATATTTTTCGCGCATAATACCAATTATAGTTTGTAAATAAGATTTATGTTTGTTTTTAGTAACGAAATACTTGTTTAATATGTATTTATATCTTATAGTAATGTTATTTATTAGAACCTGATAAATTGTAAACGGATTACTTGATAAGTTTTGACTTTGAAAATTGATAAAATAGTTGGAATATTTAATTACGGTATTATTATAACGATAACGGTCTAAAAAATCATTTTAAACTTTGGTTTTAAACCCCTCCTTTTGGTGATTTACAATTACTCCTTTTACCTTTATAAATACCTCGTAAAGCTTGGTATTATAAATGTGAAACGCCTTATAATCTATATTATAGCCTTACACAAGTCGTACGAATGCTGCAAAATTGAGGAGACGAAATGAATTAACAGAAAGTCGAACCCAATAGATACGATAACGTATCACACTATAAGTTACACACTTCTAGAGTTTATATTAGCGCGCAATGCTTTAGAAGGGACATTGGCAGGATGCACTGTAAAGTGCTACGCTTCGAGTGAGAGCTTAAAATCTTTCACTTGAGGCGTGCACTCTCCGGATGCCTCTTCGCCCTTCTAACTATCTATCATTAATACTACCAATCTTTCGATTATTTTTCTATCTATTTACATTCAAGTTCATAGGCTGATACCTTACCAACATACCTCAAATCATCTGGATCCACCGTTGAAATTGCTTTAGAATTATTGAATTTCAAGAAAGTATTGCGTAGGGTCAGATGGAGAAAACGGGAAAGTAATCAAATCGAAGGTAAGTATTCATTTATATACGAGGGAAAGGGTCCGTCAAAATTATTTTAATAAGAAGTTATTTCATCAATATTTTTGAAGATGAGAAAATTGGGTTAAATTCTATCACTAAGACATAAATGATGTTGTCGTCAGGTTACAGGATTACTTATTAGCCGGCGTCTTATCCTATCAAATAACGTTGAGATATAACGCGAAATTTATAATATTTGTTATTAATTTGTTCATTGTAAAATAAACTCCTGAAATAACTAAAACGCAGCCTGAATTGAATGTTTTAATCTAATCTACTATAAAAATCCCAATAGATGCCAAATTTTTTGTTTAATAAAGGTATTGAAAAAAACTTAAGCAATTTATAACGGCTTCTAACGTATAATATAATTATACAATACGTTATTTATTTCGTTATATAAACCGTACGAATAGCGTCTAGACTTGGTGCGTATAAAGTATAGTCTATACTACGTATATATACCCTTTGTTACTTATATCTCCACTCAACCTATAGAATCAATGGCTCAAATCCTGAGTCCATGACATAGTTTTCTTAACTTGGATTCGATAATCACTACTTAAATTTTAAATATAATTTGATACTTCAATCACGATTCGAAACGACAACTCGTTGCAATTTCTAAAGGCTCATTAATAGTAAACAAGGTTCAAAAGAAAGTTAAATACGTATGAAGTTCAAAAACGCCTTCTTTCAATACTTCGTAATAAAAAACGAAAGGGAATATTTGAACGACGGACTTTGACAATTTATATCGTTTTTCACGGGAGTAAGTAGGGAAGATTTTGAGATTGAGGTAGTTTTTAAGAAAATTTAAAGGTGACATGATATTCCAGAACTACCGATATATCCTGATTAAATTTATCTCAATTGATGGTTAAAGACTGACAGCCAATATATCTTGAGCTTGAAATCGAAGTAACCCACAGAGAAGTTATAAAGTAACTTATTAAATAAATCAAAATCGCTACTCAACTTTCACAAAATAGAGAGTCCAGTCTCTATGAACACTTTAATTGCTTGATGGACTACCACGTTACATGGAATATATACGTTCCGAACACTATAATTTACTCGAAATTAGCGTCGGATAACTAATTCAAACGTTAAAATGGCAGCCTAAAATAAAATAATAAAAGCTGAAAAAGCATGTCAATCTGTCATTGTCAAGCAATAAGACAAAAACCTATAGTTTAAAAATGTTAACGATAACTTTATAAAAAAACGTGATAAAGTAAATAGGACAGTACATCTTCTATATAAATAGAAGAGACGGCTGCGGCTGCATAACCCAAGCTTTCTAAAAAGAATTATGAATGCTTCGAGAACTAGTTCACAAAACCTATAAACGATAACCTCGAGAACAATAAATATCAATATAAAATTAAATAACAACAAATAGATAATTTTCATTCTAGATAAAAGTGGTGATATGATAAACAGAGTTTTTAAACATACGCAAATGACAAAATGTCCTTCAAACTCACAAAATCTTTAACTTCAGTGAAACAACACCACTGGAAAATTGCCAATGCCACTATACGGGTTGTAAAGATCCAACATCTAATATTGAAGTAAATTAAACACCTTGTCCCCTAAATTTTAATTCTTTACATTATAGTGATATGAAAAAACCTATTAATATGCTAGGTAATCCAAACTCAAAGCGGGGTAATGCTCAATATATTCTTGAAAGATGGAAAACGCGCGAGGTAACTGCTACTAAGATGGCTCGAAGAATTAACGTTCACATAATTCAAGGCTGAATGAAAAATTGTCTCTATAGTAATCAAGGTTATCAAGACAATAAAGACATACATGGAACAACTGCAGAAATTATTAGAAGCTATAAAATCATTATTATATTAAACAAGAAAAAAAATCTATACACTTATATATGAAAACTTATTACTAATTATACTACAAGATTTTACCTATCGGTCGAATCTATTAACAATTACTTTCTTTATCAAGATTGAGAAAAACTTTGATTAGTAGCTCTGAATACCAAGAACAATCAAAGAGATTATTTGAACGTACTACCTAAACAAGTGAGAATAGCCAATATTAACTCTTAAATTTGAAAGGTTTTTACTAAGCTTTATATTAATAACAAACTATAGAGACAAAATCAAAAATATACTTAGTATTGAAGTGATTCTCTTACTTAATATTAATTAATAAATGAAGGTTCCACCTTCATATTTTTACTTACGTTTCTGAAGAAACCTCATCGGGTACATTAGAATATACTTCCTACTCGATTATAAAAAACTGCACTTTAAGCGAAATTTATAACAACATGACAAATTTCTTCCATCATAACGTCCACCTTGGGTAATACTATACTAATTGGGTTGCAATGCGTTTAATGACTATAATATCCAAGAAGAAAAAAGAAGAAATACACATGGATATCATCAATGAAATCCTCGATGAATTCATGCTTTGCCTGCAATTAAGAAAGAAGTTATATACTAGTAACGCAAAATTATACGCGAGATTCTGACAGTTGTCAAGGGCTTCATAGAGTTCAATTTCGCCTTATAATATTGAAATTCTACTTGTAAATGCTTTTTCAATTCGTTACTGTCTTTAATTACAAACCTAATAACAAGTATATTGAACTTAATTGTTATATTCCTTGGAGATAGTAGTTTACCATATTAGAAACATCAAAGTCTTCCAATTGAGTATTGAATTAACCGAGAATATTCTAGCTTTTGATATCGAAGAATCGACTAAAAATATTAAATCAGAAGTTGAACTGGTAGCGTATAGAGGTAGAAGTCAATACAATAACCCCATAAATCATCGTCATAGTGGTAACGAAAGTTGTTGGATCTACGGTAAATCGAATTGATAATCAAACAGCTATATAAATATTAAACTGCATAAATATAATATAATATATTACAATCTGTAACCATCCATTTCAAACACAATGACGTGGAACGTGTCGTCAATCACGATAATAAAAATATATAAAATTATAAAAATGAGAGAATTAAATAGATTATGTAATGAAACGAGAATTTTTTAAAACAACTCAAGAACTTACTAATGATGTTATTTTATATTGTTTGATAACTCAAAATTAATTCTATAATTATTACTGAAACTCTTATCATCCATATCCATTACACCTTCGAAATAGTTAGACGAAACACGTATTTTAACAAATAATATTTAATAAAGAAGTAATAAGATACTCAAAAAAGTCTTTGGTTAATATATCACAATACGACTCAAAAGAACCACTGTTATGAATATTAAGTATTATAATGCTGGTAAAGTTAAGGTAAGCTAAAAATAGGTAAGAAACTATTTTTAATTGGTTTAATAATTGTGGTTATAATCATTATACTTATCATCTTCCACATCATAAATCAACTTAACTGGTTCCTCTTGAACTCGAAAGGCATAAATAATTTTAGGATATAAGTTGAAATTAATGTTAATAAGTTAATTAAAGATAGAGACAGATTGTTTTTGTTTCCAAATAATTATATTTATGGTTCCGTATAAGCCCTCACCTGTGGCGTATACCTCTAGATGCTTCTTCTTGGATAATCTTCACTTTTATATACTTCAATACCAATCATTCTTGATTACTCTTCAAAAACCTTATGTTCACGTAAATATTATAGCCTTGAGATCTTACCGACAACATCATTAGCATTAACGGCCTAGTACTAATCTTATTTGTTTTCAGCGTTTATTTTTGTTTAGCAAGTATATTCCAATTGTCAGGAAATACTTAGAGAAATACGGTAGCTTAAGGTAAAACATTAAGGAAGATACAAATGGAATTCAGAAAATATAACGTTAATGATACTCTAGAAGTTGGAAATATTTTATTGATAATGAATGCATTATTTTCATCATCGTAAATTGAAGTCCTTATGTGGCTAAAACTAGGTTGATATGATAATCTATTTCATATATTCAAATTTATAAACTTAAATATACTTCTAAAAACTGCTAACAGTTTTACAATACTCGGTATAAAGTAATTAAAACTCTATATTGGCTTGATTGTCGATGACAATACTTAAAAAAAGGACACCAACTAATATAACATACTTACACTGGTAATTAATAAGTTCATTAAGAGATATTAACTTCTATCATTTTGAAGAGGAGATCAAAGGCAATATTATAAGAAATATAAGAGTTGACAAAAACATTCGTTGATTCGTGTAGGTAACAAAGAGAAAGACGATTAAAATTCAACTGTTGATTTAAGTACGTAAGAAATTATTAATAGCCGGCTCAACTATTGAAGAAAGAAGATAGAGTTGAGATGAAGTAACTTATTATGTGAGGAGTTATTTAATTTATTCTCTAGAACGACTTCAATCTTAGTGATGTTCATAAAATGATTGAATCAAAAATAGCTTACGAGGTTAATGGAAGAACTACAGATAAATCATAAGAAACCTCCAGATTGATAACGTAAAAATATAGTGATATAAGTAACGATTGAATCGTTACTTAGTTTCTAACGATTCGGAAAATAAGTTACCGGTGGTTAGAAGTCTTAGGAATATGTTGAGTAATAGATATGAAAGGAAAAATTTCTTTCAAAGATTACGATATTACCCGAGCTTACATGTGATTTGTTATTGACTGATAATCAATCATTCTATTACAATTAACTGCAAAGTGTGGTATTAAATAGTTACCACCAATAGCTGTATGAAATGTTACAATATTGTATATATAGGTCAAAAAAGGTACATATTGGTTCCTAATATATAAATCTTACTTTAAATCTAAGGTAGATATAGGATTAGTAACCTACAACCCGCATTTTATAATCGTGTAAAGTGCTAATAAATATCTCTGGAATATTTATACAATACAATGAAATATTGAACTAATAGGTTGAAATAGGTATAAATTAGTTCCTGATATATTAATAGAACTTTTAATTCGATATAGATTGAAATTCTTGACCTACAACCTTTATTCGCTCTTCTTGCAAACTTGAAATAAATATTTGAGTATGATTGGCATAAAATTTACAATATATTCTTCGTTGAAATTCCTTGTTTGAAAAGAATAAAATAGTTCATTATGAAGGATTCGAAGTTTTGAAATTATAAACTTACTTAAACTTTAGCCGAGGTTCAATATTTAGCTTCTAATAGATTATTAATCCGTTTATACGGTGGTGGTATTGTTAATGATAAGTATATTTATTTTAGTTAAAAGAGGAAAGGAATAATTTAGATTAAGATCAATAATATTAAAGTTGTTAAGGTTTAGGAATATCTGGAATACTTCGTTCATAATAAATATATTGATATCATATTTCTTTTAGAGTGATTTTTGGATTCATTAGTTGCTTTAGAGGCTTAAAAACTACTTAATAAGTAATAAAATTGTTTGGATCAACATTTGTACTAGTATATAAACAATTTGGAACAAGAAATTAATATAATTTTTATTTGTTTTTCAATTAACAAGTTAATAAGTTTTACAAATACCTTTTTTACCAACAATTTTATCTAATCGTCATGAATTCTTTTGGGCAATAATTGTTAATAACGATAAATCTCCAACTAATCTGTGTTTGATGATTTACAACTTAATATAGTAGAAGTTCGCAAATTGAAAAAAGTTATGCGTTAATATTGATATGTCTATGTTAGAAACCTCTAATATGGTTTCTTAATAGTTACTAAATCAATCAATTTTATTCGTTGATTTCATAAATTTATAAAGTGTATTCGAATATCTTTTACAACTCATGGCAACGACTTATAAGATTTTACGAAGTGATGATATGATTCTCGGTAACGATTACAGAGTCAACAGATGAAACAATTTTAATATATTGATAAGATATATTACTGGGTCTATATAATATAAAATTCATATGAAATAAATCCTTCGAAAAGTTTGTGGGCGATAATAAAACAATTATTCGTATTAAGGATTATATGGAAAGGTTACTTGTTAAGGTTAAAGTCAGTAATAGTAAATAAGAGTAAATATTGGTAAAACTAGGTAAGTTGGAAAATTACCAAGTTGATAATACTAGCTTTGTTAACTGAAAAAATTGAAACTTTTGGTAGAGGAGTATTGAACAACTTGTTTACGAGTTTACAAGTAATAGGTAACGCGAATATTACAAAAATATTATAGAGGGGAAAAAATGTAAAAATGAGAGTGGTCCATTAATTATATTATAGAAATGATTAGTGTTACAAAATAGGAAGTCTCTGATATTAATACAATAATTCATTATAATAACTGTAAGTTTATTAATAGGTATTGGATTGAAAAATGGCAGGGTCCAGCGTTTATAACATAAAAATTTTGGTAGAAGCTTTCTATAAGCTTACGTAAGTGACATTTTAAAGCATAAACGAAAATTAAGCCAAATAAATTCAAGGTCTAGATTAAAATTTGAGAACTGGTAAAAATGGTTACATTAAACGATGAAAATATCCTATAAAAGTAAAAAAAAGCTTGAAGATTTTAGTATAATCATATTGAGAACACTTCAAGGGAATTACAGAAAGTGAAGAAGAAATTATAATCAAATGAACATTTAAATATATTTTGAAAACAGTTATTTCAAAACCAGATTTCGAAGGGTGGAGCAAATAGAATACCATCGAGAAAAACTTTTATCACACGAGTACAAAGAAAGTTTCCCAAAACACGAGTTATACACATATTATGTTCTTCTTTCTTTAATAAATAACTAAAAACTTCTATTTCTTCAAAGATTAAACACTCTCTAAAACCGTAAACTCCAAAAAATGTTTTTGCTAATCAAAAGACAATATCGGTATCCTTTTCCAATAAATTTCTCAGACAGGCCCTCTTGTTATCTTACATAATACTTTTATTATCATTATTATCTATAACTTTGAAAATTTAGGCTTGATGAATGGGGTTTCGCCTAAGAATATCAATGAAAACGTGAAAATGATTCAAAATAGTAATCTGACCGATTACGGAGAAGGTGATACGCATTAAAGAAATGCATGAAATTATAATACACTATTGGCGAGAGGAAAGCGAAGGAAAATCTGAAGAAAACGTGAAATATATAGATTGCTTATATTTATACGCATTCTCAACCTCAAACTCAGCTGTATATTCCTAACAACCGTGATTATAAAGATGAATTTCCCGAAGATAATTAATGAACGCACCTAGAAAGATTTTTATCTCTCTTTTCTCCTAGTTAACACTAGGTGCTTTATCAAGAAAATAGGCGATATTTAGGACGCGTCGCACAAAAAAACATTCATGGTACGTAACCTTTTGTAATGAAGCTAAATATACTTAACTGGTGCTAAATATTACGTATAATGAAAACGAAAACCAATCAAGAAATTAAGAATAATATTAAATGCTTTATGGATCAAATATATGTTATATAAATGATAATATATCTATCAAATACATAATTTAAAAAAATCTGTTTCAAACCCACCTAAAAACGAAGGAAGTGTAACGTATGAAGTAAACAACTACTATGGGCAATAACAAGTAATAGGTTAAAAAATCTAAGTCATTAGTTGATTATTATTATATCATAAATGATAAAGAATGAATCTATCTATATAATTCAACCTATAAATGATATATTTATGAAGAATTACTTTGCATATTGATGAGTTACAATAGTACCAAACTCTCAAAGAGTTTAATTCTATCAGTAGTTGTCTAACGACTTTATTATCTTTACTTGTTATCAATACCTTTCTTAATTTCACAACAGAAAACGCAAGATTTAAATGGTATCAACTAATCTATATAATAAAACTAAATCTTATTCAGGAAACCATATAACTAAAGCAATGATCAGGAGAAAAATTGACAATGACTATGATCGTTTACAATAAATTAAAAATAAACTAAAGGATAAGAGTGCTTTTTAGGAGGGGAATAAATATTACATCTTAACTATTATCTAAGCTAAAAAAAAAAGCTATTCATATCTTTATTAAACCGGCCTTAGCAACAAAATCCTAAAAGGAGTTATAGAGAATATTTTAAATTACTGAACACGTTAAACTGATACAATAACAAAACGTTTCCTCTTTCTCATAAATAGTTGCCTCTTACTAAATAGAATTGATTATTGATTTTTAACCCCTCAAAATCAATCTAAATCATATATACCTTGAACTAAATACTTGAACGCCGGCTAGTTGCTGGCCATTCTACTTTGAATTTCTTTGGTGTATGACATTCTAGGTCAAACAATAGCTATAGCATAACAGTAGAAACATTGTTAATAGATTTTGTGGTTTATAAAAATTATTAGCGTGTTTTCAACGGTTTTGGTAATTGATTGTGAAATGGGAAATGTACAAAGAAAATTTCTATTGTTCAGCATTTCAAATGGTATTGAAAACTTTACTAAAATGTGTTTAATGAAAACTTTTTACTATTCAGTGTCGTTGACGTTGCAAAAAATATTTAGACAAGATTTTTCCATCTACTAAACGACATAGAGTCTAATTTACCATTTAATATTAAGTTACTTAAGTTGAATTATATTGATATACTTCATGGCGAGGAAAGAATATCCTCTTATAATCTTTGTATTGTATATTCAACTTAGTTAAGTCTCAATTGGTATTGGTAGAGTATTTCCTACAGCTAAAATATCGGTATCATAGTTAAAGTAACAGTGATATAACATTAATATATTTAATAATTATCGATTGCAATTGATGGTAATCATTGATTGGTTGGTACTTAATTTATTTTAGGACAGCGTTAGTCTGTGCCTATTTTATAAACAGATACTTCACTATTAGTATGCAAGCAACCTACAATAATTGTTATTTGATTAACCAATACAAACAGCAATTGCAATGAAATTGCATTAGTCTCCGTAATTATCGCAATATATGTCACATTAACGGGGGTAAAAATGATAATAATTTTGATCATATTACAACACATTCCAATATTAAAAATCATCAAAAGAGTGTATTTCATAGTAATTTTAAAACACGCCTCGATATTTTAAATGAAATTCGGTTTTTTCCAAATACTTCTAATAAATGATGGGTAAATTTCTTTTTTTTCTCCCCTATCTCAAATATATAATCATCTAATCATCATCAATAAACAATAATTAAGATGTCAATCTAATTTTAATTCATATTAATCTTTGTTTTAAATCGTAATATTAAATGACAAATAATACAATATTATGAAAAAAGTAAACTCGTTTATTTCTGTATAATACAAAAGCTTACAGTAAACGCCTATACTATATACCATAAAACAAAATTTGGCTTAACCAAACTAAAGAAATTACAAACGCTAACTGATACATACGAACCTAATTAGGTATGTAGTACAACGTTGCAAGGTTGCACTACTACGTGTGCAATGCAACTGGTATTGCAGTGGCAATGCAATTGTGTTCACGCGCGGATGCACCACGCTTTACATTCGCCTGTTTACAGGCTTCTTTTCTGCACGAAGCAATTGTGTCGCAACATCATTTCTGCTTTCGTTTTATAGAAAAATTTCCCTCCCTTTTTTATTTGCCGCCTATATGGGGTGTGTTAAACGGTACGGGGGCACAGGCAGGCACTAGCCTGAAAGGGCTCAGCCTTGCAGGCCTGTACAAGACCTGCCAGCTTTCTAATTCATAGCTTAGATTCTTCCTCCCCCTTCATACATCATCAATGCAAGATATGTCACTTTGATAAATTATGTGTTCCTGGCGGGCAAAGGCTTCGATCAAGTTCCTCCCGAACCCAAGAAACTGTTGCGCGACTTCGTGCTTATGCCTTGCTGTCATCCCTCCCTGGTAAAAGCCTGAATTAAATGGGTAGGTCGGGCCAACCCATGATGGTGAGCCGATGCCATGGGCCGTGGCCTCTCCCGCGTTCGAGGAGCAAGGCTTGTGGAAGAGCGATGAAGCCGAAGGAGTTCTCGTCCATACCACTACGTTTTTAGTTCTGGTGAGCCAAAACACGCCTGTTTGCCCAAGCATCGGTCCTTTCTCTCTCGTGAGCCCGCCGATGGAAAAGCATCCCGGCCAAGTACGCTCCCCATCAGCAGCAGCTTCTTGCATCAGGCCGAGAGGGCCTTGTGCGGTTGTGATCCACCCGCCAGCCAGATCGTGATCTTCTTACCAACGGTGTGGCACTCGCACGTAAAAAGCACCTTAGAAGCGGCTGGTGGGGTGTCATTACGGTAGCGTTCTCTCGCTCATTGGCACGCTTTCCCCGGGGCCGCACATGGGACGCTTTTTTTTTTTTTTTTTACCCTTTTCTCTCTTCTTCTCTCTCTCTCTTTTTTCTTAAAAAAAATTGTGCCCGTCGGTGTGCGTACGGGTTGCCGTCGTCTTGACGCGAGCAAGGTCTCTGGCCGAGGGGGTGTCTCAAATGTCGTAACGGAAGAGTCGCTGCGGCCGTGCAGCGCAGCCCAGATCATGAAGTTGCGGCCTACACGAATCGAAGGGTGAAACGTGAAAGCAAGGACGATGGGGTGAGGAAGCTGGAACTGGAACAGGCAGCAGAGTGCTGCTGCACTACATTTGAACAAAGTCGACGCTGGAGTAGAGTTCCATGACAAGGATGCACCTACAGAGTAAGAGTAGAGTCATAGCGCGGAGATGAGGACGTGGACACTTCAGCACACAGTAATTAATTAATACCGCAAACAACGTGGAGCGTAAACTTGGTGCATTACATGAGCTTATACTGTAAAATTCCACAAATTGCAATCTTGCACAACCTCTCCCCAGAGGGGCTCATCTACTCCAAATTTGGCTGGAGACATGAAGATATTATACCTCGGTTTCTGAATGCCTCTCACAATGTCCGAAACATGTCAGGCAATTGGACTCCATATTCCGGGCAGACTTACCATAGCGCAATTCGGGGGTTCAAACGAAGCGAATGCTTCAGTGCCGATTCAGGAACATAAATTGGGTCGCCGAGGCAAGCACAGCGTCGGCCAGAATTAGGGTTAATGGTTTGGGTTCAAGTGAACAGCGGGTGAGGAAGTGAAGGCCAAGTGTTGTGTAATAATATACATAATATACTCCAAAGTTCGTGGTCATGTGCAAGGCAAGCGGGCAGGGGACCTGGCCCCTGTCGACATGGCTGAACATGCAGTGCTGTCATGCCCTTAGCCAAGCCAGTACCCGCACGTTCCGCCCGTTTCGAATTGCTTCCTGCTCAGGGTCGAATTTGGTGCTTGGGGTGGGCTTGTGCCCTATAGCACCGCACCTTCCAGGGCGGTACAGCAATGCAGCCCCTGTACTACCTGTACTACCTGTACCTGGCCTGACATTCAACAACGCTATTTAGACCATGATCATCTTCTGGCGTTTGGGTCAGACATTGATTCATGTCTTGCTACACTGGCTCTTCCATCTACATAGTAGCCTCGTGACTATTTGCCGTGGGCCTCGTTCCGGAGCCACCCCGACTTCATTCGGAACATGATAGTGAACAATGGCCCCAAGATGATCTTCACGAACGAGTTACGCCGCACATCGCACAACGCACAACGCATGCCTGCCGTGTTGGCAGCGCCCCAGTGAATGCCGCATTACCCGTTCGTTACCTTGGCCATCAGCAGAGGTCATCTCTATCTGAAGTCGCTAGCTAGACATGGCATATCCTACTAGTAGCAGCACTTGGAATTCCGACCCCGAAGCGACACCGGCATGGCTTTTTATAGATGGCCAATTAAAGAACAAGCTTGGCATAGTGGAAAGGCCACTAAGTAAACCATGGACGCGCTGCAGCTGCCGGCGTTCGTGTCGCAGGGCACTATTGCTTGACTCGGGCTGAGGGGCGCAGCAAGATTGGAATCCTCGGCCCGGGAAGCTTATGAAAGGAAGTTAGTTCTAAGAATGGTCTTCCAACACTTAAGGTAAAGACCACCCCCATGCCTGCCTTGTCGCCAGGCTCTGTTCCTCTGTCCAGTCTCCAGATCAATCACTGTGCCTCGCTTTCACCGGCACCAGGGCTTGCCCACTCGTCCGCCTTCTCCTTCTCGCGTGTGTTGAATCTTCTCACCTTCGTTGAATCTTGCCACTCTCGTTGACGCTTGACACTTTCGTTGAAACTATCGCTACCAGGGGATGTTTTGATCATCTCAGACAGCAGTAATCATGCAGTTACTGAGCTCCGTTCTGGCTGTCTCCTGCCTTCTCACACCACGAGCCTGTGCAGCAGCCCTCCCTTCCGCAGCAGAAGATATTTCTGCTTTAGTAAAGAAAGGAGAACCCAATGTAAATCGCGACAAATCACTGCCACTCGAAAAATTCGGCAGCTTTCATGCAGTCACGCCCAGCCAGGTGACCGTCTCCAAGGACAAAGAGACGACACCATCGTTTAAAGGAGGGTTGGCGTCTTCCGAGGCTTCAGGTGATGCCCTGGATGCCCTGTCAGCCCAGACTGTCCAGTCATCCAAACTCCAAGTAACACCAGTGCAGCCGTCTGGAACATGCACCAATCCCTCGATACGCACCGAGTGGAGTGCCTACTCCAAAGAGAACCGGAAGCAATTCGTCGATGCCATCGCCTGTCTCGGCAGCCTTCCCTCTGGAGGGCCTCAGTATGCCCCTTCGGTCAGCCGCTACGAGGACTTCGTGGCGACCCACCAAAGGTTGACCCCGTGGGTGCACAATAACGACGCGTTCCTCTTGTGGCACCGTGCCTTGCTCAGCACCTTCGAGAACGAACTGCGGACAAAGTGTGGCTTCACCAGCAATCTTCCGTGGTGGGACGAGACCAAGGACAATGGCAAGTTGTAAGTACACGCCGGTCTCCGCCTCCTACCGAGCGTCAAGTTCTCCTGCTTCCTGGACCGTCCCGCGACACTCGTCACTGAGAACTTCTAACACTGGCCAGCGCTCAATCCTCTCTGTTCACCAACGATTACTTCGGCACCCTGTCCCCCGCGACAGACGGAAGGGGAACATGCGTCACAGACGGACGATTCGCGCAGATGTTCTGCCACATTGGCCCCGGTGATACCGATACCAACCACTGTCTCTCGCGCGCAGTCGACGGTGAGCTCGCTGCCTTGTTCCCACAGCACTCGACCTGGTCGCACGTGGCCCGAGGCAACGGCAACTAACGCAGCGACAGAGACCCTCAGCCTGCAGGCCAGCACCTCGTACGTCAACCAGTGCGCCCAGCACACCACCACCGGCAACTACAGCAGCTGTTCCGAGAGCGGACCGCACTCCTGGACGCACAATGCCATTGGGGCCGTCATGTGCGTTCCACCCTCTCCCGTCGCTGGAATGGCCCGTCCGTCTGCTGACCACCGTCTCCCACAGGGCCGACGTGCAAGGAAGCGTCTGCGATCCCATCTTCTGGATGCACCACTCCTTCGTCGACCAAGGGTTCTCGTCGTGGCAAGTGGTGAACAACGACAGGCTGAACACCTTCACCAATGCCTGTGCCTTCGGAGATAACAGCGTCCCATGTACCCACCCACTCCCCAGCGCCATCACCCTGGACACCGTACTAGACATGAACGGTTTGGGTCCAAATTTCTTGGTTCGGGACGTTCTCAACTTCCAAGGAGGGAGATTGTGTTATAAATACGACAATTACCATACAATAACACCTGCCTGAAATCATCCTCCATCAACAAGTTTTCAAATGCACCCGGTATTTGAATTGTGTTTCATTGATGGTATATTGTATTTCCATGGGTTTTCCTAAATTAATGTCCTTCATCTTACACCTATATTAGAATGAGATATATTTTATAATAAATTCGACCCACAATACAACGTTACCTCGACACAACTTCGTATTTAATATGCAAGGTGTTCGAATTACTGTTCGTTATGCAACTATCGCAGAGCTACAAGTATTTGCACAAAAATGCAACATCAGTTGGATATACAACAGGTTAAATGCTTGTTGTACCATGGTCGGGTATCATGGTGGGGTACTGCAATTGGTCTGTGCACTTGCCAGTTGACTTAGTCTTTGTTGTGTAGACCGATGGTACAAACTTAGTCTTCTTCTCTTATCTTCCTCTATTACTACTACTATAATACTAACTTTTTTTTTTGGCTTTACCCTACGTACTACATAACAAATGGTAGCTGTAAATTGTTAATTTCTTCGGTACCAGATTGTTTTTGTTAGCTTTTTCTTACCAGGCTAAAATGTTACCACCACCACCACCACCAGCAGCAGTAGTAGTAGCAGTAGCAACATAATCACAAGGGTTCCGTTATTCATTATCATCCTCTTAAGCTCTATTTTCGTCATTTTCCCCCTTCAACCACATGTCACAACGTGAAGTAAGAGTATTGCTCGATTAAAAACAGCTTGTAATTAACTGAAGAAGCTGGTATCGCGGTTTTTTAGCTATGTAAATCGTTCGTTTTCAAATACCCGAACGACAGCCAACGCGAGTTCCAACCTTGCCTAGCCTATTAAAAATACCCATATTACTAAATTTACCAAGTTTTTGTATTGATACTCCAGTTTTCATTAACTAAGTAAATACGGTAGGTGAAACTATATCTGTTTTTGCCTTGGAGAAATACCACTTACAAATAGATGCCTATCTTAATTAATTTGAGGTAAACGTTGGGAGAATGGAAATGAATATTGAGGAATTCTATAATTCTTTAGGTCAGATTGGCGAGTTTAAGTAAATCTTATAGGAAATACATTGTTTTCGTAATAATGTTAACCCTTAACGTTGTTTATATTATAAGACTACTCTTTGTTAATGCGATGTAAAGTTCGAACGATATAACTCGAACGATAAAGATATAAGAGGTATTTTAGCGCCCCTTTTACAATATTTAATACGTGGTCGATGTTTGAAACATAAAAAGGTAAGTGTTTTAAACCCTCACTTTCCTTATTTTAACGATTTATATATCGTTATAATTCGTAAAAACGTTTGTAATGATCACACTAAATACCCGTGAGTATGTAGAAGGTGTTCAGAGGGTTTATGTTAGCAGTAAGGTAGCAGAGGTAACAAAGGTGCAATATCAAGACTGTGTTCGAGTGATGATCAGAAGCCGTTAGGCTATTCAGGTGTGTAGACTGAATACTTAGATTGACAACTGAAGAACTATCTAATGAAGCTATCTAAGGTGGTGATGACCATGTCCTTATATCTAGTTCCTTCAGTTGGTACCCATACTGGGGGTGCTCCAGTATGAGGTTTGCGGGATCACTGGTGGTGATCCAAGTGATCCAAGTGAGCCGGTGATCCAGGTGATCCAAGTGATCCAGGTCACGTGACTTCTGCTGAGTCATCCGTTGTCCAATTGCCGTGCCGTACATGGGAAATGTGCTTTGTAAGCGTAGTGGGGAACATGCAGCGTCAGAGGATCCAACTGCAGTTCGTGTCATAACAACGTTGTTTTTACAGATCCTTAGAGTTTTTAGCAACGTTTTAATAGCTTTATAGACGTAAAGATAGGTATTAAATTTGGCTTTTTCGAAATTTTTATAATATCATTTTAAAGCCATTGGTAGAGCTTTAGACGTTGCAATGTTGTCGATTCGATTGCTCGAAGTAACAGTAGTATTGCATGGTCAAGTGGTGGATGTATTATTCTAGGTTTGGCTAACCGCTATCCGGTTTGCACAGTAATTTGTATAGCCAATTGCTTGGCCCGTACCCTAGTATGAAATGTGGCTTACTATACTCGACTTACACCTAATACAGTAAGCTCATATAAAGAAATACACTTAACTTGCAGTTAGTATAGTCAACTTTACTATAAGTAAAGTTGACCTGTTTCACTATATGTAATACTGTTTCAATACTGGAGGCTTTTTAATTTATATGCATATGTCAGTATGGTTAACTAATCTTTTCCAGTAAGCGTTAAACTGCGACATCATTAACTAGCTAGATCTCTATCAATTTCAATTGACTTCTGTATTGAAATACATTTATTTGCATATAAATTGACACTAATCATTGTTAATTGCCCTATGGCTTCAAAGTCCAACTTCATCGACTTTTACAAAAACTTTTTCTGCCACAGACCTTTGTAAACCTTTACTTTAGCTGTGCTACTTAAACAAGTTAATATTGTCAATTTCCGAACAGTCTTTTAGTTTGCCAGCATATCTCTAACCACCGCCACGTAACTTAAACTTGCTATGCGACCTATTAACGTAACTTTTGATACATATGATTAGCCTATTACTGTTTATAAACTTCTCTAGGGCTTTATTCGATGACAACTTCATTATAATATTAGTAGGATTATCTTTGCCGTTAATTTATTGGAACTCTTTAATCTCCTTCTCCTTATAGGTTCTATGGAGTGTTATTACGTTGATTATCAGACGTTTTTCGCTGGGAATTCTGAGTTTCGAAAGTTATTCGAATAAGCTCTTCGAATTGGTATAAATTATCACTAGGATTAAAGGAATCTGGAACTGCCTAGTGGTAAGGTTAAGGGTTTCATATCATGACATACCTACATTGAAACCAATTATTATACTATAAACCTCCAAAGCTAATACGTTTCGTGTAATCATTTTATATTTTAAAAAAGGTTTTGTTTGTAGGCCTTAGTCGTTGCAACTTTATCGATTCAATTGGTCGAAGTAACAGTAGTATTACATGGTTAGATGGTGAATTTATTGTTCTAGGTTTGGTAAACCGCTAGCCGGTCTGCACTGTAATTTGTATGGCCAATTGCTTGGCTTGTACCCTAGAGTAGAGTGCAGCGTACTGCACTCGACTTACACCCAATACGGTAAGTCTCCATAAAGCAATATACTTGCAGTATAGTCAACTTTACTGTAAGTAAAGTTAACCTACTGCACTGCATGTAATATTATTCCAACAGGTTTAATTAATTAGGCTGTATATAATGCTAAATTAGTTTTCCCGTTTATCTCTATTAACGAGGGTTATTAGAAATCTAATTTGTAAAAATAGGTTAGTGTCATTTATAAAAGATCTATTCGTAAATATCATTAGTTTAGCTCTCAACAAATCGATTGGAACCATATTAATTCTTCGATCCAAATTCTGTATTTACTACTCGAATCACTTATTTATCCGGTTAAAGTCTTTATCCGTTAGCCTTTATATTTCTACCGCGATGAATAGGTCGCACAATATCTTCGGTTAATATAGGGTGATAATATAACTGTTACGGGTATGCTATTTAAGGTACCATTAGGCCTTAGCCACATTAATCTTATAAATCGTGGTTAAATTAGTGCTCTGGCCCCTTTAAAGAAAATTTAGGCTGGTATTAATACCAAGTATGCGAGTTAGCGATCCATTAAAGTTAAATTAATTACCATTAGCCAACATCCTTACTGGCTTGCAATTTAGAACCTAAAGTTTTCAATCGTTCGTTATTTTAATTCCATAAACCTATCCGTTCCGATGAAAAGGGTATCGGTAATTTGTATATCTATTAGTTCGAAATCCTTTTTTTACGTTACTAATAAACACATGTCGTATATTAAAAACTTTATATTGAACCGTAATTTAAAGTACAACTAATAGATGAAAAAAAAATAAAGGTTTTTTTCAATTGGTCCATATAGTAGCTTAATATATTGTTTTACCATTTTAAAAAGTAATGAATATATAGCTCCTATAACAACTCTAGTAGTATAATCCGCTGTGAATCCATTATTAATCACGTATAGACTTACGTTATATAACGTCTATTCAAAGTAAACTTTCCTTTAATTTTGGTTAATAAACTAGTTATTGAAGAAATTACTAAACTCTAACTAATTTTTTTTAATCGTTAATGCCTATGTAAAGATCTAGCTTTTACCTTTATTGTCGAATACTCAAGTGATTAAACGTGACTTTTTATACGTCCGCGCCATAGTTTTACCTTTAACTTCCTAGATAATCCTCGACTTGAAGATAGTGACATTCGAGTTTTAAAGTTTAAAGTCAGCTTTCGATATAAATTATTTAATCCTTCGAATTAGTATTCTGTTTATTTCGACTCTATAGTTTTCTTTAAAAGGTTTACCTAAAGTTTCAAGAATCCCTTATATTCGGAGTTTTAATACTAGGTTTTCATCATCTCTTTTTTCTATTTACGTAAGTAATATTATATGTACGGCCTTGTATGTATTTCTCCTTTTTAACATTCCTCTTTTTCGGGGGTTTTCCACGCCAGCGACGTTTTATTAGCTTATTGACAATAGGTAGGGTAGTTCTGTATTTACTCGGTCGTTTAATTTAAGGGCTTTCATCGTTCATAGCTTTAATGCAAGGTCCAACCTAAGTAATTCGAAAAAATACAAGGCCGTTAGTAATTTTAATGACTCCTTTAAAGTTTACGATACTTAAGATCTTATTCGGGTCCTTAAATTTTACCTTTTTCCGTTATATAAGGACTTTACTTTGTAACGGTAAAGCAAGTACGTAGATTATTGTAGGACCGTTTCTAATGTTAAAGGCATTATTAACCTGACAGCGTGCCGAATCCCTTCGTAGTTTTCTTAAAGATTTTCCATACGCATTAACATGCTTTTGGGTACTTTCTAATAGCAAATATTTACTCATTAGGCGTAGGTATGCTTTAAAGACCAATAGAGTTAATATTAGGCCGTTAAAGCCTATAGTATCGTTTCAGACTTTTACCGCTATCTAAAGGAGGGCCACCGAATACTTAAAGCTTTTGATTTGTATTTTAATGATGTTATACGTTCGGAAAAGTAGGGCGTATACTCCTTTTACCTTTTTAATGCCTTAATAAGCACTTACAAGCAGCTATTTCACTAAATACCCATTATCGTGATATCTTTTTAAAACTTTGCTGCTGTTAAGTTGATACGAGTATCTTAAATGACAACTTAAGGTGGGTCCAGGTACGTATTAATTCATTGTATCCTGAGTATTTCCCACGTATCTTTTATCAAAAACGAATTTAAAAACTTAGCTCTGTAAAAATAAGTTGTAAAGTTAACGACGTGAAAAACAGGCTTATTATCCAAGTAAAACATATTAAAAAAACCAGGTAGTTGAAGTATTTATCGTTTTATAATATAAGCTTAAATTTTCGGGGGGCTTATGTATACGTTCAATAGTAGTAATAAAGCATTTGAACAGCTTTTAAGGTAAAATATTCCAGATTTTTATACCCTATGAATTTTAAAACATTATATAGCTTATCAACGGTTAGGTAGTTAAAGCGCTAGTAGAGTTAACATATTTCCGATTCCGTTAGGTTGAATATTACTATTTTAGGCCCTTAAAGATAAAATTATAAGTACCCCTATTTAAAAGTGAGGGGAAATATCTAGCCGTTTTTAACTAGTTCGTTTATGTTAACTTCGATATTAATACTGAAAGTCTTTTTTTAAAAAAAATAAAGAAGGAAAGAGATAGGCGACTTAAGGATATAAAAAGTAATAACTTTCTTAGGAGTTTCAATTACCATTATCCCTAATAACGCTATTTGTTCGTTTGGTTTCAAGTTAACTTTCGATTTGTTAGCATCGTAACAATCGATTTTATTAGTTATAGTGCTTTCTCTCCACAATGTTACGTATTATGAATAGCCTCTTATTAAGTACCTTACTACTACTATATCTGACATAATACCTCAAAAAGTGTGATCCGTGTAACGATCGCAAAGATTAAAGGTGTATAAAGGGTTAGGAGTTTAATTAAGGTAAAGGTAAGGGTCTTCACTACCTAAACAATACAAAAAGACATAGTTTGTTAGTTACTAAGCCGTGTCAGGAGTAGTATTTTCATGTCACTTTAATTTTTTAAGGTCATTATCACCGTTCATTAGCTTATTACCTTCGAAGTTTGCAGTTAAATCGAAAAAAATCCTATTAAAAAGTGGTAAAGTATGAGATGTAATATATTACCTTTTTGTTATTTCGTTTGGCAGGGGGTATCGAGTTAGCCAATAGTTAAACTTACTATAAATTTAATATATTTTATCACTATTACGACTATAGTACTTATTGTTAACAAGTACGCTTGAATTTTAACCTTATTAGTGCCAACATGGCTACTACCTTTAGTCTGGAGTAGATAGACCAAACTTTAGGCATGAAAGATGCTCGTAACTGTATTTGCGGTCGATATAATTAACTACTATAAGTCTTTTTTTATCTAAGTTAAGGAAGTTGCCAGCTTAAGGCTACATATGAAGCGAGTTTTGTATACGCGTTATTATAATAACAAAAGAGGAACGTAACTGGTTAAAAAATCCTTCGCAGGTGGTATCTAAGCGTTATAGAGCGTATTTAAACTTATTAACGCTCATGAATACTATCTGTACCCGCTCACAAAATGTGGCTTCGCCAGCATAGCTCTTCCCTATTTCTCTTTAACATAATATCAACTTTTTAATCATTTAATTTAACATATCCATTAGTATTTCATCCTCTTTTTTTCAATTATCATCGTCGCCCACCTCATAATAACACAATATGTATAGTATTATATAAGGTGGACATAGTATTCGAAATAACTCTTTTTACCGTTATAAATATCTTGAAATGTGGCTATTTAGGTTAGAATAGTTAGGTAGTAGTTCCTAACGTACCTTGTGAAGATTCTAGGGAATAGTAAGTAAAAATTAGAAGGGGGAACCTTTAACCATTTACAAATATTCAAAAATATTATTATCTTTATATCGATAAGACCATAAGTTTCCCATGATACTTCTTTATATCGTTCCAGATCTTAGAGAAATTCACAAGGAATTTGTAATTAATGTTAAGTATCTTGATAGATCTTAGGGGTAGGTCGCGATAATTATGCTAGTCTTTTTTTTTTTTTTTTTTTTCAATTCAAGCCTTAAATACTTTGAAAGACGGTGCTGAGGGTAATTACCAGTCGTTTGACCCGAGGGGTAAAGTCTTATAGTAGAACTTGTAGTGAATCTCGTGTGTAGGTAAACCTGCCGTAAAAAGGCTTTCAGGACGCTTGGTTGTTTTAATTAAAGTGTTGGAGGGTAAGAGTAACCTAAAGGTTTTAAAAGGCCTAACGATCTTGCTTAATTAACTGGTATAGAACGCCAACATAAATTCATCTGACCGCGTAGGCAGCCGCTGTTCTACGTGCCCTGCCGCCACCAAAAGTATACTCTGCGCTATTATGTTGAGGCGTTAATCTACAGAATAGGTTAATAGGTTCCTTATTTTCAGCGCGTAAAAAGGTTTAAATTAGCTAAGGGTAAAGGAGAGGTTCCCCTAATCGTGTGTAAAAGCGATAAGGTTTTTGAACACCTTTTCCTATGGAGCGTTGGTCTCAAAAGTATTCCTTGAGCTAACCTAAATCGAAGAGTTTTTATGGCAACTTTGTATTACCCGGTACTGGTACATAGAGTCTTTATTGCTTAAGTTTTGCTTTTATCCTTAACTTAAAGCCTTTTTGAAATTAAGGTCTATATATTAATAGTACTGTCGTTAAAAAGGTAACAAAATTTTCGAAAAGCGTAGTAAGGGTCTTCAATATTACTGTGTTTAACGATATAATAGCCGACGAAGCTGGTAAGGTATTTTTCGGTTAAATTTTGGTTAATATATTACCCCTATAAGTTTTTATCATGTAGCTTTGTAAAAAGGGATCCCAAATCATCAATTCTTTTTTAAATCTTTTAATTGGGTGTTATTTTAAGGTTTATAGTAGTGTAAGACTTGTTATACGAAAGACTTGGTAATTTGGGGGGTAGAGACTTAGTGTTTTTGCGTAAAGTCGCGTGGGAACTTGGCGATCTAGCGTAAAGTAACGTAATGTGGCTTTCTCAACGCGACTTGATAATTCTTAGTGTTTTAGCTTAGGGCAGCGATCTTGACGATTGAATTGGAGTAGGAGAGGTGAAAAAAATTAAAGTATAAGTAAAGGTTTGGTATAAAGGTAAAATTTGAAGATCGTTTGCTATTATTAGTTAAAGGCGAAGGTTGAAAGTTATATTAGCTATAGGACTTAGTTTTTTTTTTTTTTTATAGTCATAGCACCCGTAGTAATACGAACGTAGCCGGTTACCAATTTGCCGAACTTTAAGAATTCTGACAGTCAATATTAACGTCTTTAAGAAAGATATAGTCAAGATTTATTAGTGTTTTCAATAGCGATAGTATTTTTTAATAATGATACCATCGCTACCTCTGGTATGCTGAAAAAACTGGCACAGCCTAAATGTTTTGTTTACATACTACCGTAAAGACTGATACAGTAGTAAAGGCCCTTCGTAAAATCTTTCCTCCATCCTAACGATAATGTAAAGCGTAACAACCAGAAAGTAGCTTCTTCTTATATTTAGCTAATCCATGCTTAACTCAATAAGTACTCATTATTATTGGTAGGGCTTTAGACGTTACAATATTGTCGATTCTATTGGTCGAAGTAACAGTAGTATTGCGTGATCAAGTAATAGATGTGTTGTTCTAGGTTTGGCAGACTGTTAGCCGGTTTGCATGGTAATTTGTATGGACAATTGCTTAGCCCATACCCGAGTATGAAGTGTGGCCTACTGAACTCGACTTACACCCAATACAGTAAGCCCACACATAATAGTACACTCAACTTGCAGTTAGTATAGTCAACTTTACTATAATTAAAGTTGATCTACTGCACTGTATGTAGTACTTATTCCAACAAAAGCGTTGTAATTGATTTGTGGAATATGAAATTGATCTTTATATTCCGTTGCGATATGTGCGTTTGAGGTATAGGTTTTGTAATAAATGTCATTACTTAGAGATGTACTGTAGATGTAGGCTGATTTGTTGAAAGGTTTCGCAAAATTAGGTTCAAATTTCGTAATTTTTATAACGAAGATTTTGGATTAAAAATATTTTCAAATCATAATAAAGTATTGAAAATGAATGAGTACTGATCGATGTAGTAACAATAATTAAAATAGTGTAACAATTGATATTCAGCGTACTATACATTGGAATATATTATAATATATGTTGTTTTTGAATGGAAGGTAGGTTATAAAGAATTTTATAGTTAAGATTAAGGAAATCAAGACCATTTTTCTCGTTATAGCAAATCGAAAACATTCTTTTTACCGCCAGGAAACGAGGAACAAGAATCGCGACTATTACGATTTTAGTCGAAAAGTTAACATTTGACGAGATACGTACTTAAATGATTGTTGGAACCATTACAGCTATAAAAATCGTTACATTAATAGTTTTCGCATTAACTCGGAGTATGATCGCTTTGATAACCGTTATTTCAATCGTAAAAATAGCAAGTACAACTACGAGTGTGACTGTTATACCGCCGATTATTATTATGAGAACGAGCGTTAGAGTAATGAAAATTGCCGTCGCGACGAACGTCGCGGTGATGAACGTTGTAGTAATTTTCGTAACGAACGTCGTTGTAATCGCTGTGACGATTTTTATGATTACAGGCGTCCAAAGAAACGAATTTATTATATTTTATCTGAAAAATCTCATTATAAAAAGTAGTTACAATTCGCCTTTTTCGTATTATTCTTTTCAACGTCATTGAGGTTTAAAAGTTTAATATGTATTGGAACGAATAACATCAATAGCCACTGTGTTTATAATTTTTGCATTGAAGTTTTCCAATCGAAGATCGGATTATTTGTATATTCTTACAAATGTATAGTTATGTTTTCAATTGAATCTTAGGATAGAAATCGTTATTTTACCGAATTTTCAATATTTGGTATATATTAACTAAAATTGTTCTATGTTGTTGATAATTTCAATGTTGTAGTAGCGCAAAATATAAGCAGTAAAATTGTATTTTCTGTTGGCTGATTAAAATAGAATAATCCTTATGTTTGTATAAATTTCACACAATTGAATATATTCATTTATTTAGATATAAGGGTAAGAAACACTGGATTAACGACGTTATCTGAAAAGCCAATTTTTTGATCTACACTGAGAATGATGCGATTGGATAGAAATTTATTATACACGTTATGTAGCCATTCGTTTAGTTTATTACCAAGTTTAGATTAATCTTTTTCATTATATGTAAGGCTTATAATACACCTGGTTTATTGTAGCAGTTTATTAAAGTATGTGCTAGCAGGAATTGCCTGATAAGTCTCTAGACTTTACAACATTGTTGATTCGAATCGTGGTCGACTTAACAGTAGTATTGCGTGGCTAAGTGATGAATGTATTGTTCTAAGTTTGGCAGACCGCTAGCCAGTCTGCACAATAATTTATATAACTAATTGCTTTGCCTGTGCCCCAGTCTGATATAATCATATACTATATTAACTTTAAAGTCGATACAGTTAGCATACAAAACAATACAGTCAACTTATAGTTAGTATAGTCAACTTATTTGACAGTATAGTTAACTGACTATATTATTATTACTACTGTTTCAACACTAGCAGTTTTTTTTTTTTTTTTTTTTTTTTTTTGCGCGTACATTAGTATAGTTAACCACTTACTTCTGGTACCCACTGAAGTTTCTCTTTGTTAACCAACCAGCCCCTTATCAATTCTGCACACAAATGAACCCTAATTACCCCATAATTTCGAGTTCTGAATCCATTAACTCCTACACACAAGTTTCTCGCTACAAACTTATGTAGACCTTCAACTTAACTGTACCAGTTAATTAAGTTACTGGCTTTAATTTATTTATAGTTTTTCAATTTGTCGGGGTACTCTTATTTCCTCCGCTATTTATCAGTACGTAACTTCATCTTGCCAGGTGAAATTTTAACATTACCCTCGATACGTATGGTAAATTTCTTGCTTTTCACAAACATCTTTAGGGCTTCATTCAATACAGATTGCTTTATAATATCAGCCGCATTATCTTCGTCATTAATATACTGGTATTATTTGATAAAATATTACAAAAATCGAAATGGTATACACGCTACTTCAAGAAGAGTACAACATCTTTACTTTGAAGATTAAAAACTTTAAGAATCAGAAGATGCGCCTTAAAATACCGCTAAAAAACCTAAATAATACCGTGGGCCCTAATGACCTAATAACAACCCTACTAAGAATTGAAGTACATCCTCATCCGATAAACAAATTCTTTTGAATAAAAAAAAACCCTTAGAGAGTTACTGTATGGAAAACAATATAGATAAAACTACGAAGGAATTCTGCAAGACGCCAAATAGATAGTACTTTCAAAACTACAAAGAATATATCCTAAATCAAAGTACTAAATTCACTATTTCAAAACGATATACTTGTATAACGTAAACTGAATGAATGGAGTAACCCATTCACAATAATAAATATTAACGACTCAAAATAAATTATCAAAATCATAGACAGTTGTATATCATTCTACACAAATCAAGATAAATCCTACAATAGAACAACGATTGATAAATATAATGAATATAAACAAATTCGCTAATACAATCTACTACCGCGAGTAATTAACAAATATATAAAATGATGGCGATATAGCCTATCACTTCAGGGGAAAAATGACAAAATGATCGATAATAAATACAAAACAAGGAGCACGTATAAAAATACTTAATTTAATAAAAAAAACATAACGAAAACCTGGAAATCAAATTTCTCACGGAAAACAATGATCAAAACCCTAGGTAAACCTGGTAAACAAACGATAAAGTAAAAATTAACGGGTTTTGGGGATGGATCGAGGGCGGGGGCAGACTCGATGGCGGAGAGGGAGGGAGAGTGCGGGGATGTGGGTGGCGGTGGCGGGCTTATTGGCGATAGAGCCCGTCTCATCACCGCTGCTGGGGCCGTTGTCCTCCTCTCCACCACTGGCCTTCCTTCTGGCAGTAGTGGAGCCCTGCCGACCCATTAGCACCGCAGCCGTAACCTGCGTCGCGCCGCTTTCGGTCGTCTTAACAGCGGCGCAAAAAGGCCGCCATAAAGCAGTTAGGCGCCCAAAGGGCGCCTTTATGACAACCGTGGTATGGTAATTGGACAGAGACCCTGCAACATCGATATCGATGGAGATAGACCTGCATTTGCGTTTAGTAACTATCACCGATTAAGATCCAGCCCTTTAATTATACTTTGTTTTATAACGTTGCGACTCTTACAAATCAAACGGGTATATTGGATGTTCGTGTCTCCCCCCTCAATAAAAATGCCGTTGGAAACCTTTGTTGCGAAAAACCGAATATAGTCTGAATAGGGTTATACTCCATGCAATTGCAGGGAGTGGGTAAAGGTAAGAAAAAGAAGGTCATCAGGTATAAGGGTAGGCGCATAAAAGTTTTTATAAAGGTAGTAGGCCATCTAAGTATAGCTTTAAGGCGTATGTAGTGGTATGTAGTACGTTAAGATCGGTTTTTTTTGTAAGTAAACTACTCTTTACGTTAATATAAGGTTTCATGTTTCGAAAAGGCACGTCACAGGGTTTTAAAGCATTATATATAGTATATAAAGGTACTTATTAGTATATATGTTGGAACAGTATTGCAATAGTATTGAATGAAGTGTAGTAGGTAAACTTTACTGTAAGTAAAGTTGACTGTACTGCAAGTGTATTGCTTTGTACGGACTTACCGCATTGGGTATAAGTCGAGTGTAGTACGCTGCACTTCACTCTAAGGCATGAGTCAAGCAATTGACCATACAAATTACAGTATAGACCGGCTAGCGGTTTGCCAAATCTAAAACATTATATCCATCATCTGACTACTATAATACTACTGTTACTTCGAAGAAAACCATTCGAATCGACAACGTTTCAACGTCTAAGGCCTACCAATACTGATCAGTGCTTATTAGGTGAAGTACAGATTAGCTAAGTAGAAAAAGCTACTTTCCGGTTACTATTTACAATTGCGTAAGGTAAAGGGAAGATTCTTGCGAAAGGCCCTAAAGCTACGTTTGCTATTTATAGGTATCTAAAAGAAAGATTTTCAAGTTCGTTTGTTGTTTACAGGTACTTAAAAGTGGCAACGGTATTACCATTATCGAAAACACTAAGAAACCTTTACTAAACTAGTCTTAAAGAAAAAGCGTTGAGATTAACCGCCTAAAAGTCTTTAAACCAATAAGTTGGTAAACAGCTAAGTTAGTATTACTGCGGGTGCTATTACTGCAAGAAAAACAACTAAGTCCCACCGCCAAATAACCTACACCAACAACGACCTCCAACCTTACCTTTTACATCAAACCTTTGCCCTATTTCACTTTTTTTACTCCCTAAGCAACGTCAATCGTTAAGTTCGTTACTCTGAGCGAAAACACCAAGTCGCACCAAGAAAGCTACGTTACGCGACTCCACGTTTAAACTCCAAGTACCTACGATCTTAGATTACCAACTCCACCACCACCAAGCCTTACACCAGTTAGATCGTTACAATGGCTTTAAAATACGTAGGCCTCGAAATTATCGACAACCTGGTTAGGAAAGAGGCAATTAAGGCCCTCGGAACCACCTTTATCAAACAATTTAATAATGACCTCTGAATTAAAGAAGTTAACGAAGACTCTAAACCCCAGCATTTTACTAATTACATCAACCACTTTATCCTCGACGTCGCTTACAATGATTAAGACACGAGTATTAAAGCCTTTTACAACTATATTAAGTTTTTTAAGGACTGGAGTTTAAACATATAAAAAAAAAATCGGTTAAAGTTAAATTGAAGATCGACTTATGCCGATAAGGGATTTCACTGCCTTTAAAAGTCGGTAAAGACGGTAACCTCGCCAACGTACTTTACAAATACGTTACAGATGAAAACTCCTAATAGACCTTAGCTAAAGGTAAAGAGGTTGCTAGTAATAGCAACTCATAACGACTATACATACGCTTGTAAGGACTTGTCTAAGAGGAATAAATGGATTTACACCCCTTAAGCCCCTAAATCCACTAGTCCATTAATCAGGAGCCTCGCCGAACCCCTTAATACCAAAAGGATTATCGCTTACCTTTTCACGACGGATAACACCAGATCTATTTCCCTCAAACTCCTTAACACGTTTAATTTCAACAGCGAAATTAAGGAAAGACCAGATTTATACGTAAGCCGACTGTGGGTACAACTACTGGCTTTTTCCCTCCAAATTCAGCTAAAGGTAATTATCTTACCCATTAACACTAATAACAACCTTAATCTTTTTCCCGGATAAGTAAAAAAGGTCCTTACAACCAGTACATTATATTTCTCTCTCGACGCGTCCCCATAAAGAATACGGACTATACGGAAATTATTACATTTGTTAAAATTGCGGGAGGTAAAAAGAAGTATGACTGTAAGTCGTATAACCTCCTCGACGTTAATTTACGCCTTTTTTTTTTAAATATCTGCCGTTAGATGAAAGTTAAGTTACCAAGCTTTTACTCGTTGTTTTTTAGTATCTTTACCGGTTAAGCCGAGGATTACTACCTTCGATACCTTACGAATTATACCTCTCTTCGCGAAATATATAATGGTATAAAGGGCTATTTCGAATATAATATCAACCTCGCCTAGTACTATATGAATTAAAATATTATTAAGTGGTCCTACCTATTGAATTATAAAAAAAGTCGGAAAGTAAGATGGAACTTTCAAATTGGATAATTAATAATTTAATGCTTTGCCAGCAGGTAATGGGAAACATGGAAGCTGACGAAGGCATCTTATTCTAACAGGTCCGATAAATAATTACAGGTTACAAAAAGTTCGAATACACTTTATAATGCTCTAATAATACCCACGAAGAGTTTTTTTAGTCAATTACATTCCTCGTTTACGACAGTAACTATTAGAGTTTCTGACTTAACTGTAATATACCTACAAGCTCCGGAATTCAGTAACAAAAAAGATTCTTCCAGTTCGTACTATATTAATTGATGGTATAGATAACCCGGCAAATACGTTTAATAAAAAGCCCAGATTTCTACTTACAAAGAAGGTTATTTACCCTTTTTAAGGTTTTTAAGTCATCTAAACGAATTTAACTTAAAAGTTAAGAAATGTTAGATTTACAGAAAATATGGCTATGAATTAATACGTTATACTGCTGCCAAAAGTAATGTAAAACAGGTGATTTACTATATATAATACCCTTTTACTTCAAAATAGGATTATATAAAACTTATTACGTAATTTGAAAAAAAAGTAAAGTTAAAAAGGAGTAAAATAAGCTGAAAACCATCGGCTGACACGAAAATACTAGTATTAACACTGGTACTAGTCTAGAAGCCATGTAATAACTAGCTGACTACGTATTTCTATACCGCCTTATATGTAAAGACCCCTACCGCCGTTATAACGATGAAAACCCTAAACTTATACATTTCTTTACCATTTAAAACCAGTACGCAAAGTCTTTTAGGGTATTATGCCGGATACGGGGGCAGTACGGTATTGAACAGAAGGCTATTCGTAATATATCGCGTTGTGAAGGGATATGAATACTGTTACGGAACTTAATTACACGGATACTAGTAAAGTCAAAATTGGCTTTAACCCTGGGAAAAAGATATTTTTAATGGGATCGACGACAGTAAAGACTGTTATTAGCCTTATTATTTTCCACATCTTATAATCCCTTACCTTTTTCCTTTTTTGCCTTCAAGATATAAAGAACCTTTGCATTAATATTAATATTTGGACTAATAAACTGATACATATTAAAACTCACAAGAGGTTTTCATTTAGCCCTAAGTAAAGATATCTCTGGTTTTAGCTTTAAGGACCAAAAGTAGTAGTATTAAACTTAACGGAGGTAAAAATTCGTTAACTATATCGTAAGTTTAAATATCTGGTAATTGATAGATTTCATAAAGTCTTAAAAGTAACTGGTTACGAAGTTGTGAATTTACTAGTATTGAAGATAAATAAAAGACTTTACCACTACTACCAAATATACTCTCAAACCCCTTTAAAATTTAAGTTTATATTAAAAAAAAACTAGGACTTTAATTCGTAAATATTCGTAAACATATTTCATTTGGACAGTAAACTAGTACTATACGTCGTATACTTCGCCATAGATTTTTACGATGCTAAGTTCCTTGAAACTATTACGACAAAGGAAACATGGAAAGTACTACGTACTTTGTGAATTAATATGTACTTTAGTTTACCAAACGTATTAGTTTACGATACCGATACCAACTTTACTACGATAGAGTTTTAAGCTAATACAAAGTTAATGGGGATTTAGTGTAAATAGAGTTTTATAAAAACTTACTGAGGTATCATCAAGATAAAAAAGGCATACATACTCTTACGAAAGGCTTACTATATATTTATATTGGAAATTAAAAGCTTTATAAGCTGAGTTGAACGGTTTTAAATAGCCGTAAAAGGTTTTAACAATACTATTAGCCTTAACGAACTTGTACCAACTTTATTAGTATTTGGAGCTTACCCACGTATCATAGCTAAGTTGTCACCCTTGTTTAATACCCAGAAGCTTGTTATAGTATATAATGAAGAATTGAAGGAATTGAGAAAGGAATCATCACGTTACCAAGTTAACGATACCTTTAATGCTAAAAACGGATTATTAGTAATAGATGTGCTTTTACTCCCCCTTTAAAGTGAAATACTTACGTGGCGTAATTCAGGCAAATGTGATAAACCGTATAAGATCTTAAGTATTGCTAATTTAAACGTAGTGGTTAACATTGATAACAGCTCTGTAACTTTCCAACCTATATAATTTAAGCCGTATAAAAGACGTTTTAAGCCTAATAAAGATTTTTACGTCGATAACCTCCAAGCCGAACGAATTAATTAATATAACCCTTTCGAACCGACTATTGATAAGCCGATAAAACGTCGACAACGTAAAAGACTACTTAAAAGGAGGATATATACGAAAGAGGAGGAATATGGAGATTGTAGGCTTAGAAAGGTATATATAATAGTATGAGTGTTTTAAAAGGAGAAGTCTGACAGAGAACTTGCCCTTAAGCTGCATGCTAAAGGCATTATTAACATCTTGGGTAAGCTTTTTAAGGAAAGTGGCCAAGTGAAAATTGACGGCCTTTTATTACGTGGAGTTGTACAATTTGTACCGTTAACGTAATTTAAAGGCCCAGATGTCACGATTTTCAAGTTGAGGATAGTTTACGAGGTGGAAGGTAGAACTACGGACCGGTCGTACGAAAATTTACGGTTAATCGCTTAAGTATATGGTAATAAAGGTAAAAACTAAATCTTTACTTAATCGCCTATAATCCAAAAGATAAGCTAGCGTTTAATTATTACTATTGTTACTAGTTTTACTGTTGGCTTAAAGGGTTAATTCACACTTAATAAGGGTTAGTTTATACTTAATGGCTGGGATATTATACAAGCGTTTACGTAGTTTACTACCGATATTCAGCGGATTGTACTGCTAAAACTACCATAAGAATTAAGGGACACGTTTCCGGATGACACGATAATGTATTATATCAAGCCTTTATACGGATTAATTGAAGTTAAAGTTTACTGGTTTTTAACGTATTAGGTACACTTTAAAAATAGGCTAGATATAAAACCTTTAATATTTGAACCGTGTTTATTAATTACAAAGGGTAAAGATTTTAGTATCGTAGGTATATAAACTAACGATACCCTTTTCCTTGGCGATGTTAGATTTATAGCTGCGGAACAACGTATTATCGAAAAGTTAGGCCTTGAAAAGTGTAATTTAGTTAAAACATTAATTAAGGGTATATAACTTGACTTTAAGGGATCGTCACTCCGCATACATAATATTTAAGTTAAAAGAGGCATTTATATCAACCTATATAAAAAGGGGCAAACCACGAGCCTAAAAATTATCGATAAGGCTAACGAGGTTAGGGCATAAAGATATCTAGAGCAAAGGGCCCGTATGGCCTATATCGTCACGTTATGTTAACCGAAAGTATCGTACGACCTTTTTATTACGGCATAAGTATAAAACCCATAAAACGAAAACTTTAATAAGTTAGATAAGCGGATTGAGTAACAAATAAATCACGTAAAAATGAAAAATTAACATAGTTTTTGTGTATTTAACCTAGGCAAAATTCATAATTTTTATAAGAGGGTTATTTGCTAATAATACTAACCTTATATTATAAATCTGCTTCCTAATAATACTCGTTAATGGGGATAGGTTAAAATGGTAATTCACAATTAACGGGAACCTTATATATTAGATATCTATTAAGTGTAAGCTTGTAACTCGAAGTGTATTGGCCTTTAAAGTATACGGAATAATGGCAGGATTTGATATCGGTATGGTAATTGACGGTATATTAAAGATTATTATAAAACCGCTAGGTTTGCTACGGGTACCTGTAGTGGTATGTACCGATTTCCGAAGCCTTTACGAATGCCTATTAAAACTAGGTACGACCAATAAAAAACGCCTAATAATAAACGTAATAATGTTAAGGGAGGCATATGAATCCCAGGAAATTGATAAGTTCCGGTAGATTAACGGTAAAAATTTCCTGACTAATATTATAATCAAGGCTATACCCAATAATGTCCAAAAAAAGGTTTGTGGATAGTAATACGCTAACCATACAAATCGAGGGATACGTGGACCGCCTAGCACGTAACATTGAGGAATAGGGTTGCCCCGGCAAATTGGAAGACCGTTAAGGCAATAGTGGTGATAGTAACAGTTTAAACTACTGGCAAAAGGTACGCAAGTGGTGGCGTACTTGATTTACGTAGGTTTGTGATGAAGGATCTATGCACGGGATTTAAAGAATGAAAGCCTCGAAGGGAAAGAGCAAAAGGGCCATAAGGGGCCGTAATTAGGGTTGTTTCTAGTACAGATCAATCGGAATTAACAGGGGTTTAGCCTGTTGTTAGCTTATGGATTAAGGAGGGATTTCAGAGGTTGCTATCAATTGATGGCAAGCCACGCTGGTGTACAGACATAAAAACAAAAAGCCGCTAGTGTTGGAACAGTATTGCAATGGTATTATATATAGTGCAGTAGATCAACTTTACTATAAGTAAAGTTAACCGTACTGCAAGTGTATTGCTTTGTGCGGACTTACTATATTGAGTATAAGTCGAGTATAGTATGTTACACTTCACTTTAGAGCACGGACTAAGCAATTAGCCATACAAATTACAGTGCAGACCGGCTAGCGGTCTGCTAAACCTAGAATAATACATCCACCATCTGACTACTGCAATACTACTATTACTTCGAAGAAGACCAGTCGAATTGACAACGTTGCAACGTCTAAGGCCTACCAATATTATACGTGATTTTGTTATTATAGAGAAAGGTTTGAAATTAGTGGCGAATTAAATTAGGGGTTCCTGTTGAGATAGTAGTAATTTCAGTGCAGTAGGCCAAATTTACTTGTAGTAAAGTTGACTATACTAATTGCAAGTTGACTGTAGTTTTTATAGGCCTACTGTACTGACTTCAAGTCAAGTATAGTATGCGCCCACGTAATACTAGGGCACGAGCCAACCAATTGACCATACAAATTACTATGCGGACTTGTTAGCGATCTGCCAAACCTAGAACAATACATCCACCATTTGACTAATGCAATATTACTGTTATTTCGACCAATCGAATTGACAATATTGTAGCGTCTAAAGGTCTATTAGGAAAAGTCTTACCAATACTAATCAGGGCTTAGTAGGTTAAGTATAGATAAGTTAAGTAGAAGAATAAGCTACTTTCAGATTACGCTCTACGTTAATAATGGCGGCTAGGATAGAAAAAGGATTTTTACGAAGGGCCCCTACTACTACTTCGTTTTTTACGGCAGTAAGTAGAGAAGACTTCTAGGTTGCAGCAGTTTTTGCGGAAGTTTACAGGTAGCAACGGTATCGCTATCGAAAACATCAAGAAATATTTACCAGATCCTTCTTGAAAAGCGTTGAGATTGACCGCAAAAAGTCTCAAATCGATAAGTGGGAAAACAGCTAAGTTAATATTACTGCGGGTGCTATTACTACAGAAACGACTAAGTTCTACACCAAACAACTACAACAACGACCTCCGACTTTACCCTTTATACCAAATCTTTGCTCCTACCTCACTCTTTTCCACTACCCCTACGACAATTTCACTGTCAACATTGCTATACCAAGTAAAAACACCAAGTTGCGCAAAGAAAACCACGTCGCACGACTTCAAGCTAAATCGCCAAGTCCCCACACGACTTCACGCCAAAACACTAATTCATATAGCAGCCAAAATGTCAATATAGCTACCATAAGCACTTACTTTGAAACCATTGCCGATCCTGCCAGGAAAAAGACAATCAAGGCTCTCGGACACCTCTTCGCCAAACACTACGATAAAAACCACTAGGCTTAAGATGTTGACGAAGACTTAACGAAGAAACACCTGATTAACTTCATCGACTGTTTCATCCTCAAATAAGATGGCAGCAAAGAACTTGACCACGGTAACCGCGCCTTTCATAAATATCGTAAGTTTTTTGACGACTGGATAATCAACATATAGAAAACAGTTTAAAAGACAGTGAAATCCAAGTTGAAGTTAAAACTCGAACGACGAGGGATATACGTGCCATAAAAAAGCTCTATTAGGTTGGTAAAACTTATTTTCGAATTATCTTAACTTTAGAAATACCCTTAAAACTCATGCACTAGGGGAAAGTTTGTTAAAAACCCTTAATGCCTTTATATGCATTTTAGGGAACCTTCCCTTAACCCTTGGCTAAGTTAAACATTTTTACATACTAATGATAAGGAATCCATTAATTTACTTTATAACCCAATACCTCCACATAATAGCGCTAAATACGCTTTGAACAAAAACAAAACACATAAAACAATAACCTTCAATACGGTAAAACGTATTCAGGTTAACTCTATACGATTAATTGAATAAAATCTTCAAATTCCTTCAAATCATATTTACAACTAAGTCCTCATTACCCCTTAACATTTTACTCAAAATTGTTAAGTCTCTTAAAAACCTTCTCAAGGCAGGTAATCCTATACGTATAATCCTATTACAAGTCTTAATATAAGACTTTAGTCTTGGGATCAAGCTACTGGTAATTACCTTAATACTGCGACTCAAAGGTTTTAAGGCTTAAACTATCAGAAAATACTAACGAAGATTATGATAACTCGTAACTTTTTTCCAAACTCATTAAAATAATTATTATTAACGACAAGATTTTTACGATTTTTACCAAAATCTGAAACGACGTAGAAAATATGAAGTGGAGCCTTACAATCTTTTTAACACGAAAATAATACCCTTTTGAAATATCTATAAGTAGATAAAGGTCTCTTTTTCTGGTTTTTATTTATTATTTCCCAAAATCCTTACCAGGTACGCCTTAAAATACTATCAAATCTTCTCAATACAAGTTATAACCTTCTGCAAGATTTATAATAACATAAAAATCCACTTCGAACACAATATTTACCTTACGTATTACCATATGGATTGGGTTTTTACAAAATGGATTACGATAATGATTAAAAAGAAAAAGGAGTAAATATTAAAAAATATATTAAATTAGATGCTTTATAAGTTTATATTATACCAGAAAGCAATGGAAGAAGCTCATCGGGGAAGACACGATTCGGGAGCAGGTATAGGTAGTTGTGACGGACGTTCGCGAGTTTAAATACACTTTACAACGCTTAAATACCATCTACGAAGGTTTTTTTTCAACCAATTGTATTTTTAGTTTACGACCGTAATAACTAGTAAGCAAAAATCGTTTAATATACAGCCCTAAATTGATAACTTTAGAAATATGTATGAAGAATACCGCATTATAATATATTAAGTTAACCGTAAATACAAGCGGATCTAACGTATAAAATCTGGTTTAATACCTTCGAATTGAAAATCAAAACTCTTTTGATGTTAACAAAGACAAGATTTAAACAAACCTATGAACCGTAAAAACTATCGTTATAATAATGGTCAAAGGTATTATATTTGTAGTAAATCTAGTTCTTAGTTTATTTACTGCTCTTTGGCTAAACGCTATGAATAACAAGAGATATATTACACTTAATACCCAATTGTTTCTAAATAAGAATACTTCAATAGCATTGTAAACTTTGAAGGCAAAGAGGATATTGAAGATGAATATACGTCCAAACGGGTTACATAACATAACGATACTACTTTAGACGCAGCCCAATAACTAGCCGACTATGTTTCTATACCGTTCAAGTGGAGAAGACCCTTACCTTTACCTTAACTAAGCTCTTAACACCTTATATACCGTTAAATCTTGCGATCGTTACGTGAACGACACATTTTAAAGTATAATGCCAAATACAAAGGTAGTGAAGTACTTAATAATAGTCTATTTATAGTACGTGATATTGCAAAGGAAAAACACTGCTATTGCCGAGATTAATCGTTAAGATATTGGTAAAGTTAAAGTTTCCTTCGTTCTAGACAAATAATTATCGTTATTGAGGATAACGGTTGTTTAAATTGTTTCTAGGTCAATTACGTTCACCATTTTAAGTTATTTACCATTTTTTCTTTATTTTAAGGATAAAGAGATCTTTGGCGTTAACTTTAATGTTAATACCAATGAGTTGGTTAACACTAGCTAGATGTTTTAATTTTTCTTTAATTTGAGGTACCTGTAATCATATCTTTAAAGTTCAGAGGAAAAGGTATTAAATTTGACCAAATTAGAATTTAGTTAATTATACCCGCATTTTAATCACTTTATCGTTTATAATCTCTATGAAGTTTTGAAGTTAGCAGGTATTAAAGATGTAGAATCCTTCGTTTTGAGAACTATTAGGAAGCTTTATCATTATTACCAAACGTATACCGAAATCCTTCGAAGATTTGAGTTTATTTTAAAGGAAGAAAAAATTTAAATCACGACATTTCTGTTAATATATTTTCCTTGAATAACAATTATGTTTTTCACGTCGTTGAGTCCGTAATTTCTTTTTACAAAATTAAATTTATAGAGTTTTTATTAGTAAAGAATACGTAGGAAACGTTGAGGATATTTTGTAATGATATGTACTTAGGCTTATTTCACATCGTCGTTTACGATATTAATACTAACTTTATGGCAGCGGAGTTTTAGGAGGACGTTAAAACAATGTGAGTCTAGTGTAAATAGGTATATGTTAATGGCTACTAAAATATTAGAAAGGTCAACAAGACATACACACTACTTTGTTAAGTTTATGATATTCTTACGCTATATATTAAAAGCTTTACAAACTAAAAGGCACGCCTTTAAATGACAGTGAAAAGCTTAAACAATACTGTGAACTTTAATGGTTTGATGCTAACGTTACTTATCTTTAGAGAATACTTACTCCTAACAAATAAATCTTCGTTGTTCATAAGTATCGAAGAGAGAGTTATGGCCTATAAGAATGTATGAAAGAAATTACAGAAGGAATAGATATAGCGTTTAGTCAACGACTCCCTTAATACTAAAAACGGTTTCATAATTATCAACATACTTATTTTATTGTTATAAAACAAAAGCTTTGTATAACGGAAGCTAGGAAAACAGGATAGCTTATACGAAAACTTGAGTATCGCCAACTTTAAAATAGTTGTTAAAACTACTAACGGCTTTATGAAGTTTCGTATTACTTAGGTTAAGCCTTACATTAAGGTAACTAACTATAAAGATTTTCAACTTAAACAACTAAGCTTATATAAACCTCGTTTACCTATTATCGATAAACCGATAAGATTTCTTAGCGCGGAAGATGACCAAAAGAAAAAAATGTTAGAAAGGAAAAATATAAACTAGATCGGATTTATAATATTTCTTAGGTAAGTAGAAAAAGAAGGACGACAAAGCCTTAACATCGAAACTTTAGGTATAAGGTATCATTAAAACTTCTGGCAAACCCTTTAAGGAAAGTGATAGTGTTGAGATTAATCGCCTCCTAATTCGATGAACTGTATAATTCGTATTTAAAATCGACTTTTATTTCTAAACCCGAATATCACAATTTTAAAGTCGAAGATTATACACGAGGTTAAAGACAAAATCACGGGGTAGCCATACGAAAAGTCACGTTTAATCTTTAAATATATGGCTATAGACGTCAAAACTGGACCTTTACGCAATAGTCAACGATTTAGAAGATTAATTAACGTTTGGTAGTCTATTTGACAACAAGTTTATTAGCTAAGACTAAACATAAGTTTACACGTAATAACTTGGATATAAAGTAAACATATATATAATTAGGGACCAGTTTACAGCGGAGTTTTTTTGCTAAATTTATTATAAAAACTGTATGTCGAATACCCTTCGGGAATAGTAACATTCGTAAACGGTAATATAGTGTAATAAGTTACTATACAGATTAGTTGAAATAGGCTTCTATTAGTTTTTAACTTATTAGTGGCATTTTCAGAGATAGCTGGACATATAGTTTTCATAAATCATTTGTGTTTACTGGTAACATAAGAAAGAGATTTCGAATTAGTGGGTATATAAATTAATGATGCCCTCTTTATCGGAATAGCTGACTTTATGGCATTAAAATCACAGGAGATTGAAGATTTTAAGTTCTGGAATTCCAAGTAGGTTAAGAATTTGGCGAAAAGAAACCAAATTGACTTTTAAAAATCGTCAATCCGAAAGTTTGGTGTTAATACTAGCTTTAATTTTCGCTGAAAAAGCCAGTGCGTTAATTTAGCTATAATAAACAAAACTGACGTAGTTAATTCTTAACGGTACTTACAATAACGCGCACATAACAGTTATATCTCCATCTTATTCTAACAGAAAACATCCTACTATCTATTGATTGCAGTATAAGTATAAGACCTAATAGGTAAATATTTTAACCAGTTAAATAAGAGCTTTGAATAGAAAATGCGGAACATAGACCAAGAGATTAAAATGGTTTTGATTAACTTGTCGAAATATAAGTTAATGAGGTTTGCGAACATTTACTATAAAAATAATATACATTTGGTTCTATAGATCGGATTTTTGGAGATCGTTGTTAATGAAGATAAACGGAAGATTTAGTTTGAAATTATGAATAACTTGATTGACTACATCTCCGTTAAATGTAATATGATTATATGAAATTTAATAGCTTTAAATGTTTATGGCATAAAGATTGACTTTGATATAATTGTAGTTATGTGTAAAACTCTTAACGTTATCACCAAGCAACTAAAGATTTTTTTTTATTCCAGTGGTAATTCATACCGACTCGAGAAGTCTGTTGGAATACCTTTTAAAGTTCAGAATTACCCGTGAAAAACGTTTGATAATTGACGTGATAATATTTTTAAGGCTTATTAAGGTCGGTAAATCAAATAGTTTCGATGGATGGATGTTAAGGATAATCCTGCTAACGTTATAAGGAAGATATCTTCGAATAAGACCTTTAACATGTTTGTGAACAGTAATAGAATAACTATACACATCGAGAGCTACTTTGACAGGCTACCTGGTAAGGCTAAGTTACGTATTAGTAGACAGGGTTATGCTGGCAAATTGGAAGACTGCCAGGGGAAAGGCGACTTATTTAAATAGTATAGTTGAATTAAGAGTAATAGTGGGTTATTAACCCACGTAGGTTAAGTAGAATTAAAATGTAGTTCAACCTACGTTGGTAAAGGTAACCAATGGCAGAAGTAAAGGGGAAATAGGGGTAGTAATAGCTTAGTTAACTTACGTAAGTTAACTAAAGTTGTAAATGACTTAATCCAGGTGGGTTGAAAGGGCTAATAGAAGCGGTGAGTAATACGAGTAAATTTGTAGCGAAAGATTTGTGTACGGGAATTGATAAAGCTGAAACTCGAAGCCATGAAGCAATTAAAGGTAATCAGAGTTAATTTGAGAATAGAATCTAACTGGTATTAATAAGGGTCCAGCTAGTTGACTAGAACGTAATTCGGCGGTAATCGGAAAAGTCTAGTCGAATATACTGGTATACGCGTATAAAATAAAAAGCCGCCAGTATTAGAATAGTAATAATTGTAGTGTAGTAGACAAACTTTACTTAAAGTAAATTTGACTATATTTACTATAAGTTAAGTGTCTTTTTTGTGGGCCTAATGTATTGGTTGCAAGTCAAGTATAGTATACGCTTACTTTATACTAGAGAACGAGCCAAGTAATTGGCCATAGAGATTACTGTGCAGACCGGCTAGCAGTCTGTTAAACCTTAAGCAATATATCTACTACTTGACCATTGCAATACTACTATTACTTCAACTAATCTAATCAACAACGTTGTAATGTCTAAGGGCCTATTAGGTAAATCCCCACTAACAGTTCTCCAGTAATATTGTGATTTAACGTATAGGTCGCCGTGTGTATAAGAGTCTTTCCATAATATATTGTCATAGTAATGGACCCCATCTTACGTATACATGCATCTACTTACGTATACGCACCGGCTTTAACACATGTACCTTAATGTGTATTTGCACGTTATAATATTACTGATGCCTTGTTATACAATTTTTTTGTTTTACTACTATAGTTTTATATGGCCTATTTTAAGGGCTTATGTATTTATATCCCTGGCGCGATTAGGCGTTGGGCGAAGACTAAGATGGAAACATCATATTGCTATACTAAAGCTACAGTTAATAAGTCCACCAGTCTTTGAACTGCGGGGTACCCTAAAGCCTTAATTGGGGGGATGGTACAGAGTCTCGAAAGCCCGCACGAGCTTCTACGGAGCCCGCGTTACAACCACTCCCGCTGGTATCAACAGGACAATATTGTAGTAGCTAGTACATCTCTATTAGTCGATACTGCCCGGTCACATTAAATAAAAAAAAGATTCCTTGGACAAAAATTCGTACAATTCGTACCTAGAAGTAACTTCAATCAAAACAACTCAAATGATACCATCTTAAAATCAAAATTTACTCACGAAATCAAAGGGAAAATAATGAACAGACCCGAGAAAATCATAATCAATCACTTGAAAATACGGTAATAAAGATGAAAACTGAATCCTCAGGTAATCACTAGCAATTTGAAGAATTAACTAATGTTTAATAGTCGCAATAATAGAAACTTTAATAATAAGTATCAATGAAAAGTACAAACTCAAAAATTTGAAAAGAATTTATACAGATATGCAATCAACAACTAATTCACAACAGATTTTATTATTAGAATTAGCTAATGAAATACGTAATGAATACCTCGTAATATGATTATATAATATATTAAACCACTATATGTCATACAAAAATAGTTATGTATTAGTTTTCAATATACCAGACGCACCCCAAATCATAAATACGTATTGAATATTCAATCGAAGACGCGCTTTTATAAATAAAGTAAACGAATAAGGGTTTCAATATAATAGGCATGAAAAATAGTGATATAATTGTCGTCAAAATAGTAGATTTCGTATCAACTAAGTAAATTATAATTAAGAGCTTAAAATTTTATAATTACAAGCCGATTACAACTTTAATGAGTAGAAAAAACTAAAACTTCAACGGATCGTTGATTCTCATGCATAGTATTAATAATACCAATACCAAATACCTTAGTTTTCTTTAAGGAAGGTAAGGTACTAACTTAACTAAGATCGGCAAAACTAAAATTGCAAAAGCTTAAAAAAACTTAAAGTAATACTACTATCACAACTATATTACAACATTTTTCCACACGGAGACATTATAAAATTTATCAATTACGAAATATACCTAGGACATAGAAAATGATAATTCAAAACACTTAAACATATAATTTAAATAGTAAATGAACAATTGAAACCAAAGTGTTGATATAGTTCCTATTAACTTATCGAAAGCCAAATGAATTAAAAATACAAACAGCTCATTTATGATAAATATCGAATTATCATCATAGAGAGATTTCATTATAGTAATATTCAACAAGAATAAATCACATAATAATAAGTTTGTAATTATCAATAATTTAATGCACTAAATCTTCATCAAACGTAAAAAGGTTATACAAAATATATCTACTTTTAAAATCTACAATATAATAACCAGATTCCGTATAGGTATATCCAGGTGGAAAAATATTAATATTGTCACCTAGCAGTTAAAGATTTCACTGATTCAGGTTGTTATATAGACCGATTTCCAAAGGTTATTCCAATACCTCACAAAACTCAAAAAAATCATCGAAAAGTTCTTAACAATCGCCGTGATTGTTTTCAAAAGCCTACAAAAATAGGAAAATTGAACAATTTTGATGACCTAATAGCAATATATACTATATAATAATATAACAAAAGCTAAAGCAAACAAAATCCTGAAAAGAATAGTAGATAACAATAGGCTAACTATATGGATCATAAGCTACATCTAAACGCTACTTAATAAGGTATCATATTATAATAAATAGAATTGGAGGTAAGGGTACTCTAGAAAACTGAAATATTGCCTAATCATAAACATTATTAATTGAATGAATTTAATCAACTGTTACATTCAAGTTAAATGTACATTGAATAATTGAAATACAAAAGTATTAGAATATTAGTTTTTAGAAAGACAAATGATAAAACGTAAGATAGCCATATAAATAACAATAGGCAAGGTAAAGATAAACTCTTTGATTACTAAATAATCATCCTACAAAACGCACTAACATCATAAAACAAAAAGTCGCCAATATTAAAATAACATTGAAGTATAATACGAGTTACAGTTAGCTTCAATTTTTTGAGAGTTTAGTTAAAATTAACTTCTTTAACTACAAATCAAATGCAATAATGTACTTGTTTCAATATGAAGTACAAGCTAAGCAATTACATATAAAAATAGTATATAAACGAGATGGAAGTCTGCAGAACTTAGAATAAACAATAATCTACTACCTAACCTTTAGAAACCTACAGTAACTTCCAATACACTTCGAATCAACAACGTTGTAACATTTAATAACTTATCAATAGTAATACAACTTTCCTTTAAAAGTAACAAATAACCAAATAAAATCATGGCGATGAAGTCTATCATTGAGAGGAATGAATTATAAGGAAAATGATAAGGAATATAAGCTTAGAAGAATATACACATCTATTAAAGTCATTGAGAAACAATAGATAACTAAGATTTAGCTGTTACATTACGTACGTAAGAAATTATCAAAACTTCGAATAAAGTCTTCAAGGAAGACACTGATATTCAAGTTAATAAATTCGTTATACATGAAGTTATTTAGTTCATTTGTCGAAACGACTTTAACTCTAAAAACGTTAACCTAGCTATATTTAAATGAAAACTAATCCATGAGGTTAAAATAAAAAATATATATAAACTATACCACAAATCCGGATAAGCTGCTTAGAAGTATAACAATATGGGAAAATATTAGATCTTGTCTCAATTTCAAACAATTCTGAAAACCACTCAGCGGTTAAAATTGCTTCAATAACACGTTTATTAACAAATATTAATGGGAAGTTTATCATAAACAGTCTCCATATTATCTAAATGTACACGTAATTTGCTATTAGTTTCCAAAAAATCATCTTACTCTAGTTTTATACAAAGCTTCGCCGTAAATCTCTAATTGAAACGGTTATACAATATATTGAACAGTTATCCAGACTAATTGAAATAGGTATTGATTTATTTTCACATATCAATCGCATATTAATCCTGAACTAGTTATGAAATCCTGAATATTTCATTCATTTTCATTCATTTCAAATATGATAATCAAAATTTTAGTGTATTTAGCATAGAAATCAATGAAATACGTTTCATTGAAACCATTAGCTTTATAATAGCAAAATAAAGTGGTAATAAGGATTTGAAGTTCTAAATCTACAAACATATGAAAACATTAACTAAAGGAAAACATTTGGATTTCAAAGAATCGTTAATCCATTTATATTATGGTAATAATGATAAAGCTAAATACTTTAGCTTTCTCTAATAACAGAGAAAAACTAACTTGACCAAAATCGATAAGATTAAATTTAATATAATCTAGTGATACCTGAAGCAACGTATTTGTAACAATTACATTGAAGGTTTATGATAATCAGATATTCTACTATCTATAAATTACAACGCATACATTAAACATAGTTTAAAAAATTACATTTCTGGAAATAAACGTTTCAAATGGCAAATAAATGATCATAATCAAGAAATCAATATAATTTCTATATATATATTTACTACTTAGTCTACAATTTTTATTAATTGTTAATTTAAGTATATTGTAAACATTTTGTTGCCAATCGAATTTTTTATAATAACCGATGATAAGGATAAATCTAAAAGTAACCAGTTATTTAGTACCAGTATCTTAATTTATTAAATGTGTATTGAATGTAAAAGGGTCATCCGCAACTTGCTTACTTCAAAAATCTTTAGTATGATAGCAAACTTTAATATAAGAATATTTACGTAGAAAAAATCTTAATATCATTACTAAATAGTGACAAATTTCATTGATTTTAGGTGATTTGTATATATTTACGATTTTTATGCGAATCTCCATCTGAACTTAGAACAATCAATAGAAATGTTTAATAATTAACGTATTAACCTTTTGTAAATATATAAGAGTAAAGAAGTAGAAAATTACGATCAACTGATACCAAAAGTTACTCAGCCGATACTACAACAAAATTTATAACAAATAAAGCCTTCTAAATTTTGGTAAACAATAATAAACTAACTATTCGGATTAAGAGCTAAGTAAACCGCCCATCTAATAAAACCAAAACAGGTAACAATGAGGAAAATAACAAACAAAAGGGAGCAAGTAGATTTGAAGACTATTAGGTTGATAATACTAGTCTTGTTGATTGGCATAGTTAAATATTGATAATGTTAGTCTTGCTGATTGATGTGGTTGTTGATAGGCCTTGCCTGATAGGCCTTTAAACGTTGCAACGTTGTCGATTCGAATCGTGATAGAAGTAACAGTAGTATTGCGTGGTCAAGTGATGGATGTATTATTCTAGGTTTGGCAGACCGCTAGCCGGTATGTACACTAATTTGTATGGCGCATTGCTTGGCCCATACCCTAATCTAAATTGGGCACTCCCAAGTCAACTGACTTTGCAGTCAGTACAGTCAACTTGGCTGTACTGCAATTAAAGTGACTGCACTGCAATTAACCTGCTAAAAATAGCAGTCAATATTGTTCCAACACTAACGGCTTTTTGTTTTGTGCACGCGCGCCAGTGTGGTCGACGACTTATATGCGGTAGTCATTGAAATCCCTCCTCGTCCGCTAGTCAGACCCCTGTCAATTTCAGTGTGTTCCGCACACAAATTAACTTCAATTACCTCCCTTCGCCCTACGCTTCCGAGTCTCGACTTCACCAACTCCCGTATACAAGTCTTTTGCCACAGACTTGTTCACACCTCAAACACAACCGTACCAATCAATCAAGTCACCGGCTTTAACTCCAACTCCCTAACGGTCTTCCAGTCTACCAGGGTACCCCTGCTTTCCTCCCCGCTCGTTGTTACATGGCCTGACCTTACCAGGTAGCCTTTCCGCGTAACGTTTCAATCAACCAGCGCCTTTGGAGTGTACATCTCGACCCTAACGGGCTTGCCAAGTCTATCGGCCCTACTGGGTTTGCCAGGCCTATTGGGTTTGCCAGGCTTGTTAGGTTTGCTCAGCTTGCCGGGCCCATTGCGCCTATTGCACCTGTACCTTAGACTTTTGAACTTATTAGGCTTGCCGGGCCTATAACGCCTGTTGGGCCTGTTGAATTTGCTGGGCCTGTGACGCCTGTTACGCCTGTACCTCAACTTCTTAAAGATCTTTAAAGAGCAGGTTTTAAGGATACTAAGGGTCTTCGACTTCGTCTTCAGGAGGGTTTTCGTTTTCCAAAGAGTCTTCGTCTTTATCTTTATTCTGAGGATATTAAAGGCAGTTCTCCAATTATACTAAATAGAAAAAGATTTCTGCCACTTCTTTTATAATATTGTTGAGAATAAAAATTCTTCGCCTACAAACCTCCGCCTTTAACTTAATCTTAACTTCTTTCTAAATTGATTTCTATATATCAACTGCGTAGTGGTAAAAAAACTCACGAAAAACTTAGAAAGCATAAGCGCTACAACTAAAATCTTCGCCAACGCTCAGATTGAAAATGTATTTAAAAACGGAATTAATTAGATTTTTTTAGTTAAAAACTCGTTAACATCTTTAACCAAATTTGCTTTATCATAGTACTTAAAAAAAACAAGTTAGAAATATAAAGAAACTATACTAGAGCTATCGCTAAAAGCGGTCGAATACTGTCTATAATTCTCGATGAAGAAAGAAGGAGAAACCCATGCTAAAGAGTTGTTATGAAGCTACAGAAAAGGGGGTAACCTGGTTACGTGATAACTAAAGATATGTTTTTAAGCAGTTTCAAAGTATCATAAGAGTATAACAACCACTAAAGCTAGATCCTTAGTAATTATTAACTTAGGCACTAGTTTGTAATATTATCCTTAGCTTAACCCCCCCCCCCCAGTAAAGAAAATGATAAAAAGGGTTGGCGAACTATAAAAGTTAGTGGAAGGTGCCTTTTTACCGTAGGCCGTTTCAGAAGATATGTAATAACCGCTTCAAAGCGGCTTAGAACGTTGTAGCATTATAGAAAAATTCCAACTATTGAACAGTCTGGCACTAGGTGAAAGGCACTAATACTAGCCTCCCTACCGCTCTTTGTATACATAGTTTTATAGACCCCCCCAAAAAAACTATAAAACTTGACATTTTATATAACCACCTTCTCCTATTAGCAATGCAATAACCGTTCCGCCTTATCTTATTACGTTTGAATATTATTGGGGTAAATGGAAAAAAATGTTATTTTTCTTATTGTAGGTACCAGCTGTTAACATAAACTCTAACCTTATCGACGAAATCGATAAGGTTATTAAAACTATAAGTATATTAGATTTAAAGTCGTTTGGCCTTCGTTAATTAATATATAATTCTTGACAAAACGTTTTACTCAAATATACCTAACTAGTAACTGGAAATGAACATATTTTGAATATATATATAAGATAGCCTATAATTCACTAAATTTTTATTCAAAGACCAAGAGTAAGTATAAACCCGAATAACGGTTGTGAAACCGCTAATAAACGGTTAAATTCCGGGTTTAAATATCGTTTGTACGTTGTTAGAGTAACCAATGAGAGTTAATGGTATACATATACCCTTTGAAATTTAAATTCTAATATGGATAAAGCCATTAATAGACATTTCTAAAGTTTACCTTAGATACGACGTTTGTCACCAAAATGAATTACTCGCTTATAAGCCGTTTCCAAAATGTCAATAAGCGGTTGAACAATGTGTAGATTTAGTGGTTGCGGCGAAGAAGATAATAAAGGTATGTCAGATTACCCAATGTAAGGTAAACATTCCTAGCAGAGTAGGTTCTGTTTTCACTACTCCCGTTAGTTTGAATAACTTTAACAACATGTAGCTTTTTGATAAAGAGCGTGATTTTCGAATAAATAAAATATGTTGGAAATAAACGCAGGCAATACGGTGGACAAACGGATAAAGAACCTAGCTAAAGGCGACGAAATAATTGATATAAGTTCTTAAGCGTCTTAATAATAACTTTGGTTGTTTCGATAATAAATTCGGTGAATTGGTTTAAATAAATATGAAGTAATTAGCTATTAACGATTTAATTGGTTATTTGGAGAATAGCGAATATAAAAATATGCTTAACTAGTGTCAGTTATAGTAATATTAATGATACTATTGAAATAGTAGTAATTTCAATGCAGTAGATCAACTTTACTTATAATAAAGTTGACTATACTGAACCGAAAGTTGAGTATATTATTTGTGGGTTTATTATATTGACAGAAATTCAAGTACAGTCCGCGCTCACTTCACGCTAGGGTATATTCCAAGCAATTTGCTATACAAGTTACAGTGCAAATCGGTTAGCAGTCTGTCCAACCTAGAATAATATATGTACCACTTGATTATTGTTATACTACTGTTACTTCAACCAATCGGATCGATAACTTTGTAACGTCCAAAGCCTTACCAACACTGATTGGTGTTTATTTGATTCAGTATAGATAAGCTAAATAGAAGAAGAAGCTACTTTCCGGTTACACTTTATGTTAAAAACGGTGGCTAGGGTAAAGAAAAGATTTTTGCGAAGGGCATTTATTAGTACTACACCAGTCCACTACGGCAGGAAAATAGAGAAGACTTTTGGGTTGATTTAGTCTACAACGGCAACTTAAAAAGAAGCGACGGTATCACTATTGAAAATATTGAGAAATATTTACCAAATTCTTTTTAAAAAGCGTTAAGTATAATCGCTAGAAGTTTTAAATCGATAAATGATTAAACGACTAAATTAAAACTATTATAAGTGCTACTATTGCAAAAACTACTAAGACTTATACTAAATAACCACGATAAATAAACTTATACTTTACTTTTTATATTAAGTTTTACTCATAACATCTAGTTCTCTCTCCTATATTATCTTTTTTATTTGCCTTACATCAATTAAATTGTTCACATTATTGTTGGAAGCGAAAACAACGAAAATTACTCAGTTATATTCAAAAAGCCTCATCGCGCGACTTGACACTAAATTATCAAGTCCTAACGCCCTAAAAAAACAATTTCTTTGTTTACCAAATCCTATACCAATTAAAACATTGAAATAGCACTTACATAGGAACTGATAAAGGCAATTTATTTTTTTGGATCCAACTTTATCAAGTATTACGATAAAGATCTTTGGAGGTAAGATATCGATAAAGATTTAACTAAAACGCACTTAATTAACTTATTCGGTTATTATATTGTCAACTAAAACAGTAGCGAAGACTTTAACCACAGCAATTGTGCTTTCCGAAAATATTCGAGTTTTTTGATAGCTAGACCCTTAATATGTATAGATATTCTCAAAAGGGTGTCAACGCTAAGATAAAGGCGGAACTTGAACGAAAAGAAGTATATGTGTCAGATGAAAACTTTACGAAACTAGTAAAAGCTTTTTATGAGCTGATTTAACTTAAGGAACCCCCTTAAAATCCTAATCCCTGAGATTTCCAAGGGAAAAAGAAAGGTGTTAAGGATTCTTAACACCTTTACACGCATTTATAGAAACTTATTTTTGATTTCTGACTTAATTAAACCTTTTTAATCGCTAACAATAAAAACCTATTCATCTGTTTGGTAGCCTATCATCTTTAAGTGATAGTTTGGAGTAAGCTCTCAGAGATGGCATAGAGTGTAAAGCAGTGGCCACTAACACAGTAAGAGGTATTAATATCGGTGCTTTCCATCTGTAAATTAAGTAAAACCGTTAAATCCTTTTAAAACTTCCCTACAGCCAATTTTCTCTTACCCTTCAAACATTTCTTCAAAACCATCAAGTTCCTTAAGATCGTCAAGTTCCTTAAGTAGATACTTTTCATAGTAAATATACCTATATTTGCAAGCCTATTACTAGTCCTATTATAGGATTTTACTTCTTAGGCTAGGCAACTGGCAACTACCCCTATTAACGCGTCTCGAAAGTTTTAAGGCGTGACTTAATAACAGGAAATAACATCGATAATTGAGATAATTATCGAGATTTTCCCTATAACCCTATTAAGATAATTAATATTAATTATGAGCTTTTTTTGGATTTCGTTAAAATCTGAATGATGTAGAAAAATATAACGGGAAGCCCTATAACCTCTTTAATGCAAACATTATACCCTTTCTAAATGTTTGTATGTGGAAGGAGGTTCTTTCTTCTGATTTTCACTTACTATTCCCCGAAATCCTTATAGAGCACGCTAGGAATTACTACCTAACCTTCTTAACGTGCGGAACCCTTCGTAAAATCTACGACGGCCTAAAAATTTATTTTGAGTACTATGTCTACCTCGTGTAATATTATACAGACTGGGTTATTATAAAGTGGACGACGATAATAACAGAGAAGAAATAAGAGGAAATACCGATAAATGTTTTGAATTAAATACTTGGCATATTATCGTTATATTTATAAGTGATAGGGAAGGTCTACGTTGGTGAAGCAACGCCCTACAAATAGGTCCGGATAGCTATCACAGGTGTTAGCGAGTTTAAATATACCTTATAACGCCTAAATAACACATGTCAAGGGTTTCCCAGCTAATTAAAGTCTCGATCGCGATAGTAATAACACGTATACTAAACTCTTTTAGTATATACCCCTAAATTAATGTCTTTCGCAATATGGATAAAAAAGATCGTATATTGGTATACTATGTCGATCTCAAATACAGGCGACTTTTAGCGTTTGAAATCTATATTAACAACTTCGTATTAGATGCTATAACTATATTAACGTTAACGAAAGCAAATCTTTAGCGAACCTGCTATCCGTAAGAATTATTGTCGTGATGATGGCATTTTCTAGGGGGGGGGGGGGAAGGTAATATATTATATCTAATACCTCATTCATTTCAGGTAAGATTATTTAAATTATATTACAAACGTTAAGGGTAAAAAAATATTTAACGGCGAAAATTCTCCTAAAAAATTAAATGGTGTGAAAAATACTACTTTTGGTACGGCCTAGTAATTATCTAATTATACCTTCCTATACCTCTTAAATAAAGAAGACTTTTATCTTTACTTTAACTAAGCAAATCATAGTTTATACGTACTTATCATTTGCGATCGTTCCCAGACCATACGTTTCAAGGTATTATACCAAATATAGGGGCAGTGATGTACTTGAAGGAGGCTATCTGAAGTATATGGTATTATGAAGGGAAAATACTACTGTTATAAAGATTAATCGTTAAGATGTTGGTAATGTTAATGTTGGCTTTGACTTAGGTGAATAACTATCGTTATAAAGGATAACCTTAATTTAAATTATTGTTACGACGATCACGTTTCACATCCTTAAGTCTCCTACTTCTTTCATTTTTTTCTTGAAGGATATAAAGATCCTTTGTATTAACGTCTATATTAACCTTGATAAGATGGTTAAAACCGGCAAAAAAATTCCCCTTTCTTTTAATCGAGGGCACCTATATTCTATATTTTAGTCTAGAAAGCAACGGTATTAAATTTTACGGAGTTAGAGATACGTTATCTCTACTAGAATTTAAGCTATACAGTCATTGATAGGTTACATAAAATGTTAAAGTCCGTATGGTGTAAATATATGGATTATGTTTCTTTGACATCTATCAAAAAACTTTAACATTATGTAAAAGCTTATTCCTAAACACTTCTAAGATTTAAATTTACACTAAAAAGCGAAGAGGGTTTTAATTGCAAGATCTTTATTAATGTGTTTTTCTTGGATAGTAAGCCCGTTTTTTACGTTATTAATTCTGTAACCTCTTTTCATGGAGCCAAATTTTTGAAGTCATTATCGGCAAAGGATACATAGGAAAAGTTAAGGATTCTATGGATTAATACGTATTTGGTTCCACCCAACGTCGTTATTCATAATAATAGTACTAACTTTGCAGCGGTGAAATTTCAGGAAAATGCTAAAATACTAGGAATTCAGTGTAAATTGGTACCTATTAAGGCTCATTATGGAATTGGAAAGATGAAAAGGATACACACGTTACTTCGACGAACATACGATATATTTACACTAGGAATTGTAAGCTTTACGAATCAGGAGATACGTTTTCGAATAGTGGTGAAGGGCCTGAGAAACACTTTAGGTTTTGACGGCCTACTACCAATGCTACAAGTATTTGGAGGGTATCCACGTTTAACTAGTGAATCTCCGCTATTAACAAATACCTAGAAAAAATCTGTGGTCTAAAGCAAAGTAATAAAAGATTTATAGAAGCAATTGGCATGTCATTAACTTAATAATACTATTAAACCAAAATCGCCCTTATGATAATCGATGTACATACTTTATCATTATAGAGTAAAGTTTTTATATAGCGGAAATAAGGTAAATATGATGGTTTATATAAGATTATAAACATAGCTAACTCTAAAGTAGTTATTCAAATTGCTAACGACATTGCACCGTTTCTCATTATACAGGTTAAACCCTACATTAAGGTAATTAACAATAGCGATAAAGACCATTAAGCCAAGAAAAAAAGCTAGTAAAACCCTTTTTTTTATCTATTATCAATAAGTTAATGAAACGATTTCGGCACAGATGACGACCAAAGAGGAGAAGGATTAAGGACGAGGAATATATACCAAGCTGTATTTACAATATTGCTTAAATAAGTAGGAAGAAGAAGGACGACAAAGATTTAGCGTTGAAGCTCCGAGTATAAGCTGTTATCAAACCCTCAAGTAAACCTTTTAACGAAAGTGATAAAGTTGAAATTAAAAGCCTCCTAAATCGAAAATTTATACAATTCGAATCCAAGGCTAACTTTAACATTTATAACCCGAATATCACAATCTTAAGGTCGAGAAATATATAGGAAGTTAAGGGTAAAACTACGGAACAACCGTACAAAAATTTAGGTCTAGTCTTTTAATAATAAGGTAATAGAGGTTGGGACTAGATTCTTACGTAATCTCCAATGATTTGAAAGATTAATTAGCGTTTAATGGTTGTTTTATTAGTAAGTTTGCTCGTGAAAATTTTAGAAAAGTTCTTTATTAATGTATACGATATAACGCAAACGTATATGTAGTCAGCAACCAGTTTATATCAAATTGTATTATTAGGGTGTTATAACTCAAAGACCAATTGCAGGTCATGAAATAGGCCAGCGGTTTGCTGCGCTATCAGAAGCCTAATGTCCAACATATCAAGCTAGGGATCTCTCTTATGTAAGCACCCAGGGTTAGGGTTTGGACCGATAGGACCTCTCGCGGTCCAGTCGACAACATTGGGACCGAAGGAAGCGACATCAACTTCAGCGGTCTAGTACTGAAGACGGTATAAAGGCACGGATATATAAGGACATGGTTATCACCACACAGATAGTATTTCCTTCATAGCTCTTCAGTTGTCAATCTAAGTATTCAGTCTACACACCTGAATAACTTAACGGCTAGTGATCATTCTACAGCACAAACAAACATCTTCTTGATATTGCACCTTTGTTACCTCTGCAACCTTACTACTGACATAAACCCCCCGACAACTTCTATTTACTTACGGGTATTTAGTATGATCATTACACGGAGCCAATACAAGAGCTACGTATTATTTACCTTCCCGAAACGATAATCTAATATATCAAGGCATTATACGAACCAATTAAAGCAGGTTTTTATTAGTTCCTAACCTATCAGTCGTATTTTTAGTCATAGATAGAGATAAAGTCTTAAGTATACGACTCATAATTACTGGTAACTTAAGAAGAAGATTTCGACTTAATGGGTATAAAAACTGACGATACCTTTTTTATTGAAACGGCTGGCTTTATAACATCGGAATAACAAGCAATTGAGGACTTAAAGTTTTGGAATTACAAACCAATCACGACTTTAAAGAAAGCTAATCAACTCGATTTTAATGGATTGTTGATCTATATACTTAGTGTTAATACTAGGCTTGATTTTGCTCAAAAGGGCTAAAGTATAAACTAGCTATAATTAATAAGATTAACGTGGCTAACTCTCAATAGTATTTCGAATAAATCGTGTGTAGAAGTTATATTGTCACCCTATACTAACCAGAAACGTCTTACAATTCATAGATTGCAACATAAGTAGAAAACACAATAGATAAAGAATTTGACTGATAAAATAGAAGACTGGAACGCCAAATGCGATATTTTAACCGATAGATTAATATGGTTCTGATTAAATTGTAGAGAACTAAATTATCGATATTTACGGTAGGCTCCTTAATAAATAACATAGACTTGTCCTTACAAATCGGTTTTCTAATAACTATTATTAATAAAAACAGGTGAGAAAAATAGTTAAGTAACACCGACAATTTAATTTATTGAATTTCAATGAAATGTAAGATGCTTATACGTAATATATTAATTGTAAAGGTTTATGGTATAATAACTGGTTTAGATGTAGGTATGATACTATAGAAAACCCTTAACGTCATTAGTAGGTAGCTGAAGATTTCTTTTGTCCAGGTGGTAATTTGTATCGAATTAAGGAGCCTATTTAAATGACTTTTGAAGCTTAGAATCACTAGTGAAAAACGCCTGATAATTGACATAATGGCCGTTTGAAAAACCTATAAAGGTAAGGAAATCGAGGAGTTTCGATGGATCGATGGTAAGGTTCATAATGATAACGCCATAAAAAATTCATCGCTAAACAAAGCAATTGAGAGGTTTGTAGACAGTAAAAGTCTAACCATAAGCATCGATGGATGCGTTGACAGGCCACCTGGCAAGACTAAACCACGTATTAATGGATAAAGACGTACTAGTACTAGAAGATTACTAGGTGAATAAAGCTGACAATAACAACTTCTTTAAGAGGCATAGTTAAATTGGAAACAGGAGTGGGTTATTTAAAGTGGTAGAAGGGTTAACCTTTATGGGTTAAAACGGCTAATGGTAGCGATGAGTCAATACCAGTTAGTTTGCAGCGAAGAACTTATGTACGTGAATTGATAAAGTCGAGACTCAGAGCCATGAGGTGATTAAAGGCAATTGAGGTCAATTTAGGTGCGAAGGTTAACTAGAATTGATAGGGGTCTAGATAGTAAGCGAGGATATAATTCAGTAGCAACTGGAAAAGTTGGATCGATTATATTAACGTACACGTATAAAACAAAAAGACGCTAGTATTGAAATACTAGTAATTGTAATATATTAGATTAACTCTACTTATAGTAAAGTTGACTATACTAAACCACAAGTTATGTGTATTGTTTACGTACTTACTTTTTTGACCGTAAATCAAATACAATATGCACCTATTTCAAGCTACAACATGAGTCAAGCAATTGGCAATATAAATTACTATGTAAACCGGCTAGCAGTCTATCAAACCTAGAATAATACCTCACCACTTGATAATTACAGTCCAACTGTTACTTCAACCAATTGAATTGATAACGTTATAACATCTAAAGCCTTACCAACAAAAACAAGTTCATCATGTATTCGGTATCCGTAAAAAAACTATTTTTATGCTGATTAATAACACAAAATATAATAATTTAAACTAATTTACGGAATTAACAGAAACCACATCGTTACATTCGACCTAATTATATTGGGATTTGAAAACGTTCAAGTCCACGATATTTAAAAAAGTTGAATAACAGCTTTTGAATTAGGTGCATATAGCCTAACCATTCAATAAAGACTTATCGTTTTAGGAGGTTGATAAGGTGGGGGCGGCTTATTTAGGATATATTTAAGGCTCGTAAAATATTTTTTACGTGGTATTAAGTTCTCGTTTCTCTATTATTCCTAACAAAGTCGATAGTTCATAGTTAATAATCGCGATTTTATTAATTTGGAAACAGGTTCAAAACGATTCGGATAAGCTAATTTATATAAAACCAGAAGTATTTCCTATCCGAAATATTGAGTTCGACAACATAGAACCCGATAATGCGTATAGAAAGATATATACCATAAAATTAATTTAGCTTTTTCGAAAACTTATTTAATTTATAATGTTTGAAAAAAAGCCAAACATCATTATCGATTCGAAACCATCTCAAAGGAAAACGTTTTTTTCAACGGATTTTCGATACATTATGACGTAACTATGATTAAAATTTACGTGAGTTCCGTAACATCATAGATACGTTGAACGAAGGTTTTAACTTTTACATGCCGTTTTATAACTAAAATACTTAAATTTTCAACAGTTTATATAAAGTCAATGTAGTAACCGTATGTTATGAATACGGGTTAAAACCGATAATATTTTTCATTTTTATTATTGAACGCAAGTTGAAAACCGGATCATAAACTACTTTGATAAAACTCAATATTAATAACAATTCTTTTTTATAAACCTTCTAATTAATACTTTTAGTAAAACTACTTGTTCTATAGTAGAATACGATATTTAGGTGTAATTCAACCCCCTTCAAGTTGTAAAAATGTTTTTAAACCCTACAGGTCCAATTGGAGCCTCGATTACTAATAATCATATAAAGAAACATATAGAAATCTCAATAATAATTTCAAAAACGCTTTACATAAGCTTGGGAATCTATAGTGTTTATTAACTTTAAGATAATAGTTCTACTTAACTGGTCCGTAATAATTATAAGATAATATGGGTCATCGGTACTCTTTTAAATGATATCGATTATACAGTTAACAAGAAGCTCGTTTTAAAGCCTTTCAGAAACTTGTAAAGATTTAAAAAGTCTTTTCCAACGATATTACTAATAAGTTGTACGTTTATAAATACTATAATTCCGGTTAAAATGCCGGATCGTAAATTATAACCTGGACTAAAAGTTTTTCTTCAAAATAATTATAATGGTAGCGTTAAGTTTCGGGTGGTTATAAAAAGTAAATCGTATGTAGTTTAAATTAATGCGATAATAAACTATTTATAAGCGGATATCCTAATATAGTTTTCAAACCATAGAATAATCTTATTGTTTACTATATATTCCAAATGAATAACCTTAAATATTTAGTTTTCCTTAATATATATATCGATAAGATAATTCTCGTCATTAATACATATTGTAAGAATTGAAAGGTGATAAGTAGTATTTCGGTTCATAACGGTATCCCAACTATTATAAAAGTCGATATTAGTGAAAACTTCTTAACTTTGCGAAAAGAACTAGTTAAATACAGCTAATATGGAAATGTATACACGCGGAAGTTGTTTGAAAACAATTTATTGAAAATGAAAAATCTATAATTCCTAACCTAAAAAGAGTGGATTGAAAAAGCCTTTAAATTTTTCTTGGTTTGGTCAAAATGATATATCGGGCTGCATTTAAATAATCCCTTCATTATTAATCGATTTAATGCGGAACTAAAAAAAACGTTCTAATTGGTAAACTTATTATTCGGATAATTATCTGGTAGTTGTAAAGTATTCTAGGTTTTTGTAATTTACAAAAATAGAAAATAGACTGGTTTTATCCTGGAACTCCGCATTCTATGCTTTTAAACAATGTATGATTCCAAGAAATTTCTTATCGTAAATTTCGTATTTACATTGAATAAGCGATAAACAACAAAAAAAAATACGCTATTATGCTTCAATTGCTATAATCTTCTCGTTAAAGTTAATAGCTCCCTAAAGCCTAACCAGAATAATCGGTTTTCAAAAGGATTTTTCAATCGGGATTATATTAATCAAAAACTAGTTCGGAAAAAAAATTAAAGTTTTAGCCTTTCGAAAGTAGTTTGTTTGTCGAGTGTTTTACTAAAAGTGGTATATTTTCCTGTCAGTCGAATCGAAAACCTAAGAATCGTAAAATAATGGCGAATGAATTACCAGTAAAAGTTAGGGAACCTAGGGAAACCTCTTACTGTTAATATAAATATGGAAACCATTAGTTTCCTAATAACGAATATATTTTCTGGGTTTATACGTACTCTAACTTTTACCTTAATAAAACACCCTGAATACTTGTTTTTTAAACGCCTAACTTATATTTAAATTTATTCATATTTAAGTAAGGGATATTTCAAACGTGAGACACTTGTTTAACCTTAACGTAAGAATTATTGAAGGTATTATTCGAATATATTAAAATTGTTGGAATAGTATTACCTACAGTGCAGTAAGTCAACTTTACTTACAGTAAAGTTGACTTTACTGACTGTAAGTTGAATTTATTCTTTTGTGTGGACTTAGTGTATTGGGTTTAAGTTGAGTACAGTATGTCACACTTCACACTAGGGCTCGAGCCAAGTAATTGGGAATACCAATTACAGTGTAGAATGGCTAGCTGTTATTGACTCAGGCCATTGGCCATTGAGTCTATAATTTACGTGACTATGCACGTAACGGGATATACAGTACCCTGTCCGGGCCCAGTCCTGGTGCGGACCGAATGCGGATCGGATGCAGTTCGTATACAGTACGTTTGAGGGCATGTGATAGGCTAAGTATTAACTATGCCCATAGATTTTATACGAAGTGCCACTATAGCCTCTTTTAGTCTTCCGCTTATACCTTAATGAAAAAACCCATTTAATACTTGGCTTATTATCGTAGGTTGTATTATAACATATTATTAAGTTTTTTTAGTTTTTTTTTCTTTTGCTTTTTCGAAAAGCAAAATCCTTTGAACGGATAGATCGATATTAAATATTAATAATTTTACGCTACACTTTAACTTTATCATAGAAGATAAGCCTATAACGAATACTTAGTCCTTTACCTTTTTTAATACATATTTTACCCTTTTAAGGTAGACTTAAACCGATATTTCTCGTTTGTTAAATACGGTAAGTTATATCGCGTCTGCTATAAAGTGATTATAATAACCGGGTTCATTGGAATTTACTATCAACCTTATATCCGACTTCGTTTAAGTCATGACTAAGATTTCATAACTCGAAGCTAATTTAACAGTAATTTATAATTATTTGTTACTGTTTAAAGGCGGGCGAAAACAATATAACTAACTGTTATTTGATGAGCTTTTTTTCACATAAATGGCAACGCGTTAAACGATCCAATTTATATTCAAAGCGGAAAAAATATCAATTAATAAAGGTCGGTATATGTTTTTTTACATATAAGTATATCATACGTCTGCGGTAAAGTTTGTTATTATAATATATTACGAAGTTGGTGTATATAAAGGTAAATACAATATAAATAAGTTTCTTTTTCATATTGAATTTACTTTGAACGAGCCTTATCTCGCAGATAAAGCCTTAGTCGAATTGAGGGGATTACTCATAAGTAATAAGGATTTATAAGCATTATTTTTTATTAAATTCGAAATATTACCAAACTAAACGGGCGGATTAGATTAATCTTCATCCGTAAAGTTTAATGAATTATATTTTCGCGTATCTTTATGTAACCACAACAAGTTCATTACGATAGGAATAAACCGAGTCGATGATAGAATAACCTTAGTACAATACCGCAAATTCACTGACGAACTAAATTTATTAAGCTTTAAACGACGTTTTAATGAAGAACTAACGAAACTTTTATAAGTATAACAGCCAGATAAGAATATAACTATAATAAAAATTTATAACTTTTAGTTATTTTATTTAAAAGGTCGTAATGATCGAGATTCATTATCTTAATAAACCTGTCTAGTATGCGTTTACAATTAAAACCGTGAAACGACGTAAATAACAGCGAAGAAACACCGAGCGAGATAAGTTATGGGGCTTTATTTTCGATACGTTATACAGACTATTATTAACACAGTTGTGAATTCCACTCGATATTACCTTTGACGTAGATATATACGGTCTAAATCGAAGAGGTAAATAAAGGTTTCCTATTAACGGTGACGGAGAAAGCCTTACTCCTAAATATAATTTCGTTCAAAAGTTATATCATCTCAATGAGGTAACTGTGAAATCAAGTAAAAAAAAGTTCAATTTTATTAAAAACCGTATAAATAAGAATTTTTTATCCTTATATTTTTAATACCAACTATTTTCTCAATATTTCAATCGATTTTACTTTCAATTGTTATTATATTATAAATAAAACTCTAATGTAAAGGTTATCGATAGAGTAAATTCGGTTATTATATTTCCGAAATTGAGGTATAATATTAGCATTATAGCGAAATACACCTATGATCTAAACAGCTAAATTTCGCAAAAATATACATAAATAATCGAACCCGATATTAATATATATTATTCCTATTGGAATAGTATCACATGCAGTGTAGTAGGTCAACTTTACTTTCAGTAAAGTTGATTATAAGGAACTGCAAGTTGAGTGCATTGCTTTGTACAGACTTACCGCATTAGGTGTAAGTTGAGTGCAGTACGCTGCATTTTACTCTAAGGCACGGACCAAGTAGTTGGCCATATAAATTACTATGTAGATCGGCTAGCGGTCCGCCAAACCTAGAACAATACATCTACAACTTGAACAATGCAATACACCTGTTACTTCGAGAACCAATCGAATCGATAACATTGCAACGTCTAAGGCCTACCAATAATTCCCGAAATAACGCGGGATATAATTTTTGGAATACCTTAAATACGATATTCACGGGTAATTTTATAATGGTAGCGGTAATTGTTTCATTGTTTTTAATTACAAAGAATTAGCGTTTGATATAGTAATAATACGCTTTAAGTTATGGTTTATATTATACGTTGTAAAATCAGTTTTTATTAATTTAGTATCATTTTTAATGGGTAATATAACGTATGGGGAATTAATCATAATTAACTTTCATTATAAGTTTTTATAGAACAACATGTATTTTATGAATGACGGCGCTCACTTTTTTTTAAAAAAAATAGTTATATATTTTATTGAAATAAGTAAGGTTTTGCGACTTTTTGTAAAATTTCAACCAAAACATTACCCCCATATTGGGGGAAACTTAATTATAATATTGATATTAAACTGAATAGAAATAGATCTTCATAAAAATAACCTTGAGAATTATTAAATTCGATATGACTAAATTCACTTGTAGAATTTAAACGTTAAGTTACGGAATCAATAGATAAATGTTCAATATAGATAAGTGTTGGTAGGCCTTTATCGTTGCAACATAGTCGATTCGAATCACTGTGGTCGAAGTAACTGTGTAATGATCACACTAAATACCCGTGAGTAAATAGAAGATATCAGGGGGTTTATGTTAGCAGTAAGGTAGCAGAGGTTACAAAGGTGCAATATCAAGAAGATGTTTGTTCGTGCTGTAGAATGATCACTAGCTGTTAGGCTATTCAGGTGTGTAGACTGAATACTTAGATTGACAACTGAAGAGCTATGAAGGAAATACTATCTGTGTGGTGATGACCGTGTCCTTATATATCCGTGCCTTCATACCGTCTTCAGTACTGGACCGCTGGAGTCGCTGTCGGTCCCATCGGTCCTGTATAATCGACTGGACCGCTGTCGGTCCCATCGGTCCTTCCCTGTCCGGGGTTGCTGACATAAGAGAAGTTCCCCGCCTGATTCKAGACTTCAGGCTTTCTAGTGGCGCAGTGTTGCATACTGGCCTGCTTCCTGGCCCAACCTCTGTCTGGGTTATAACAAACTGGTGTTCCGTTGATATTGTTGATTGAGATGTGTAAGTTCTAAGTTTGGTAGACCGCTAGCCGGTCTTTACGCTAATTTATATAGCTAAACGTTTTGGCCTATGCCTCACTTTGAAGTGGGCACTTATGACACTGCATTTACAGTGCAGTCCCACAAACTACAGTCAATTTGCAGTACGTACAATTAAATTTACTAAAAGTAAAGTTGACTTAACTATATTGTATGGAACTACTATTTCAATACTGGCGGCTTTTGGTTTTGTAACTATACGCTAGCGTGGCTTGCCATCATTTGGTAGCAACCTTTAAAGTTCCTTCTCAATCCATAAGCCAAACTCCTATCAATTTTGATCAATTTGTATTGAAATCAACCTTAATTACGGCACCTTGTAGCCCTTTTGCTCCATCCTTCCAGACCTTCGTTGCTCAAATCCAGTGTACAAATCTTTCGGCATAGACCTACGCGAATCAGGTATGCCACTACTTACGTACTTTTTACCAATAGTTTAAATTATTACTATTGCCCCCTTTTCCATCGTTTTTATTGCTATCATTACCATTACCTTAGCGGTTTTTCAATTTGCCAGGGCAATCCTGTTTCTTTACGTTACGTACCGGGCGGTCTACGTATCCCTCAACTTGTATAATGAGTGTATTACTGTCCACAAATCTTTCCAAGACGCCATTAGGGGTAGCTTAAGTTATAATATCAGTAGAATTATCTTTGCTGTTAATTTACCAGAAATTATCGATTTCGCGGGCTTTTTATACCTCCCTTAACGTTATTACGTTCATTATTAGGCGTCTTTTATTAATTATGCCTAAATTCAATAGGTATTTGTAAAGGCTTCAGGAGTCGGTATACACTATTACAGATATCGATAATAGTCCCAGTTTTTTAGTAATAATTTTTAAGATGCCCTTAGTAACCATGCCAATAATAAAGCCTGTTATTATACCATAAACTTTTAAAGCTAGTATACTTCGAGTTACGCCTTTACAGTTAATGAATATCAAGTGTATAAGGTTTCCAGTAATCTTAAATTGCCGTTGATACTTATCTTTATTGGCGAACATGATTAAAAAGCTGATGTTCGATATAAGGTCAGTATTATTAATAAATAACCCATCAGTGAAGATTATTAGCTTCGTTTTCATCAAATTTACGAAACCTATATTAATTCCTTTTTTTCATATAATCCATCTGCCACTTAATCTGTTCATTTAACTTATTAAAGTTTTCGTCCCGTGGATTTTATATTTCTACTGTAATAAAAATATCGTATAATACTTTCGGTTAACATAACGCCACGATATTAATCGTACGGGCTCTTTACTTTAATTACTATTATGATTTTTCCCCGTCGGTACTATCGATAATCTTCAAGCTTATAGCTTACCCCTTTTAACGTAAATTAATGTAAATTCTGTTTTTAGCCTTAAAATCATAGATATGTATTAACGATCTATTAAAGTTAACTTATGTGCCCCTAACAAAAGTCTCAACTAACTTACACTTTCAAAAGCCTAATTTCTTGATAATACGTTATTTCGACGTTATAATCCTAATATTTCCATGGAAAAGGGTGTTGTTAATTTACATACTAAAGATACTAAAGTCTTTGCCGTTTATAATGAACAGGCACGGATTAAAAGCGAAAGTCTTTATGTCGAGCCTGTTTTTAAAGTACACCTGGTACGTTAAAAACCAATAAATGCCTGCTTCGGCTAGTCTGTATAAGGGCTTTATATAGTATATTACCGTACCGTTCAGAAACCTATATCTTAATTCTTTTGGCAACTTTTACAATACAATTCTCTAAAAATCGGTAGCAAATTACTTATACGCTTGTGTAATTTCCTAGTCATTGAATTTTAACTAAACTTTTATACTAATAGTTAAACTGGTATTAATGGTAACGATTAAACGATGGATAATATTTTGGATTATAGGTAGTTGGGTAAAAATCTAATCCTTACCTTTATCACCATATCCTTAGGTGATTAACTGTGATTTTTTGTATGGCCGATCCGTAGTCTTACCATTGACTTTGTAGACTATCTTCGACTTAAAGATATCAACGTCTTAGTTTTTAAATTATATTAACGATATCAATTATACAAACCTATGTAATGAGAAGCCGTTGATTTCCATTTGGTTATTTTCCTTAAATGGCTTACCTAATATGTTAAAAATACCTTGAGCAAGTAGGTTAAAGGCAAATTCTCCGTTAAAATTCTTCTTTTAGGATACCTAAGCCGTTGTAAATGCCTTACTGGACCTATAACCCTTATCGTCGTCCTGCTCTTCAATATATATCCGCTTCTTAGGTAGTAATCTACACCATTATCGTTCTATTAATTTATTAACAATCGGCTTCGAAGGATTATGTTATCCAATTCGCTGGCCTTAGGTGTTATCGTTGTTAGGATCTTTATTAGACTTAAAAGGCCCGAGGAGTTTTTTATGCAGATTAATCTATATAGCTCGAAAAGTTATGGGGTCGTTAGTAGTTTTAACCACTACCTTTAATTTAGTCATACTTAAGATCTTATACGGCCTATACTATTTTTCTAGCTTGCGTTACGTAAGAACTTTACTTAAAGGGAGAGTACACGTCTATTGTTAAAGGTCCGTTTTTGGTATTAAGGGTATTATTAACTTAGCGGTGTACCGATTCCTTCTTTAGCTTGTTTAAGGCTTTTCTATATATCATATCATATTTCTAGGTATTTAACGAAGTTGGTAACTTAGTTGCTATACGTAAATAGATCCTAAATACCAATAAAGTTGATACAAGTCCGTTAGTGCTAATAATACCGGTAAAGCTTTTTACTTTTATTTAAAGCAGTGTTTTTTTACTTGTTAAACTTTCGATTTCCAACATAAAAATATTATAAGCTCGTTGTAATAAGGTGTATACCCTTTCCACCTGACCAATATTCTAATAAACTTTAACAGAGACCTATTTATATTAAATCCCTATTAAATTTATATTAACTTAAAACTCTATCGTAACAAAGTTTATACCGGTATCATAAACTATTATGTTTAATAGCCTAAGGTACGTGTTAATTTATTAAGTACGTAATACCTTCTTTATTTCCTTTATCGTAATGGTTTTAAAGAACTCAACGTCGAAAAAAGCCGTAATGAAGTTTATTACATATAATAGTAACTTACTGTCGAGGTAAAACATATTTACTTAAACTTCCGAATTAAAATATCAATTTTCCATTAACGCGAATTTATTCCTTAAGGGAGCTTAAAAGTATATTTAGCATTAATTGTAAAACTTTTCGACTGTTTCCAACGTTAACAAGTCCATATTTTTATCACTAGCTGCTTTTAAAACGTTGTAAAACCTATTTGATACCTGGTAGTTAAACCTACGATGTAATTAACTAAGTTCCGCCTTTATCAGGTTAAATACCACTACTTCCAGCCCTTAAAATAATACCAAAGATACTCCTACTTAAAGCTAAATAAAAAAAATTTACCGGCCTTAACTTATATTCGTTCGTTCTTTTAAACATTAAAGTTAACGCTAAGGGTTTTTATATTTTTCAAGGAAAGAAGTAAAGGGATAAGAGATTTTGAAATTTGGAAAACAATAAAGCCAATAACAGTTTTAACCGTCCTCAATCCTAGTAAAAATAACTTTTTTCCAGGACTAAAGCCAACCTTAACCTTACCAACATCATATAGTTAAGTTTTGTAACAATATTAGTATTCCTTTACAACGCGATTTATTATAAATAACCTCTTACTAAGTACCGTTTTTCCCCTATATTCAATATAATTTCCTATAAAACTTACTTCGCATAACGGTCTTAAATAGTAAAAAGGTGTGTAAAACCAATATTTTTATCTTTATGTTAGCGGTAAAGGTCTTTACCTATCAAACGGTATAAAAAACCGTCTTTGACTAGTTATTACGTTATTTCCGAGATAATACTGGTACCAGTATTTTCGTATTAGCCGATAACTTTTGGCATATTTTTCTTCTCTTTATTCGCACTCCCTTCAAACTATATAACCCCATTAATATAGTCATAATTAAAGGTAAAGAGAAATTGGGTATTATATATTACTTATTTTGCCTTACACTTTACAGAAATTCAACGTATTAACTAGTGATCTTACTTACCGCAAATCTAATATCTTTCAACGTCCAATCCAAACTTGGTTAACCAGTTTTAAGACCTTGAAAAGGAGGAGTATCCTCTTCTCTAAGTGGAGGTCCGAACCTTCCGTTAACCATACTAGCCGGGGTTTTTATGCCTTCGATTAATATAATACGAATTAGAAGGGTCTTCTTGCTCATCGCTGAATTCCGGAGCTTAAGGGTACATATTAGTTGAACCGAATATTCGAGCAGTCATGGTCACCAGCGAAAAACGTAATTAGCTAAAAAAAACTCTTTTCGAGTGGTATTAGGGCATTGAAATGTGTATGAAAACTTTTTATAAATCGTAACTACTTACTAGACCTATTAGCGTAAGGTACCTTCACCAGCTCCTATATTCCCTATTACTTATTAGTAAAACATTAGCTTATTGAGTATAAAATTAAAGAGTTCCATTTTACTTTCCGACTCTTTCTTTTAATACAGCTTGTAAACTAACTTAATGATATTCCAATCGGTATAGTATTAGGCAAAATTAATATCGTATTAGAAATTGCCCTTTAAACCATCATAAATTTAACTAAATAAGAAACAGTTCGTTAGATACCGAAAGTTATAGTCCTCGGTTGAACCGGTAAAAATACTGGAAAATAACGAGTAAAAACCTAGTAATTTGACCCTTATCTAGCAACAAATATTTGAAAATAGGTGTAACATAACATTAAGGAAGTTATATGGCTTATTATTATACTTTTTCTTTCCTCCCCAAATTTTCACGAACGTGGTAATTACCGTATAGTTCGTATCGACTATAGGAATATATCGATGTAGAAAAGTAATATACTGGTCATGAAGACCTTTCGTATCTCTTAACTGGGAAAAAAGCTAAGACTATCATTATTGGTGGCCTAGATAGTTACCTTTAGGTAAATTTAAGGGGAAATATATAATGATCGGGCCCACAATAAGCACGTATGTAAAGCTGGTCCTTTCTTAATTTTTCTATTCAAATTGAACGGGTTAAGGGGCTTGGAGAAGGTTGGTTTCAAGATTTACATTATGGGGAACTAAACGATAACCCTCTTAGTACTAAAAGGTCCATCTAAGTTGCTACTTAATTAATTAATATAAAGCGTTTACTTTAATACTTCTGACCGCGTTAACAGCCTTTACTTTATGTATTTGTCCGACGCTTAAGGCATACTCCGCGTTATAACGTAAATGTATTAGACTGTCTAGCAAGTTAAGGTATTTTTATCGTTAGTGTGGGAAAAAGCTTGGTTTAGCTAAAAGTAAAGAGAAGGTCTTCTAAATCACGTATAGGAGCGGTAAAATTCCTTAACTCTTTTTACTATGGGCTGTAGGTCTTAAAGAAATTTTTCAAGTTAAACCAAGTTAAATAAAATCTCTTCCAACCTAGTAAAACTCTTTTCCAGTACGTAAATTTCTTGGAGTTCAAGTTTTTCCTTTAACTTAAACTTAACAGTTTTCTGGATCTTCTTCCACATGTTAGTAGTCTAGTTGTCGAATAACTCATGGTATTTACAAAAAACACGGCTACCCCAGTTATGTTTTTCGCTGCCGTTTTACTTAACAATATTGTTACCGAAGAAGTTGATTAAATGTTTTTCGGTTAATTTCTGTTAACGTGTTCGCCCTAAAGATCACAATTATAATATTTGGAAAAAGCAACTTTGAACGCTTCAATCGCTTTTTCTCTAGTAGGGTCTGTAATAAGTTTAAAGTAAAAGCTGGCAGTAAACATTTTAACGTATAGGGCAAAGGACTTGATTTAAAATCGCGTGGGAACTTAGCAACTTGGTGACTTAGTGACTTGGCATAAGATCTCGCGATGTAACTTTCTTAATGCAACCTAGCAATTCTTAGTGTTTTCGCTTAAAATAGCGAACTTAACGATTAAAGTAACGTAGGAAGTAAAAAGAGTAAAGTAGGGGTAAAAGTTTTTGATATAAAGGGTAAGGTCAGAGGTTGCTTTTTATTAATGAAGGTTGTTTAACATAGAAACTTAGTCGTTTTTCTCATAATAGTAGCACCTATAATAGTACTGACTTAGTCGTTTACCCACTTGCCGAACTTCAAAACTTTTAACAGTTAATCTTAACGTCTTTAAAAAAGGTTAATAAAGTTTTTTTAGTGTTTTTCAATAACGATACCGTCGTCTACTTCCAAATTGCCGTTAGGGATTAATGTAACCCAAAGGCTTTCTTTATTTTCCTGCTATTAGGGACTGGCATAGTACTAATACAAGCCTTTCATAAAAATCTTTTCTCTACCCTAACCTCTATTATTAACTTAAAGCGTAGCCATAAAATAGCCTTTTATTTTACTTCTCCAGTATGTGCTAAGTCTACTAAATACTTATCAGTATTGGTAGGCCTTTATCGTTGCAACGTTGTTGATTCGAATCACTGTAGTCGAAGTAACTGGTGTTACGTTGATATTGTTGATTAAGATGTGTAAGTTATAATTTTGGCAGACCGCTAGACGGTCTACAAACTAATTTGTATGGAAAAACGCTTTAGTCTATATCCCACTTTGAAGTGGGCACCTACCGCACTTCACTTTCAGTTTAGTCCTACAAACTATAGTCAATTTGCAGTACGTATAATCAACTTTACTGCATTTAACTTCTATTACAATAGTAAGTTTTTTATCCTCTGCGACGCCGGTATTATCAATTCCAAAACCGAAGGGAAAATAACGATTTTGTATTGGTTACTGGGTATTCAATGAAATTATTGAATAATTTTTTTTCTCCTACCTTGAATTAAAAAGATTATATACTTATTATCGAAGTTGACATAATTTACAAAATTAGATATTCGAACGGACTTATACCGTATCCGGGTTATACCCGGATAAAGCAAATTAATTGCTTTTCGTAAATGCTTAGTGTTGTTGAAGTAAAGAATTATCGTCTTTAAAGTAACAAAAACATCGGCGACCGTTTTAACGGTATATTGATTATATAATAACAGATATCATAAATAATCTTCTCACGATTCACCTAAACGAACTCATATTTTTTTACTAGATATTAAATAAAACTATATAACGAAAGTTCGAGTGGTTTTAGGACGCCTTAGTAATATTAAGTTAAACCTGAACTTGGAAAATTCTAATTTCTAAATTAGAAAAATACGGTACCTAGATTTTCTCATAACGATTAACGTAGGTACTCAGGCCAACCCCGAAAAAATTCGGATAATACGCAAATAAAAGTTATTATACATTATTTGGAAAATTAGAGAGTTTTAAGTTTCTATTAACTTTCATAAGAACTTTATGGGTAATTTTTCAAAATTAATTAAGTATTTCGTCCGACTTATAAGGTGAAGAATTGGTTATGCTTAGATAAAACGCGAAAAATAATTATTTTCAACTTTGAAAAATGCCATAATTATGGTTCCGATTTTGGTATATTAGAACATAAATCGGCTAATAGTAATGGAAACCGATCATTCTAAAATAACCTTTGAAAAATATTTATCGTAATGGGACGAGAATAATATTTCAAAGCTAATAACCCATTATTTTATACTATTAACGGACGCGAAACTTAGTCATACCATTTATAATAAAGATTTTCTTCGCGGTAATATTTTATTTAAAAATGTAGTTTTCGAAATTACGGAAATTTTACACCCCGTTTACGATCTTAACGGATTCCAGAGAATTGGAATATTTTTCTTGCTACGTTTATTTTCGAAATGTCAGGCTAAATAGGCCAAAGTGTTTTCGTTTGTCCAATATCACTTATGACACTAGCTCGTAACCTAAGACGCTCCTCTGGATACATTTACCGGTCAATTAAAAAATAATCCCCAACTTTAGGAACATCGCATAAGATTTTTTAACTTATTTTCATTATTATATAAAACTAAGTAATAACAAATTTATGTATTTTAAAAACCTAAATTATGATGGGATATATAAATAAACTTATTTTAATGGAGGTATGGTTATTGAGTAGAAATAATATATACTTTAAAGGGAAGCCAAAGGATTTCGAAATATCAACGTTAACGGAATTACCCTAGGCCCGGCTCGCGCCCTAGTCGCCAACCAAGATAACGTCGGAGGATATTAAGACGTTTGTTTATAGGCGTCGGACGTTACAACGTTATCGATTCGATTGGTCTTCGAAGTAACAGTAGTAATGTATTGGTCAAGTGGTGGATGTATTGTTCTAGGTTTGGCAGACCAGCTAACCGGTCTGCACTGTAATTTGTATGGCCAATTGCTTAGCCCGTACCCTAGAGTGAAGTGCAGCGTACTGCACTCGACTTACACCCAATGCGTTAAGTCTCCACAAAACAATACACTTAACTTGTAGTACAGTATAGTCAACTTTATTATAAGTAAAGTTAACCTACTGTATTACGTGTAATACTATTTTAATACTGGCGGCTTTTTAGTTTATACGCATACGCTAGTATAGTTAATTAATCTTTTACGGCTGCCACTAAATTACCTTTTCGTCAAATGGTCAGACCCCTATTAATTACAGTTGACTTTTATACTGAATTATATTCAATGATATGCAAATTAACCTCATTTAACCTTAATTACTCCGTTACCCTAAGGTTCTAGTTTATCAACTCCTACAAAAAGTTCTTTCGTCAAAGACCTTTGTAAACCTTTACTTTAACCGGGTTACTTTAATTATGCCACTTAATTATACCATTTAAATAGATTATTATCATCAAACATCTGGCAGTTTTTCAATTTACTAATAAACCCCTATCTGTCATTACGTAATTCGGGTCTTTCGGGCAGCTTATTAACGTAGCTTTTGATTTGTATAGCCAACTTATTGCTGTTTACAAACCTTTCCAAGTACTTATTTGGCGTTATCTCCGTCATAACGCTAACGGGGTTATTTATACCATCGATCTATCAGAACTTTTCAATTCCATTTCTTTCGTAAGCTTTACGAAGTATTATTACATTTATTATCAGGCGTTTATTGCAAGTAGTTCTAATCTTCGATAAATATTCGAAAAAGCTCTTTAAATCGGTATAGGTTACTACCGGAATGAGAGGAATTCTTAGTTATCTAGTAATAATGTTAATAGTTTTTCACAGTATTATACCTACATTGAAATCCGTTATTATGTCATAAACTTTTCAAGCCAATACCCTTCGTGTAATCCTTTCACATTTAACGAAGGTATAATAAATTAGGTTACCTATAATGTTCAATTTGTCTTCCTACCTATTTTTATTCACGAAGGGTATTCAAAATCTGATTTATAAAGATAAATTGGTGTTATTTGTAAGGGATTCATTCGTCAAAATCATTATTTTAGTTCTTAAAAAGTCGATTAAATCATATTAATTTAGTAATCTAAGTTCTGTATCTGTAATTCGAACCTCTCATTCAACTGGTAAAAATATTCATCCATTGATTTTTATACTTGTACAGCGAGAAAGAGGTTGTGAAAAGCTTTCAGTTAATATAAGGTAATAATATAACTACCTCGAGTACGCTATTTTAAATACCGTTAAGCCTTAATTATATTAGTTTTCTTAATTCTAGCTAAAAAAGCCTCAGCCTTTTTAGCAAAAGTTAAGGCCGATATTCATACGAAGTATACGGATTGAAAATCCGTTAAAGTTAATTTGATACTTTCTGTAAATGTCGTCATCAGCTTATAATTTTTGAATTTAAAGTCTTTAATCGTTCATTATTTCATTATTGTAACGCAAGCTTTTTCCATGAAAAAGGTATCGTTAATTTTCATACACATTACGCCGAAGTCATTTTCTTACGTTACGAATAGGTACGGGTCGTACGTTAAAGATTTTATCGCTCGTTGTAATTTGAAATACGATTGATAGGTTAAAAACTAGTGGAAGTTTGCTTTAGCTTATTCGTATAGTAGTTAAATACAACGTATTACCGTGTTTAAAAGGTAAATGACACGGATTTCTTATAGTAGTTTTAACAGTACGATCCGCTGTAAACTCGTGGCTAATTACTCATTGACTTACGTTATATTACGGTTATTCAACGTAAACTTGCCTTTGATTTTAGCTAGTAAACTTATCATTAAAACGACCATCAAGCGTTAATTATTTTTCAATCGTTAACTATTACATAAGAATCTAGTTTTTACTTCTATTACCGTATCCTTAAGCTATCAAACGTAATTTTTCGTACGGTCTCCCAGTGGTTCTACCTTTAACCTCATAGATAATCCTCGACTTCAAAATCGTAAAGTTTGAGTTTTAAAGGTTAAAATCGGTTTTTAATACGAATTGTATAACCCTTCGAATTAGTATACCGTTAATCTCGACCCTATCGCTTTCTTTAAAGGGTTTACTGAAGGTCTTTATAATCCTTTACGTTTTGCGCTTTAATATTAAGTTTTTTTTTTTTTCTTTTTTTTGGTTTATTTTAATAATATTATAAATGCGGCCCGGTATGTATTTTTTCTCTTTAACATTTCTTTTCTTCGAGGGTAATCTACGCTGGCAACGTTTCATCAGCTTATTATTAACAGGTGAATGAGGTTCGTATTAACTCGATCGCTTAGTTTAAGGGTCTTTTTCGTTGATAGCCCTAATATAAGGTTTGACCTAAATGGTTCGGAAAGTTGTAAAGCCGTTATTATTCTTAGAAACCACTTTAAAGTTCGTGATACTTAATATCTTATATGGACTCTTCTATCTGCCCAGTTCCCATTATACGAAGACTTTACTTTATAACAGAAAAACAAGTAAGTTTAATGATCACACTAAATACCCGTGAGTATGTAGAAGGTGTCCAGAGGGTTTATGTTAGCAGTAAGGTAGCAGAGGTAACAAAAGGTGCAATATCAAGACTGTATTCGTGCGAGTGATGATCAGAAGCCGTGAGGCTATTCAGGGTAGACTGAATACTTAGATTGACAACTGAAGAGCTATGAAGGAAATACTATCTATCTTGGTAATGAAAGTGTCCTTATATATCCGCGCCTTCATACGTCTTCAGTGTAGGCTCGACTGGCTCGATACCGAGTCCATCGAGTCTCACACCATGCTGACCCTAACCCTTGTGTACGGTGTGTCTGTTGTGGATCCCTGGTGCCTGCCGAGAGGCTGTATCCAACCGATTTCCTTCGTTATCTGCTGCGGGGCCGCCGCTGGTGCGCCCTGCAGATGTTGGGTCATAACAGTAAGTTGATTATTAAAGGGCCGTTCTTAGGGTTAAGGGAGTTTTTAATCTGGCAGATTGCTGTTTCTCTTCTTAATTCCCTTAAAGCTTTGCTATAAGCCGTAACGCGTTTCTAAATACTTTCTGAGGGCGGAGATTTACTTATCAGGTGTAGGTACGCTTTGAAAACTAGGAACGTTAGCACTAAGCTGTTAGAGCCTATAGTATCGTTTTAGCCTTTTACTGCTATTTTTAAGCGTGCCTCCGAATTTGGAAAACTTCTAATTTCTAACGTAAGGATATTATACGTTTTCAAAAAATAGTGTGTATACCATTTTAACCCTTTTAATATTTTAATAGGTTTTTACAGGTAACCATTCATATTAAATATTTATTATATTAATATCTTTTTAAAACTTGATCGTGGTAAAGTTAATACCGGTATTGTAAAAGACGAAATTATGTAAGCCCAGATACGTGTTAATCTATAATATCCTTAAAGATTCCCACATATCCTTTGCCGAAAAGAACTTGAGAAATTTAGCCCTGTAAAAAGAAGTTCCAAAATTAAAGACGTGAAGAATGAGCTGATTATCTAAGTAAAATATATCGGCAAAGATTTCACAATGAAAATACTTATTTTATTTTAACGTAAACTGGAATTTTCGGGGGGTTTCTACATACGTTTAATAATAGTAGTAATGTTGGTAGGCCTTTATCGTTGTAACATAGTCGATTCGAATCACTGTGGTCGAGGTAACTGGTGTTGCGTTGACATTGTTGATTGAGATGTGTAAGTTCTAATTTTAGTAGACCGCTAGCCAGTCTGCACACTAATTTGTACGGCCAAACGCTTTGGCCTGTGCCTCACTTTGAAGTGTGCACCTACTGCACTTCACTTGCAGTATAGTCCCACAAACTACAGTTAATTTGCAGTATGTACAATCAATTTTAATTGCAGTGAAGTTGACTTGGCGATACTGCACTTGACTGCTATTCCAATAGGTAAAGTTTTTTCATGGCCTTTAGGGTAAAATATTCTAAATAGTTATTCCTTATGGACTTTAAGAGTTTGTACAACCTATTTATAGCTAGATAATTAAAACGCCGGCGTAATTGACGTATTTTCGACTCAATTAAATTTAAGACCATAATTTTCGGGTCATAAATATAAAATTATAAATACCACTACTTAAGGGCAAGTAAAAACCTCTAACAATTTTTAACTAGTTCGTTTATATTAACGTTGACATTGATTCTGAAAGGCTTTATATCCTTTGAATAAAAAAGGGAAGGGGTAATGGACTTGAGAATATGAAACATAATTACTTTTATAACAGTTTAAACTACTGTTATCTCTAATAACGTTAATTATTTACATTAATCAAAGCTAACTTTAGTTTTACCAGTATCGTGATGAATAATTCCAGTAGCTATAGTTTTTTCCCTCCAAAGTATTATTTACTACGAATATCCTTTTATTATGTAACGTATAGGCCTTATGTTAGGTATAATTCTTTAAAACGTATAGATTGCATAACAAATGCGAAAATTAAAGGTATGTAAGGGATTCAAGGCTTAGTGAAAGGAAAAGTAAGGATCTTTACTATTTCAATAGTAAAAAAAACGTAGTCGGCTAATTATTGGATCGCGTTAGAAACAATATTTTCATACCACTTAATTTATTTAGGAGAATCGTTATTAAGTGGCTTATCGCCTTTAAAGTTTGCGATTAAGTTTAGGTAGTTTTATTTGGATATAGTGAAGTATTATATGTAATATATTACCTTTTTATCGTTTCGCTCGGCAAAGGGGTACCGAGTTGATTAACAGCTAGTTTTACCATAGATTTAATATATTTTTTCATTATTACGAAGATATTGCTTGTGGTTGATAGGCCCGCCTAAATCTTGTTAGCTCTAACATATCTATTACTTTTAGTTTGAGGCCGAGGTCGATAGGCCAAACTTTAGGCGTTGGGGACGTCCGTAATTGCGGTCGACGTAATTAACCACCGTGAAGGTCTTCTTTATTTACGTTAACGAAGTTGTTAGCTTAAGGGTATATCCTAGTTGAGCCGGAAACTCGAATAGTTACGGTTGCTAACGAAGAATGTAATTGGTTAAAAAAATCCTTTATAAATGGTATCGGGAAATTATAGGGTGTATTTAAACTTTTTGTAACCCGTAATCATTTACCAGATCTATTAGCGTAAAGTGAATTTATTCACTTCCACGTTCTCCATTACTTATTGACAAAATATCAACCTATTTAGTATTTGATTAAGGAGATTTATTTTACTTTTTAACTTTCTCTTATGATTTAATATATAAAGCCACTTTGTTGGAATAATATTACATGCAGTGCACTAGGTCAACTTTACTTACAGTAAAGTTGACTATACTGAACTGCAAGTTGAGTGTATTGCGTTGTGCAGACTTACTGCTTTGGGTATAAGTCGAGTGCAGTACGCTACACTTCACTCTAGGGAACGGGCCAAACACTTGGCCATACAAATTACATTGCAGACCAGCTAGCGGTCTGTTAAACCTAGAACAATATATCCACTATCTGACTACTGCAATACTATTGTCACTTCGACTGTGATTCGAATCGACAACATTGCAACGTCTAAGGCCTATCAACACTAATCAGTGCTTATTAGGTTAAACACAGATTGGTTAAGTAAAAGAAGAAGCTACTTTCTGGTTACGCTTTGCAATTGCGCAAGGTAGAGGAAAGATTGTTGCAAAGGGCCTCTACTACTACGTCGGTTTTTCACGGCAATTAGTAGAGAAGACTTCTAAACTACGTCGGTTTTTCATGCAGTCTGTAAGTAAGCGACGGTATCGCCATCGAAAACACTAAGAAATCTTTACAGATCTTTCTTAAAGACGTTGAAATTGACTGTCAGGAGTCTCAACATACGGAAAATTGGCAAACGGCTAAGTCAGTACTACTATGGATGCTACTACTGCAAGAAAAACGACTAAATCCCTACGTCAAAAATAACAACCTTCGACCTCTACCACTAACAACAACCTTCGACCTTACCTCCTACACCAAACTTTTGCTCTACTTCACTCTTTTCACTCCCTATACTACGTCAATCGTCAAGTTCGCTGCTCCGAGCGAAATCACCAAGTCGCGCCAAAAAAGCCACGTCATGCAACTCCACACTAAAATGCTAAATCCATACGCCTACGAATTATCAAGTCTTTATGCCCACAGATCATCAAGTTAACTAGCAAGCCTTTCACCAGCCAAAACACTAAGATGGCTACCGCCAATACGCTGCACTTCACTCGAGGGCATGGGCCAAGCACTTGGCCATACAAATTACAGTGCAAACCGGCTAGCGATCTGCCAAACCTAGAACAATACATCCACCATCTGACTACTGCAATACTACTGTTACTTCGACTGTGATTCGAATCGACAACGTTGAAACGTCTAAGGCCGACCAACACACTTAATAATATTCCAGTTGGTGTAATATTAGGTAAGATTTATATAGTATTTGAAGTAACACTTCGTATTATCGTAAATTTTGCGGACAAAATAATAATTCGTTAAATACTGGAGGTAATAATCCTCGATCTAGCCGGTAATTATATTAGGAAATAACGAGTAAAACTTTAAAAGTTTAACCTTTATTTAGCGATAAATGGTGAAAAACAGGCGTAAATTAACGTCGAAAAGATTATATAACTTATCATTATACTTTCTTCTTCTTCTTCAAATCTTAACGAATATGGTAATTTCTATTTATGTTGTATTTATTATAAAAACGCATTGAGGTGGAAAGGTAATCTATTAGTTTTAAAACTCTTTTATTTCGTTTAATTAAGGAAGAAACTTAAGTCATGAATATTAGTAAGCCGAATAATTACCTTTGGTAAAGTTTAAAGGAAAAAAACCAATATTTATACACATAATAGGTTCGCGTGTAAAGCCGGTTTTTTTTTGGTTTAGTACCTAAAACTAAACGTATTAAGAAGTTTGGGGAAAATAAGTCAGAGTGTTTCCGTTGCAAGAAACTTAGTGATAATCCTTTTGGTGTTAAGGGGTTCGTCGAGGTTACAATTTAATTAATTAGTATAAAACGCTGATATTAATACCCTTTACTACGTTAACAGCCTTTGAATCATGCGTTTAACCTACGCGAAAAGCGTATTCCGTACTGTTGCGTAAAAGCGTTAAATTACCGAGTAGATTAATAGGGTTTTCATCACCAATATGTAAAAGAGATCAGCTGAATTCAGGGTAAAAAAGGGGTCCCCTAAACCGCGTATAAGGGTGGTAAAGTTCCTTAATATCCTTTTTTTGAGGTATGTATTTTAAGGGCGTTTTCAAAATTGGGTTGATTCAAAAAGTTTCTGTCCTAACTTTATACTGCCCTTTTATAAAATATAAATTTCTTGTTATTTAAGTTTCGCCTTCACCCTTAATCTAACCCCTTTTAAATTTAAGTTCTTATATTAATAGTATTTTTGTTTCAAAGGTTGTAAAGGTTATTAAAAACGTGGTTAAGGTCTTTAGGGTTATTATGCTTAACGATATAATATTTAACGAAGTTAGTAAAGTGTTTTTCGATTAAATTTTCGGTAATATCTTATCTATAAATGGTTCTGTCGTAAAACTTCGTAAAAATGGTTATTAAAGCGTTAATTCCTTTCTAAATCTCTTGAATAGGTAATATTTCAAAGTTTAGAGTAATATATAACTTGGTGAATGAGGAACTAGGTTATTTTAGGGAGTAAATACTTGGTATTTTAACCTGAAGTCGCGTGGGAACATGGCAACTTAGCGACTTGGTAACTTGATGTAAGGATGCGCAACGTGGTTTTTTTTTTATACTATTTGACGATTTATATGATTTTCTTCTAAAGTAGCGAATTTAACGATTGAATTAATGTAGAGGAAGTGAAAAAAATAAGGTATAAGCAGAGGTTTAATATAAAGGGTAGGGTCGAAGGTTGTTATGAGTATTAAACTGCGAAAGTTATTTGTTATAAGCCGTAAGACTTAGTTGTTTTTATAATAATAATATACGTAGTAGTATTAACTTAGCTATTTACTAAATTGCCGTACTTTAAAACTTTTAATAGTTAATTTTAAGGTCTTTTAAAAAGGTTAATTAATATTTCTTAGTATTTTTTAATAATTATATCGTCGGAAACTTTAGTTTGTTATAGAAACCGATACAATTCCAAAATTATTTTTTACTTATTATTGTTAAACCCGACGTAGTAATAAATGCCTTTCGCCAAAATCTTTTCTCTTCCCTTACTTTAACGTAAAGTGTAACAACCAGAAAGTAGATTTTCCTTTTACTTAGCCAATCTGTATTTAACCTAATAAATACTAATTTGTAATAGTAGGCCTTAAACGTTGTAAAGTTGTCGATTCAATTGGTCTTCGAAGTAACAGTAGTATTGCATTGGTCAAATGGTGAATGTATTATTTTAGGTTTAGCAGACCGGCTAACCGGTCTACACTGTAATTTGTATGGTCAATTGCTTGGCCCGTGCCCTAAAGTGAAGTGCAGTATAATTCACTCGACTTACACTCAATGCGGTAAGTCTCCATAAAGTAATACACTCAACTTGCAGTTTAATATAGTCAACTTTACTGTCAGTAAACTTGACCTACTATACTACATGTAATACTATTCCAAGAACGTTGGTATTAGTAATATCGTCGCAAATCCAACCCACGCTAAAATAGCTAATTTGGTTAGTAGGAAGGTTACCTTATTTTTAGGTCAGGTATTCCCGCGAAGTTGTAAAACTAAAAAATAATGAACGACTCGTTATACAAAGTTTACCTATTAAAGATTTTCGAAAGTGTTTAACGTTTTTCAGCTGAAATGAAATACTTCGTGTGAATTACGGATTATAGTGTTAATTCTTAGTATACTTTATGTTAATATAGCCGATTATAACTATCAACTTATAAACTATTAACAATGAAAAACTTATAATAAACCTATGATTCCCTTATTATAAATTATTCGGGTAGAAACATTTTATTTAAAATACTTTGACGGAATTACTATTAAAAGGGGATAGTCGTAAATATTCGATATATATATATTACACATATATTCAATATAATAATACGAAATTTCGTCTTACCTTATGATAAGGTCCCTTTTAACATTTTTTCACCCTCAATCGGTATTAAATATATATTTCCGTCGACTTTTTAATCGACTTGTTAATTATTGTTAACATCTTTCTGTATTTATTAATTTTTTGAAACCACTTTTCTAAATTCATTTAATTCGACGCTATATAATTCATAACCGCCAATATATATATAAAAGGGTTTTGGAATATATAATAACGATGTTGAAGATTTAGCTTTTATTATGAACGATCGCGGTTTAAATTGGATAAATGTATTTTGAATAACTTCAAACTTTTCAATAGGAGTAAAGTAATTTTTGTCGACGGTATATTACTCATAAATGCACAACGACACCGAATATATATTTAGAAAATTTAAAAACATTTATAAATCATCGTCGCCTTCTCGTAATATACTTAAATATTATATTTATTTGTTTATTCACTTAAATTGAATAACTAGAAATCGACGATTACCGAGTTTCATATGAACAATCAAATAAGTAGGTACGAAATATGTCTTATTTTTAAAATGAAGAAAGAAACGAAATTGTTGACCAATCCAATAAAAAGAGACGTTACGTTTGTAATATATTTACATAGAGATTTAAAGATAATTTTAACGGCGATTACATATATTTAATAGTTAAAAAAATAGTAATAAATTGTTGATGACGTTAGGCGAAATGGTATAAGGTAAACAACTAAGAGTAATTTAGTTTACACAATATTGAAACCAATCGCCTAAGTAAAAAACTACATTAATTTTACAATTAATACTGGCTCATCGCTATTTTAAATCTGTTTAATATCGTTTTTAATATTTCTGGAAAATACTTTATATTTTACGTAAATTTAGTTAAACAGTCGACAGCAAACTCATTTCCTTTCTTAATTTCATCCAATATTCGCCTGAAATGAATTTTCATCGCGAATAATAGAGGCGAAAGTAAATTTTTAAAAAATAGCGTTTAAGAAATATGTACGATAAGAATGAAGCAGGGTGGTATTTACTTTATATGGATTGAAAAAAAAGGGTTATAATAAGTCGAAAAGGAAATTCTTCAAAAATTACGAATATATTATAACTTTGAATAAATTCGAGGCGAAATAGGAGGATGTCCGGATTTATAATAACCCGGTGTTTCGATGTGAATATCGAATATATGCTAAGAAACTTACGCGGAGAAAATAGGCTTTACCTCGAAAAAATATAATATTTGTAAAAGAAGGGAGAATGTATTATTATAATTATAATATAATACGATAGGTAAGGCTAGATACATTTTACTTAACCTTTTCGGATAGGTATTCAACCGTAAAACGACTTTTACCAAAACTTATTAAAGTTTAACCTATTAATTTTCATTATTTTTTATCTCAATTTAACGAATAATAGTGTTATTCACGTTAAATACCCTATTACGACTAATCGCAGATACTAAAAAAGGCCGGTATAAGTGGGCGACGCGGGACGAAGCGAGTGTTGATTAAAGTCCACGAAGGGAGCGAACGGAAGGCGGGTTGAACGCGGGGTGACGACGACAATAACGAGTATTGTTAAAAGGGACGAACGTTATAAGTGGCCGAAGATAACGGTCAACAGGGGGCTAGGCGTGGAAAACGACCCTTTGAATGTATTACCAGTGATTGGAATACATGAATTTATATTTAGGCGATACGGTTGGTCCAAGTATAATTTTTCGCCCGTTCTTGGTTAGCCCGATTGATAGGTTCTTAATTAAAATTAATAAATGAAATAAGAGTAAAAACGGGGCTTATACGGCTAGGTTTGAAATATCGTTTGTTACACTTTGAAAACCATAACTTAAATTGGTGATAAAAGATATTACTTACGAATACATATTATTTAAACTATTGATATAAAATTTACGATGGGGTATACGGCGGATATTAAAAGATATCAATTGAAAAATAATACGTATCAAGGTACGCTTAGCTATGAAAATACTATTACGATAAATAAGTGACATTATAAAGGGCGACGGGAAAGTTTTAAGGAAAAGCGAACTCGGGAGGAAAAAGAGACTAATACATATAACGAAAAAGGTAATAACTTATGTGACCAAAACGATAAAGATCTTTTGAGCTCGGGTAATATTTTGGAGCCGAGTAAATTGATTAATTAATTCGGAAAATACGAGGATGAAAACGGGCTGGTAACCTATGATATTTCTATACCGTTTACAAATGGGGGAGGAAATATGACTTTAATCCTTAATAAATAAAGAAATCTTCCGTAATAGGGCACGTAAATCAACCGAAGCAGTAAATAACTTAAAATTTTCAATATATTATAAAAAAGGGGTAATTTACAATCGGGATTTTCATGAAATTCATTTTTTTTAACTTACTTTATTGTAAGCCTTCCCATACATACGACCACGTTACGAAAAATTAGCTCGAATATAAATAAATGGTATATGAACATTGAAAGGTCGATCAATATAAAATATATAAACGCTTTTCATTTATAAAAGGGGGAGTTGACTTTTATTTTCGTTATCTCCGTAAATAGGCAAGTCGTCTATAATGTAAGAAGGTTATAAGGTACAATGAACGATAAAGTATTTATGTAGATAAAGGAAATATACGTTACGTGGGAGTTAATCGTTTTTATTAAAAACGCTTACAGCGGTATAATTAATATTGTATTTCTTATGAATATTTATTATAATAAAGATGTAAAAGTTCAAAGATCACAAAACATCAATAACTAATTAACAGTTAGGTTAAACTCAGATTAAAGCGATAATAATAAAGTTATTATAAAAGGTACAGTAAGGTAATATATGTTAAAAAGAGGTTCACGGAGTAAAAAAAAGGAGGAAAATTTTAGGAGTTATGTTAAAATTCGTATTTATAGATATAAGCGGATCAGAACTAATAAGGGTTATACGTTATACGATATATCAAAAGGCGCGTTTTATGATATCAGCAATAATAACGATATGTTATATGATATATTAAGAGATCCATTATACGGCGTCGGTGGCTTACAATTAAACCCGCCGATACGTTTTACGACGCATTAAAAGTTACGTTACCGGCTGGCGCCCAGTTTGCGATTGGCCCACGTATTAAAGGGATGAAGCCTGCGCCTTACGTTAGACTAATAGGATACCACAGCCTTTATAACGTTTTAAAAAAGGGGGATATATTATAAACTTAGGCTGTTAGCTATTCAATTTAGTAATTACGTAATTATATACGTAACGGGATATGTAATACCCGGTTTAGGCCCGGTTCGGACACAGATTGGGCGCGGTTCATACACGGCACGTGTAAGGGTACGTAACGGGCTGAGTACTGGTCATGCCAATAGGTCCTACACGAAGGGCCACAGTATCCTCTTCTAATCTTCCGCCTGTCCCTCAGTAGTATACCCCATTTGGTACCTACTTGGCTTACCATCATAGGTCAAACCATAAAACTAGCGGTCTGCCAAACTGTAATGATCACACTAAATACCCGTGAGTATATAGAAGGTGTCAGAGGGTTTGTGTTATCAAGAAGGTAGCAGAGGTGCTGAGTGAACAATATCGCAACCGTGCAAGTAATGATCAAAAGCCGTGAGGCTATTCAGAATATACTGAGACTGAATACTTAGATTGACAACTGAAGAACTATCTAATGAAGCTACCTAACGTGGTAATGACCACGTCCTTATATCTAGTTCCTTCTGTTGACGTAGTGGCGTGGGGTATGTTAGATATGTGCATGATCCAACATATCTAGACTGAATCATTTGGATATGCAGCATATCCAACATATCCAGTCTCCGGTTCTCGGTGTGCCGAGTGGGTCCCTAACAACTCTAACCCTGGGGATTCTGTGGGACCAGATGCCTGCCGTCAGGCTGTGTCCAACTGATTTCCTTCATTAGTGCTGTCGGCCGCTGCTGGTATGACCTGCAGCTGTTGGGTCATAACACAAACCTAGAATAATATCCACTACTTGACCACGTAATACTACTGTTACTTCGACTAATCGAATCAACAACGTTGTAACGTCTAAAGCCCTACTAATACTAATCAGTGCTTATTAGGTTAAGCACAGATTAGCTAAGTAGAAAAATAAGTTATTTTTCGGTTGTTATACTTTACGTTATCTCTAGGGTAGAGGAAATATTTTTGCGAAGGGCTTTTATTAGTACTACAACAGTCTATAACAGCAGGAAAATAGATTTTTTTTTTTAGATTGCGCTAGTTTACAATGGCAATCTAAAAGTAAGTGATTGTATCATTACTCAAAAATACTAAGAAGTCTTTATTGATCCTTTTTAAACGAAAGCGTTGAGATTGACTATTAAAATTCTCAAAGTCCGGCAAGTTGGCAAATAGATAAATCAATACAACTGCAAATATTACTACTGTAAAAACGATTAAGTCTTACGGCCAAACAATAAGCAACCTTCGACGTTTACCTACAATAATAAACGACTTTCGACCTCACTCTTTATACTATACTATTGCCCCTACTTAATTTTTTTCACTTTCTCTACCCCAACTTAATCGTTAGCACTAGTGTTTTAAGCGAAAATATCAAGAAATACTAAGTTGTGTTAAGAAAGCTACGTCGCACAACCTTACTCTAAGCTACCAAATCGTTAAGTTCCACACGACTCCACGCTAAAACACCAAGTTTTACGCAAGCTAAAACTTCAAAATGATATTTAGTCGAAAACGAATGGAGGTAATTAAAGCTTTCGGACCATATTTTATTAAATATTCTACTGAAGAGTTTGATAGGTGCGATGTCGACGAAAAATCAACGGAAACGTACCTAATTAACTTTATTAGCTTTTATATCATCAACTATAACAGAGGCGAAGATCTTAACTCTAGTAAAAATTCTTGTTACAAGTACCGTAAACTTTTCGACAATTGGACAATTGATATATGGAAAAAAGTCTAGAAAAGTGTTAAGGCAAAACTAAAGGAAGAACTTAAAAAGTTAGGGATTTACATGTTAAAAAAGAGCTTTATTAAGCTGACAAAAGCTATTTTCGACCTGACTTAACTTAAGGAATGCTCTTAAGACCCACGCTCTAAAATAAAGGGTATTAAAGAACTTTAACACCTTTATATGCGATTTATGGGACCTCCTCTTTACCCTTAGTTAAGTTAATCCTCTTTATGCGTTGGAAATAATGAACCTGTTAACTTGCTCAGCAGATAAGCACCTTTACGCAGGAGCGCGGAGTACGTTTTTAGCGGCGGTAGGGCATGTGAAGTAGCGGCTCTCCACGCGGCCAGAAAAATAGACGTTAACGCTCTACACCAGTCAATTAAATAAGATTATAAAACCCTTTAAAACTATTAGCTCTCTCCTACCCTTTAACACTTTAATTAAAATTGCCAATCCCCCTAAGACCCTTTCTACGGCAGATATACCTATAGTTAAAAGTCTACTACAGGTTTTACCATAGAACTTTACCCTTTGAGATAGGCGATTAGAAATTACCCTTAATACCGTGACTCGGAGACGATAATGCTCCACCTGTTAGAAAACACTAATAAAGATTATGATAATTATCTTAATCTGCCCCTAAGACCTGTTGAAATTTTAATATTAATTATAAACTCTTTACATATTTTGCTAAGATTTGGAGTGATATAGAGAAGTATAATGGGAAGCGTTATGACCTCCTCAATATAAAGATTATATCTTTTTTGAAATATTTTTAAGTGGATAGAAGCTCCCTCTTTTGGTTTTTACTTATTATTTCCCGTAATCCTCATCAGGCACGTTAATGACTATTACCTAAGCTTTCTAAACCAAGCAACTATATTTTACGAGATTTATAATGGTATAAGGAGTTACTTCGAATATAATATCCACTTTATGTAATATTACATAAATTGCCCTTTTACGAGATGGGCGATTATGATAGGTAAGAAAAAGAAAAAGAAAATACGAATGGACATTCTTAACTAGATGCTGGATAAGTTTATATTATATTGAAAAGCAATTGAAAAGGCCTATACTAGCGAATCCACATTTTGCGAATAAGTATGGGTAGCCATTACGGGAATCAACGAGTTTAAATTCGCCGTATAACGCTTAAATAATACTTGTGAAGGCTTTTTTAACCGGTTACGTTTCTCGCTTACCAATGTAATAGTATTTATACCAAATTCGTTTGGTATATACCCTTAAGCTGACAACTTCCCTAACGTAAATAAAGAAAACCTTACGGTAGTTAATTACATCGATGGTGAATATGGTTACAGGCGCCCTTAATACTTAAAATCTAAACTATAGACTATAGACTAGAAGTAATAATCACGTTAACGTTAACAAAGTCAATATTGAAGCGAACTTGTTAATCGTAAGCACTATCATCATAATAATAGTAAAATATATTATATTTATGATAAATCTGGCTATCAGTTAACTCGATACCCTCTTACCAACGAAATAATAAAATGGTAATGTATTATATCCAGTACCTTACCACTTTTGAATAAGAGTAATTATATCAAATCACAAACTTTGAAAACGACGAACAAATTAACGTCGATAATATTTCTAAGCATATTAAGTAGTATAGAAACACTGCTCCAAACGCGGCTTAATAACTAGCCAACTACACCTTCATATATTATTTAGGTAATAAAAACCCTTACTTTTGCTTTAACTAAGCCCATAACCCCTTACATACCTTTAATCTTCGCGATAGTTATGCAGACTATATGTTTTAACGTATCATGTCAGACATAAAAGCAACAAAGTACTTAACAGGAGGTTATTTGAAATAGAGAGTACTACGGAAGGAAAGTTCTATAACTACTAAGATTAATCGTTACGATATTAACAAAATTGAAGTTGGTTTCAGATTAGGCATACAACTATTATCACTATAGATAACGGTAACTTAAACTGTTATAAGAACAATTATGTTTTATATCCTTAAATCTACTCCCTACTTCCTTCTTGACTTCAAGAATATAAAAGCTTCGGCGTTAACATCGATGTTAACATTGAAGAGCTAGTTAAAAACAGCTAAAGATTTCCCCTCGCCTTTAAATAGGGATACTTATGGTTTTATTTTTAAAGGTTTAAAGTAGTAGTGCTTAACATGACGAAGCTAGAAATACGTTAATTACATCAAAGTTACAACTACCCAACCATTAACAAGTTATAAAAAGTCCTAAAATTCGAATAGTATAAAGATGTGGAATACTTTTTCCTAAAAGCTATTGAAAAGATTTATTGCTACTACTAAATATATATCTAGACCCCCCAAAGATTTAAATTTACATTAAAAATCGATAAGAGCTTCAATTACATGGTTTTTATTAATATATTTTACTTGTATCACAAGCCTATGCTTTACGGTTTTAACTTCGTGATCTTTTCTCATGGATCCAAGGTTTCAAAGTCCTTTTCGACAAAGGATACATAAAAAATATTAAGGATGCTATGGATTAATATGTATCTGGGCCTACTGAAAGTCGTTTTTTATGATACTGGAACTAATTTTATAGCGGTGGAGTTTCAAAAATATGTTAAAATAATAGGTATCCAGTTCAAACAGGTACCTATAAAAGTCTACTGGAGTACTAAGAAAGTTAGACAGGTATACTTCCTACTTCACCAAATGTATAACATCCTTAAGTTGGAAATTAAAAGCTTTACGGATCTGGAGTCACGCCTTTAAATAGCGGTAAAGAGCTTAAACGATATTATAGGATTTATTAACCTAGTATTAACGCTATTGGTCTTTGGAGAGTACCCACGCTTGACGAGTAAATCTCCGCTATTAACAAGTACCTAAAAGCGGGCTACGTCCTACAGAAAAGCTTGAAATGAAATGAGAAAGGAATCGGTACGCCGCCAGGTCAATAATGCCCTTGATACTTGAAGCATCCCTATAACAATCGACGTATTGGTTTTACCATTGAAAGATAAAGTCTTTGTATGGTGGAAGCCGAGTAAATAGGAGGGCCCATATAAAATTTTAAGTATCGTACACTCTAAAGTAATTGTTAAAATTGCTAACGGCCCTGTATTTTTCCAAATCACCCATGTTAGGACTTATATTAAGGCTACCAACGATAAAGATCTCTAATATAAGCAATTTTGCTTATACGAATCTTTTTTAACCTTTATCGATAAGTCGATAAAACGCTGCCACCGCGGACGACCCAAGAAAAAGAGTAGTGTTGAAGAGAAAAAATATATACCAGGTTGTATTAATAATACTATTTGGGTAAGTAGGAACACAAAGGATAATAAAAACTTGATATTAAAGTTCCAAGTATAAGGGACATGAAAACTTTTGACAAACCTTTTAAAGAAAACTGCAAAGTCAAGATTATCGGCCTATTAACTCGAGGAGTAATAAAATTTATGCCGAAAAATAATTTCAACCTCTAAGACCTGAATATTAAGATCTTTAAGTTGAGGATCATTTACGAGTTTAAAACCAAGATTACGGGGCGGCCGTATGAAAAGCTACGTTTGATCATTTGAGGATACGGTAATAGAGGAAAAAACTGAATCCTTACGTCATCGCCATTGATTTAAAATATTAATTAAAGTTTAGTAGTTGTTTTTGGAGCCAGTTTACTAGTTAAAACTAAAGGAAATTCTACGCTTAATAGCCATAATATAACGTGAACATATACGTAATTAACAACAAACCTAAAACAGATTATATTGCTAAAGTTACTACAAGAACTACGTTTAAACTACCTTTCAGGGATGGTACTACGATTTATTAATCTTTCATACGAATTAGTTGATGTAGGCGCTTTTTAGTTTTCAACTTATTATTTCCACTTTAAATTACAGCTAGGCGTAAAGTCTTTTATATACGACACGGGTTTATTATTAAGGTAAGAGGAAGACTTTGGCTTAGGAGATATATAAACTAACAATACCCTTTTCGTTGTCACAGCTAGTTTATGGTATTGAAACAACAGGTAATTAAAGACTTGAAGTTCTGAAATTACAGGCTGGTAACGGTATTAGAGAAGGGTAATTAACCTAACTTTAACGGATCGTCAATCCGTATATTTAGTGTTAATAGTAGCATTAACTTCCATCAAAAAAGCTAAGGCACTGATTTGGCTACAATTAATAAGATTGACGTGACTAAAGACTGGCTGTACCTTAAATAGCGTTCCCGTGGAAATTATGTTGTTATTTTAAATCAACTCAAGGTATTGTATAATCTATTCATTACGGTACAAGTACAAGAGCTAGCGGATAAAGACTTTAACCGACTAAATAAAGAGCTCGAGTAACAAATGCTGAATTTGGATCGAAGGATTGATTTAATCCAATCGACCTATCAAAGGATAAGTTAATAATATTTACATATATTTCTTTTATAAACAATACCGACCCGTCTTGATAAATAGGATTCATGATAACCCTTATTACTAAAGATAAGCAGAAAAACTAGGTTAATATTATCGGTAGCCTAATCCACTAAACCTTTATTAAGTATAAGAGAATTATACGAAACATGTTAACTTCAGTGATCTACGGCATAATAGCAAGCTTTAACGTAGGTATAGCATTGTGGGAAACCTTTAACCTTATCATTAAGCAGCTAAAGGTTCCATCTACCCCGGTAGTAATTTTTACTGACTTGAGGAGGCTATTTAAATACCTGTTATAGCTAGGAACTACTAGCGAAAAACGTCTGATAATATATGTAATCAAACTTCGTAAAGTCTATAAAAGGAGAAAGATTAAGGAGTTCCGATGGATTAAAGGAAAAAACAACCCTGCTAATGCTATAACAAAAGTATCGTTAAATAAGGCCCTGGAAAGTTTTATGGACAGCAATATGGTAATTATACATATCAAACGCTATCTTGATAAGCCGCCTGGAAAGCCCAGATCACGTAATAATGATTAGGGAAGTGCTGGCACACTTTAAAACTATTAGGGAAGTGGAAGAACTAATGATAGCAACTTGTTTAACTGGTATAGCTAAAGTGAAGGTTTGCAAGTGTTTACAGCAAAAAAAAAAACTTTTTGTAAGAATCGATAAATTCAAACCTCGGAACCGTAGGCCAACTAACGGCAATTTGGATCAATTTACCTGAAAATGGATTCATTTTAATAAAAAGGTCAATTCAAATTATTAGGGGTTTGGCCAGTTGACGAGGTTTCATTTTAGCTTTTACCGAAAAAAAATTAGTCAACCATATAGGCATACACACACAAACTAAAACGCCGCCAGTATAAAAATAGTATTACCTATAATGTAATAGGTCAACTTTACTTACAGTAAAGTTAACTATTCTAACTGAAAGTTAAATTTAATGTTTTATATGGGTTTACTATATTGTATATAAATCGAGTACAATATACCACACTTAATATTAGCGAACAGGCCAAGAAATTGGCCATACAAATTACAGTGAAGATAGGCTAATGGTCTGCCAAACCTAGAACAATATATCCACCACTAGACTATGCAATACTACTCTTAATTCGACCAATTGAATCGATAACGTTGCAATGTCTAAAGCCCTACCAATAAAAATAGAGTTAAGGAAAACGAAATGAAATATTTTCAAAACCAAAAGTAACGAATAATTAATATATTGTTGAAGGGTAACCGGTGTATGAAAAAGGCCAATGAGTCTTATTAGTTATTCGAAACGTTTGAAACATATACGAAACGTAATTTTTTATTTTTTGCCTTGATAAATACGAAGTTTATAAACACGAATTTTAACGTTTAACTTAGTAAACTTTTTATTTTGTAAGATATTTAAAAATGTTTCATTAATTAAAGAAAAATAGTAATGGTTGGCTTTTGTAATAACTTTAAGTTTATGATCGTCGCAATAAAAGCGTAAACCGCCTTCGTATTTTTGAACGAAAAACATATCCTCACTCAAAAAAGAATAACTCCTACGAATATAACTATAATCAAGTAATTTAGTTAACGTGTTTTTATAATATCAAGAGGTTCTCCCACGATATATCGTATAACAGGTTTTATGGAACTTCTAAAAGCTAACCTTAGTTATTGTTTTAAAGGTTTTTCTCAATATATTTTAAAGAGGTGAGGAGGCAGTTTATCCCCTAAGATTTCATTGAATATTGGCGCGAAATTCTTCAAGGTATCGTAAAATACGTTGTAAACAGAAACAGGTGGTTGCAGTACTAACGCTTTGTTAATATCTTCGAGAGAAACAGCGGTAAGCCGTGTAATAACAGTTTGGTCCTTTCGAATTTTTCGGAGTATAACATAAAAAGTGGCGGTATTAACACCTTTAAGTACATTTTATACTAGCTTAAAACTCTGTTCATATGGGCCGTAATTAGACTTTCTTGAAAAAAAATATATGTTTCGAAATCATGTGAATTAACTGCTCGTATTTCATTTAATATTGAAAGAAATGAATTTTGTAATACAAATGAAAAATAATATAGGCCTTAATCTGATACTAATATTTATCGAAATTGATATCTAAATAAGTTATAAAAAACCAATAATAAACCGGTCCTAGATATGTAACGAGTTGATTTATTAAGTTTTTAATATTGAATAGAATTACGCGGTAATTTTAATTGGTTGGTAAGTAATTTATTCATGATATTATAACATTTTCAATGTATATTAATGAAAACTTCTATAAATTGAGTAAAATTACAAAGTAGAACTACCATGAATTTAGAGTTATTTAAAAACCGGAGGGAAGTTACAGAGTCAAATTATAATCCCTTTAACTCTTATACACAACTATATATCAAAGTTACGTTCCTTTTGAAAACTCTTTAGATTTTCGGTAAAATTAAGGTAAATATTTACGTTAAACTTAGTACTAAAGTTGTTTAGGCGTTATGCAGGATTGAGTAGTTATGTACGAATTTGATAACTGTTCGCTTTATATTTAGATATAAACTAAATTTTTTGCGACAAGAAAAATCCGAATAGTTGATCTAGCTAACATGCCGTTTAAAAACGGTTCAGAAAGCATTTATGTTAATTATAATAATATTCACCTAGCTATCGAAAACGGGCGTATCGATGTTACTATTACTGTTATAAATAGTACCCCTGGTATTAATAATACTAAAGTAGCTAACATTACTATATTGAATACAAAAGTTATCAAGCCGCCTATTAATTAGTTGGTTTTAGGCAACCCACTTATTATAATCCGCGCATATATTAAGGAAACACAATGTATTAACCAACAAATCGTGAATGAACACCTTTAAAATATCAAATTTAATATCTAATTTACATACCATATTGTTAGCCTTTATAAATAAAGATTTTGAAACATTCAAAAAACGTAAAACCGTTTACGGACCTTTTATTTGAGGCTTAAAAACCGTGCGATAGCGGCTCCAACCGCATTCGAATCGTAATGATACGTGCGAAACATTACTACAAAAGTATTAAAGTTGTTATTACTACCCTCGTAACCACGGTCGTAATAACCTTTTACACCGGTTTTCGTGAAGCCTTCAAATTATTGAAAAATAACATGAAGGTAATCTTTTCTTATGCCTATAAATTTCTGGGTTCTATATAATTTACGTTATATCGTATGTTTTTATACCAAAAAAACGTAATTTAACGCCGGAAATCTTAACTGATTAGTCGAGGGATTTAGGTTTGGTGTTGGAATAGCACTCAAGTGCAGTACCGTCAAGTCAACTTTACTTGAAGTAAAGTGGATTGTAAGTACTGCAAATTGACAGTATTGTATAGGATTTGAATACACTGAACTGCAAGTGCAGTATAGTAGGTGCTCACTTCAAAGTGGGGCGCAAGCCAAAGCGTTTTGCCATAAAAATTCGTGTGCAGACCGGCTAGCGGTCTGCCAAACTTAAAACTTACACATCTCAATCAAAAATATCAACGCAGCACCAGTTACTTCGATCATAGTGATTCGAATCAACTACGTTGCAACGATAAAGGTCTACTAACACTTATCAGTACTTATTGGGTTAAGTACAAATTAGCAAAGTAGACGAAGAAACTACTTTCCGGTTGTTATGCTCTGCGTTATAGCCAAGATAAAGGAAAGATTCCTGTAAAGAGCCTTTATTAGTACTGCGCCAGTTTATAACGGCAAGAAAACAGAGAAGATTTTCAGGTTGCATTAGTTCATAACGGTAGTCTAGAAGTAAACAACGGTATCGCTATTGGAAAACACTAAGAAAATTTGATTAATCCTTTTTAAAGACGTTAAAATTAACTGTTAAAGGTCTTAAAGTTTGGCAAGTTGACAAACGGCTAAGTTAGTACTACTACGGGTACTATTATCGCAAGAAAAATAACTAAATACCTACGTTAAAACAACAACCTTTAACCTCCATTACCAATAATGACCTTCGCCTTATTATTTATATTCAACGTTTGCCTTACTTTTCTCTTTTCCCTTCTTACATTAATTTATTTGTTAAGTTCATTGCTATAAACAAAAACGTCAAGTCGCGCTAAAAAAAAACTATGTCATACAACTTTACACCAAATTACCAAGTCCTTACGTTTAATATTACCAAGTACCTCGCCTTATACATCCAACAAATCCTACATAATCCAAAACCTAGAATATCTACCTTAAGCGTTTACTTTAAATTAATTACGAACTCCGTCTGGAAAAAAGCAATCGGGGCGCTTAGAACTACTTTTACCAAGTTTTACGACGAAGACTTTTAGGCGCTAGATGTTGACGAAAAATTAACGAAAAAACATCTTACAAACTTCGCCGACTATTAAATAGTTAAACACTGTAATTCTAACGACTACAAAAACGTTTTTATTAACTTCCGTAACTTTTTGAACGATTGGATTATTAAAATATATATTTCAATTTAAATAAGGGTTACAATAAATGTAAAGGCAAAACTTAAACGCTAAAGAGTTTATTTACAGGCCTAAGCTAATATAAAAACTAATATAAAAATTTTTCCACTTCGCTGAACTTAACGAATGCCCTTAATACCCACAGCCTAAAGAAAAAGATATTAAAGAAACTTAACGCCCACATATACGTTTTAAAAGTTCTCCCTTTTACTCTTAATTAATTCAATCGTATATATATGCTAACGATAAGAAACACGTTAACCTATTAGGTAATCTAACACCTCCACATAACAGCGTGGAGTACGCCTTTAACGACAGTAAAACGCGTAAAGAAAAGGCTGCCAATGCGGCAAAGGGTATTGATGTTAGCACCCTACACTAATTAATTAAGTAGAAAAATCTTCGAACCCCTTAATACCAAGAAGATTATCGCTAACCTTCCCGCGAAGGAAACCCTTAGATCCACTTTCCACAAGCTTCTTAGCACATCTAGTTTTAGCAGAAAAATTAAGGAAAAAGTGGCTTTACATGCGAGCCTATTATAAACACGAATACTAGCTTCTTTCTTTCAAATTTAGCTAAAGGTAACTATCCTGCCCACCAATACCAGTAATAGCTTTAGTTTTTCCCCCAGTTAAGTAAAAAAGGTCTTTGCGACCAATATATTACCCTTTTCCCTCGACGCATCTCTATGGAGAATACGGACTATATAGCAATTAATACGTTTGTTAAGATCTGGGGAAGAAAAGAGAAGTATAACAATAATTCGTATAACCTCGACATTAAGTTACACCAATTCTTCAATATTTGCCGCCAGATAAAAGTTAAATTGCCAGGTTTTCACTACTTGTTTCCTAATATCCTTACCGACTAAACTAAGGATTACTACCTCTGGTACCTAATGAATTGATTCTTTTCCCGCGAAATTTACAATAGTACAAAAGGCTACTTCAAATACAATGTTAATCCTACTCAGTACTATACAAACTAGAATATTATTAAGTAGTCCTACATATTAAATTAGAAAAATAGAAAAGTAATATAAATCTTTTAAATCAAATACTTAATAGGTTAATACTTCGCCAATAGGTAATATGGAATATGAAAGTTAGCAAAGGTACTTTACGCCAACAGGTCCAGTAAATAGTTACGGGCTATAAAAAGTTTGAATACACTTTGTAATACCTTAACTTTACCTGTAAAGAGTTTTTTTTAGCTAACATCGTTTCTTGTTAACGATCATAACTATTCGAGTTTTCGGCTCGACTGATATATACCCTTAATCTCCGGAATTCAATAACCATACAAAAAACCCTCTCAATTCATATTACATTAATCGATGGTATGAAAGGCCCTGCCAGTACGTTTAACGGAAGGTCCAGATCTTTACCCATGAAGTAGTGTATTACTCTTCATTAAGGTTTTAAAACTGGCTAAAAAAGTTTACTTTAAATGCCAAAAAAATTAGATTTATGGAAAATAAGGCCGTTCGTTAATATATTGTACTGCCACCGAGCGTAACATAAAGCAAGTAATATACTATACGCAATGCCCCTTTGCCTTTAAATAAAACTATATTGAACGGGTTATAAAATTCGAAAAAATTAAAAATAAAGACAAAAAGAGCAAGCTAAAGGTTATCGGCTGACACAAAAATACTGTCATTAGCCTGGAAGCAACGTAATAATTAGCCGACTACGTTTTTTTATACCGCTTTATAGGTAAAAGCCCCTACCGCTGACATAACGATAAAAATCTTAGTTTTACACACCTCCTTACTATTTGAAACTGCTATGCGAAACAAGTCTTTAAGGGAATTATGCCAGATATGGTGGTAGTACAGTACTTAATAGGGGGCTATTCGTAATACGTCGCGTTGCAAAAGAATACTAATATTGTTACGAAACTTAACTATACTAATATGGGTAAGGCTAAGGTTAGCTTTAGCTCTGGAAAAAAACTATCTTAACTAGGATCGACGACGGTAAAAAATGTTATTATCCCTATTCTTTTTCTTTTTTGAAATACCCTATACCCTTTTTCCTTTGCAAAAAGGAAACGAAAAACCTCGGCGTTAAAGTTAACGTTTAGACTAATGAAATAATATAAGTTAAAGCTGGCAAGAGGTTTTCACTTAGTCTTAAGTGAAGGTATATATGGTTTTATTTTTAAAGGGCAAAAGCAGTAGTGTTGAACTTAAAGAAGGTAAGAGTTAGTTAATTATATTGTAGGTTTAACCATACGATAATTAACAAGCTTTCCAAGGTCTTAAAGGTAACTGGCTATAAAAATGTGGATTTCTTAACACTAAAAGCAGTTAAACGCCTTTAACACCATTGTTAAATACACTTTGAGACCTTTTTAAAATTTGAATTCACGTTGAAAAGATTGAAAATTTAACTCCAAAATCTTTGTAAACGTGTTTTACCTGAATGGTAAGTTAGTATTATACGTTGTGGATTCTTTCACGGTATTTTACGGCGCCAAGTTCCTTAAAATTATTACGGAAAAGAAAATATAGGAATCACTACGTATTTTATAGATTGACACATACCTTAGCCTAACAAACGTGTTAATTCACGATACCAACACTAACTTAAATACGATAAAGTTTCAAGCTACTATAAAGTTAATAGAGATTTAGTATAAAGAGGTTCCCGTTAAGGTTTACTAAAATATTAGTAAGGTTAAAAAGGTATATACCCTTTTACGAAAGGCCTAAGATATCTTTACGCTGAAAATCGGAAGTTTTATAAATTAAGAGGCACGGGTTTAAATAATAGTAAAAAGTCTTAACGATACTATTAGCTCTAACGGACTTATACCAATTTCACTGGTATTTAAAGTTTACTCACGTATAATAGCTAAGTCACCACCCTCGTTAAATGCCTAAAAACGTGCTATAGTAAATGGAAAAACATTAAAAGAAACTGGGAAAGGAGTCGATATGCAGTGAAATTAATAATACCCTTAATACTAGAAACGGACCTTTAATAATAAATATATTTTTACTCCCCCTTTGGAGTACGATCTTCACGTGGCGCGAAATAGGTAAATTAGATAAGACGTATAATATTATAATTATTATCAATTTAAACGTAGTGGTTAAAACTGTTAATAGCTCCATTACTTTCCGAGCTATATAGGTTAAACCGTACTGAAAACCCCTTGGGCACCCTAAGTTTAATAAAGATTCTAACATCGATAACCCCCGAGCCGAACGAATTAATTATAACAATTATCCTAAAGCGATTATTAACAAACTAATAAAACGTTGGAGGCGTAAACAACTACCTAAATGGAGGATACACACTTAAAAAGAAGACGGCAATAAGGACTATAAACCTGAAAAAGTATATACAACGATGTGAATATCTTAAAAGGAAAATTCTAACAGAAAACTTACCCTTAAGTTACGTACTGAAGGCATTATGAACATACTAAGAAAAAACTTTAATGAAAGTAACTAAATGGAAATTAACGGTCTTCTATTACGGGGGGTTATACAGTTTGAGTTGTTAACGCAATTTAAGAGGTAAAACGTCATTATCTTCAAATTAAAGATAATTTATAAGGTTAAAGGCAAAACTACGGACCGGCCGTACGAAAAGTTACGGCTAATCATTTAAAAATGCAGTAATAAAGGTAAGGATTAGATCCTTACTTAATCGCCTATAATCCAAAAGATTAACCAAAGTTCAATTATCACTATTACAGTTAGCCTAACTACTAGCATAAAGGGCCAGTTTACACTTAATAGTCGAGATATTACGTAAACATATACTTAATCTGCCACCGATTTTCAACGGATTATATTACTAAAGTTACCAAAAAAACGAAATGACAAGTTTCTGTCTGGTACGGTAGTACGCTATATTAAGCATTTATACAAACTGGTTGAGGCAGGCGTTTACTGGTTCCTAACGTACCAAGCGCACTTTAAAAACAGGCTTAGCATAAAGATTTTAACTTTGAACCCGTGTCTTTTAATTACCGAGGGCAAAGATTTTGGTATTGTAGATATGCAAACTAACGATACCCTTTTCCTTGGCGATACTAGGTTTATGGTAGCAAAACAATGTACTATCGAAAAGTCAGGCATTTTGAAATATAAGCTAGTTGCAATTTTAGCTAAAGGCACATAACTTAATTTTAATAGATCGTTAATCCGTATCCATAATATTAAGGCTAAAAATGACATTTACATTAACCTACTTTGAAAAAGGCAACTTATAAGCCTAATGATTTTTAACAAAACCGACGAGGTAAAATTACCAAGGTATTTAGAACAAAGGGCTCGTATGACCTATATCGTTACATTATGCTAACTGAAGGTATCATACGACCTTTTTATTACAATATAAACATAAAACCAATAAGACAAAGACTTTAACAAGTTAAACAAACGGATTTAATAGAAAATTAATTACGTGGAAAGAGGAATTAATATAGTCTTTGTAAATCTAACGAAGACGAAGTTAACAATCTTTACGAACGGGTCATTTACTAATAATACCAACCTTATATCGAAAATCAGCTTTCTAATAATACTCGTTAATAAGGATACGTTTAAAAGAAAATTTACCAATACCTGAAACCTTATATATTAAACGTTTGTCAAGTGTAAACATTTAACACGAAGTGAATTTAATTTAAAGGTTTATAACATAATGGCAAATTTTAATATCGGTATAGTAACTAACGGCATATTAAAGATTATTACTAAATATTTGGGACTATTATTGATACTTTTAATGGTATATACCGATTCTAAAAGCTTTTACAAATACCTATCAAAATTAGATACGACCAATAAAAAATGCCTAATTATAGAAGTAATAACGTTAATGAAGGCATACAAAGCCCGTAAAATCGATAAGTTCCGATAAATTAACGGCAAAGATGACTCTACCGATTCTATATTCAAGGTCATGCCTAATAACGCCCTAAAAAGGCTTGTAAACAACATTACATTAACTATACAAATCGAATGATACGTAAACCGCTCGGTACGTAATTTAAAGGAATAGGGTTACTCTAACAAACTGAAAGACTGCCAAGGTAATATTGTTGATGAAAAAGGTGGAAATAGCAGTGGTTTGAACTACTGGCAAAAGGTACGTAATTAGTGGTGTACCTGATTTGCATAGGTCTTAGGCGAATGATTTGTACAAAGAAGTTAGGGAATGGAGGCCTTAGAGAAGTAAAGCAAAAGGGCTACAAGGGGCTGTAATTAATATCAATTTCAATACAGATTAATCGGAATTGAGATGGGTCTGGCTTGTTATTAGCTTACGGATTAAGTAAAGATTTCAAAGGTTACCACCAATTAATAGAAAGCTACGTTGACACAGGCACAAAATAAAAAGCCGCCATTATTGGAATAACAGTCAAGTGCAGTATAGTCAAGTCAACTTTACTTGCAGTAAAGTTAATTGTACTTATTGCAAATTGACTGTAGTTTATAAAATTTGAATACACTACACTACAAGTGCAATGCAGTAGATACTTACTTCAAAATGAGACACAAGCTAAAGAGTTTGGCTATACAAATTAGTGTACAAACTGGCTAGCGGTCTGCCAAACTTAGAACTTACACATTTGTCATAGACTCAAACCGTTTGCCATTGAGCCTATAGATTACGTAACTGTGTACGTAACGGGATGGATAACGCCCGGCTTAAGCCCGTCTCGGGCGCGGATAGGGTATGGTCCGGGTATAGGCCGAACGCGGTTCGTATATAGATAGGGTACGGTTCGTGTACAGTAAGTGTAAAGACACGTAACGGGATGTATTAGCTTTAAATAAAGGCCTTAAACGTTAGGTTACGGTAATCTATTTTAGTTTTCCTCTGTACCTTAATATTACATTTTATTTAGTACCTATTGAGCTTATCATTATAGGTCGGATTATAATATACTATGAAAGTTTTTTTTATCTTTTCGAAAAAAATATTATTTATAATGAACGAATAGATGACAAACATTAATAATTTTACGTTATATTTCAACGTTATCGGAAAGAATAGGCCGTCGGCGAATACCTAGGTTTTTACCTTTATAAATATACCTTCGGCCTCTTTGAGACTAATTTAGGCCGATATTTTTGGTTTATAAACTACTGTAGGTTATATCACGTCGACTATTAAATAATTGTAATAATAGGACTGATTGACTTTAATTATCGACCTTATTCTCGAATTTGTTTAGGTTGTTATTAAGATTTAATAACTCGAAACCGAATTAGTCGCGACTCGCGTTAGATTTACACCGGTTTAGGGCGAACGAAAACGATATAACTAACTTCAATTTGACGGATTTTCTTTTACATAGGCAGCTACACGCCAAAAGATCGAATTTATATTAAAAACAGATTAAATGTAAATCGAAAAATGTTGGTATGCATTTCTTCACGTAAAGAAATATTATACGGCGACGGTAAAGTAAACGATTACAACTTATTATAAAGCTGGAGGACACAAGGATAGGTACGATATAGGGAGGTTTTTCGATTATATTAAGGCGTTTTTCGACGATTTTTACCGCGCGGATAAAACCTTAGTCGAATTCAAAGGTTTAATTATAAGTAATAATGACCTATAAGCACTATTTGTCATTAAGTTCGAAATATTTTTAGGTGAAGTAAACGGTTTCAATTGGCTTTCAACCGTAAAGTGCAATGACTTACGCTTCCGCATATCGTTATACATCCGCGACAAGTTTAATACGGTAGGTATTGATCGGGTAAACTATGTCGTAGCCTTGGAAAAGTACTGTAAACTCGTCAACGAGTTGGAATCTTTAGATTTAAAACGGTGTTTTGGTCGTTAATTAGCGGGACCCGTCCAAGGCTAACGATCAGATAATAATACGGTTATAACGAGGATTTACGCCTTTTAAACACCTTTATTAAAAGGCTATAATAATTGTAGCCAGTTTTTTCGGTACCGTCATTAGTTATTTTAATAAACCCGTTCGATAAGTACCTAAAATTAAGTATATAAAGCGATGTAAACGATAATGAAAAAAGTTTTAATGAGGTTTTCTTCGAAGCGTTACGTACGTTATAATTTATTGAACTATTTTTAATATGGTTACAATCTTCGCCCAGTATTACCTTTTACATAAGTGTATACGGCCTAAGTTCAAAAGGTAAAGGAAGATCTCCTATTCATGGCGACGGTAGAAGCCTAGATTTTATATATAATTTCGTTTAAGAGTTATATAACCTTAACGACGTAATTGTAAAATCAAATGGAAAGGAATTGAATTGAATTAAAATACCCATAAACGAAAAATTATTTTTAATCCCTGTGTTTTTTAATAATACCTTTTTTCTGGATATTGAAGTCTATTTTAACTATAATTATTATTATATTATAAATGAAACTTTAATATAACGGTTAATGTTAAACAAAATTCGGCTAATATATCCGCGAAATCGTAAAACGATATTAAGGTTATGACAAAATAAACGCATTACCTAAATAGCCAAGTTTCCTATAAGTTGAAATAGATAATTAAACCCAATATTAATATATATTATTTCCGGAATAATCAGGGATATAAATTTTGAAATACTTTAGATACTATATCAATAGGTGATTTCAAATGCGGGCGATCACTGTTTAGTAGTTTAAAGTTAAGAAAGCTTAGTTATCGACGTAATATCGTCATACCTTAGGATGAGAGATATATAAAGCGTAGTAGGTTCGGTTTTCTTCGGGTTAATATAACGTTCATGCCGAAAGGCATAACGTATAGAGGACCTGTTCCGGATAACTTATATTATAAGCTTTAACGAGATAACGCGGATTTTACAAGTAAAAGCAATGACTACGATTAAGAAAAAAGAAGATCAATCGTATTTCCCACCGAAATTAGTCATATTTCGTGACTAATTCGATAAAGATAAAGTTATAACCTTACCTTTATGTAAATGGAAACTCGATTATTATATTTATACTAAACCGAACGAAAATAAATCTTTACTCAAACAATCTCAAAGGCCATTGTATTCAATATTACTATATTAACTATTTAAGTTCCGAAAATAAGTTATGAAGTTGGTAAATAAGAGTTAAGTAGGAGCGAGTTTTTTATCGGCGGCGACTTCAGTATTATTAATTCGTAAACAGAAAGAGGGATAATGGTTTTATATCGACCATTGGATACTATAAAAATTATAAAGTAAGATTCTTTCATTTTACCTTTAATTAAAAAGACCCTACGTATATTATTAAAGTTGATATAACATGTAAAGTTCAATATTCGAATGGTATTTTACCGTATTCGAATAATATCCAGGTAAGAGTAATTAACGGCGGTTCGTACGTAGTTCGAGTTATTTTAATAGCTGGTAATTTCTTTTAGATTAGCGGAAACACCGGCGACGTTTTAGCGATAAATTAATTATATAATAACGGATATTTTGGATAATTTCGTTTTAACATATTTAAACAACCTCCTAATCCTTTTTAGGTATTAAGTATAATTATATAGCGAAATTTCGCGTGGTTTTAAGACGTCTTCGCGATACGAAACTAAATCTAATTTTGAAAAAGTACGACTTCGTGGTTAAGGAGGTAAAATACCTGAGATTTATTGTAACGGTTAAAGTGAGTATTCGGGCCGACCCTGAAAAAGTTCAGGTAATTGGAAAATAGGAGTTATTACGTACGGTTTGAGAGGTTCGAAGTTTTTTAGGTTTTGCCAACTTTTGTCGTGATTTTATTAGTAATTTATTAAAGTTAGGGAATTATTTTGTTCGCCTAGCGACATAAAGTATTCGTTAGATTTAAACGAAACGAAAGGTATATACATTTGAAATTTTCAAAAATACTTTTGTTACGGCTGCTATTTCAATATATTAGGATTTAAATCGACTGATAATAGAGAAAACTAATTATTAGGTAACGGTGTTAAAAGGGTGTTTATCGTAATGGAACGAGGATGATATTTTAAAGTTAATAACTTACAAATTCTTACGATTAACATATACGAAATTCAATCACACTATTTACAACAAGGAACTTTTTGCGGTGATATCTTATTCAAAAACGTGGTTTTTTAAGCTATGTAATATCCGTATACCGTTTACGATTTTGATAAATTATGAAGAATTAGAGTATTATTTTGTCTACCACAATTGATTTCAGAACGCCAGGTTAGATACGCAGAGGCCTTTATCCCTTTCAATATCATTTACGGTATAAACTTATAACTTAAAGCGCCTGCCTGGATACGTTCAATCGTAAGTTACAAGATAAGCCCGAGGTTAAGGAACGTCGCACAGGGTTTTTTTTAAACTATTTCTATTACTATATTAACCGTGGTATTAAAAGATTTATATATGAAAGATACATAGATTATAGTGGATTAGGTAAATAAATAAAGCGAAACGAAGGTTTAACTATTGAATTACGACGATATGTATTTTAAAAGGGGGTTGGGAGCTTTTAAAAGGCTATCGAAAGCGACACTGCCCCAGGACCGGCCCGCACCCGGGTTGTTATTAAAGATAACGTTAAAGGATTCTAATACGGTGGCGCCGACGGTACTACCACGGGTTCAACTCGGGTTAGGCTTGCTAGCAACGTTAACGTTAAGTAATTCCTTTATTTTCGGCCCAGGTACTTTAACGAAATTTTAAAACAATAAAATAGCGAATGACCCATTATATAAAGTGCGCCTTTTAACGGTTTTTAAAAGCGTTAAACGATTTTTACCTAAAGAAACACAATTAATACAAATTACAAATTATGAAATTAATTCGCGGGGGTTATTACGTTATCATAATCGTTTATAATTACTCAACTGGGAACTATTAATAACGAGGATATTATAATAAACCTATGACTCACCTATTAAAGGTTATCCGGGTAATAAAATTTTATTCTACGTTTTTCAACAAAATTACTATTCAAAGGAGACAGTCATAAATATTAGAAGTTTATGTCGAATATATACGTAATATAATGGGACGAAACCTTATTATACTTTACGATAAAGCTTACTTTAGCTTTTTTCTATTCTCGACCAGTATTAGACGTATATTTCGATTGACTTTATAATCGACCTGCTCATTACTAATAACGGCCTTCGATATTTACTAGTTATTACGAATTGCCTTTTAAAATTTATCTAATTAAAGGCCATATAGTCTATAATGATAAATACGTATACAAAACGTTTTTAGTATATATGGTAGAGATTTTATGGGTTTCCAGCTTTCATTATTAATAACTTCGGTTCGAATTAAATAAATATATTTTAAATGACATTCTTTTCCTTAATGAAAATCGAATAAATTTTATCTACGGCATAATACCTATAAATCAATAACGGTATTGAACGGATAAACTAAAAGAATTAAATGTATTTACGTATCGTAGTTACTTTTTCTTAATACGATTAAGCTTCGTATTTACCCTTTTAGTAAATAGGTATAAAATGTCACCTATTTCAAGGGTAAACGAAAATACGAAGCCATCAACTAGTTTAACAAGACTAATTTCTACGTTTTCAACTTATTTATGTAAGGAGACAGAATTATCCAAGCGATAATAACTTATGTTTAATAATATTCAAAAATAACGGCGAATCGTAAACAACGTTCAACAAAGCGATATAGAATGGGGAACTAGGTTTAACTAAGCTTTCGTAATATTAAAACTAACCGCGTGAATAAAAAGTTCGATTAACTTTATAATTAATATCGGATAGTCGGTATTTCGAACCCGTTAAATATCGTATTAAATATCCTTAGTAAATATCCGGCATTTTATATAAATTTAGGATAACATACGATTTCGAACCCTTTACCTTCGTAAGTCTTATCCGATACTTACCCGGAACCAGTTTTACTGACGAACTATATAAGGGATGGTAAATACAAATAATTTAAAGTTTAATATATCCTCGCGATAAATTTGGGGAAAGACGAAAGTTACTATATATTAATTCAGTACAAAGACTACAATAAGTCAAAATAAAAATTATTAGAAAATGATTAAAATATTATAACCCTAAATAAATTCGAAACGGAATGGAGAGATACTCGAGTGTACGATAACTTAGTATTTTAACGACGGTGTCAAGTTTATAATAAACGATAAACGCGAGGCAAACCGCTTAGACTCCCGAAATAACACTTTACTTATAAATGAAAAGGAGAATTTTTTACTGAATAATGTTATAATATAATGATTAAAGCTAAATAAATATTACCCGACTATTTTGGATATATATCCATTTGTAAAGTAACTTTTACTATATCTTAATAAGGGTTGACATATTTATTATTATTGTATTTATTTGAATTTAATAAGTACCGACGTTATTAACGTTAAGGGACCTATTACGACTAGCTTCGATTGTTAGACGATAATAAGGGAGAGAGATGGTAAAATGTATAACGAAAACCGATAGGTGTCGAAAAATGAAACTAGTACAAGGCGGAACATATGACAAGCGACGTTAAAAAAGTCGGATAACGCAAAAAGGGGTGTGCGTTAGAAAAAGCCGATAGTAAATAATATAAAAAAACAGACGTTAAAAAAAGCCGATAATGAAGGATAACGTTAAAAAACGGGTATTAAATAAAGCCAACGATAATAGTAAACGAAAAATAAGGCGAAAAACGGGGCGAGGAGAATAAACCATTCAGCGGGTTATTAAAAATTATAATACGTTAATTTAGGTGAGGGTAATGTAATCGACTTGGATACAATCCTACGCCCGTTTAACGTTAGCCCAATTAAGAAGTTTTTGTAAAAATTTAGTAAATAGAATACGGACGAAATCGGGAATCATATAATTAAGCTTAAAACGTCGTTCGTAACATTTTGTAAACCTTAATTTATATGAATTATAAAAAATATAGCTTAAATAGCTTTTTTTTGGCCCTTTAGGTTACAATTACAAAAGAGTATTTAATGGTAATTAAAGGGGGGCGGGATGAAAACGTCACGTGTTAAAGCTCGGTTAACCGAAAACGTCTTATATTTATAAATAGACGATATAGTTAAAGGCAATAAAGGGGTCCGGGGTAAATATGAACCCGAAAAAAAAAGGCGCCGCGGACGTATAGCTAAAAGAGTAACGGCTTATACGGCTGATACAATATGAATTCCCTACGCCCGAACGACACTACAAAGCTGGGTAAACTAATTAATCAATTCGGAAAAAAACGAAGGTAAAAACGGGTTAATAACACGAGACATTTTTTTAACGTTTATGCGCGGGAGATAAGATATAACCCCTATCCTTTATCGTGATAACCAATTAACGTAAAAAAAACCCGTAAACCGGATAAAACCGAAAATGAATGTATTTCTTAAATATATTACGAAGAAAAATTCATTAACTATTGCCCTTTCATACGACTTGTTTATAAATTTACCTTATTATAAACCTTTAGATATACACGAAACCGTTATATACGATAAATTCGGACGTAAAATAAAGAAACGTCAAAGTTTTAAAACCGGTTAATATACGATATATAGGCTTTTATAACTTATAATGAAAAAAAGTTATTTTTATCCTCATTATTTCTGAAAAAAAAAATTATAATGCGTGGAGGTTATAATAGGTAATTAATAGTAAGGTATTAGTATATAATAAGGTATTATACCTTACTTGAAGGTTTATTTTCCCTTTTGTGAGCGCAAGTGGTAACGTAATCTAGGTTAAAACCGTTATATACATCTGTTATAATATTAAATTAGAAAAAAAAAGCTAAAATATATTAACGCAAATAATTAATTGGTATACTTTAAGGAAAGTTAAAAGGGTTACTATAATAATAACGGACGAAAAAGGGAGGCGATGATGTAAAAGGGAAAAGGAGTAAATTTTGGAAATTACGCAAAGACGTCCATATTTATAAGGATTAACGGAACAGATCTGATAAAGGATACATATTATACGGGACGCGTGATTCAATGTTGAAGGTAAAAACGTAACTATAAACAATACGTTAACGAACGTGTTATACGGCACTGACGGTAAAAAAAATACCTTATATGGCGCGTTAACGAATATATTATATAACGCCGACGATAAAAAGAGTACCTTATACGATACGTTGACGAATACGTTATATAACGCTGGCAGTAAAAAAGATAACTCATATGACGCTTCAATGGGTATATTATACAACGCTAGCGGTAAAAATGATACTTTATATAGCGCGTTAACGGATATATTATGTAGCGCCGGCAATATAGCATAAGCTAGCCAAAACGTTATACAATATATTAAATGTGATATTACTGGTTTATATTCAACCCGTGTATTAGGCGGATACGGCTCGCGTCCGGTATTTATCCAAAAAGGCGTCGTAACCCTTAAAATATCCGGGGAAAAAAGGGTATATTATAAACTTAAGCTGTTAGCTATTAAACTTATAAGTTACATTACTATACGTTACGGGATAGGCAACGCCCGGCCTAAACCCGGCCCGAACGCGGACAGGGCACGGTCCGGGTATAAACCGGACGCGATCCGTATATAAATATGGTACAGTCCATGCACAGCACGTGTAAGGGCATGTAACAGGCTGGGCACTGGCTCTACCAAGGGCCCTACACGTTAGGCCATGGTAACCTCTTCTAGTCTTCCTCCGCACCTCAATAGTAAATACTATTTGGCACCTACTTGGCTTACTATCGTAGGTCGAACCATAATAACATCTCAATCAACAATATCAACGAAGCACTAGTTACTTCGATCACAGTGATTCGAATCGACTACGTTGCAACGATAAAGACCTACCAACATTTGGGTTATCAATTTCAAACGGTATCAAACAAGATGCCGGTAATATAATCGAAGTCAGAAAATTTCTGAGTCGTTATCGTTGTTGGGTAAAGCAGCGCGGTATCTAATAGGAAACGACGCGGTAATTAGGTCGTTAGTTGGTAACATAACGGGACCGCTTTAAGAAGGGAGTTATTTCAAAACTGTATATGTATCGACAAATTTAAATTACGGATTATATTCATTAACGTAGTTAGTATATCAGTATTAAGTTATTTTAAATGTAATATGTATTCGTAAGAAATTTAGTTTCGCTTAACGAACTTTATGTGTAACGTTTCAAAAAAAATTGTATTAGGTAATGAAATAATTATATTACATTATGAAAACGCTTCGAAACTATTTTTTTTTATATACATCTAAACATTACTTTAAAATCTAAAAGTTAAAGTTTAAAAGGTCGAAAAATATAACCATAAACTTTAACTGCTAATCAATAGATAAAATACCATTTAGAAATAAGATCAAAAATTATATATAGAGATATTATACCAAAGTTATCGCTTAAGGCAGTTCGATACTATTTATAATCTTTGATAAAAAAGGTAAGAGAAACCCCTGTTAAGGAGCTGCAACGAAGTTACAGAAAAAAAGATAACCCGGTTACATAACTGGTAAAGGCATGCTTCCGAGTGGCTCCAAAGTATCGTAGGAGCATATCAACCACGAGGGCTAGATCCTTAGTAGCTATTAGTATAGGTAGAAGCCTGTGATATGAAAGCTTTAATTACCTTTATGTATTCCTAACTAAATACCATTTTAACGTTTTAACAAGGTGTACGATTAACTATACACTCTTTTTAAAGATCTTGGTGATTTGAGAGTACTAAGGACTTAGCGATTTAGGAGTATGAGAATTTGATGATTTGGCATAAAGTTACACAACATAGCTTTCTTGATACGACTTAGCCATTTTTGGTAACCTTGGTGTTTTCGCTTGAAGTATCAGTCTTAACGTGTTTGCTAACTTATTCTATGAACGATCTTGTAACGTAAGGGGAAGAAATAGCGTTGTAAATAAAAAAAACTTGGTATAAATGATAAAGTTGAAGGCTATTTATTGTTTAAGTTGCTGTTTATTTTATAGGGGTCTTGGACTTAGCGATTCGAGATTTGCAATAATAGTACTTGCAATAGTAACAACGACTTAGCTGTTTACTAAAGTGTAAAGTGCTTGGTAACTTAATAATCGATTTCTTAACGATTTGAGACTTTGACGGTTAATCTCAACGTTTTTCAAAAAGGTTCAGTAAAGATTTCTTGGTGTTTTCAATGGCGATAACTTTGCCACCTCTAGGTTACCGTGAAAACCAACGCAATCTAGAATTCTTCTCTACTTAATGCCGTAAAAACCGACGCAGTTCGTAGAGGCCTTTAGAAAGAATATTTCCTTTACTTTGGTCTTTCATAAAGCATAACCGCAAACGAGCTTCTTCTTCAACCTAGAAAATATATGCTTAACCTAATAGGAATTGATCAGTGTTGATAGGCTTTGCCTAATAGGTCTTTAGACGTTACAATGTTGTCGATTCGAATCGTGGTCGAAGTAATAATAGTATTGCATAGTCAAGTGGTGGATGTATTGTTCTAGGTTTGGCAGACCACTAGCCGGTCTGCACACTAATTTGTATAGCCAATTGCTTGGCTCGTGCCCTAGTCTGAATTGGGCACTCTACAGTCAACTGACTTTGCAGTCAGTACAGTCAACTTGGCTATACTGCAATTGACTTGACTGTACTGCAATTAACTTAACTGCACTGCAATTGACCTGCCAAAAATAGCAGTCAATATTGTTCTAATAGTGGTTGAAATTTTGTTTGAAGGAGTGTTAAAAAACTTTTTTTATCGTTGGAAAACGATAAATAATAGGAATGCTATACAAATATCATAGTAAAAAAAAAGGGAAAGAATATAGTTACCAATTCATTGTATTGAAAAACATATTGGCACCACAAAACAAAAAGTTGCTAGTATTGGAACAAAAGTCAATTACCATAACTATAAATTGATTCTCAGGTGACTGTTTAACAAAGGGTGAGTGCAAACTTCGGCTCATACTAATTAGAACACAAGCTGGTTAACGGCTCACATAACTTATATTTTACATCCAAGACTTGACTTTGTAATACCATTTGTTACTTCAACCAAGATTCGAATCAACAACTCGTTGCAACGCATCAAGACCTACCTACAAATAATTATTACATTTATTATACTTACCGTAAGATATGGTATAGTGCGTTGAATTTTAGGTGAAGTTGTTATTACCGTATTTATTACGTCCCCTACTTCAAAAGAGGCTGAGAATCCGGGGTGTTACGAACATTACGTAGTGGGATTTATTTTACTTTAACGTAGAAATGTTAAAAAAGAGATCCATATAGTCGGATACATTTCGCAATTGAAACGTTACTGAACGATTAAATTCAAAGCATCAAGAAGGAGAAAGATCTTTACTTCATCAAACTATGACGATCTCTCGTTTTCAACTTTGAAAAGAAAACTTTGAACATATGAATATAATCGAAACCAAATGGTCGTTACAATAATGTCAAATGATTAGGTGTTAGTTAACTTTCTAGTTTTTATTGGGTTGTCAACATTAGAAATCATAAAGTTAAAAAAGTTAATTTTAACAGGGAAAGAGTTAAAAAGAAATGTTTTCTTCATGTAAGGGAGGAAAACCTTCTGGTAATCCGTGAAAAGTGAATAATGAACAGTATAAAGCTATCTATATAAATCAAATTCGTCGTAGATATCGTCGTAAAGACTCCTTTTGATATCAATTTCGCAAGTGCTCAGGTTATTACGGTTACCTTACTTTTTAATTTTTCGAGTGTTCGATTCGTCGATTGTTGTTGAGGAATTATTACGATGGACTAAAGAAACGCTATTCGGAGAAATAAGAAATTAATAAAAGAGTTTAGTAACTTGTAATTTAACAGAGTACGTCAATCTAATAATAGAGGTTTATTGCCAATATGAAGGAATTATCTTGTACGGGAAATAGAATGAAGGAGGTCTAATATTGTTGTTATAATTAATGATAAGAGAAAAACTATAAGAAAAGCGAATGAGCTGCGAACCTGTTGGGCTTTCCTACTATATATAAGCTTTAGACTAGTTCTGAAACAACATTCTACGGCACAGCACATAACAATAATTTCATGTAAAACAATTCTAATGTTTTAATGCAACTCTATTAGCAAATCCAAAAAATGAACAATGCGCTTGTAATTTTACTAAAATCATGGATTCAAATTAAACTATCAGGCATGTCTTTTATTCTTTGATAAACAATTTTGAAAAATGGGACAATTATGAATACAAACCGGTTTCCGAATCAATGTACCAAATCCGAAATACATTGAATCCGGAATGCACACAAAACTACATTCCTTAATCATATAACCATCAAACCCCCAGTTCTATTTTTTTTACAGATATTTCTTTTGATATACAACGTTCCAACAGCTTCAAGATCTACTACTGCAATATCAGTGATGAGGACCTTCAGCTAGGAACAGCCGCAGACTCACATTGGTCATTTGGGAGATGATGGGAACATGCTTTCAGAAAATGAAAAATCGGTGTGAAATATCTATCTGTCCTACCAGAGAACCCATGATACCTACCTATTCCCATAGATATGCAATACATATTAATATTAATTATAGTAGGACTGAAGCGTTTTGATGGGCCAACGCGTTCTGGCCCCCTTTGTGAGGAAACCTTGGTGATTTCCTAATAAAAGATAGGGGACAAAAGTGTAAAGCTTCTCCACTTGCGTGGTTTCTTCGGTCATAATATATCAGATTTCGTGAAAACCCTCTTTATCGACGTACGGTCTGCTAAAGACCAATGAAATCTACCAAAAAAAAAAAAAAAAAAAAATTTCTTCTCCGACCAATATACCTCGGAAAGCATTTCCCAGGGAACTATACGCTCTCTGAACCATACACAAATTCACCGGTGACTTTCCGCACACAACTCAGAAATCCAAATCGCCCTCACCATTATTCCTACAGTCCTTCCAAAACTATCTTCATCCCCTCCTCAAGCCCATTCGGCCACGCGTCCTTCACTTCCTCCATTCGCTCCTTGTCCTCCGCCTCCCCCGCACCAAAAATTCGACACCACAACACCTACCTACCCCGACAGTCCTCCAAGCCAGATCCATCGCCCATCTCGAGCTCCTCCCCAGCCCCCCTC